>JAGDQO010000376.1:2400000-3058839 GCA_018342035.1 Solanum appendiculatum | reverse complement strand
AGTTATACCACTTTATTTGGTAATGCTTTGACCTCTTTATCAGAGAAAATGACTACCAAATATTTTTTACACGTAGGCGCCTGCCGAAAGAAGACAGGTTTTCCGTAATGAGCTTCAGAGAGTAGGTACAGCAAGTGCCAAAGTGTTGAGAGAACTGGGGGAGAAAGTGAAAAAGATGGAGAAGTTGGGGTCAGTGGACATTCTCTATGAAGTTCATGAAGCAGCAGAAGAGTTGCAAAAAAAGGTGGATCGGAAGTCTTATCTTTTCGTCAATGCTGAAAACTGGGAAATAGGAACACGAGCCACAGTGGTGGATATTCCCCAGGAGCTTGGAAGCATGGACGAGGACAGAAGCTTACTTCAACATCACAGGTCTCAAAGTGAAACAGTCATCAACATAGACTCCATCCTAACCTCAAAAAGTTGGGATAATAGGACGTGTAACTTGGCTAGTAATAACAACCAAACTGCAGGAGTAACCCCAGAAAACATGGTAGAGAAACCAAAATTCCGAACAACACATTCTCTGCCTAAAGACAATGATGCACTAAAGGAGGTGGAAGCAGAAGAGGACGAAGAAGAAGAAGAATCAAAGACATACGAAAGTGCCAGTGCTTTGTCTTTAGCGACGTTCACATCCCTTCTCATAGAATTTGTTGCAAGACTTCAAAACGTAGTAGACTCATTCGAAGAATTAAGTGAGAAAGCAAAATTTAAGGATCCTGTGGATTTGTCTGATGCATCGCAGAAAGTTGGCTTGTGGTCCAGGTTTAGAGGATGTATAAAGTTTTGGAAAAGAGAGAGCAGTTTACCAGTTTAGAGGCCAATCCTTCTTGTCCATGCAATGACAGAAGACTATAGACTATATATCCTTCTTGTCTGTAGATAATGAGATATTATAGCAGCTTACACAACTAACTGGGAACTCGAATCGGCTTAGAAATGCAACACAGATTATATATCCCGACTCTGATAAGTTCCTGCTGTTTAGTTTTCAATATATAACTATCAATGTGTTGAGCTAAAATTTTAGCAAAGTGTTCTGGGCTCCAATGCATTAAGGTCTAACGGTAAATGTAGGCAGCACTAATGTACATTGAAATACATCTGTTTACTATAATTTGTATATATTGTTTTATTTTAGTATTCTAAGGTGAATTGTAGAAGTGATCATCATGGGTGTGTTCGGTCAATTTTCTTATGTTTGATGAGTCAATTTTTTGCAAAACATTTTCTCTAGAAAAACAAGATGAGGAAAATAACTTTCTCGCTAAAAGTAAGGGAAACAAAGTTCTACAAATGACATTTTTGCATTGATTGTGTCCTTCCTCTTAGCCTCCAACACATCTTATCTTTCCCCTTAGCCCCCCTCTTCCCTATATTCCTACCCCTCTTCACCTCTCATAGGATTTGTTTAAAAAAGTTATCCCATCCTATAGTCCCATCTTCTGGTATCGTTAGGCCACAAACTAATTTATTAAGAAATCTACTATGTGTTTATGAAATTTTAATTATTGATATATTAACTTGAAGTCATTGTAGAACCTATTAACTTTAAAATTTGGATCAGTCTTCGCCCCTCACCACTTGAAGGCAGATTAATAGTCTGTAACCAAACTTCTAAAATCAGTTTATGACAAGTGTTTTTCAAAAAAGTACTTTTGATGAGAAATATTTTTTGTTTGGCCGATAAAAAAAGTACTTTCAAGTTTTTTTTTTTTTTGAGGGACAAGTCATGCACACTCCTAGCTTGCAGTCATACGGTACGGACATGCCAACGTCAAGTGCCTTCGACAAGATTGTCTTAATTTAAGCTTCTGAAAAATAGTGTTTGCTACCCCCATAGACACATATTTTCCCGAAAGAGTGGTCAAACACTTGCATTTTTCTAAGGAAAAAAAAAATCACTATCACTTTAGAACTTCCTAAAGTTTGCCCAAACAGCTTAATTCTGGACCTATAATTTTAGAAAATTTACGAGTTCAATGAAAAGCATCTAAAGGTCAAATGGTTAAAGTTGGGCCCAAAATAACTCGGATTTGAAACTTCTAGCTAAGAATAAAAAAAGTTATATTATTACTACACTATTTAAAAATCAAATTTTGATCACGTGGGTGTAGCTTGCCGTATCGTCCCGCGTAGCTCTGTTGAGCGGGGAGAGTAACCGAAGAAAAAACAGAACAGAAACCACAACTATATAAGCAGAAAATCACCGGTATAACTTCCACTCCTTTCAGTCATAATTCTACACTCCAAACATTTCACAGGTGTCGATTCTCTCTCTTTCTCGTTCCATTTGATTTGTCTGCAACCCTTTCTTCTTCTTCTTCCCTGTCACTCCTGATCATGTTTCTTAGCTTGCAGTTCAAGTTACTCATTCAATTTGCATGTTAGTCATCGTTAATTGCCTCTGGAATATGAATGCTACTTCAAATTACTGAATTCTGTTTACATATGATTGGGCGAGTTTTATGCAGTTGATGATGGACATTGCGTTTGTTGTAAATTTTTACTAATAACTACAGAGGAGGGTTCTTATTCTTGTCAAGATAACATAACAAACTCTGAAATGAATTCTTCGTTTAAATTGCTGCCTTTTTGTATAATTCTTGTATCATTTTAGTGTCATAAACCCCAACTCAATTGCTTCTCCCTTTCGCTGTTGCAAATTCTGTTTTTATCCAGTTGCTTTAAGGGGATGGTTTACTGTGAATTCTTGTGATTGCGCAAATTCTTTGTAATAAATAAAATCTAAGGATCCATAATGGCCATCAAGAAAAGAAATTCTTTTTGTTTTTTACTGTCACAATCAAGGATAAATCAAAAATGAAATATGAAGATCTTGTGGATAATTCAAGGATTGAGTAACGATCTCAGAAATGAATTTCTTGTTTGAATTAGTGCTATGAACCCTCCAGCTTTTCCCTTTTCCCTTCGTGTGTTAGTTCTCAATGGTTAATAACTGAAATCTTGTTCATTGCTTAAAGGATGACTATTTTGTATGGTTAAATAAGTGCAGTTTCCTGAATATATACACACAGGTATTGCAACTGACCATGTCGATGAGCGTCAGATCCATATATGATATTTCGGTTTTAATTGATGAAATGAAAAGCCAAGACGTCCGGTGTAGATTGCATTCCATGGAGCGCCTATGTACTATTACCGAGGCACTTGGTGCAGAGAGAACTCAGAGAGAGCTGATTCCATTTCTGTCTGGGAATATTCATGATGATGATGAAGAAGTTCTTCTTACTATAATTAACCAGTTAGGAATGTTTCTTCCATACGTAGGAGGAGTTGAACATGCTAGCGTGTTACTTCTGCCCTTGGAAAATCTCTGTACAACTGAAGTGACTTGTGTTAGAGATAAGGCAGTTGAGGTATTGTGCAATACAGGGCTTAGTATGAGTGAACCAGACTTCATTGAATCGTTTATTCCAATGTTGAAGGTTAGTTAACTGTCTTAATTTATCTTCTAATTATACTTGACTTCGTTTCATGGCAGTTCTGTACCATACAGCAGCAATATACTTGTTGTAAAAAATTAAGATTGGTTCACCATATTGTTTAGTATATAGGTTAAACTACCAGAAACTTGTTATTCCTTATGTTTTGATTAGTTATGAATTATTGAAAATATACATACGCATTATCTGAAAGTGAATATGGCCCGAAGATGTTACATGCTGATTCTATAGAGTAATTAAGAGATTTGATGCTCCTCTGCTTGCTTATTTACTGATGAAAAGACTGAAGAAAGAAAGTTACTTTTTTTTTGTTTATTATGAGTTAACACGTCATATATTGTAACCTTATCCAAAAAAGAAGAAGAAGATGTTCATTCCTTGTATCCTAGTGGAGAATCTTGCTTCTGGAGGATACTGCTTAGGTTCAAAATCACTACAAATCTTTCTCAGAGAAGATATGAATTCTAGAAATTGATAAACTTATTAGTGTTAAATGAGTGAATTTGTGCATCACTACGAAGATCTTATATAAACGCATTATTATGAGAATATCATACAGTAAAAACAAAGTTCTTATAAATTTTGCTAAACATGTAAGTATGAACTTAATCCAAGATGGATTTATGTCAGCCTGATACTTTTGTTTATTATGCTAGCAGTTTCTTTGTTCATCCTTTTATCTATTAATTACTTTGTAATTTAATGTAGTATATTCTATGTGTAATCCTTCAAGAGAGTATTTGGTAATATAGTGGCTTTCTCTTCTTGGTTTCGCATAATCAGAGGCTGGCTGCTGGGGTGTGGTATTGTAATCGAATTTCATCATGCGGATTATTTCACATTGCTTATCCACGCGTCCCAGAGCCTTTAAGAAATGAACTTAGAACTATGTATATAGAACTTTGCTGTGATGACAAGCCTAATGTGAGGAAAGCAGCTGCAATGAATCTTGGGAAGTTTATTGGGATTATTGAGCAACCCTATCTGAAGAATGACATCATGCCAATGTTAAAGGATCTCGGAAAGGATGGTATGGTGTTCTCCAAACGTGTGTTCTGTGGGATTAGTATTCTCTCTTTTACAAATTCCATTTTCTTTCTTAAAGTAGTTTGTGTTTAGATGAAATTATATAGTGGTCTCAGATTCATTGAAGAATAAGCATTTCTTTTTGGTTCTGCTTGTCTTCGATTCTTTTATACCAAGAGTAATTATATAGTGTTTGAGGAAACTAGTATGGTTGAGAGAATTCTTAAGTAATGCATATTTCATATTTGCTCTCCTTAGATTAGTAAATTGGTTCTAGTATAATCGTCTTTAGAGAGAACTAATCTTCAACATAGCTTCAAATTTTCCTTGTATCTCTTTTCTGGAAAGAAGTACCAAAAGCCTGATCAAGTTTAATGGGCGATGACAAGCCTAAATTGTTCTTTATCTAAGAATTACTCTCATATGATTGACCATAGGAAGTATACTAGTGGTCAATAGTTGGTACTCCATGTTGAGCGAAATTTGTTTTTTTCAACTTAAATCATTGTGATTAAGCTGGATTCTGGTTCTATTCAGATCAAGATTCTGTTCGTTCATTTGCTGTCAAGAGCTTTGTAGCTTTATGGAAGCAATTGGAGCCACCACTTTGTGCATCAGAGCTTGTCCCTATCATAGTTAAATTTGCACAGGTTGGCCCAATAAGCTTTGAATGACTTCAATGACTTTTTTGATGTGCATTGTTATATCTAATGTACTGTATATTGCAAGTCCTACTTCCTGAGCATAGATGAAGTGAAGTTGCCATGAATTGTTAATGTGTGTCCTAATTTCTTTAACACTTTTCTCTCATCAAAGATTAATTTGGTAATCACAATTTAAGCTGAAAATAATATAAGTTGCATTTTCTCATTTCAAAATGGTGAAAGCATAATTTTGAACTAGCACAGGTTGGTCCAATAAGTTTTGAATGACTTCAATGACTTTTGCACTTTTCGGCACTGCAATAACTGTACTGTTACAGAGATCTTCAGCGATTGTGTCTCATGCTCTTTTTTCCATAATTCTGACCTCTGCAGGTGTCACGACCCAAGTCTAGGGCCTAGATGTGACCGGCGAATGGGGAACCCGAAGGAACCCCAAACAAGCCTCATAGCGTATCATTACACATCCTTGGTCGCGGAAGCAATTAAATGACCATAAACGATAAGCATAATCAAGGGGGAAATCGGGACTAAGGGAGCAAGAAAAAAAAAGAAATGATACATAAATACCATAGATGAGTCAACCTCAAGCATAATACACAACTTGTCCAACACCACCTCTAACCATGAGTACTTAGCGGGGGCCAAGACAAACTACCGGGCTCACCCTCATAGTCAAAACATAACTAGAAAGGAAAAGTTTTATACATAGCAAAATATCATGAGCAATGTCCCCGAAATGGAGGACTCACCAATAACCACTATAGAAAATCGTACTAGCCACGCGGAGGAGGATGGTCAAGCGGTGCTCCGGTCCCTACATGGTGACATCATGTAGGCATAGAGTATGCGTTAGTACATTTGAATGTACTAAGTATATGGGATGCAATGCAATGCTACATTAGATGGACATCATAGGAAAAATGCGTAATCATACCCAATAGATAGCATATTAATGAAATGATATGTATAATGATGCTTACATAAAAATCATATTTAGTGGGACGTAGTACATGCGTGGCGAGTGACCATCAATATAGTATTTCCAAGGCCTACCACCCCCTTGGAGAGGCGAAAGAGTACAAACCCTCAATATGGTTACACGGGCCTACCACCCCCCAAGCTAGGGACCAAGGTACAAACCCCTCGATATGGTTATACGGGCCTATACTAGGCAACCAAGGTACCAACCTCGATACGGTTATACGGGCCTACCCCCCGTACTAGGCAACCAAGTACCAACCCCTCGATACGGTTATACGGGCCTACTACCCCCCGTACTAGGCAACCAAGGTACCAACCCCTCGATACGGTTATACGGGCCTACTACCCCCCGTACTAGGCTTGGTCGACTCACAACACTTATTTAGAGAAAATCATATACATGTGTCCATTTCATCATCATTTCAGTAATTACATAACCATCCGACTCATAGGACGTACATTGGACCTTCCCTTTCCTAAGAATTCTATAAATGGGCATTTTATCAAACACAAGGTGGGCAATTGTTCATGTAAATGAAATTATGTATTTCAAGAATACTAAGTCCAACCAATTCCAAAATCCATATAAATCAGCCCACCAACAACATACATATATATATCAACCTTCATAATTTGATCATGGAAGCATGTAAACCATAAACATCACATAATAATTCCATTTCATGATAATATGCAAAATGGACCATAATAGGGTGTGTAGTAGTAATTCCATAATTCAAGAGTTCATAAATAATCATAAGGACCCATAAACTTGAAGTAGAAATAGAGGATAAATGGTTGGACTTGTGGAAAGGAAGGTTTCCACAATCAAACCCACATACCTCAACTTTGGAGAATCCTTGATGAAGATTGGAATGGAGAATCGAAGCTTGAGATTGAGTCTTGAATCCGGAATTAGAGCTTGAGATGTTTGAATTTGGTTGAAGATCTTGGTGGAATTTTTGGAGAGGGCTTAGAGAGTGTTTTTGGAGTTAAGAAAAATGACTAAGTATGGGACATATCCCCTTTTTATAAAAAAAACGTCTCCAACCCGCCTAAAAAAATAGCTCACTGGAAATTGCAAATCTGCACAGACAGGTTTTACGAAAATGGTCATAACTCCCTCATCCTAACTCGGAACTAAGGTGAAACCAAGTGCGTTGGAAAGCTAACTCAAAGAGCTTTAATTTTGATAGGTTGCAGCCCTTCCAGTTCCTTGTGTGCTAAGAGATATGCCCCTTTAAAGTTGACCCTCCAAATCGCAATTTTTGCGATTTTCGAATTTTGATACGGTTGCTCTAAAATTCGGGTTAGACCCATTTCCCACTCAATTTGACCCCACAAATAAGAATATGAAGTCGAATTTCCGAAATCATGCACGGATTTTTGAGATATATGGAAATTACAATTATAGGTGTTTCCGAAGCACATTTTCGGGCATTTTTGGGGTCGTTTCAGCAGGTCTTTTTCAATGTATCAACATGATCTCAGTTCTTGCTAATACAATTTCTGATTCAGTCCCTGATTTCATAGTTTTGCATATGAATGAACATAGTGTTTTCCTTTGACCAAACAATACTTTTCTTTATAAGTTTATAGTTGGATACTGGTGGCCAGAACACGTCCTCATTACCTGCTTATCCACATTAACAGGATAAATCTTGGCGAGTTCGTTGCATGGTTGCAAATCAACTTCCTGAACTATGTCATGTAGTTGGACCAGATGCTACCAGGTAACTTATGATGCTTTGCAAGTAGATCCATAAACATCCCCCTTACGTTTATGGTCATTAATGCTGTTAACTTTTCCCTTTTACTTTTTAGTTCTCTCTCTTTCATTTTTTCTTGTATCGACTGTTAATCAAGTTTGCTCTGTCCCAAACTAACTTGCGAGAGTTGTGAAATTTGAAAGGAAGTACATGGCCCATGCATATGTTTGTCTAGCTCGTGATAATGAGGTTGAAGTTCGCACAACTGTAGCTCGTGAAGTCACCACATTTTGCCAGATATTGAACCCTGAGATTAGAGTCCAGCGTATGCTTCCTTGTGTCAAGGTTAAAACTTATGGTGCTCCTTTTGTCTTTTTCTGTATCATGCTCTATCTCTTGTTTTTTTCAGTTTGTGTGTTGTATCATTGTTTCCTTTCCTTAAGACTGTCTATTAACTGTTCAAAGGAGCTTTCAATAATTTGTTGTAAGAGTTACATAATTTTGTCTCAGGCACTATCATCAGATTCATCCCGGTTTGTTCGTACTGCTCTGTCTTTAGATATTATTGGACTGGCTCCTCTTTTAGAAAAGGTATAAACTTTTGACATTGTTAGAATATCATTTCTCATTACCACAGTACATGAGCACTAAGATACTAAATTTTGCTCTCTGTGTAACTTAAGTTCCTATCAATTTTTATTCTGATTGTTTTCCTGGTGTAACATGTTCTTTCCATGGTGCTTCAATATGTTTAAATGATGTCTGCTTCGTTCTTGTTTCTTTTATTTCAGAAAAGCTTTTGCTTACCTTTTATCCAGTTGATTCTCTGGTTATGTTAATGTGTCTCAATATGTTTTGCTGATCAAGAAACACATCCTTCTAATAAGTTTTAGCCTTTCGCTTGATAGAGAGCCAGACAACCCTACCACAACTTCTGCACCAATTCCCCTTTAACCTGATTGCTGGCACAGGGCCTCAGAAGGTGCCAAGTGTGTTTTTACAAGACAATTCGTATGTGCAATTTATGTGTATGCAAGTGCCTACTGCTTGTCTGATGTAAATCTTTTAAATTGGTCACCAACTTTGCAGACCTGCTGAATCCAGAACTTTAGGTCTGCGGAACTTTTAGCGTGCACATCCTATGTTTTTCAAGTGCTGAACTTAAGCACCATAAAACTAACAATTATTGCATGCGTTGAATTCCCTGTTAAAAATAGAATAATGAGAGTCAGATGCAATTCTATTTCCAAGTGAATACTGTTGATTCACTAAATCTTCTAGCAGGCAAAAGCTAAGTGGCTACATATATGACTTCTGTGTGAACTCTGTAGCAAACAGCAGAACATACTGAGATACCTGTACAGGATATTGGTATTGATAGACATTGACATGAAATACAAGGCCAGCCAAGTTTGTTAGACATTGACATGAAATACAAGGCCTAATCTGGTGTAACTCTTGTTCTTATTTCACTTCTCTCAGACCCTAGAAATTCAGCTTCCAGTTTTATTGGATAGAGTTGTCAATTTCTCTCTGGTCTCATTTTAAGCAGCTTATGCTGGAAAATGACTTCTTAGGTCTCATGACCTGTATGGCTTTTAGCTTGTCTTTGATGACCTTGAGTTGTTTTACATATGTATGCTTCTTTCTTTTGAACTGCGTGAGAAACACATTCCTGAATATACTCTAACTTGCTTTGGGAAGTCGAATCTGTTTTTAGTCAATCATATTGCAAAGAGGAACTTATTGTCTCTGTACTCCTTATTGCAGGATGAAATCATTGAGCACCTTCTCCCAACACTCCAGTCTCTTCTGAAGGACAGTTGCTCTGAAGTTAGTTTGAACATTATCAGTAAGCTTGACCAAATGAAACAGGTTAGATATGATTCACCATCAATAATCTGTATTCTAGCTCCTTTGTATGGCGACATGACCTGAGGGATTTTTGGCATCTGAATCTCACCACCTATATCCTAATTCTCCTCTCTTACAGGTGATTGGAATTGATGTGCTCTACCGAACACTGTTGTCAGTTATTGTTGAACTTACAGAGATTAGACACAGCTGGAACGTTCGTCATGCAATGATGAAGTTCATCCCTATAATTGCGAGTGAGCTGGGTGTTGGCATTTACAATGACGTACTTGGTGCACTTTGCATTCAATGGTTAAAAGATAAGGTATTCATGAAGCTTTCTTTTCCTAATTAGGTCTCTTGCTGCTTTAGATGGTCATTGGTGACAAAATAAACTTTCTTGTTTACGACTTGTGATTTATCCAGAGGTGGTCATATGATTGATTACGGAAAGAGTCATAAGTTGGCCACTTTTACATCTTCTAACTCCTGGAAAAAAGCCAGTGCCTGGAAGGAACGCTATGAAGTTATACTCTTGGATCGAGTTTAGATTCAGTCAAGATCGTCGGATATCCTTCTTCTACGTGTTCTTATTAATTTTAACTTGCAGGTTTCCGTGATTCGAGAGGAGGCAGTACAGAATCTTACGCGCCTAGCAGAGATATTTGGTCAAGAATGGGCATCAGAGCATATCATTCCCAAGGTTTTCCAGTCATTTTCTGCAGATTTTTTGCTTGTTGCTGATGCAATAATTTAGGACTTAAATATTGGTAAAGGGACAAAAGAATGTACTTGTGTTTTTCACTATTACCACGGAAGCTTTCTTACAAATTAATAGGAACCAAACATCAGTTCGTCACTTGTCTATGCATTTGTCTACTTCATATCCAGAAGTGAACAACTTTGCACAGATTATCTAATACAGTTCAATAAATGCATTGCATTTTGTCTGATAGCATTGTCATTGTTTTTTTTTTTCTTTTCTTCTTTTTGGTCAGAGCTTTTGACGAGTACAAATTTTTTGCAGGTCTTAAACAAGGTTAATGACAAATATTTTCTTTACCGGAAGAGCATTCTTGATGCACTTGTAAATCTTGCCCCTGTAATGGGCTCAGAGATTACTTGTTCCCAAATTTTGCCTGTTATACTTGCTGCATCGAAAGACAGGTTAACTATCAAGTTCTTCATGCTTCAATGCTATTCAATATTCATTTTTAAAGCCAAGTTCTAACACTTAGATATTCCAGCATACCGAATGTTAGGTTCCATGCGGCACAGGGGTTGAAGTCTCTTACTGATGTAGTTGATCAAACAGTAAGTGCCAGCTTAGTTCTACCATATATATGTATGAACTTGTGACACACTAACACTAATACGAACATTGCTCCTAGCAGGATGTGGAGATATCAATTCTGCCGTGTTTGAATGAACTCAAAGAGGACGACGATCCGGAAGTTGCGTATTTTGCCACGAAAGCTATACAGGCAATTTATCAATTCATTCGGTTGGGACTTATTGTGTAACTGCATCATGTGCATGTACAACTCAAAGCCACTGTTACTCAACTTGTACATCAAATGACTATTACTGAACTTCCAGAAATATAAATCATACAAGTGTATACGTGAAATTACAAAGAAGAAAATGAAAAAAAAAAGAAGAAGAAGCATAGAACTCTCTCCGTCAATTTTTTCTTGTCAAGTATTGATTTGGAACACTTCATAAGGAACAATAAATAGAATTATAATTTTACTATATCACCATTTGAATATAACAAACTCAATGCTTTGAGAAATGACTATAATTATCTGATCATCGGGCGGTAATCCGCCATGATAACTAGATTTAGCAATAGAAGTACCCGTACAAGGGACAACCAAAATATAAGAGAATTTTCATCTAGTTTTAATAACTGTATGGAACTGGGGTCAAATCCCCTTTTACCCGAGCAAGGGGTCTGTCAAGATCGGAATACATATTCAAGTTAAGTCCATGTATCTAGCAGTTTCTGACCGGGAATAAATTGCCCTTTTTCTCCATTTATCGGGACTAACTCCCCCGACTTTGCTAGACGAAGACAACAAGAATGGTATTAAGATCTGACTGTACCACCATCTCGAAACCAAGTCAAAACAACCGGAACTGAAAACTTTTTCATATCTAGATTGAGTCTAGTATATCTTCATAGTTAACATATGCAAGAGGTTAGATATTCGACATAGATATGATAAAGCTTAGCCGGACATCGTCCGAGCTATAGAAGATATAAAATTAAAAAGAAAAGATTGTATTATTACCTAAAAGACGAGATCCCCCAGCTGCCTTCAAAGTTGAAGATTTTATAGATTTTTTAGAAATATTGTACAAGAACTTGCTTACAATAGAGAGAGAAAACTGAAAACTCTAATAAAAAGCTTGCCTTCTACTGAGAATGCAAGGTCCATTAAATAGAAAAAAAAAATTACTTTATCTACAAGAATGGGCCCGGCATCTGGGCCCTTACAGTGTTTCTACTGTTTTGTTACAGTATTTCTACTGTTTCATGGGTCCCTCAGGCGGCTTTACTGTTTCTCTTTTCCTCTGATTGCCCGAATTAATTCTTCTGCCCTTTTTCAAGGAGCTGTCTGCCAATATTTCTTCTGGCTCAACTGGTTGAGAATCTGCTGCCGCTATATCATCGTTGCTAGTTTCACTTCTCATCGAAGTGTCTGATTTATCATATTGGTTAATTGAATGAAGTAAATTCCTTTTTACTTCCTCTAGATATCTCTCAATCATTTCCTCCTTATCTCCTTCTTGGACGGAAATTCGTCTGGCTATGTGCCTCACCGAACTATCATCGATTACTTCCTTTGTAGGAGTCCTGGAATACTCCTGGATTTTTGTTTCAATTGAATCCAGAAGTTCTTGACCATATAAAGTCTTTGTTTTTGGATCCTTTTTTATAAGCTTATCCCAGAAATTATTATAAAATACTCTGTATAAGTAAGGGATCTGCTCTGGTGTAAACCCAAGTTCTGGAGTCCATTTATGAATCCATGGAATAGAAAACTCGATAAAAAAATAAATTTGATCGATATTTTCTAGGTAACAGATATGATCTACATGATATAACTCAGTTAACTGAGGGGATACCTTAACCCATTATTTATATAATTTTAAAAAGGGTTCTGGCAATATTTTGACCGTTGGACCGTGGTATGACCCCCATCTTAGAAACCAATTTGGGATGCTCTGTTCGAATATCTTCGCACATATCTTCACAAACCAAGTGTGTTTGTGTCTATCATTATTGTAATAGAGCACTTTATCAAATGCTTGCACATAATCCCAATAAGTAAAATTTATGCGAGTTTTGTTAAGACTTATCTGTCTTTCGTTCATAGTGGAAATTCCCCAATCTTCAACAGATATAATCTGTTTAATAATGATTTTTGAGAAACTATGTTCCTCTGTATTATATCCTGAGAAGTGTTGAAATTCTGCACTTCCTGTATCCTTTAAAATCGTTTCATAATATGATCAGGTTTTATATGATTCACCCGGGTAATATAAACCATTTAATAAGTACCTCTGGAATATCTTTCAAGGTTCATTTTTTCTCTGAATCTCAGAGTTTTCAACAAAAAATATCACTTCTTTATTGATTACCTGTTCGAATGACTTAATATCATCATTGTCATCTTTAGCGATTGAAGCAAACGTATCACTTTGCTTTTGTGCTGTCAAATATGCTTGTAATTGAGCATATAAGGGGCTATCTTCTGGAATATCTTCCAGATGAATGGATAAACTTGTGGAAGATTGAGGTATTTTCATATTCACAAGTTTTTTCTGTCCCATCTGTATAACTGGGGAACTTGTTGAGGATCCGTATGACGATCCTGAAAATCCTTGTTGCTGTGGGGATGATCTTCCCCCTCTTCCACGTCCTCTGCCTTTAACCCAAGGCGGGTTCATTATGCAAATATAACAGAAATCATTATTCTGATAATTCTTCATAAATAGAACCATCTCTGACTTCATCGTCTGATTCACTATATTCTTCATAATCAAATATAGAGAACTTCATAAGATCATCTATGAATAAATCGATAATAACCTCTTTCATATCACGAGGTAAAGTTATAACTTGAAGGATAGTAATTAATAAATCGTTATCTAAAAACATATTGTAAAGAGAGGGATTTATCATTGTAAATATTCTCTGGATAAGAAATCCGGTAAGGAGTTTTCACTTCTTTTTTTATAAAGAATTTCAAAATCAAAAGGAGCTAGTTGTGCTTGCCATCTGGCAAAGATCAATTTAGAAGCATCATGCTTAAAATCTTTGTTAAACATAAATTTAACCGATTGAGCATCAGTTTTTATCAAGAATTTTTTGTTGTATAAATCATCTTGAAATTTCAAGACACACTTGACAATAGTAAGCATTTCATGCGCCACAGTAGCATATTTTTTCTGAGATTCGGTCCATTTCCCAGAATGAAATCTAATCAGATATTCATTATTGTCATGAGGATTAATTTGTTTTAAAATTCTCCCTTAACCGATATTAGACGCATCCGTCTCAATGACCTTTTCCCAAGATGGGTTAGCAAGCGTAAGACAAGGTAAATAATTAACTCTTTGTTTAACACTTCTAACCAAAGCAGTATGACTATCAGACCAAGGTTCTTTATAACCTTTTTTTAATCGATCATAAAGAGGAGCCAAATCTCTCGACAAATTTTTATAAAAAAGAGAGATATAATTTAGGCTTCCTAAAAATCGTTGTAATTGCGTTCTATCATAAATAACATTAGGAAATTTTGAAGCAAATTCAATAGATCTTTGAATAGGCGTTATCTTGTCTTGGCTGATGAGATGGCCCAGAAATCTTACCTCAGTTTGAAATAAACTCATCTTTGGTTTGGATATAACTAAACTGTTTTGAATCACAATTCTTTTAAAGATGTCTAAATGCTTAATATGCATTTCAAAAGTTTTAGAATAGACTAAAATATCATCAATGTACACTATAATGAAATCCATATAGGGATTGAAAATATCATTCATAATTTTTTGAAATTCTGAAAGGGCATTCTTTAATCCAAATGGCATCACATTCCATTCGTATTGCCCAAAGGGAACATTAAAAGCAGTTCTGTAAGAATGTTCCTTAGCAATCTGAATTTGTCAATATCCTAACATTAAATCAAATTTAAAAAATATATTAGCATCATATAATCTGGATAATAAATCTCTTTTATTAGGAATAGGATATCTGATCCATTTCAAATATTTATTTAGAGGTTTATAATTTATCACCAATCTGGGAACACCTCTCTCTTTTTCAGCAGCATTATTAACATAGAAAGTTGTACAAGACCAAGGAGATTTGGAAGGTTTTATTAACCCTTTTTGAAGTAAATTATCAATTTCTTTTTTGCAAAATTCGACCAGTTCAGAATTCATCTGGCAAGGTCGAGACTTTGTAGGAATATCATCCTCTGAAAATTTTTCTTCATAAGGAAGAGTAGCAATATGCTTTTTTCTATTCCAGAAAGCACTTGGATGATTAGCACAAATATCAATTGAAAGTTGTTCAGTAATCAATTTAATTTTTTCCTAAACTTTTATAGATTTTAAGGTATCTAGAATATTCATACTAAAACACTCTAATTGGAGTGTATCAACATGCTTTTGCTTCATATCAATTAAAGTACTGATTTCTTTTGATATAGGATCAGTAATAAAAGTATAACTTATCTTTCGGTTATCAATACCTGCAGAAAATCCTTTTGCATCAATATGAGTGAAAGGATAAATAACATTTATAAAAGGGGTTCCAAGAATAATTGGAGGGTATAATTGATTTTTTACCAAGAAAAAGAAATGCTGAATGCAGACTTTATTTTGGCAAATACTGGCATTAGACAGTTTATACTTTATATCTAAAGCATGACCTGATGCAGATTTAACTACATGAGTAGTTTTTTGAAAATATTTTGTAGGAACTAGTCCTTCTTGAATGCAACTAACATCAGCTCCACTATCAATCATGGCTACATCAGTTATTGAAAAACTATTATCAATTAAAATAGTGCATATAACATACCACTTATGAGCAGTTATAACTTGCATCATTCCAAGAAATGAATTATTTTTAGAATCAAGATCATCAGTAAATTTTTGTGGTTCATCATCTAAAACCACACCTTTTCCTTTATCACTAGAAGCCTCAGTCAAAGAATTGTGTTTCTCCACCTGAGATATCATGTGATCACAAGTCATTTGATTTTGTTTTAGAGATTTAATCTCCCTTTTAAGATTTTCAATTTCATATTTTAAATCATCGAAAGAGGAATCTCTTGAAGGAATATTTAAATTATTTAGGCGATTATTAACCTCCTTAATAGAATAAGGTGCCTGATATTCAAAACTTCTGGGTTTTTCAAAAGTTTTTGAAGAACTTGATTCAGAGTTATCTGCCAGATCAATTATCTTTTTCCGAAATTTACTATCAGTTACCTCCTTTAAAAGTTCTGTCACATTATCAGATGTAATAGTATTAACATTCAACTCTTGAAATTGAGATTGCAATTTGTAAAATTCATCATTTTCACAAACACAATTATCACCTTTGCAAGTTTGACAAGTATTATCACAAACCTGTTTTTCTTCAAAGAAATCGAGTAAATCGACTTCAGCTTCTGATTCAGAATGTGAATCATAATCGGATTCAGAACCAGAAGTGTATAACAGACCATAGATCTTTTCATGCAAATCTCCTTCTAATTCAAGAGCTTTAAGCTTTTCAAGCTTACAATTTGGTGCTATGTGACCAAACTTCCACATCGGTAGCACTTAATGTTTGCCAAATCTTTCTTGGACTGATTTTTAGCAAACTTTTTAGATTTTCGGTAGCTCTTTTTAGCTTCCCGTTCTTCTTTAGATCTTTTTTTCTTATATGGACTATAATCCGAAGGGTATCTGTGATACTTATCTTTTTTCTTCTTAGAAGTTTCTGGTAAACCAAACTGGGTACAAAAATCTCCCAATTGATTTTTCTCTTTCAGCTTATCCATTTTCAGCTGTCTAGATAGTCTCAACTCGTTACATAAGTTCAATCCTTCTTGTGTACATACTCCTATCAATTTTCCATAAGTGAAGTCCCCATAAGGGATTTCTATCATATTCCCCCTTAAAGCTTTTCTCACCCTTTCTGCAAATAAAGAAGGAAGTCCATCTATGAACTTGGCTTTCCAATATTGTAACTTATTTTCGGGTAATTCCATAACCCGACTCATAAAGGTATCTTTATACCATCTGAATTCACCTAAGGTCCTGCATTTAAGACCATTAAGTAAAGTACGCACAGTTTCGTACTGATTGGTGAATCTTCCGTTAAAATGTTCTAAAATTGTAAGAACCAGGGTATAAACTGCATCTTCCCTGTTTGCGACTAAAGCCATTCCAAGGTTATCAACCCCTTCAGTGGTTGCTCTGGCGTTTATCACCATTGTTTTTTCTTCCATAGATAAATAATTATCCCACCATCCTCTTAATTGACCAGTGAAACCTGCAACAATCATTTTACAGATATTTCTATTTGTGTTTTGAACACTTCTGCATATGGTAGCATACATAAACATACGATGAACTAGGATAGTAAGTTGTCTATCCGTTAAACCATCCAGATTCCATTCATATATTTCAGACCCACTGTATAAAGTATTAGTCTGATTCCAATCTCGTTCTTCAATTAGAACATCCTGAGGAGTTGGTCTAGGATAATAATAAGTTTGCATCCGGGATTTATCCGCATACCCATTATTACCTTTAAAAAACCTTTTGAGCTTATTAAACTCAGATGATATCTCATCTTTATGATTAAAAGTATGATCAATTTTTTCTGCTAAATCTTCAGAAAGGTTAATTGGTTTTAAACTTAATCCAGAAAACTTTGATTTAGTTTTGAAAACTTAGCATCAAGAAGTTCTTCCAAATTATTTAAAGATTTAGACTTAAAACCATGAATCTCAGGAGGCCGTTGAAGATTAGCAAGGGCAACTGGAGAATCTGAACTACCTTTTGAAGTTGAGGTAACATCAGACGTCTTTTTGCTGTTACTAATTTCCATTATCAGAGAAGTTAATTCATCAAGTTTTTTATCAAGAGAGCTTATAACTTCTCTCAAGACTTTGACATAAAGACTCAAGTAATTATTTTAAGAAATAATTTTATTTATTTCAGCAATGCTTATAACCGCAACATCATTATCAATAAATCTTTGAAAAGTTTCAAAAGTAATACCTGTGTTATTAGGTAAAACAAAAGATGATTGGGGAGGGTAAATGGCCTTACAAATATTTCCATTCCCATCTTTATAAGATCTTTCCAAAACATTTATATATAAAGGAAGATAAGTGGTTATAAACCATGGTACAAAATACATAATTTGATTATGCAGTGCACAAGTTTCATAAACCTCTTGAGAAATGCTATGGAAATCCTCTTGACTATAAGTATTAAATAGCCAAATTTTAAATTGGTTCCATTTTTTACCAAAAAATTCTTTCTGAATATAATTTCTTGCCTGGGAACCAGGACTAAAATCAATTTGGTGTGAAAACATTTAAATATTATCTGGATCGAATCCCATCTCAGAATTGGTAGGCATATCACCTATTTGTGAAGCAGTAAGAATATCACCCTGCGTGTTAACCACCTGCACAATATTAGTTCGAGGGTCAACCTTGATTGCCTCAATAGCTTTTGTCTTTTCTACCGATTTTACCGTAGAAAGAGTATGAAGCGAAGTTGCACGATTTCGAGCCAAGTTATGAACCGGTTCGATCGGAGAAATATGATTTATAACAGGTAGCATTCTTCGATCTGAGAAAGAATGTCTTGAAAAGATCGACAATTGATCATCAAATCTACCAGTCGAACTGTTATCAAACTGTATATTAATCCTTCCATCAGGATTTTGAGAAATATGAGAACACTCAGTATTACTGATTTCATTCGTTAATTGCTCAGGAGCAATAACCGAATTCAATGTCCAAGTAGAAGGAAAATCAATTTCATCCCACAAAATAGTCCTCCTTGTGGTTATTTTGGACTTCGCAAAATTGGTTTCCATTAACACAGTTTGCTGCGTAGTGTCGTACAATTTGCACTTTGGATTCAAAGTCGAAAGAAGGCGATAATAAATTCTATATGATAAACATATCAGTTCTGAACCTAGCGCATAATTATAACCATGCGTTTTCACATTTAAAGTTAAGGCATCAAGAATATTCACAGCCGAAAGAGATAATTGCAAATTAGGCTGAGTATTGAAATATATTGGACCATAAGCAACAGTAGATTCTATCGAACCTATCAAAGATTGTCTGAAATTATAATTTCTTGCATCACGCAAAGCTGCCATAAAAGTTTCAGGTAACCCCTTTAGAGTGAGAGGTTTAAAAGCAATCTGAACCATGCCAATATGCATAAAATTAAACTGGTTTTTATAAAGGTTAATATCTCACTCACTTAACAAACGAATAGTCTGTTCAGAAGAATTTAGAGCAATAGACTGCTTAGTTGTTTTTATCAATTGTTTAGAAGATAATTTATCAAACCAATCATAATCATAAACTGTCTTTATCGAGACTTTAGGAATCATCCATTTGTTTAACAAATCTAAATTCTGAGGTATATCTACCTCTTGTAACCTGGTACTTTAGTATTGGTATCTCCCTGTTCCATGAACAACAATTGTTCATATCTATGCCAAATATTTTCACATCTTTAATCACATGTTTACTATGAAAATCCCTAGGCTCTGATACTATTTTTACAGGATCTGATCATCGGGCGGTAATCCGCCATGATAACTAGATCTAGCAATAGAAGTACCCATACAAGGGACAACCAAAATATAAGAGAATTTTCATCTAGTTTTAATGACTGTATGGAACTGGGGTCAAATCCCCTTTTACCCGAGCAAGGGGTCTGTCAAGATCGGAATACATATTCAAGTTAAGCCCATGAATCTAGCAGTTTCTGACCGGGAATAAATTGCCCTTTTTCTCCATTTATCGGGACTTACTCCCCCGGCTTCGTCTACAAAGCCAACAAGAATAGTATTAAGATCTGACTGTACCACAATCTTGAAACTAAGTCAAAACAACCGGAACTGAAAACTCTTTCATATCTAGATTGAGTCTAGTATATCTTCATAGTTAACATATGCAAGAAGTTAGATATTCGACATAGATATGATAAAGCTTAGCCGGACATCGTCCGAGCTATAGAAGATATAAAATTAAAAAGAAAAGATTGTATTATTACCTAAAATGATTGAGAGATATCTAGAGGAAGTAAAAAGGAATTTACTTCATTCAATTAACCAATATGATAAATCAGACACTTTGAATTTTACTGTATCACCATTTGAATATAACAAACTCAATGCTTTGAGAAATGACTATAGTTTATTTTTTTGGTAATTAATTTGATTTTATCACCAAAGTGGGAATTAATGAGCAGTTGTACAGTGGATAGTTTGAATGATTGCTCGCAAGAGTGCTTAAGGATATCTTTTGTTTCATCATGTCTCAACTCAATACAAGACTGGACTCTAGCCCTAATATCGGCCCCGACCCCAAGACCCGATTTGAAACCAAACCCTAAAATCGGCCCCTAACCCCAATCTTGAGACTCGACCCAAACCCGGCCCCTCGAGATCCACCCCTAGCCCCAAGTCTTGACTCGATATCAAGATCTAACCCTAAACCTTAAGAGTTGACCCTGACAATACCAACTCGTAAGTTGGTCGAGTCTTGAGTTAGGAATTTAGTTTTGTGTCAATTTGGGGTTAGGTCCCATGTCGGGGGGTGGGTCATAGTTTCGGGTCATGGAGGGTCTCGGGTCAAATGTTCGATCTTGGGTTAGGGTCGAGATGGTTCAAGATTTGGGGTGGGTCTCAAATTGGGTGGTTCAAGACTATGGGTCAAGTGCATTTGAGTGGATTAGGTAGTGAAGTTGAACGAGAATTTAAAAAAAATATTTATTTTTATTTTTGTTAGGGAAATAATTTTTCTCTAAATCATTTAAGCCAAATGAATATGGGGAAATTGAAAACCATTTTTCTCCGTATAGAGAATATTCTAAGAATAAATAAAAAACTAAGTGATAATTATTTTTTAATTTTCTAAATTAAACAAATAAAAAGATATATATATTGTTAATATAGTGTACGAATAAAAGAGTTGGAGGAGTACAAATAAAAATACTTACTTCAGAAAGTCGGAAAATCTGTATAGGGCTGGTTCAGAAGGCAATTAGTTGCTAGTCTGGAGTCTTGACCCAAGATTGGAGTTGAATTCGCTCTCGGGGACCAGGGTCAGGGCCAAGAACAGCGAGGATTTTTTTGTTCAACTTCAATTCATATGAATGCAATGTATCAGATCGGTGTTAACGTATAATCTGAAGGAGGGATCTGTTAATGGCTAGGATCTTCGAGTACTTCGTAGTATGTGGTATCGGAACAGAGATACGGACCTTGGATGGGAACAGAGGGTACCATGGCGCAGGGGTCCTGTATATGCCAGCGCTTCTTGATCAGTACCCTCCTTCCAATCATACTCTCTACCCTCCCCCTCCTCCTCAGCTTCCTACTGTAACTACTCTTTTCCCTCTTGCACTGCAATATGATTTGTTTGTTTTTTTGCACCACAAGTCATTTTTTGCGGTTTTGGAATGCAGTGTGTTCTACCAGCTGGTGTGGAATTCTATGGGTCGGGTTTTGATTCAAATGATCCATCAACTTTCCCCAGGAGTTATCCTATTGTATTGACTGGTATGCTAGTAGCTTTCACATAATATCTTCCCTTGCTTTCTGGAATGCCATTGATTGTGTACAAATCCCTTCAACATACTTATGCTAGGCTGGGTTAGTGTTGTCTGGACGTTTGAACTTTCCTCTGTACAGGTTGTAGCTATATTGCTGATCTTCTGATAAAACATTATGTCCTCATTTAATAACGAAGAAGGATTTGATTAAACTGTTGTTTTAAGGTCATTTTATTAGATGAAAAAATAATCTCTTATATTTGCCTTCTGCTGTTGTCAGTTTAGTCTTTCCGCTTTCTTTCTTTTATTGGGTTGTGACTAGTGTTAATGGCTACAGAGGGTGATGGGTCAAAGATTTATGTCAGCTGCATCGCATTTCGTGATCCTGTTTGCGAGGATATTGCTGAAGCTTACCACATTCCTGTAAATTCATATGCTGACAAATGCATCTGTGTTGTCTCACGCTCTCCCAGTTTTCAAATCCTTCGAGATGCCCTAGAGGAAATTTTTGTGCTTTGTTTTTCCTCCTCTGGAAGCAGGTATGGATTTAGAAAGCTTCGCTGTTTATGATACAACCACTAACCGTTGACACATATATTGCACATCAATTACTAATGATAAAAATGTCTACTTTGTATATAGATCTCCCAGAGAGTCAGCAACCTGTTTCTTATAAATGAAAAAATAATTTCTATTTTATTGTTTTATTTTTCTGACAATCCTGCGTTGCTCAAAAGAAATTATCATAAACAACCTCTTTACCCCCACAAAGGTAGGGGGTAATGTCTGCATACATCCTACCCTCTCTAGAACCCCATTTGTGGGATTACACTGGGTATGTTGTTATTGTTGTCAACAAGGGGAAGGAAAGGGAGAAGTGGATTTGAGAAAGCTCTCTACCTTCTTTGGTTTCACACCGGAAAGAGGAAGTAAAGTGGAGAGAGTGTGAAACATTCTTGCCTTGGGTCCACCTGTTTTCCTCCCCTTTTTCTCTTACTTTACTGGCTTATATTTTTCCCTACCCAGTTGTGAAGCAAGGTTTGTATTTTTCCTTTTCTTGCATGTGCACAAAAAATGATTTAGAAGAATAATTAATATAACTTCTGATTCTTACTTGTCTACAGAAAATATATGGATTGCAACGAAAAGTTTTTTTTGTTGTTGCTTTTTCTCTATTTATCATCCTTCGCATTAATGTTGTCAGCTCTGCAAAAATTTCAGCAAGCCACTGTGGGATGTTATAGCATATTCAGTCTCCAATGTACCTTTGCCAACACCTGGAAAAGATAGGGTGCTATTTGCTATTGAGAACAGCCTTCTCTCTGTTGAAGTTCCACCAAAGGAGGGCCTTCCTCATGCTGATGTAAGTTTACTAGGATTTGTCTTCTTGAGAGTTTTTCCGGTTAGGGTTTCTCACTGGATGGTTGCTTCAGTACAGGATTGACTATATTTTACTTGATGACAGATATCATTTCAGCCTTTGCTTCAGTGTTTGGATGTGGACAATGTAATCCAATTATTTACAGCTGTTTTACTCGAGAGAAGGATTTTGCTTCGATCGAACATGTATTCCCTATTGCTCTCACTCCTGGGGAACCATAAGTAAATTTGTTTAATTTCTTCGATTTATATGTAGTGCTGTTAGTATCAACTCCTGTTTCTTGTGCATACTTTACATTTTAAATGATGTGTGCACAAGGTTAATTTCTTACTAGTATTTGCAAGACCTCAGAAGACAGAACTGAAAGACCCCTAAGCAGAGAAAAAATAAGTGGTTACAGTATATATTTCATAATGAACTAATCAGTACATAGTTTGTACTGAAATCATATAATGAAGAGCTCCAATGTACTGTCCTTGTGTAGCTGATTCTATACTGTTGGGATTCATGTTTCCTAATTTCAACTCAACTGATTTTGTAGGTATTCTCTGTTAACACTTGTATCAGAAGCCATATGCCATTTAATTTATCCATTTCGGTGGCAGGTGTGTTTTACTGATTTATGTAATATTTTTGGGATCTATGGCTTGGTATTCCAATTTCTATCCTGTGCATTTTCTCAATTTATATGCATGTATATATGAATTTATGAATGCATATGTTGTATTTATGTATGTAAGTCTGCCCGTTTGTATGTATATTTACGTAATGCCCTATCCTATGGGACTTTATTATGTTTTGAGGTTTCCACGGACAGTCATCTGATTTTCTGATGTTTGTTGTGCTGAAGCATGTCTACATTCCATTGCTGTTTTTCAGTGGAGTAGACTATATTGATGCTCCTACGCCATACATGATGGGCCTTCACTCTGGCGTGGATACTTATGGGCTTACGATGGATGGTGTAAGTTCACTTAATGCTTATAATCTAATATATACCCTTAACTCTCTTTATCCTTTTCATTTAATTATGAAATAACTTGAGTTATCATTTTGAGATTAAACGGTCGTCTTCAGTGTTGATTAATCATGGAGCTTCACGGGCTACCTCTTTTTGATAGTAAAGTAATTTTATTGGCAGACAAGCACCAAGAAAGTGCTACCTCCACTTAGTTTCATATAAAGACGGCACTGTTCTTCCCTGTTTCCTTTTTATTTTTAAGCAAAAGAGAAAGTATCTTGTGAGATTTTAAAGATTTGTCATAGAAATCTGTGAAGAATTCTTCTTTATCGATGGTGATCGGTCATACTATACATAGCCTTGCTTTGTTTTCCGGCCAAATCCTGATTTCGTTTTGCTTCTCCTGATCGTCAAAATATCTGCTTGGATAGAAATGGTAGTTTGATATGAGTTTATTGCATATGAATCCGAGAGACATTATCAAGGAAATTGTAGGTAGCTTAGTGGTGTAGTGTGAATCCAGCTAGTTCCCAGACTGGAGTGACTTTCGTGAAGTTTTGCGTGGTCTCAGATATGCCAAGCATGAGCCAGGGTCGAAGCAGATCCAAGCTGTATAGGTATTAGGTAGGAATCCTTGCTTGGTAAATTCTAAATGACATTCTTTTAACAATCTCTTAAATTCACTTGTCTTTCGATTAGGTTCTTCATGCATAAGATACTTCCATTTACCAGAACCACCACTTCACACAATAATGGTCAAAACCTCCAGTTTTCTTACTCAAATACTGACCCTAAACTGCCTGACTCTGTTGTTCTCTAAGGTATAAAGACAAGGAGTGAGAAGGAGAGATTGATGGAGAAGCTCGTATATCAATAGAAAAAGCTCGCTAAGCCTGTTATTTAAGGTTCAACTGGCAAAGTCTTGAGGGACTTGTGACTTAGGTCACAGGTTTGAGCCTTGCGTCTTGTGAACTAAGTCTGGTATTTAAGTGGAGAAGGGTAGAGGAAAGGGCTCATTAACCTGAGTTTTGAAAGCTGCGGTTAATCCTAAAGGTTGTGGCCCCATACAGGTTTCCGGGTCATCAAAAATAGTTGTGTACTTATAGAAGTAAATTTTACCATTCTCAAAAAAAAAAAAGTTGTGTACTTACCAAAAAAGTGGTGAATTAGAATCCTCTTCAGTATCATGCTGAATCTTGGAGCTTAGCTTTAGTGTGCTCTTACTTAATTTACTATTTATCCCACTTTTTTGTTTGTTCTTTCTTTGATGTTTTAGGTAGTTATTGTGGACCTTGAGCATAATCGCATCACTACAACAGAGGAGATTCCTCCCATACCAGAGCCAGAATATAGTAACCTGCGTGGTGAGATTATGAAGTTGTTGTATCCAAATGTTGTTGGAATAGACCAAATGAAGTCTAGTCGAGCAAATATCTCCGATCAGTACCAACGAGGTGGCAACAGACCATGGGGAGAAGAACATGACATTCAAATTAGGTGATTCTTGTGTGTCATTTTACAATATCTGTGGTTGTTTTGTCTGTCTCTCAAGGAGGATAGTTGAAGTTGTAAGTTAAGGTTTCAAATAAAATGACATATTACTGGTTTTTGTTCCATTTGCAGATTTACATTCTTAAAGTTCTTTGCATCAATACTTGGTGGCTACCGCAATTTCATAGTAAGAAGCTTATACTTCTAACTAATTGATATATCAGGTGAAAGTACAACTGAAAATAAGAGTTTCCATCACTTTATATCAGGAAAATACTGCAACACAGGTCTTCAACTCTCAGGCTTTCCTGAAGAAGCGCTCTCGGTCAACAAACCAGCCACCTGATTCAATGGTGATGTCGAAGTACCCATCTTGTGTTTGTAGACATACAAATTAATTTAACTTGCTTGTAGTATAAATATTTGGTCCTTTATAAGATATACAGGTTCAACATGTCAAAAAGGGCCTGGAGGAATTTAGGATGGATTATTTGATGATAATATACATTTGTTGATTCTATACAGTGTTTTGGACGGCGAAAGGCGACAAGGGTCTGCCTCGCCTTTTTGAATTGAGGCATCAATTAATACCAAAAACTTAAAATATTTAATTGCTTATATAAATATCCAAAATCTCAATAGCAATAACATATATTAGCAAATACTATATTAATTAGTATAAAACTAAATTGAGTAGGGCAGAAATAAATATAGAAGGATTGAATTTTTTTTTTTAAAAAAATGTAGGCAGATTGCAGTAATGCAGTCAGTTAACAGTAGCTTCAAAATAAAAAACAGAGTCTGCACTTCTTCTTCTGCATAAGAAAGAAGAAGAGGAGAAGAACATAAGAAGAACAGAAGAAGAGGAGAAGAACATAAGAAGAACAGAAGAAGAGGAGAAGAACATAAGAAGAACAGAAGAAGAAGAAAAGAAGAAAAAAAATAATCTAAAACCATAGCTGCTGAGTGCTTAGCAGATGAGGTCTCGTCGTCAGTAGTGAGGATAACTGGAGAAGAGAAGAAGAAGAAAGTCGCGAAGTAGTGAGGGAGGAGAACTGGAGAAGAGAGTCGCGAAGTAGTGTGAGGGAGGAGAACTGGAGAAGAGAGGGTCGCGATGGAGAAAAGAACTCCTAGGTTTGCAAAAACACCAAATAAACCCTGATATTGCCTTTTATTTTATTTTTTTTGATGACAAGGGAAACCCGCAGCCGCTACCCTTTGGATGCGCACAGGGTAAAATCCCCGCTCCTATGAAATAGCTCGTAAACCACATGGGAGAGGTAACCCGCACTAGGCAAGCCTGGTGCGACGAGCTCGACCCAGAAGGCAAACCCCTTGCTTTCGCTGGCAAGGGGTTTCGAACTTGAGACCTCCAACATGGAAGTCGCAAGCCCAAACCACTGGGCCACCCCGAAGGGTATATTACCTTTTAATTATTAAATCAGATCTTTTTTAAAAAAAATAAAAAGGCGACGGCTTGTCGCCTCACCGTCGCCATTCGCCTTTCTGAACTCGCCACGCCTCACCAGTAAAAGGCGCCGAGGCCTCGCCTCCTCGACTTTCAGAACACTGATCCTATATGTTACATATATAATATTTGCTGGGACTATACAGGGTATGTTTTTGTTGAATATTTGATGGGATTCAGTTTATTTTAGTAATGGACAAACAAATAAGATTGATTTTGCATTAGAATTTCATCACTGCATTGAAGGCTAATAACTTGGTAAGATAGGGAAGACTTAGCTTAGGACTGAGAAGTAGGGAGACTCCAACATTCATGTTCAACTTCTTTTGGTTTGTAAGCCTATTGGTTTGATATTAGTAAAGGATGAATGCGACGAGGTTTGTTAAAGCTCGACCTATAATGAAAAAGTTTTCACCTCATCCACCTGCCTTATTTCTAATACATATGTATATTACACAGGCACACATAATACACCTATACTTCCATGTGCTTTCTGTATGGTTATTGCTTCTGGTGTCACCAAATTCGTGTATTTATTTTCTTTGTATTATGCCAACAGATAAGTCAGTTTTTAGATTCCCAGGGTTTCTTGGATTATTTGGAGAGAGGTCTTGGTTCTGAAGAAAACAATAATAATCTCCTAGATAAGTTACAAGATGCAATTGGCAGGGGTCAAAATCCTCTTTCAGTTCTTCCTTCACTTATGGCAGAGCCAGAGATCATAACTATATCTGATCCGGGTGTGGGAATTTCAGGTATCTTTTCTTATTACTGTGGTCTGGCTAAATGATGTCTGATGAACATACGATTGTTGGGATGGATACAACACTGATGTAAATCCCCCCTTTGCTCCAAAATAAAAATTAGGATCAGGTGCCAAATACTGTTATGACAGGTTTCCTGCAAATGTCAGAACGGAAGAGCAGGAGGAAAAGAGGAAGCAGATTCTAGCAGCAGCAAGTGGAGCACTTGAATATTCTGGGAGGCATACTACTAGGTATGTCCTATGTTATTATGCTTCTCTGGATGTTTAACATCATTTTGCTTCCCTAAAATGAAAATTAATTTTTCCTCCATTTCATCAGTTCACTTTCAGTACTTGCTGGAAATGATTCAAAGGCCGAAAGTTTAAGCCCCAGAGAGCGAGCTGTACGTTCTCTATAATTTGCTTGTGATGTCTGTGATTCACTATTTTGTCTCTCTCAACCCAGTTGGTTTTTTTTTCTTCCTTACAGGCAGAGAGGGAACGTATGGTTTTGGACATAAAAGTTAAGCTTCAGGTGAAGTATTTGGTACCCTTAAACCTCCAAGTCTTTTTATATCAGATGTTTCCTTCCATATATTCTTTCTCTTAAGTTGTACAGTATATCTATATCAGATTCTTTTAAAATGAAAATTGCAGAAGCACTACCAGTTAAGGGTAGTTTAGAAATTAGTAATACTATTCCTCATTACATTGAGTTCATCTTTCCTTATAATTTCCCTTGCTTTCCTTCAATATTACACCCATCTTGACCTGTTCCATATGGAGCGGAAGTTCATAAACTGGAAACTATTTACTTCTATTCTATTATCCTTAATTTCCTTGTTCTATTTTTTACAATAAATTTGTATCATGGAGCAAAAGTGAAGGGTAAAGGAGAGTGGAGTGTTTATTTACTTTCCATGCCAAGTAATTATGCATTTTTTAATGTTGTTTGCTAGGATTTAATGAAAATGATATCTGTTATGCTATTGCTCTTGTATCCGGAAGAGCAGAGAAAGATGGCTTATAATGCACCCTTGATCCTTGTTTTGCTCTTATATGATCTATTCTGTTCTATCTTTCAAATCTAGAAGAGTAGGAAAGGCTGGTTTTAGTGCTGTCTTGCTCCTTGCTTTTCACTTTGTTACATATGAAGGAAAATAGTTCACGCCCCTTTTCCTGCCTGTGCCTCTCTATCTTCTTGGATAGACAATCAGTTGCCTTTCATTTAGATGGTGAGTGGTTTTTGTTATAATAAGTTAATATTAATAGAACTGGAGCCACCTGAACTATTAGTTTGCACCTCTTCCTATTATTGCGGTATGTATATGTTGCTGATATTAACCAGAAAAATAGTGAATCAGCAAACAATATATCGAAAACTTCACTTTTAGTTATTTGATCATATTTGAGTTTCTATTATCTTGCATACACAGATTCTTCCTGAATTCATGTTAGTCCACTTCTCCTCCACCAGTGGTTAAGGTTTGAATAAAATACTTAAATAGGAGGTGTACTTGGTTTTACAAGAAGGAAAAAGATTGTCCTTTTTTTCAGAAAAAAGTACAAAATAGTATAATCTTATCAAAAAGGTTTTAAAAAAAACAGAAACTAAAGCTGTCCTGCCGCCAGGTTTTTGGTTCGTAAAAAGTAAGAAATGTCGGTTACACATCACAAGATCAGAACTTGGTTCTTGCACCTAGTCTATTGACTCAGGTATTTAAGTGGAGAAGAATAGAGGGGTAGGCTCATTATCCCCAAGTTTCGAAGTTGAAACAACTGCTTTCTTGGTCATTCGAGAAAGAAAAAGAAATTAAAGCTTTCTTATTAACCGCTTACATTTGAGCTCCCTTTTCACATTAAGACCGGGGATGTGTTGCATGTAATACAATTCATTTGCTTCCAAATAGTAGTATGTTAATTACATCTGAAAATAATACACTTATTGCCTATTGTATATACATTCCTGGATTGGCTTTAAACTGCATGATCTTTTATCAGATTCAGTACTTTGAAAAACTTATTTGATTAGTAAAAAATATGCAGTTATTAGCCACGGTACAACAGCCTAAGACAGGTAATGCTACACCTATTATTTGACCAGGTTGGTGAAGTCTATACATTCTTATAGAGAGACCAAATACTCATGGTCATCACATAACTTTGATCATATTACATAATGTCTGGAATGTATTAATAAGAGTTGCAAATAGTAGTATTATTTTTCTTATAGCTTACATAGCATTTTCCTAATAAATGATGCTGTCTGAATTTCTTAGCATTTGTAACATCTTTAGTTTCTTCAGGAACAACAAAAGCACTAGCAATTAATATTCCTGTAAGAGAATTCTGCTTGTATTTTGATGCTTGTCAGAAATACTTTGAGTTTCCAATAGATAAATACGTAGGTGTTCTCTTTTTTTTCAAATGCCAAAAAGTTAACGAGAAGTTAAAGTTCTTCATTTCTTACTGGTCAATTTTTGAGTTTGACAATGCAACTTAAAATCCATTTAGTTCTCAGTAGATGGATAGTGTGCATCTACTCCATTTATCTCTTAATTGTCCGGCTTCCAAGGCAAGGAAGTGTGCTTGAACAATTTTTGAGTCTTGGTCTCTAACTGGCTTGCGAGCTTAATGGAGAAACTTGTTGAGTGAGGATTCATATAGCCGACCCCAATTTGTTGGGACTGAGGCGTCATTGTTGTTGGTTCTAGTTGACTTTCTGTGTAGTGTAACAAAATTTTCCACCAACTTTACATGGGAAATTATGCGCTTTTAAAAGAGCTCTTGTAAAGTATTAAAGTTGACTATCATATTTAGTTTTCTTGCCAAAGATTTTTTGATTCCGACTAGGTTTCTTTTGTCAGCTCTGTACATGTACCTGCACTTCTGTGGCCTCGTGGTTGCCTCCTACTTTATTGATGAAAGAAAAGAAACTTCTCATATAGATCGTTAATTCCATATCTGCATTTGCTTTTCCTTGAAACAGGGATTGTGGGTACGCCTTGTGAATTTGGGGCAAACTGATGATCCTCTTTCCTCCTTTGAATATGGAACCATCCTTGGTATTTTTTGTAATATCCCAGAATTACTGCTTTTTTATGGTTAATGCTGGTATAATCTATATTTTCCTGTCCTAGCAAATGAAGAACATGCTAATTGGCTGAATATTCGTGTTATTTATCAGCACTTATTGAGTCAGATGCAGAAGGAATTGGTGGTAGTGGTTTCGTTGAATGTATAAGAGAGCACATTCATTCAGTACGTAGCTTCAAATCAGAACTGTTATCTAATCATTTGACATGTTTTGTGCACTGACTTCTGCCCTTTGCTCTCACATATTCATAGGGTTTGAACTGTCAATTGTCAGAGGAGCAGTTTATTGCAGTCAAAGAACTGGTAAAGTGACACTTCAACTCTGTATTTTTTAATTTGATTGAAGCATTTGAGACTTCTCACCCTAAAGAAAAGGAAGAAGAAAGAAAAAGAGCTTTTCTTACTTTTTTTTCCTTTTCCTTCTACATTATTGAAGAACTTAATTGCTGACTACTCTTTCATTTGGGAGAAAAGTTATGAAAGGGAGAAAAATATCTTAATACTTTGATAACAAAATAATCATATATGCAATGTGATTTATTTTGCAAATTCTACTTCCTACTTTTAAGTGATACTGTCGACAATTTTCTTCAGTTTCCCCCTCTGAGATGACATTTTTATTTGATTTACAATTTCATGCAAGACTCCTTACTTTTACTTTTAAGTGATACTTTTACTGCTCAGTATGCTTTCACTTCCGTTACTTCATTTGGACTGCTTTGGACTGTTTTTTTCTTGAGCGGAGGGTCTATCAGAAACCTCTCTACCTCTAAGGTAGGTGTAAGGTCTATGTACATTCCACTATCCCCAGTCCCCACTTTGTGGGACTACACTAGGTATTATGTTGTTGTTTTACTCCCTTACCTGTCACTAGAAATATCACAAGTTATCCTGAGTATTCCCTCTTTCAGCTAGTTAGCCAAGATCTCAACAGGAGCATTCATGGACTCAACTTGTCTAACATATATTTTTTCATACAACTGCAGCTGAAAACAACAATTAATCTTGCTACGTCTAGGAATGACATGGCAACTGTCAGAGATGCCCTGGAAGTCTCTGCAGAAATGTACAAGAAGGATATAAACAATGTCTCTGACTATGTTCAACGACATCTTCGTTCTCTTTCTATCTGGGAGGAGCTACGGTGTGTTTCTGTCAACTAAATCATACATCATAAGTTGATGTCTCAAAAAATATGTCACTAGTTGATGTCTCTTTTTCTGGTGTCATGTTAAATTACACAGAACAATTAAGGTAACAATAAGATCATATATGTCCATATATGACCAATCAAATACGACATGTGATGTGTGGGTTTCGAACCTTGTTGTAAACGAAAGCCTAGTATTATAGTGGACAAGGGTAGAGGGCGGGCCCACTATCTTGGGTATAAAAAATATATGACCAATCAAAGTATTCTTTCTGGAATTTTTACCCCTATGGTCTTCGAATATGCAGGTGCTATCTCCTTCATATATTTTAGGATATTCAGCATAAATTTTATTTCAATCCTAACTAGCTTTTATTGATTAGATTATAAAAGAGCTTCCACAAGTTTCTCCAAACTAATAACTGGAACTTTGTAATCACTATGGCTTTTTTTTTTTTTTTTTAAACTGGTAACTTTAGTCTATATATCCTCAGGTATACTACAACGAAAGTGTAGCGCCCCTTCAAAAGTGTTACAACTTACAGAGAAAGACGGTCTTAATCTAAACTGCTGCCTATAAACAATCTAGCACATCAAAGATGTCTTTTGTCCTAGTTAATATATCTACTTTACACCAAAAATAAAAAAGAGCTAAGCAAATCATTTTGATCTTCTGTAAGCTGTTCTGCATATTCTCAAAACTCTTGTTGTTTCTCTCTTTCCAAATTGTCCACCAAATGCATGCTGGGACAAGTTTCCATCTCTTCTCCTTATCTGAAGCATTGCCATCTTTGTTCCAGCTGCTTAGAACTCTATTGCTCCTTGGTTTCACCCATCTTATCCCCTTTTGACAGATGAACATTCTCCAAAACTGTTCTGTCCATGTACAGTGCAAAAAAAGATGGTTAATTGTCTCTGCATGCACTCCAGATAAAGTACATCTAGAAGCCAACTGATAGCCTCTTTTGATTAAATTCTTGTAATCACTATGCCTCGGTTACAAGGGTATCTTTATGAATTGTGTGTTGGTAATATATATGGAACTAAGACTGAGGTTCATTAGTTTTTCAAACTTTGTCTTTTTTCCTTTTTTCTTTGATAGTCTTTCAAAGTTTGAGGAGTCTGTATGAGGCTTCTGACTGACATCTCCACCTTCATTTTGCAGTTTCTGGGAAGGATACTTTGATTGTCTACTGGACCGTTATTCTAGCAAGTAAGTGATTTATTTTCTATGCTCCATGCAAGTTTATATCACACCCATCATTATCCGTATGCTTCATTTTGGCATATTAACATTTAGCAAGTCCTGCCTTGTTTTCCTTTTCAATGACAGTTATTTGGATTGTTAATAATTTCTCTAAATGAATTACTGAAGCTAGGATGCGACATATAGATTACGAAATACTTAGTGTCATTAACTGAATTGCAGCATATATGTTGTAGACATTTTAAAATACCACATCTGCTACATGAAAGGAATTCCAACAGATTCCAAGGTAAAAGGTTTGTATGAAGAACCTGTTGGCGTGACAATACAATATAGGAAGAAGAAATTGTCTGACAGACATTATTTTATAAAAAGAAGTTGTCTGAGACATATTAAAGCAAGGGAGGGTTGATTATTTTACATATACTAGCAATGTTCTCTTAGTTGCAATGTAGGGTATTAATGATGTCAAAACCTGCGCTAAAAAATATCTGATTAGTGCAGGCCTACTAGTAACTGGGTGGGTCAATTCACATTCATTCTCCATATCATGCATTAGTTTATATGTCTCCAAATAGAATCAGTTGTCACCTAGGCAATATACTTTTTTTTTTCAATCATTGGCAATAGACTAAGATGACCAAATAAGATCATCACGCCAATGAAGACAACTTAAACATCTTCAAACAAAATCCAGAAATAAGACAACCCAATTACATTACTTCTGTTAAAGTACCATATAGTAACTTGTAAGAGACCAAAAATATATTTTGCAGTATGGTTATCATAAGGGACTTGGTAGCACATATCCACAAGAGAATGTAGCAGCAGACAGGTAGCAAGATGCAATTGAAAGTGCACCATGCTGTCTAATACTGACAGTTTATTTATGCTTCGGAAACGTGAATATTGCTCACTTTTAAAGAGAGTTCACCATAAGAAGCAACACCTTTTAATACTAGTAAGCAACACTCATCCAAAATCAGTAATGGCAAGCAAAACGGAATTCAAAAAGTTTTGGAAAATAAATGTTGATTCATTTCCTTTCCACGTTGCAAGGCATAGTGAATAAGGACATAATATAAGTTGTCATTGAATTCAAAACAAGATCAATCTTTATAAGAATCAAGCAGGACTCTCAAGATACAGATATTGCCTCTTCCAGTTGGAGTCTTTTCACATCTCTCTATTACTCCCTCCCAAATAGCTTCAGAATTATGCTCTGTCTTCAAGGATGAGCCCATATTGTTGGTAAATTCTCTTGATGCCCTGGGATAGTAACTAGCTCCTGTAGATCATAGACAGAGTTGACTGGAGTTAGAGGCGGTTGACACTATGTTGCTCAGACTCTCCAAAAATGATGTCGCACCCGTATTGGATACTTGGATTCTTCATAAATGAACTACTTTTGAAGGATCCAATGCACACCCATCAACATTTTTGAAGAGTCCAAGCAACATAGTTTGGACATGAATTGAGTGATATTTGAAAAAAGTAGTATTTGAAGTTAAGTTGAAATGGGTATTTGGAAGTTGAAGTTGTGTTTCAACATGCATTTTACTTGAAAAAATGTTAAAAGTATTTGGAATGAAAAATTGACACAATGTGTAACCAAACAGGTTCTTAACAATTTTTTTTTTGTCCAAACGTGCCCTAAGTTTACTCTTGGCCCAATTTTCATGAAGTCCAGATACAACTTCAAAAACATCAAGGATTAGTCTCATATATCTTTTTTGTCTTTCCTCAAGTTCACAGAATGAGTGTCATCCACACATAGAAGGTGTGAAATTGCCAAACTATTTTCTTGCCACAGTTAATTGTGGAACTCTTGATCCAACCCTCAGTTACAACAAAGTTGAGCATTTCAGCATTCTGTAAGCCCTTTCATAACTAATTGGAACAAGAAAGGAGAAATTTAATCTCCTTGTCTTTAGCCCCTTTAATTTGGAAAGAAACCTTGGATATAAATTCTCCCTGCATATCGGTGGAGAAATGCATTTGAAATATTTGTGGTTCTTGTTGAAACATGCATTGCATGTACATTAAAACCATTAAAAGCTTAGATATCTGCTATGTTTGCTTTTTTGTTGGTCTACATTCTCATTGTAGTTTGTCAAGTTATTTATCATTGCTTTTCAAGTATCCAACAATATTTTTAAGAAGCTACTAAGCTGAGAGACATCTTCAACCCTATGTTTGAGTGATATAATACTTTAAGAGATTAACCCTTGCTTATGCACTACTCCCTCAGAAACAGTGCAGTCCCATGGTCTTGGCATCACCTTCCTTAACAAGTTTCTAGGCGTAGTTTGTGCTGCCATTTTCAATTATACTTAGATTTGACCCAAAAGGGAAAAAATAAAGGAGAAAGTATGCATGATATTCATATCTAGGCGTAGTTTGTGCTGCCATTTTCAATTATACTTAGATTTGACCCAAAAGGGAAAAAATAAAGGAGAAAGTATGCATGATATTCATATCTATGTTCTCTTTCTGTCAGGTCAACCAATTATGCTACGTTGGTGACAACACAGCTCATTGTTGTGGCTACTCACATGGTACATCTTATCCTCATTGTAACGCAGAAAGTTGTTCCACCCAATTGCTTTTGGGATGACATTTTCTCTTCCGAATATTGATTCTCTTCCCTTATTTTCTTGAAGGCGGGCCTTGGACTTCATGACACTGATGCATGGTACATGATTGAAACGATAGCTGGGAAAAACAACATTGGGTACAAGCACATTGTGAGTTATATCAGGCTCTTTCTCATGCCCCTAGTCCGCCTCTCTCCTTTTTGCTGTTATGACGTGGATGTGTTTCTGTAGGTTTGCCATGTTAATGTTTGCCTATTATTACTTGTAAAAATGGAGGTTGCCTATGGCATTTCTATCTGTTTCTTGCTATAGTTGTGTAAATCCAACTCAATATGATTTGCTGTTATTACTAATTTAAAAAAAAATAAAATGATTTGATGTTACATCTTATAAAAAAGAAGATTTACCGTTATCAAAATTTACACCTATTATAGTGTCTTTTGTTGAGAACCATGTATATATGTAGGTTTTCTGCCTTTCTGGTGTACTTCTTGTATAAATGTGTGATTTTGGCCCAAATATTAATGAAATATATTTACCTTATAAAAAAGAAAATGATTTGCTGTTATCAAATTATACATTTATTACCTCCATATAAAAACATCAAGCCGTTAATATATGTAGAAACTCTTTAGTGAATTTCTGAATACTCTTTACTATATTGAGTCCCTCATTGAGCTATGGAGGGAGAACTGATAATATATTGCATGCCTCCATTTCCAGCTGTGACCAATCCACCTTGGTGACGCCGCATGCTTATTTTGTGGCATATCTCTTCCCAAAACCTTTCATATACTTGACATATAACATCCTTCGTAATTACCAACCAACATAAGGTTGCCAGCATAGTTTTAATGCTGAAGAATACAACATTACTTGTTTCCAAAAAAAAATGAAAACCAACATTAGACAGGCTAGTTAGCTCCTTTTTATCCTGGATCCGTAATACAGGAATTCTGTGACTGGGCTGACATAGTTTTTGGTCTTTTCATTTATTTTTAACCTATGGCTTATTTGTCATAGTTAAAACCTACTAATAATCACTTTTGTCACACAGATTGTTATGTTATTTTTTCGTGCGTTATGAGAATCATTGAAGAATACTTTAGCTGTTGAAGATGATGTGCTCTACTTAATTTTTGGCTCTCTACCTGCTGTGCTTATGGACTATATTGTTATTCCATTGTCCGTTTCTTCAGTCTTGTACTCCATATTAGTAAAAATTGGTAGCATTTGCATGCTTTAAGCATGATTTTTGCTCAAAGCACTTGACACCATGTTTAGAACAAGTTTTTGAGGAAAAAAAAAAAAAGGAGAAAAAGAAAGGGTCTTAAAAGATTGAATAATGGACTTCAATGTTGCTAAACTTTCTTTCTTAATATGTTATTTTTCTAATTTATTGTCAGATAAAACTCCGTGGATATTTGTCCCATGTCCGGCATATGTTTGTTGGTTACTGGGGAATCCACTCAGTTAAGTTACAGTCTGCATCTACCTTGGGATTACCTTCCCCGCGAGCACAGGATGCATCTGATGATGCTCAACAACCTGCTGAGGCATCTGGTATCGGAAGAAGCTGGGTTCAGAGCATGTTCAGTAGGGATACGTCAATAAGAGCCAAGTCTTTCGGTCGTGTTGGCAATTGGACTTCTGATAGTGGCACTTTAGGCATGTAGTATTCCTTCTATTTTGCACATTATGTTTCTTCTCTGTGTTGCATGCTGAGATTTGCTTGTCTACTAACTTCAGCTTCAAGCGAAAATGGGACTCCTCGAAAACAAGATCTATCAGCAGCTGGACAAAAGAAAATGCAAACCAGCATCCGTACGTTAAGGGGTCATAGTGGTGCAGTTACCGCTCTGCATTGTGTGACGAAAAGAGAGGTTTGGGATTTAGTTGGTGACCGAGAGGATGCTGGTTTCTTTATTAGTGGAAGCACAGACTGCACGGTACAGATATATGAATTATTGAGTCTGAATGTTTGCTTATAATTACCTTTGTCATGGTCCAATTTGCCTTATGCTGTAAGACCCAACAATTTCTTTATTTTAGTTGTGAGATAACACATTTCTAGTTTTAAAAAATTCTTAATTTGTCTTTATTGAATATTGGAATGATACGGACCCGATAGAGCAGAACAGATACAGATGGCACATGGAACCGACTCCAACTAGTTCGATATTGAGCCATAATGAAACGAATAGTGATTTCCATCTTTCCTTCTGCCATAGCTTCCAGTCACAGACACGCAGTGCACGCAGACACACATTTATTTGTGTATGTGTGTATAATATATATTCTATTATCAAACCAATTAGTAATACCCTCCCATTATAAATTACATGCATTTAATGTTCTCATAAAAACATGGAAAACTAAAATAAAAGAGAAACAAGAGTCAACCATGTAGTGCTTAAATGAGTTACCTATTGTGTATGACATGATTATCTTGTAGAGATGAAGAGCAGCAGTAGCAAATTCAAGTGTTTGTGATCTTGTTTTGCCATTTTAGTTATTGCTCTGGCAAAAATTATGCAGGTTAAGATCTGGGATCCTAGCCTTCGTGGTGCTGAACTTAGGGCTACTCTGAATGGGCACACAAGGTAGATTATATGTACTTTTTTCTCATTGCTGGTGTTTAGCTTTATTGCTTTCAACTTACATATAAGTTTGATTATCTCTTTCATTTTCCACCACTTGAAGTTGAATGTAAGAGAGTTTCTCGATTTTTTCCTTTTTTTAGTTTCTTTAATATTTTCATCCGTCTTCTTTATAGGACTGTTAGGGCAATTAGTTCTGACCGAGGGAAGGTGGTATCAGGATCCGACGATCATTCTATTCTTGTATGGGATAAACAAACAACACAACTACTTGAAGAATTGAAGGGCCACAATGCACAGGTTTCGTTCAATCTCTTCATGTTGGATGTACTCAATCCTTTTGTTCGATATCCAATAGAGAATGGCTCTTTGACTTGGCAGTTTTGCTTGCCTTTTGGCAAGTATTTTTTTTATGGACTTCAAAGCAATGAACAAGTGCAAATGTGGTGTAATTTAACATAAAGGAAAAGTAAAATCTCAAACTGAACTGTACGGTTTTGTACCAATGTTGCTAATGAACTGAAATGGTGTTGAAGTGGAATATAGACTAATCAAGAACCTAAGTTGTTTGGTATCTCTATAATTCTAGCATAATTCTATGGGTCTTGATTTTATCATTTTTCTAATGACAATAGTTCTTACTTTATTTCTTCTTAAGCAGCTTATTAAGATGTCCAGTTACCTTAATTATCTGTGTATGATGTGTAGATGTACATTAATGTAACCCTTCTGGTGATCTCATCATTGTAACAAATCATTCTCTCTTTTTGTAGGTCAGCTATGTGCGCATGCTTTCAGGTGAACGTGTCCTTACTGCTGCCCATGATGGGACTGTAAAGATGTGGGATGTAAGGACAGATACTTGTGTTGCTACAGTAGGCCGTTGCTCTGGTGCTGTTCTTTGCATGGAGTATGATGACTCTACAGGAGTCTTAGCTGCTGCAGGCAGAGATGCGTATGTCACTTCTATCAGCATTTTAAACAAGCTGTTTATTGTGTTCATCTGAGATATCATGTAAACCTGCTTTTTACAGTTTAAAATGTTAGAATTAGGGGTCGTTAATTTTGAGGGAAAAGGAAAATTAACCTACATATAAAATTCTGCACTGTTTATGCGGAAATTAGTTTCTGGTATAGAACTCTGTATTACTATTGTGATCTCTGCATGACTAACATAATGTTTTGTTTCTGGAGTTCAAATCGAAAATCAAATGGAGTATTACTAATACTTTATAACTTATGCTGGACTCTGTGTATTACTTTTATATGAGATATAGAATGTGGAATAGGGATATGTGTATTAGATATACGTGGATAAGAGTTTCTAAAAACAAAGATGTCCTTAAAGTAGGCGTTTCGTACATAATAATCTATGCATTACTAATGTTTACTGTATAATGATCCTTGCATTATTATTCACCACATGGAAATCCATAAAATATTATGCAGTGCATTATAACCCTTGAATAATTTAGAGCTTGTTTGGATTGACTTATTTTAAGTGCTTTTAAGCCAAAATAGCTTTTAAGCATTTTTTTTGCGGTGTTTGGGTAAATTAAAAAAATGCTTATAAACACTTGGTTTGAGCTAAAATGATAAAAATAAGCCAAAAGCCAATCCAAACAGGCTCTTAATCGTGAATCATATGACTCGTTAGTATATTGGCACAAGCCTGACTTCTATATATTTCCATTTGAAGGGTTGCAAACATTTGGGATGTTCGTGCTGGGAGGCAAATGCACAAGCTTATGGGACATACAAAATGGATAAGGTCAGAGAAGGTTCAGAGTTATTATCTTTTTCCTTTTATGCTGTGCTTCTATGATAATTAATGAAACTTGTAATTTCAAACAGATCAATTAGAATGGTGGGAGACACAGTGATAACAGGTAGTGATGATTGGACGGCACGAATCTGGTCTGTTTCTAGAGGACAATGTGATGCAGTGCTAGCTTGCCATGCTGGTCCAATTCTATGTGTGGAGTATTCTTCAGCGGACAAAGGGATAATAACAGGTCATGACCAGTAAATTTAGAAGTATTCTATTTCCGAGTTTCCTTTTATTGTTTCTCAGGGTATTATTATTTTTCATCAGTTTTGTTGATCAAAATCTTGAATAGTACGCTCTAAAGCATGATAAAAATGCTCTCAGGTTCAAGCGATGGTCTTCTGCGGTTCTGGGAAAATGATGATGGTAAGCATAGTCTTTCGTGAAAATTGATTGTTTAATTCCTCTGAGTGACCCAGTCTGTCCCTGACTTAATGGATAATTAGCTAGCAATATGCAGATTAATGTAACAGGGAAAACATTGAATTACATGTGAATCCATCCATTATAGTTTATTTTCATCATAGTGAAGCTGTTGCCCCTTCTTCCTCTAAATACTCATTAAAACTTCTTAATCCTTGACTCTCTAATGGCGTTTTGCAAATCAAATTGTTCAGACAGATAGCCCATGATGCCTTTGTGAGTTACGCTTTAGCTGGTTTTTTCGTTTTTCTGTATTAGATTCTATTCTTTTATCAACATTAGTCTCGTAGTTTCTTGTCCGTCGATTTTTGTTTGCTTTTCCTATTATTTGCTAGGTCTTCTTTACTTTTGTGTTTTTTTTTTTCTAAACTGCTTTGATATGCGTTACTTGAACCGAGGGTCTTTTGGAAATAGCCTCTCTACCTCCATGGGGTAGGTAGGGGTAAGGTCTTCGTACACTCTACCCTCTCCAGACCCCACTGTGGGATTTCATTGGGTTTGTTGTTGTTGTGTTAGATACTAATATGTTGTAAGTTATTAATGACATCTCTCTATTTAAGGTGAGATTTCCCCCCTGTCATATCAATAATAGTACAACTCGTCTTTCTATTTAACGTGAGATTTCCCCCCGTAATATCAATAATAGTACAACTCGTCTCTCTATTTAAGGTGAGATTTCCCCATGTAATATCAATAATAGTACAACTCGCCTTGTCAAAGGCTCGTTTAACCCTGAAGCGAGGTGCAAAACATGTTGAGCACTTTGCCTCACTTAATGCGCTTCAGTGTCAGTATCATGAAGGTTCTAAGACATATAGTTAACCTTGCCGATAAGCATCTCTTAATGAGGCGACACTAAACAATGGATATTTCAGTTATTCTATTTTTTTTTTCAATTTCTTTGCCCTATATTTGTTATTCATGCTTTTTATTATTAGTCTTGGAATAAGCATATATATTTTTGTATTTTTTTCTCCATTTGAGCCTTTTTTTCATAAAAGCCCATGTGTTATGTGCACTTAAAGCCCTAACGGACCTTGGAGTATTTTTGTTGCGATTTTCACTTTTTGATGACATTGGACCTGACTTATCTTTTCTTTTTCTCTTTTTAATCATAAAAGAAACTGGAACTCTCTATGTTCAATTTGATTTATGGAATTGTTCAAACTTTTTGTGACATTCTAAAGTTGGGAAGCATCAAACATAATCATAAGTTTAGAACCTGTATTCTTTAAATAATTTTGTTAGCATGAAGTTTTTAAATTGTTGTAACGCCATCATATCAAAAGCCTATTATCAATTTAATGTAGCCTTGTAATGCCAGAAGTTTGATATTTTAATGTACCCTTACCCGACAGAGAATTCAGAGTTATCTCAATGAATTGAACTTATTGTGAACTGTCATGGTTAGCACATCAGACTTTACATATCCATTTGAGCAATCTGATCTTAGATTGAATCTCTGTACATGGAAGATTTTACACTTTTACTGTCTGCCATTGTCAATATGATTGTCAACTGTGCTATTAAAATTTTGTATATATTAAGCAACACATTCACACTATTTTTGTATACAGCATGCTTCTAGCTTTGCTGGACATTTGATGTTTGGTGTGTTGGTAGACGAATGTTGACATTAGTTAACTATCTTCTCTTCCATTGGGATGAGTGGACGATGAACTGGTTGATTAAATAACAAAAGCTGTTCTTTTTATGTGTAGGTGGCATAAGGTGCATAAAGAATGTCACTATCCATACTGCTTCAATATTGTCCATCGATGCTGGGGAACACTGGTTAGGAATAGGGGCTGCTGATAATTCAATGTCTCTCTTTCACCGTCCTCAAGAGAGGCTAGGTGGCTTCTCTAGTGCTGGTTCAAAGATGGCTGGATGGCAGCTCTACAGAACTCCTCAGAAAACAGCTGCAATGGTATGCATTTTTTTTCTTGTGGAGATAATGGTAAAAAACCTCTCTACCTCTACGAGGTAGTGGTAAGGTTTGCGTACATTATACCCGCCCCAGACCCCACCTGTGGGATTTCGCTGGGTATGTTGTTGTTGAGAAATGGTCAAAAACACATCTCAACTTTCACTTTTTTGCAAGTTTCACACCCCAACTATCGGTTGTTCTCTTTTCCTACCTAAGTATCACCATACACTCGAAGCTGACTAGGCCAACTATGAGTTGTTCCTTCTCCCTACTGGAACTATCACCATCTACTCAACTAGATATGTTCTAATACATAGATGATGGTGATAATTCAAGTAGGAAAAGAGAATAAATCATAGTTGGGGTGTGAAGAAGTGATGGTTCAAGTGTTTTTTTGCCCATTATCTTTTTATTTTTGGGATGTACCAGTCCTAAACCTTTTTAAGTGACATTCATAGAAAAAGCATCTAATGAATCAAGGAGCGAGCTATAGTAATTTTTAAAAATGACTAGGCACTAGTTTCGAGGTTATACACCAAAGTTACTTTTGAATTAGTGGAGCAACTCCGGTGGTCCTTCTGACCACTGGAAAACACTTTTCTTCAGGTCTCCACTATTTCAGTTTTCCTGTTTTAGTTTTTTCTTTTCTAAATTCTTTTTTCTTGCCGTGCCCTGCTGCCTTATAATGTATCAGTTGCTCTTTAACTTTTTATGCCATCATCTTTTATCTTCAGGTACGATGTGTGGCTTCTGACCTTGAAAGGAAAAGGATTTGTAGTGGTGGACGCAATGGGTTGCTTCGATTGTGGGATGCTACTATAAACATCTAGGTTTTCATAATCATACTTACCTTGATGGTTTCAATGGATGATCAAGAAGGCTCGTGGTTAGGCTGGTTACCTCTGTCTGACATGGTAAGGATGACTGTCACATTTACTAGGGGATTATGTGTATAAGTTTGCTCTATTTGGTTGCACTAATCACTATGTACATGTATCTCGCATAAATCTTTACAAAATTTGTACTCAAAATAGATAAATTTTTAAGCTTGTGAGTTCTTGAACATTTGTCTGAGTTACAAAATTTCTTTCTTTCAAAATATTTAGCTCGATGAATTTATAGGTGCAGCCTTATAAGATTTTACAAGCAACTATCTCTGTGATTTTTTTATGGCAACTAAAAGTGAGCATCTGTCTTTTACTTTTGTCCTAAAACATTTAACTGTTTTTTTGAGGAGGCAAAGAAAAAAAAAAATAAAGTAAAGAATATATATAGAAAAAAAAAATCCTAAAGTATAATAATATGTTTGAATCAATTCAAATGATTAAAAGCCATGAAGAAAACAAGCATATTCTCAAGAGTAACTCCCAAGAGAATATAATATAATGAAGAAACAAGCCATCATGGCTTTCGAGCCACAAGTGATGTAGAGAAGTTAAGACTCATATTCCCAAACATTTACAGTATCTCAAACCAGAAGGAAATGACAGTAGAACGCCGTAGGGCTTGCTTCTATATTGAACCTGGAGTTGGTCAAGAGACTGTTGTCGGTCAATCTTGAAAATGCATCCCGTGCTGAAATATCACAAGTACCGCCTCGTCCTAGGCCATCGCATGGAAAACTAAACCAAAATCCTTTTTATAAGAGGCCTAATGAACCTAAAAAGAAGGATCAGGTTAGCTGAGGGAGAGCTCTTTAGATGTAAGGATCAGGAAAAACCTTCAAGTAGCTAAATTTCAATGTCCAATTGAAATGCTTTAGAAGTAGAGTACAACTCATGCTAGTCAGGATTCATGGAGGAGGGGCAGGTAAGGGGGCCGGAAAAGGAAGAGATGGCTTGTTTTCAGTTAAGTCATATTGTCAAAAGGTCTAGGTGAGTTCGATTTTACATATTTATGGGTTTGGATCCCCTGGGTCTAAGAATTGTGTTCTTTTTCACATGGTTGACAACAATGGTTCAATTTTGACAGATGAGAATTTGAGGAATAAGCAAATTACTTATATAAGCCCGTGGTTCATGTGAAAATGTTCGGGTGAAGAGGTGGACCACCTCCTCTTACACTATCAGATGACAACTCGCTTGTGATGTGAGAATTTGAGATGTGTCGAGATGCAATGAGTGATGCTACGCACAATAAAGGAGGCACTATCCAACTAAAAATCTAGAAGAAGAAAGAGAAGTCGGAGAGCTTCGAATTTTGCCCACTATCACTCGTGGTACCATGGAAGGAAAGAAATAGGAGAGTTTTCTAGGAGATAGAGAAACGGGTGTACATTTGACAAAGTCTCTAATTCCAAGTTCTTTTTTGTGCACCCATGATGTTTCAGTTGTATAAAAGCTTGGGTGTGATTTTTACCTTATCAGGAAAAAAAGACTGGGTGTGATTCGTAGAAAATCATATTATCGTAGATTTTTTGGCATACTGCTTATACGTATGAGACTTTCCTGTTATCAATACATTGTTTTACCTTTTCAAAAATAGAAATAAATAAAAAAGTATAACTTAATTGATATTTAAATACTTGAACATATGCATATGCAGACATTAAATACTCCACTCTAACAACATACAAATCGTGAAAACAATATGAATCAAAATTATCAATCTTATTGTGATCAACATGAGTTAAGTCATATTACACAACCATGTTATTTCAGGTCATCCAGCTATGTACGGGGAGAAACTGGCTAGAAGTAATTGTTCTTATTAGTGAAGTAGCAATCTGCTATAGTAAGATGTTGTGTATGCTTTCTTTATAATGTTGATACACTTCAGCATACTCGGAGTCTTCTCTCTAAGGTGGAAAGCTCCAATGTGAACTCTTAAAACCCCTGACTTTGGCAGGTCGTTTAGCCCCCTTCATCTTAGACACGAAGTATTAGGGTAAACCAATATGATCCGGCATTGTAGGTGTTCGCAGTGAGATGGAGGCCACTGCCCCAGCCCTTGAGTTGGTAACTTTTGGTCATAGGTCGTCACCCAATACTGATAGGGGAAACATGTTCCCTTTTCCATTACAGAATAAATGGAAATTGATCTAACAGCAACTGTGAAGAATTATATATTTCCATTTTCCATCCATACTGGTTGGCGGGTGCATCACCCACTTGGTTGAGAGTTGCAGTGAATTGTAAATAAACATTGTTTCTATAGTTGCCCCAAGACAATTCATTTCAGGAAAGAGATCAAAATTGTTCTCCTAAGTAGAATAGTATCATCTATAACGTAAATTTAACCGGTGGTAAAAGAACCTAATTGAAGTACTTAGTTAAAGCTAGCCTTGCTACCATTATCTAACTTCATTAAGGGAATTAATGGTGCCATCTGATGAGCTATGAAAATTCCTTTGCAGTAAAAGATAGTTCTTCATTATGAAAATCCCAGAAACATTTGAAAATTTAGCTGTATTTTTCTCTTTCCCATTGGGGAATTACAAATCGGGAAGGAACACAGAAACATTCATATAGACAAAGATCTGAAAAGTTAAAAGACAGAACAAAATTTAGAGTGAAGCACAATATAAATATTTAGTTTCTGCAAATTAATCAGCCCATCATGGCTTGGTGAACTGGAGGGACCATAGTAGCTTGTTGTAGCTGCATGTTCTGTTTCTGTGCCTGATTTCCATGCCATCCTGTCAATGAAGAACAATCCATATAGTTTAGAAATATGACAGCTATAATTGTGAAACCCATAAAAAGGAGGTCTGTGTTCATAATTTATAGATAAGGACCATGATACAATTAACCTAGCAACTTAATACTTGAGATGATAAAATAAAAATAAGTTTGTAAGTAGAATTACCAATTGAAGGGTCAAGTCCTCTGTGGTGAAGCTCTCGATATTCTTGACAGAGAGCACAGCATTCACAAAAGCAGTGGATTACCCAGTCAGGTGCCGGTGATTCAATTAGCCCATACTGGTTCCTCAACTTTGTACGATAGGTGCATGACATTATGCAAGGTATTCCAATGAACATAAGAATCGCCCCATAGATCAAGCCGCTAATGGTACAAGCTATAGTATACACAAAAAAAGGAGAGACAAGGAGAGAGAGTATCCAGGGTTAATAAAAGATATTTATGAAAGTAAAGAAAATTCAGAAGGGACTACAACTGCTATAAAGTGTAAGCATTTCCATTTTTGTTTTCTTATCTATGTATCACTTACTAGTTTGTCCAGAGTCTACAATCTCCGCAATCTGTCCAAATGTCAGGCAGGGGAAGCAAGCTGTGATGAGAGCTGAAAGTTTGCACAAGCTAGTAAATCACATTGAAACTTTTACTTTCGCAAGCAAATAGAACAATTCCTTTGTCTATGTGTGTGCTTCAGTGCATGAGATAAGGAGATTAAAAACTGTTTACCATTTGTGGGGTCTTCCATGCAATCAAACAATCCAGTCTTCCAAGATTCAGTTGGAAGAAGTGGCTTGAAGGGGATTCCCATCATGGGAGTCTGTAGCATGGGAGATGCTGGTTGCGTCCCTTGTTGGTATTGTCCCATACCCATTCCTATTTGTGAACCTTGCGCTAAACTGTGCTGTGGAAAATTAGCACCTGCTTGAGGCTGAGAGCTAGCAAAAACTGGCACATTATGATTCTGAGGCACAAATGCCTGTGGTCTAGCCTGAGGAGAATATAATTGGGGATCAACTTGAGGTGGTGGAAAGGCATGTGCTTTATTAGGAGTTGGAGGAAAGTCATGTGGTTCATAACTGTCCTGAGCAGGAGGGAAGGCCTGTGGCACAGTTGGAGGAAATGCGTGCTCTTCTTCTTCTTGCGTTGGAGGAAAGGTGTGCGGCTCGTAGTAATCTTGAGCAGGTGAGAAGGGATGTGGCAAGGGTTGTGACTGAGGCGGAGGAAAGGCTTCTGCTTGAGGTTGAGGGTCATGAATGGGAAAGCTGTTGTGTTGGCTAGGGTGTAGTGGTGACCTTGGAGTCCCTGATTTGTGCTTAGGCTGCTTCCTTGGCCTCTGAGTCTTTCCATTTTGCTGAGAAACCTGTGTGGTCACAGGCCTGCTCATTGGCTGAGGTGCTGCCAGTATATTTTGTTGCTGTTGTACTGAGTCTTGATTTTCCTGTGATTCACTTTGCATTGTCAGTTCTTGACTTTCTTCTGGATAAAGATCTTCATGGAAAGATTCAATGGATGGTGGAGGTATTTCATCAATGGTTTCAGGGGCTTGATGATGATCAAAACTTTCCTCTTGATGAGGCTGATCATTTTGGTGTTGAACTTGGAACTGATGAATGGGTTTTGCACCTATACGGCCCATGTCTTCTTCACTCTCTTTTTTGAATGAAAGAAGAGAGAGGGTACTTTAGATTTAGATGATCTGAGTTGATAGAAAACTATTAATAGACATGAAATAATGGTTATGGAAATGTGTGGGAGAAATATGGTAATCCCCCTCCCCCCTCTCCCACTAGTTTAATTTTGGTAAATTCGGCTGTCGAGGAACATGTTTATTCCACGTTCCTGCACAGTTGATTGATTTCAACTATCTTATGATTGAAGGGACATAGTGGGAATATTCTTTCTTTTAAGTAGCCTCTATTTATTAAGTCCCTAATAATATGTGAACACTATCAGTTTCCTTTTGAATGTGCTTGTAGCTGGGGCGAAGCTACAATATCAGATACGGGGGTTCATTTATAAACTCCAAATCCTGGCTCTACTTTGCTTATGGCTAGTCGGTGCTTAACGCGAAAATTATCATTCAACTAACAGCATTACAATGAGGAAAACATGGAGATGTGAACAAAATTTGCTACTATCAAACAAGGACGACTTTGACCTGGTTTACACCTATACAGACAATGCCAGGAAGTCATTGCAGTTTTCATGGAATTTCAGCAGTATCGTGATGATGACCACTCGAAACCAGTAAAACCAAAGACTTAGTCCACAAAGCAATGTGAGCATCTTTCTTCAAAGTCAACTAAATGCCTAAAATATTTGTACACTTGTGAAGCAGTGAGCGACGACTTTTACATACATAACTTTCAATATACTGATTATAGAATTCCAATAATTCATATTTGGACTTTTGAGTATAATATGTAAAAGGCTTGCATTGTTAAAGAATCTTGAGTACCAAATATTGGAACTCATGTATAAAATGAGCATCAGCCTGATCCATAGTCGCATTGCGTAAGCAGTAAGACCCATTTAAGGGGAGAGCACTCCTGCTAGGAACTCATCCATCCCTATGATCGAATCTGAGATCTCTAGTCAAGAACACACATCATTTTGGTGATATTTATGAATATTTCAGACACAATAAGATGTAAATAGTAAAATTGATTTTGCATAATGAATTGTACATAGTGAAAAAGTCATATTTATCTTTATATTTTTTGAAATTGAACAATTTTACCTATCATTGAACTTTTAATCCAATATTATACCGTTGTTAGGAAATGTCCCATTTTTCCCTTGAAGCTATCAATGATATGATAAGAGATAAATACGAGATTAATTTTCTAACGACACAGTACGGATGAATAAAATATTTAAGCAATTTCTGAACTTCTGTAATTTGTAAAATGCTCATTAATTCTTTTAAAATTTTCTCAAATTGTGGGTGAGCCTGACCAATTTCTCTTCATCAAACTTATAGATATTTTTATAGGCATAATACATAAATCTATTCTTTAACTTGGTCTCAACTGATATTTATGTCCTCCAATTTTTAATATGCACAAGTAGGCGATTTATAAATGCGCTCAACAACTTATAAATACCACTCTACAATTACAATTCATATTTTATTATTGGCGACTAGAAATCACATTCATAGTTCCAAAGTAGAGTAAGTTGATTGATTCAAATAGGGCACAAATTGAATTCATCAAGTAAACTTACAAAAATTGTCTATCCAATTGAACATCATCGTATAAATTAAATATAAATCACAAATTTTAAGAGTATTTCTTTCATTGGAACACTACCCCTCAACCTAATCACATCCTCTAATAGAATTTGTGTACTCCATTTTTTTCTTTTACCCATTTACGAACTCCTCAGAAACTAAATAGTACTCCATTTGGTATTAGTTGATCAAAATTACACGTTTTGAAGAGAGAAAATACTCATAAAACGAATTCTAAAACAGAAAACTTGAGATCTTTGATAGTATCTCATAAGGAAACATATATTATATATAAATCTTTGGGAAAGTTGAAACAGTAATATTAAATTAATATTAGTGTTCACTAAATTAATACTCGGTAAATTAATAATCTCTCTAAGATAATATTTTCCTCCGGTCCCGACTTGGGCCAATGAAAAAAATCACTTATTTCGATAAGATAATAAGATAATATATTTTCAGAAGACCTCTATATAAATATATGGTCCCATTAATATTATAAATTAATAATTCTTTAAAAGTACAAATACATCTAAGACAATTTAGTGAAATGTGATTCTATTATGTTTTATTTTTTGTTAAACTTTAAATCTAGTTGAAGTTTATCTCTAACTTTTCTTATTGCCTCCAAAAGTTTCGATTGTCTTTTTGAACTGCACCATAAAATTGTGAAGAGTTCTGGATACAATAAGTGTTTCATTACGCATAACTGGTTACAAAGATATTGTATCATCTACAACTTCATCATTAACATTGTTTTTTAAGGTATCCACAATTTCTTCTAGACTTTGGACTTCTGAATATGTATCATTTTCACCTGGATAATCCAATAGGTTATTGACGTCCATTTTATTGCAGTAATAGAGATCATTAATCATGACCTCAAGTTCATAAATGACGTTTTCACAAGTGGATTCATTCAAATTCTCTGAGATTTCATCCTCCAAACAAATTTTGCAGTGTCAAAAATAATTTGTTGTCTCTTGCTAAACATTTGTCGTCCAAGCCAGGATTGCAAAATTGATAGCATCCAAAACATTAATCTTTCCTGGATCAGTTTTATGTCCCACTTCATAGCCTTCTAATATCCTATGATAAAATTTGTTCCGATAATATATCTTGAAAGCTCTTATTATCCCAGAATCACAAATTTGAATCTCAAAACCCTCTATAAATTAATAATTATTAATTTATTAATTAAATAATATTTCAATAAAATAATAATATTTTACGATCCCAACTATATTAATTTAGTGGGGTGTTACTATAACACGGAAGAGGTAAAATAAATGATATTATAGGAAGGCTTATTGAAACGGGAACCTATATTAAAAAAAAAAAATCGCTCTACATTCTCCATATCAACTTCAGGAAGGAGGATCAGAGAGGGAGCGCCCTCTCCTACTCGCGTCGGTGCTGTCGCTACCTACTGGAGAGGTATGTGTTAGCGCAATTATCTGTTTAATCTCTTTATGATGCATATTTCCGGCCATGTGGTAGGTTTGCTGTTAAATTTCGTCAAATTTCTATTAATTTTGGGATTAGTTCACTTTAACACTAGGCAAGAGCAATTTCGCGTTTCTGTTTCTAGTAATCAGTAGTTTATGTGATGCAATAATCGAATTTTTAGCTACTGTTCAGTCAAGTCGCTTTGCATTTTGCTGTAAAATGTTGGAACAGAGAGATAGAAAGAGAGAAGCGAAATTAGCTCGGCTTTTAGTTGGATTTGGATTGCTAGTGATGAAGTGAATTTAATAGAGAAAAATGTTCATTTTGCATTGTATGCTTCTTTCTGATTTCTGTGACTTAGTTCTTTACATACTTTTGTCTCTAGCACAGTAATTAATTTTTTCAAATGATTGTTTTGTGTATAATGATATTCACCATCAACAACAACAACAAAAAAGAGTAGTCCCATAAGCGGGGTTTGGGGAGGGTAGAATGTGTGCATACCTTATTTCTATCTCGAGGAGGTAGAGAGGCTGTTTTCGAAAGACTTCGAGTAACGCACGTCAGAGAACTATGGAATATGTTGTTGATCAATATGGGTTCAGATAAAAGTTTTAAATTGTGAACTCTTACAACTCATCTCCTGTTCCTCTAACTGACTCCTTTGGGGAAATAGTCACTGAACAATTAGACCTTCTTTTTTGGACAACGCTTATGGTTACCCCAAAAAATTGCATAACTCCCGTGGTCTTGAAGAAACCTTGGGGATCCACCTCTGTGAGGCGGAGGAACAAGGGATGAGAAACTTATCTAAAACCATATGAAACAAGAATTCAATTGATAAAAATGAATGACATCTGTTCAAGGGATAGATGTGGAGAGAGAAGAGTATTGGATAGGGATCATAGATAACCATCATATGAGGATAAGGTTATCAAGTTATCTATTGATGTTTAATATTAGATTTCCAAAAGTTCAATGCTTCTGATTCATATATTTGAAGTTCTAAACCGCTATAATATTCCAATATTATAAATATGAGCTTTCAATAAATTGACATATATTAAAGAGACAGCTTCCGGGCTCGCTTGGAGGAAACTGAAGAGTGTTGCACTCTTTTTTTCCTTTATTTCTGAAATGATCTCTACTTCTATTTTTCCCAACTTGCCTTCTATAAAACCTCAGAAATGTGTCTTTCGTGCTTACAAGGGTCATCGTTATTAAATCTTGATATTGCTAGGAAATTAGACGTCTGAATGAGAAGATAGGGGTGTTCACCTCAGAACTGAAGAAAACAAAAGCAGATAATGTCAAACTTAATGGAAAGATCCGTTATGTTCAAGATTATAATTCTGAGAGAGTGATTTCAAGAGGATCAAAAACCTGTCTGATTTTATTGTTGATTTCACAGTCTGCTTCGATTTCTTTTTCTTCTGAAATGCTGCCTTCTCATTCTCAGTATGCAAAAGACCTAGGAAGTGGTTTCAGCTCAGATGTGGAGTTCAAATACAAGAAGATATATGAAGAGGATATAAATCCATTTGCAGCTTTCTCGAAGAAGGTTCCCAACTTTTTTGTCACATCTTAATTGAGTTTCCATGTCTGTTTCCCTGATGGCAGCGTTAGGGTGGTGTTAGTAAAACTTAGTTGTCCCACTTGCCTCCATCTGCCAAGTCCATTCTTTTGAGGCCTATGACTTAGCTTCCAAAATATTTAAATTCATAAGAGTAGCATTCTTTAGCGTGTGCTATTTTAATGTTACATACATAAAAATTGCAGAAACATTTATGATTCCATTTTCTAAACTGTTTCTATGTGTTCTCGGCTTTGTATTTCCCCATATTTACATTGTCTAGTCAGTGCAATAGCTTCCCTTCAATTTTCTGTATTTCCCTTGTTTCCATTTCTCAATCTGTTCATACTTCATACCCATTTTACTCATGCTCTTGGAGGTTCTTGGTCCTCATCTTATCTAATCGTTTTGTCTATAAAAGGGAAGGGACCAAAGATACAAGGAACTGGGTTTGAGAGACAAGATTACTCTCAGTAGTGGATGTTTTATTCTTGGTAACAAGTTAGCTTTCTCTCTTCAGTTTCCCCTTTATTTGGCTGGACACTTTACTTTTCCAGATTGGGATGTGTTTACTCCTCTGCCGTGGTAACTTACGACTAATCACATGTATGCAATGATTTGCATTTACATCCTTAAATTTTTCACAGTTACCATCTAGTAGTTCTATGAGTAGCTTTTTGAGTGATGACCCAAAGTTGAACTCTCTCACTTATATCCAGAAGATTGGATTGCAAACCCTTGTTCCTTTGTTTGACACACACTGGGTTACGTCTTTATGTAGGGAAAACAAATACTATTTGTGTTAGTTTAGGGCTATTACTTCTAATCCTGTCGTAGACTGAGAGAGAGCTATGATATCGGGATGGTGTATCAGTAATTTTAGTTCGAAGCTCTAAACCTCTATCTTGACACCTTTGTGATTGAACACCTTCATCTCATCTTCTAATGTGGGATGTGCTTAACTAACCAAATAGAATTAAACTGATGTAATCTGAGCTGAGATTTTACTGTCAAGTTTCACATTTGAACAAATTGATGAAGGTTATCAACTAATCCTGCTCAATGCTGTTGCTGAAAAGCATGGCTAGGTTTCTGACTTAGATCTGTTGCCTGCTGCTATAATTTCTCAATTTGGATTTATAATTCCTGGCCCTATAACTTGTTACCTATGCATTTCAAATCTCATAAAAGCAGTAGCAAGTTTGGATTAAGTGAGTGTTTGGATTGGCTTATTTTAAGTGGCTTTTGACTTTTAAGCTCTTGTTTAGTTTTAGAAGTGTTTGGGAAACACAAAAAATGTTTTTAAGCACTTTCTTTTAGGCTGAAAAAGTACCCCAAAAAAGTCAAAAGCCAAAAGTTGGGTGTTCCCAACATATGGCTTTTAACTTTTAGCTAATATGTCACTTAAAAAAGCCAATCTAAACACCCCCTAAGTTCCAAAGAGAAAATATTGTGAAAAACTTAGATGTCATTGTTGGCACTGTTTTATCAGGGACGGGTAATAATCAATTCAAGTCTCACACATTTTATAGCATTTAAAAGATAACAACAACATAGTGTAATACCACAAGTGGGGTCTGGGGAAGGTGGTGTGTACAAACCTTACTCCTACCCTATGAAGATAGAGAGGATATTCCGATAGACCCTCGACTCAAATAATGATAAGGTAAAAATCATCGCAGTAAATATTCACGATGCAATTGAAAGTCACGACTGAACTTAACGGTGTTTAAGCCAATAAGAACTAGGAATTGGTTAAGCCACCAAGCGTTGCCAATCTAAGGATTAGTATTGAAATGGACCAGATGTTAAATCATACCTTGTGTATTTCACTATTTCAGATGGAATATATAAAAGGCATATGTATTTTGTATGGAATAATTTTTTTATGGTTGATTGGTTGTGAAGTGTATTAGGGAGCATAATTTTATGTGATTTTTAATGTATGCACTATGAATTTAATGTTACTGGACATACAATTGCAGATATTACTCAAAGGAAATCTTGAAAATAACACTGAAAGTGGTAAAGATGATGTCAAAAAAGGGAAGTAATTAGTTCAACAACTTCAATTAAGCTAATCAAGATAAAAAAAAAAGTAATAATAAATGTAACTAATTAAAGGTATAAAATCATCTTATAAGGTTTTATTGAGTTGGAATTGTCGAGATTTTTTTCTTGAATCACACTAGGAGAAAATGTACGTGTAAATAAAAATAAAACTAGCTATTTCGCATTTTTCCTTTTCTTTCATGCATATAATTAACATTATACAACAAAAGGATTATTGTCTGATGCACAAAGCATCCCGTGTCAGCAAGGTCCAGGGAAAGGTTGCAACCTAGTGATGCAGACAATCTACCCTAATGCAAGCATTAGTGACTATTTCCATGGCTCGAACCTGTGACCTATTGATCACACAGAAACAACTTTACCGTTGCTTCAAGGCTCCCCTTCTGAATCAACATTATATATGTAAATAACTTTAAGGCGTTATTTTTGTTGGAGACAAGACTATCTATCTTCCTCATGCCCTATAAGTCTCCTTTAATCTTTTGATTCTTTTAACTCCTTGTAATCATACGGGAACAGATATGAGCTATGTATAATGTGTATAGGTTGTGAAGAATGTTACATTAATTGTATAATTCAGTTCGTTGTGCATAAAAATCAATGAAATTCTGGTCCCGCTGGTGTCTTCCTGTTTTCTTGCGTTGTTTCTTTCCTCGTGGTAATCTTATGCATGTCTAGTTACAGCGCGACAAAGAATGGAAGGACCATGCGAAGAAATTTGGTATGAGGTGAAGGATACAAGTTAGAATGGTTAACAGAGATTTAAGTGTACATAGTACATACCTTATATGTGACTTGATAATGTAAATTCTTTTGCTCTGTCGATGCACAGAAATTTGGAAATGTTTCCTAGGAGCAAAATGCTTTTGTTGAAAATAGAGAAGTAACTTTCCTCAATTATGAATGAAAGTTATTTTCTCTTACAAACATTTATGCGGTAAAAAAGTATATCTACTTTGTTACCAATCTTTTGTCTTGTTTAATCATCACATGTAACTTAAATGTATATGCAACTAAAAAACAAATAAAGAAAACTTATGTCTATCCAACTTAACATTGGAAAATGTTTAAACTTATGTTTCAACAATCTCTGATAGTTTTTTCGTCACTCTCATTTCTGTTTCTGGTCTCTTTTCAATTTAGTTATTTAAGTGTTGAATATATGCTAATGCATTAGCTTCACATACTTGATTTTTACATCGAGGGTCTATCAGATATAGTCTTTCTACCTCTACAAGGTAGGGGAAAGGCTGTGTGCACTTCACTCTTCTCAAACTCCATTTGTGGAATTACATTATGTTATTGTATTAAGTGCTCGAGTATATATGTTCCTTACCACGCGAAAGTCACTTGACTGGTATGCAAATGCATTCTTCTACTAATGGCTTAAAGAGCTTGTGTCATTTGGATTTACGTTTCACATTGTCAAATGAAAACGTCAATTTATTCAACGAATAGATACCTCAACACAAAGTAAAATCAATTAGTTTTGTGTAGCTCATTATGATTTTCTTTTATTTTCTTATGGCTAATTTCACCAGAGATTTTTATTTTTCATGTTAAGAATTTAAAGAAAAACATAAAACATTTTGTAGGATCATTTGGATTTCAACTTGGCATCACAATCACGGTAGTTATATACTAGCTCGTTATAAATGTTCTTTTAATTATGTAGCTCGTATCGTATAGAAGAGATTGAACAGATGTAGGGGCCGTTAGGTACGCGGGATAGGATAAGCAAGAATATCTCTAAATTTTATTTCGAAATTATTGTCCTTTATGTGCCTTAAAGTTGAATATGGTTCGTGAAGCACTTGCTTACCCGTCGTCGAAACTTAAATAACTATAGAAATTGAGAATTGACTTATAACCCGAAATGCTCGTAGGAGCCTATGGTTCCATTCACATACCAACCTCTTAGTCCTATAGCACTTAAGTAGGCAGTAAAAAGCGTGAAGCACCAGCCTACAAGTAAGTTCATCTACACACGCACTGCTATACAGCCTGAACTTTTGAAGTCACATACTGAAGAATTTCATTCAATATATTAGATGCTAAGCTTCTTTTAGCATCAAAGTCGTTGTAGTATAGTGGTAAGTATTCCCGCCTGTCACGCGGGTGACCCGGGTTCGATCCCCGGCAACGGCGTATCCTTTTTTGCTTGCACCGGTGACTCTGGTTTTTCCGATTCATCAAGAAGAAATGGGAAATTAACAAAATTCTACTCCAATGTAACAACAAAGTCGTTGTAGTATAGTGGTAAGTATTCCCGCCTGTCACGCGGGTGACCCGGGTTCGATCCCCGGCAACGGCGTTAGTTTTTTAATGCGAGCATTCAGAATTTTTTATTATTCTTCTCATCAAACTTCCGTCGGATACTAAATTCCGATTCCGACCACACATCAGAATTCCTTTGGGCCGCCTCTTCTCCTCCCTTACTAAAAACCTAATTATACGGTCGTAATGGAGGAGTTGGATGAGCAGCACTTCTGCAAAACTTTTTAAAATGTTGCCAAAGATATGTCTATGGAGCAGTGTCTTTTTCAAAGTGTTCTTCGGATTCACAAATTCATCCATATAATGATTTGATTTTCTTTATTCTGAGAATTTGGTATTGCTAAGTTACGGTAGGAAAAAGGGAAACGGAACCTTGAGGAAGAGATATAAAATGGGAGTCGAACACTCACTATTTTCAAATAATTAATTGATTGGAGGAAGCTTATTAGATTTTGAATAAACTATTTATAATACTTATTGAATAGATTAAATAATACAAATATAAATTTATGATTAAGTTCCTTTCTTTCTTTCTTTTATGCGAGAATTTTTCGTTTTCCCCCACTGAACAGGCAATTCATTTCATAGAATTTTCTTAAATTATTTGCACTACTCAAAAGACAAATTAAGAATGGGAATGGCAACCTGTTGGAATCTGGTGCTTCCACCGAACATATACGAGGTTGAGTGCGTGTGATTGTGAGTGTAGTATAATATGTGATGAAAATCAGATGGGCTACAAGTAAGGGGAAAGGGATGAATTTAGAGGCTAATCCTAAGTAACGGCTTTTGTGTTACACGATTGAGTTGTTACATACACGGGATGAATCTTGGATTCTTTCGAAACATAACAACTTATCTTGACCTGTCATTAATATGTTCATCATGTCGTTGTTCCAGAGTTAGACGGACTTGCATCATTGTTCTGGATTCCCTGTCTTACCCTCTACGATCTTATGCCATGTCCGATGTTACCCTTGCTGAACTAAATTCGATTGAACTTTGATTGTGATGTGTCATCTTCTGATTTGTCCAACTATAAAGACTGTATTTCCACCCATACAAATAATTTGGGAATTGAACGTTTTGATAAAGAAATGGAAAAGGAAATTTGTACCAACCAATATGACTAACTGATAAACCAGAAGCAGCCAAAGAAAGGTAAGTGACTATTAGCTCTGTGAGCCAAAGAACATGAGCGCAGAAGATTCCTATTTGATGTCCCTCCTTTTGCACTTAATTTGAAAATCACTTAACTTATATAGACGTACAGTGCAAATAATATTTACTCTATTAGTGGTGTATCAAGTTGTCTTCATTTTTCCTTTCAAGGGATTAATTCACGGACAATTATTTATAATTATCTTTTAAATATCCAAACTATGTAATAAACTTGAGATAAACTTCAAACTAGGCTATGGTAGACTGAGTTAATATGATCCACTTCATGAGCAACTTTATTTTGTGACACATACAACATATGCATATTGTGTGAGCCGTGAGGATTGTTTTGGGTCCATCAATTTCTTTTGGGAACTACAAATATCATCCTAGGAATGATTCTCATGCAAGGTGTCCTCATCAACTGCGGAATCAAAATTTCGTTAAGGATATTCAAGATATAGTATATACATATAAAAAATAGTTTTTGACTAGATATATATATATATATTATAATTTTTTTTATATCAAGGCTAACCCTTTCAACGAAGAGTGTTCACTGACCATCCTTCGGTCTATGTAGCATCCTGACTAGACTCCTCATGTCCTAATCTTTGCCAACTAATGTTGGGGGTACATGTCAAGTTGTGATTGAACATGGGCATATAAAGCTAAAGCAGATTAAGACATCAAAACTAAAAGGCTACCGACTGAGTTCAAGTCATTTATAGTATCTGATCCCACTACTAAAGGCATGTATGGCCTACTTCTTAAGTGACAATATCCACTCGTTGTCTCCTCCAATGGAGATTCTTGTTGTATTTATCCTATATTTTTATAATAATCTCAAGCATGTGAAGTTCCTTAAGCCACCTCTCTTCAACTCCAATAAAACCAATTTGCCATTTTATTAATGACTTAATTAGTGATCGTGTTAGATAATCAATTTTTTAGTCACTCATCTTACTTGTGGCAGAATCTGACCATCTGCCTTGGCTACTATTATTATCCTTTTTTTTTCTTTTTTTCATTTATACACCAATGTAAAATCCTGAACATATCCATAATATAGGTAGTTGAAGTGAATCACTCAAAACTTGCAGTGCTAGTAATATCACTCGAGCAGAAGGGAAGAGTGGTCGAGTAGTCAAAAACAGCAGACTATAAATAATGTACATTCTGCATAGGGGCAATTCTACAATTGGGATCTCGAGTACTCGACAGAACCCAATAGATTGGAGTCTAATCATATACTATGTGTCTTAAAAAATTAGTATAGACAGCTTTGAACATATGTTTCATATATCCGTTTAAAAGTTAGTATTTTTGAATCTTGTGGTCTTAAATTAAATATACGTAGAAACTGGAATGTATCAAGATGTTCTTTAGTCTTATGGTCATAAACATACATTTTACGTGGAAAGTTTGAAGTTAAAAAGTGGCAAAAAAAAAAAAAGAGACTAAAGAATATTTTGATAAAAGTAAGACAAACAAATAGAAAGAGAGAGATTAATATTTAAAATTCTGGATCAGTCACTAATTCACCGGTTAAGTGTAACACAAAGCTAGGATAAAAGGCAGTTTTGGGCATCATGTGACAAAAGGACCAACAATAGTTCAAAAGTTGGCATTGGAATTGTTGGGTAACGATAAGAGCTCATGGCCTATGTCCATGTTTCGTCACTCTTTTCCCATTTACTCAGAAAAAAACAAGTCAAAAACCAGACAGACTGCAATGGGAACTGGGAAGAGACCACCACATGACTGATCACAAAACTTAGCTTGTTTAATTTGACTCTGACGTAAAATGCTGATGCACTTCCCCAGAATTTCATGCACAATCTAAAAAAATATTTTATTCCAACATACCTCCAAAATATTCACCCAAGTGGTCTCATGTTGTCCATACACATAAGTTAAAACTCTTTAAAATGACTATCAAAATGTGTCGTGTGACTGTTTCTCTCTTAATTAGACATTTTGACTTTAAACTTTGTATATAAAAAATTCTTTAATACAGTGTGTTTCCTTCTGAACACGAATTCAAGAACCGCAGCATTTAAAAGTGGGTAGTAGAAGTTGTGGGTATGGTATTTGTGAGGCTCACCAGTCAATAGCACTTTCTAGAGTTACTTAACAAATTCACATTGAGCCGTTCTCATCTTCCCTTCCAAGTACCTTATATTAATTACAGTACAATCATTAATTTCCAACTACTTTTCAATCTCTCACCTTACAAATTTCCTGTGAGTAATTAAAAACTACACCCATTACATTCATAATTTAAAAAAAAACAACTCTACCATCCATAATTAATATAACTTCATTATCCATCACCTCCCCTTTATTTGCTTCTTTTTCTTTTTTTCTCTTCCAGCAAAGTATACTGCTTTTAATATTTTTACAATAATAATTGATATTGGTAAAAGCAGTTACTGGAGAATGGACATGCAAACTGTTCTAGTATTTCCTACTCAACATTTTTCGGGGCTAAATCCAACAAGATTGTTGGCCAGGTCATAACTGACACGTGTCCCTTGCTGCTGTATGTTTCCAATAATTGACAGCGACCCATCCGTCGGAGCAAAAGCCAAACAGAATTTTCCCGACGAATCCACCGGAATCAGGTAATTTTTCGGATGCAACGGCAGTGTTTTACCGCCGGAGAAATGAAACGCCAACGTCGGAACACTCGCTCTTCTCATCGACGACAAGTCGTAGCAAGTGTCGAACAGTGCGAACTGCCCGGCGGAAGGCAAATGCTGAGTGTACTTCACGAACGAGTCACGTAGAGCATTGTAAGCACTGCTCTTTAACCGAGTCACCGCCGTTCCGGAATCCACAATTATCCCGCCGTTACCACTTCCGTCCACCTGAAACACCGACGCCGAAATCGACAGCATCTGCCCGCCGACACTGATTCCGGTGAGTCCGACGTAGAAGAAAGTGCTCCTTCTCGAGTTACGGAGTAACGGCGCGATGACGGAATCACCGGGTCGGGCCGAATTGAAATCCAGCGTTGAGGATGAAGCAGAGTCACGGTCTACTAAGCAGTAGGAAAACGACGACGCTTTGATTTGAGTTGGCAGAGATAAAGCCCCGCCTCCTAGAGCAATCAAGCCAGCTGCACCGACGAATAGCCCTTCGTTATCATGGCCACAACCTATGGCAACTTCAGAGAACGAACCAGAGTTCCCAAACGATACCGTTTCAGTTGCAAACTCTCCAACAGTGAACGAACCGTCTCCGTAAGAGACCTGGTAGAGACACGATTGAGTACGACAAGCCGACACCTCAAGAGCCGAGCACTGAGCTGCGTCGCAAGAGAGCCGACTGTATGTAGAAGAACTCGACGGGTTGAAAATTGGATCCGACTGCTGATAACAATCAGAGCACGGCTGACATTGAACCCAAGTGATGTCACTGCCAGTATCAAGCACCATGTAATACTCCTTAACCGGTTGACCCAAGCCAAGCCGAGTAAAGTACTCACCGCTCCCCTGACTAGCTCCAGAAGTAATAGGTGTCTGAAGGTCCTCAGGCTGCACCATAGTCTCCACTGGCTTGAGATCCGAGTGCTTAAAGTTGTTTAGCGCGAGTTGGAGCTTCATAGTCAGTGAAGAAACTCGGGCCGAGTCACGTTCGAGCCGAGAAAGAGTGAGAGCTGCATAATCTTGATGGCGGGGCTTAACAAGAGCAGAACGAGGATAAATTGAAACAGATATTGAAGAAGAATTAAAATGGGTATTCTTAATTGCTTCTTGTTGAAAATTTTGGGTAGCAGGAGAAAGAACTTGAACAGTTTTCTCAATGGATGCTGCAACATCGAAGATTTGGGTGTGAGGATGTGAAGATGATGACAAAGAGCGAGAGATAACACAGGGGACAGAAACAAGAGAGATGAAAAGAAGAAATAAACAAAATTGGGCCATTCTTTTTTAATGAAAATTGAAGAATAAAAGGAAAGGAGTGGAGAAGAAAAGAGAGTGAAGAAGTGAATATAAGTAGAGAAGAGGAAAGACTAAAGATGAGGGGAAATAAAAGGAAGGGAGGGGGCTCACGTCAGACTAGTTGAATCCAAACAAAAGTATTTAAAACAGAGAAAGAAGCTTGATACCTGCTCTCCCTCTCTGTTTTTCTATTTTCATAATTGTTCGGTGTTTGATATTTATATTAAATTCTTTATGTAATTTGATATTAGTATGAACGTATCGACTGATTTGAAATTGTTCAGTACAAGTATTGAAACTTTCGTTAATCAAGATTCATGCCCATGAAGTTCCTTTTTTTGAAGTTGTTCAGTAAATCCTCATTATGTAATAGATGTAATAGTCTACAAACCATACAAGAGATGTAAATTGCACTCTATGCAATAGGCTCGACTCAGAAGGTATTAAGAAGGGATTGATTCCGGATCATTCATGTGGATGACTACCCTCCAAATCAACTAATGCATTTTTAACAAAATTTTAGACAAAAATTAAAGACTCAAATTTAAGATATTTGATTAAATATAAAAATAGAGAAATCTTTTAACTATGTCACCACAATCTTGTTGGTAGGCTAGATCTCTCTTTGTTCTATTATCACTACAACTATAAAATAAGAGAAGATATTGCCACCATTAATTAACTAATTAATTATTGCTTTTTCCTCTCTTCTTTCTAGTGTGTATCATTTTTGTGCTTGATAATCTTTTCCTTTCTAGTTTCTACTACTACCACACTTTATCTCCCTTTTTTTCCTATTCCTCTGGCAATTATTTGCTAATTGTGGTCCAACCATAGTCAAATCAAATAGTTTCTAAAACTTTATTTAAGATAAGTTCATAAAGAAAATCTTTCGAAATTTTGTAGTCGACTTTCATACGTAGTTTTCTATCAAATTATCGGCCAAATCATCTGTACAAGGAGATTACTTGAAAGATAAAGGCGAACATGCAACAATTGTTCTCACTTGTTTGATGGCTACGAACGCATTCTAAAGTCAGTATGTGATACTTTTTTTTAAAATATTTTTTATTTTTAATAAAATAATATATAATTACATAGATGTTTAAGATTTGTTTTACATTATAAATTTCAGAAGTTTTTTTTTTCTTTTTAAAACTTTGTGTTAAGTGAAATGATGCCACATAAATTGGGACGAAGAAAGCTCAAATCAAATGATGTTATATAAATTTGAACGAATGAAATATTTACGTAGAAGATAGTGATAATCCAAGCCCGTTTTGAGAGAGAAAAAAAATCATGTGGCTCAAATCAAGTCTTTCCTTCTCATTTTTATTTTCCCTTCTTTTACAATCAAAGAGTTTGAAAGGGATATAATCTTATACTATCGCATGTAAAAGAAGTACTATATTTTAAAAGGTCAGTTTTATAGTTAAACGCTTTACAAAACAATCGAACAAGTAAAAAAAATGATTTTCCGTAGGTGCAAGATGCACGATGACCCATTTCTAAGCTCATCATTATATACGTTTTAATTCCTGAAAACTTTTTGCCGCTCGAATAAATGATGTCACTCATTAACTCGAATATGTTTGAATTCGTTGTTCTAAATGTCAATATTCGTGAAAAAAGAATCGAACACGGTAGGAAAATCAGAAAAAGTATATATTACGCATAAATTCGTCACATCTTATTTATTAAGAAAATAGAAAATTAGAGTACTTTTTTTTATATATATATATATATTAAAAAACATCCGTGAAGAAAAACATCGAAACAAAAAATAATTTTACATGGAACATGGACTCTCTTTCTAACTCATCTAAATAAAAATCTTTGTATTCACATAGGCTGTTTGTTGACTTCAATAAAAAGTTCTTCTTACCTTTTGCCCTTTAAATTAAATTTTGAGGTGAGTGTTTGGTGTTGGATTAATTTTTTCCATTTCTTTCCACTTGCAAATGTAGTTGTCAAATTAATTACAAGGCTACAACCCCATCCAATATCCATAATTGAAGTTGGCTATAGTAAAATTAATTATACGGGTAGTTCAAGCAATCAATACCTGAAGTTGCCTAATATTTAATGCTCGACATTATTTTAGACATAATTACAGTTTAATGTTTTTAGGTGGCTTAATTTACAAAATATTAATGAGCAAGTGTATAGGTTTTGTATATTTTAGTATAAATATCCATATATAAACATATAATATACATGATCAGCGTATGGGTATACTCCCTCCGTTTCTTTTTATATGTCACTTTTTTAGATTGCACTTGCATTAAGAAATTAAGTAACTTTACCCTTATTTAGTGTTTTCCTAGGTTGGTCAAAATATATATTTTCAAGACTAATTAACTATTCTATCAAGTGTATAATAGGAAGAATATGGTAATTTATGCATTGATTTTATAAAATGACAAGTATTATGAATCAACTATTTATAGAAAGGGATGACATATAAAAAAAGAACGGTGGGAGTAATATTTACTGTTAGTGCTTTCTGCAGTAACAACATCAAGGACATTTTTTTAGCCACCCTAGTCAGCAACTCTTTTAAGGAAAAATTACTTAAATACACAATTTAAGATATCATAATTTTTAAAATTTTCTATCATTTAAAAAAATTACAAAAATTCCCTCTCGTATAAATCTCTATCCCATCTCGAATACATCCTTATCCTCTCTCAGACATCTCTCCAATTAAGTAAGTAATGTATCATTTGCAATGCATCGGACAACCAAGGAACGTATCCGAGAACATTGAAAATTTTGAAATTTTTGTAATTGGGGAAATTATCAAAATAGGATGTAATTAGCTCCAAATGTATAAGATTTACGTAAGTTATACTTTAATTAATCTAAATGAAGAACTAACCAATCATAGTATGCTGTGTTAATTAATTAATTTATGTACTACGGCTATAAGCAGGGCGATCCTCCACTCTAGTTTAACTTATTTAACATACTGGTTACTACATAGTAATATTTTTCAGTGACTTGAATAGTCACAACTGCCTCCGAGTGAATGTCAATTTCAAGAGTGCGTTTAACGAGGGAAAGGGCAGATAGAATTAGTTTGAGTCATAAATATATGAGCTTTTTAAATAAAATATAAAAAATTTGGATAAGTTTTATAATTTCGAAAGAACTCAACAATTATATTTTAGCCTCAACACAAGTTTTTTTTTTTTTGGGTAGATTTTGGATTTTTTGCCAATTTCTTTTTTCCAAATCTAAACAAACTTTTTCCAAAAAATGGTTTCAATATTTATGTGCAAAAATTGCTGAAAATTTTGAGTATTGAGGACTCAAATCATTAGTCTCATTAAAAGAAATCCAAGAACTCCACCAATCACCTTTCAATGAGCAATACTCCAATTGTTAATTGATTAACAACACATATTATGTCTGATCTTGAGCGTTGTGTATCTCATACATGAGACTTTCCATAGCGATTGCATACTCATGTTGAATCACGTACAACTCTTTCATCATTTTTAATTAACAAGAAGATTTAATGAACACGACGGTTTCTGTAGATAAATTTTGCTAAAGATAATAGTTTATTTAACTATATGATCTCGAGGTAAAAAAGAAGTATAGGCATTTGCAAAAGAAAGTTTGACTTGCTTGAACAATGAAAGGCATAATTCCTTCTGAAACTTGGTTCCAATCATTGGGTCATATCTAAACTATCACTTGTCTTAGTTACCCATTTGACTTGGCAATTTGATACCTTCGACCCCTGTGGTAGTGCGTGTGTGTCTCCCAGTGGGTCAAAGATATCACATTGTCAATTCTAAGGGATAATAATGACCATCAAGAGTTTAGCATGGCATAGAACCTCTCATTTGCCATAAAAGGCAAATTATTTAGTAAAGGCAAAAATGATTTGACTTGGATAGAACATAATAGAAATAGAGGATTCATATTTGGGATTGACCCTACTAATTTGAATTGAGGCATAGTTGATTGATTGATACATTTCTAGTATAACAAACTCAGCGGTCTCTGGTGCTGACATTGTTTACAGTAATATGTTCGACTTCGAGCTCAACAGACTAGAGGTAATGAGGTACTATGCCATTCTCAACATTTATGTACAATATCTATGCGGGGGTAGGCTGCTGCTTCTGAAGAATTCACCCATCAGGTTCATTTTCTTTAACAACCTCCACTGGCAGGCTCGATGGAGCTCAGCAGACCATTGCCTCTTAGCTGTGTGCAATGTTCTTCTGCATCAGCTTGAGCACAGATTATCACCACTGCCAGATCATTGTAATGTGCCTCTTGCATGATATTAACAGCATTGTCGACTGTCATCCCTGGTATAACCTTCATGAGTACTTGAACAACATATTCCCTCTTGTTGAAATTGTCATTGTGCAGCATCACACGATAGGGTGGGGACATTTTCCTTGATTTTCTGGAAAAGAAAGACACAAGTAGTGATAGTAGAGTATTAGTCATTGCATATGTTCTTTATAGTAAGTTTATTAATCGTTGCATTTCAATCTCACAAGTTTATTAATCGTTGCATTTCAATCTCACAACTTGTATCATTATCAACAGAAACCCAGAAGGTAAAGGAATACAAGCAGATATCCACATGCAGTTTTCTTGATATGCAGCTCATCAAAAGGAAACTTTCTCGTCTACTTTGGGGTCTGATCCATATTCAACTCTTGCCTAACTTATCCATGACTAAGTAAGCACATAAACATCACCTCTCTGCTTAGGATGAGATATATCTTGCCTAAAGAAAATATTTCAGGTTTATGATCCTAAAGAAAATTCTCGGGTACTCCCCAATCTTTACAAGAATCACCATTATTTGAAAACCCATGCTCTATTCCTTCTCTCCACCTATACCCTTGAATTGCTGCCAATTTTTTTTTCTCCTCCATCATTTCTCATCTTCCACCTTAGTAGTGTTGTACAAAGTACTTATACATCACCTAAACAACAATCAAGCAATATGCACTCACGGATGTGGCCTAGTGGCCAATGAAGTGGGTTGATAACCATGAGGTCTCAGGATCAAATTGCACCGGCAACAAAAAAAACTAGGTGATTTCTTACAATCAGTCCAAGCCTTAGTGGACAGCATTATTCGGTACCTATGTTGGTGGGAGGTAGCAGGTACCCCATGGAATTAGCTGAGAGTGCGCAAGCTGGCCCGTCCCGTACATCACAGTTATAACCAGAAAAAAAAAAAAACAATGTATGTGTAACTTGCAACACCAAAAGTACCACAAACGCCGGTGCTTGAAGATCACATGGCTGTTCAGGGAATAGGAAATTCATTTCTCCATTTGAAAACGTAAGGATTCTTTTGATTGGAGTCATGAATGGTATCACCTGAGCTGTGATTTTCTCCCAGTGGAAATTGGGACTTGGGAATTGATTAGGTTGTCTCTGTGTAAGGTAGAAGAACAAGTGATTAAATGGGTTAGTAGAGATGAGGCTGGAATCTGGATGCCACAATGGATGGAGTTTGACAGTAAGCCAGTTTGCAAAGACAATGTACAGGGTAGGAAAACTAAGCATTAAAAGACTCATTCTGGATTTGGAAAGACGGGATGGAATGACCTCGTTCAGTTGACAAATAACTGCCCAGTTACCACATCAATAGAGAGCATTTCACGGTAGTTTCTATTTTTCTTTTACAACGGAAAATGTAGTCCAGGAAAGGGAACAGTAACAGGTCCACCAAACAAGAAATATAGCAACTGAAGAATGAAAAATTCTGTGTGGTTGTATATATGGATATGACTCCAACATGATCAGCATGTTTGGGTGCTTCCTTTTATCAACCGCACATAAAGAAGAAAGAATAAATTCTCTTCCTTTTCTCTTTGGAGAAGGGTTGACAAAGAGAAGGCAATGATCTTACGTTAACATGATTGGACTTAATATTACCTAACTTCAATTCTCTGTCTAACTCTATATTATTCTTATGACAATAACAACATACCCAGTGTAGTCCCACAAAGTGGAGTCTAGGGAGGGTAGAGTGTATGCAAACCATATCTCTACCTCAAAGGTAGATAATATATTATTATTATTACCCACCAATTTATTTCGCTGTTTACGTATGAGGGTGGTTCCAATCAACTTTACTTTTCACAGATAAGAAACAGAAAAGAATAGACAAAGTACTTCAATTTTGGAATTAGTTGAGATGTCACATGGCGGAGACACATCAACGTGAAAGAGAAGAATCAAAAAGTCTCAGACTCGTGAAAGAACGGTAAAGCCTTTAGAGAACCTGAGTTAATTGAAACAGCACATACTTCACATTTGAGGAATCCATACCTCAAGTCGAACTCAGATTCACGCCCAGGATTTGTTTTCTCTATAACAGGCTTCTCCAACAACCCACCACCTTTGCCTGCTCCTGCTATAGACATTGCCATTAAAGCATTCCGATTTGTCCATTGTTTTTGGCGAGGTTTCTTATCTCCTGTATCACATAAGCCAACAATTCAATCTTATACCAAGTTACAAACAGATGAGAGTCAAAATTCATGAAGAACACAGTGGCAATTCATCAGTTCTCCAACTTATGTACACATATTCTAGTTATATATACATTAGATACAGAGTAATCACCCTGGGTTACTGAAGAGCATCTGACTTCTCAGTGACCACATAAGAGAGGTTTTTATCTACTACTAAGTGCAAATTACATACACATATTTCAATTAATGCTCTAGTAAATAGTATTCATTAAATCCATGATATCTCGAAACCAATACATTTCTCTTGGACCAACTTTAAAACTTAACTAGTTTTGAATGGAAGAATGATCAACAGTTTCTAAGAAAACTAATGACTAGGTAACCATGATTTGGTCAACCAGCCAAAGATGCAGATAAACAATCATCTCTTCAACTTGGACTCTCATAGTTCTCTCACAAATTTCGGTCCTTTTCAGTGAAGAAAACAGCCCCGTTTCTGCCCCAGTAAAAGTTCAAAGTTCAATTTTACTCTTTACTTTAAGTTATTATGAATGTTTCAAGAACAACAACAACAACATACGCAGTGCAATTCCACAAGTGGAATCTAAGTAGGGTGGCATGTATGATGCCATACTCCTATCTTGTGAAGGTTGTTTCCGATAGACCCTTGAAAGTTTCAAATGGAAGAATAGCATAAAGAGCCTTATCTCAACAGCCCCCCCACCCACCCCAACACACACACAACCTCCAATTGACACTGTTTTTCGTGTATTGTGTGTCTGGTCGCTATTACTTTGGGTAATCACTAGGGTTTTCAAAGACCACAACTTTTTCTCTGTTTTTCACTCTAAATGCACATAAGAGAAATTGAAAGCCAGGGATTCACGAAACCCATCTCAGGCAAGCTAGAATAATACATAAATTTCACATAGAAACATTCAAGAAAGCAAACTATTCCAATTAAATAGCCACAATCTCTCAAAAGAACGAGCAATTCTTGGTGAAACAACAATGAAGATTCAACAATTAACATATCCAATAGAGAAAAAGATGGGTTTACCAGGTTTTAGTTGTAAGATTTGATGGAGAGAAAGAGCGACTCGGCCACAAATGGCAGTCTCCATGACCATAACTCCTCTCTCTCTATAAATTTCTCTTACCTCCCACCGGCCACCACACACGCACAACACTGCTCGTATTCATTAAATCCATGATATCTCAAAACCATTACATTTCTCATGGACCATCTTCGAAACTTTACTGGTTTCAAATGGAAGAATGATCAACAGTTTCCAAAAATACTAATGACTAGGTGACCATGATTGGTCGACCAGCCAAAGATGCAGATATTCATCTCTTCAACTTGGACTCTCATAGTTCTTTCACAAATTTCGGTCCTTTTCGGTGAAGAAAATAGCCCATTTCTTTCCCGTAAAAGTTCAAAGTTCAATTTTACTCTTTTACTTTAAGCTATTATGAATGTTACAAGAAGAAGAAGAACAACAACATATCCAGTATAATCCCACAAGTAGGGTGTAGGTAGGGTGGTGTAATGCAGCCTTACCACCACCACCACCCCCCCACACACACACACAGAGCCCCCAATTGATACTCTTTTTCCTGTATTGCATGTCTGGTCGCTATTACTTTGGGGTAATCACTAGACATCAGGGTTTCCAAATCCAGTTCAAAGACTCTTAACTTTTTCTCTGTTTTTCACTCTAAATGCACATAAGAGAAATTGAAAACCAAGAATTCATGAACCCCATCTCAGGCAAGCAAGAATAATCCATAAATTCAACAGAAACATTCAAGAAACCAAACTATTCCAATTAAATAGCCACAACCTCTCAAAAGAACGATCAATTCTTGGTGAAACAACAATAAAGATTCAACAATCAATCAATTAACATAACCAATACATAGAAATAGAGAGAGGAAGAAGGGTTTACCAGGTTTAGGTTGGAAGATTTGATGGGGAGAAAGAGCAACTCGGCCACAAATGGCAGTCTCCATGACCATAACTCCTCTCTCTCTATCTCTCTCACCTGCCACCACACACGCACAACACTACTTCTACTACCACTGATCTCTGATTTTTTATAGTCTATCACAAATTTGTTCTCTTCTTTTTTTTCACCTGAAAATTTATATATAGTACTAACTGCTAAATAAGAGAGAAAATTAAATGAGTGGTTGGTACTATAAACAGTCGATCAAGATTCAAGTCCTTCACAGTTCACACATATGGAAAATAGACACGTATCAGTTTTGGTGAAATCACAACCCTTTCCTCCTTTTCTTATCTTAATTAAATTAAGTCAATGCCCTGTAGGAATATTTTCACGTTTGAACACAAGGGAATATAGGAATATTTTACTCTTAATACTAGTTAATATGTGTCGTTTATTGTGTTTTGATTACTCTATTATTTTGTTATTATTTTTTTCTTGAATATTTTATATTGCTTTTCTTATCAATTTTCATGTGTTTCTATTTCATTTTCTTTTTCATAACTATTTTAATTTGATACACTCGAATAGAGAGTGTTTCGAAAACAGGTTCTCTATCTTTGATAATGTCTCATTACACTTTTTTCTTTTTCATATCTCACTTGTGAGATTGCATTGAGTATATTATTGTAAATATTTTGATCTTTCTAGTTTGGGAAAAGGGTCTGATATACCCTTCAACTTTGTCATTTAGATCTGATAAACCCCTTGTTATGAAATTGACTCATATATACCCTTACCGTTATACAAATGGCTCACTAATACCCCTACCGTTACAAAAGAAGCTCACATATACCCTTCATCTAACAAAAGTGAAAAAATTAATTTTAAATTTATATTTTTGACTTTTAATTTTTTTTAAAATCATGTACGGGTCTTTCTAGCAAAGTTCAAGGTATATTTTAATCTTTTTCATACATAAATTATTTTTTGATTTATTTGATTATCATTATTTGAGTTTCTTATTATAATTTTATTTTTTCTTTCATTCTTTAGTATAAAGAAAGAATATTAAAATTAATATTTTTGTGGCTATATTATAATTTAAAACTATTTTTCCGGCTACATTGTAATTTAATTTTTGTATTTGTAAAATAAAGGGGGGGGGGGGGGGGAGGCATCTATAATAAATTTTACAAGAAAATTAGTGAAACAAAAATAAATTTGACCATCAAAATAATAAATTTAAATTAGTCGTTGCAAAAAAAAAAGTAAAAAAATACGTGTGAGGAGGATCAAATATACCCCATATGGATTATATTTTTAAAAATATATATAATTAAAATTGATTTTTTCACTTCCGTTGGAGGAAAAGGGTATATGTGAGTCATTTGTATAACAGCAGGGGTATATATGAGCAACTTTCATAACGAGGGGTATATCAGTTATAAATGACAAAGTTAATGGGTATATCATGTCCTTTTCCCTTCTAGTTTTATGCTTTAGAGATATAATTAACAAAAATGATTCATCAGGTTTGTGTAAGCTTAAAATAGTTCCTTAAAATATATATTTGATTAGTTTTGGTTCCTTAAATTTATCATAAGTGAGCATTTTTTTCTGATCAAGATATTTAACAAATTCTAATTATTAGATTCAACGAAAATCGTAAAGATTATTTTATTTTATTTTTATGAAAACTCGTATTGAGAAGTCAAGTTTTTATAGTTTGTATTACTTTTTGTCTACTTCTTTTTTCTTTATTTGATGTAATTTTGGGTGATCCAATTTTTGAGTTTTAAAAAGACATTTTTGATATTTTTAATTAACTCTTATTTTTTTCATATTTCTTATTAAAAATATAGCTTTTAGGATCCAATCTCGCTGTCTCTTTTCTTTTTTAGTAACTAGTTTTTGATACAAATCAATTATATTCATAATACAATTATTAACCAAATATACAAATTAATTATGTCTCTCTTTTCTCTCCCAAAACTCACTCATCTCTCTTTTTGTTATAACATGTAGCTTCAAGTTAATTAAGTAAACTATAGTATTTGAAATTTCCTCGAAAGAAAATGACCCCTATAGTCTATGCATGGGTCTCGTAACAACCATACGTCACTGTGACACTCCTTATCATAATATGTAGCTTCAAATTAATTAAGTAAACTATAATTAATTTTTGAAAGTTCCTCAAAAAGAAAATGAGTCCCCCTAGTCTATGTGTGGTCTTGTAACAACCTTTTGTCATTGTAACACTCATATAATATGTAAGCTTCAAATTAATTAAGCAAACTATAGTTTTTTTTTTTGAGAAAAGGCATAAAGTCACAATTAAAGTTATCCCAAATTTTTAAAAATACACCTTAACTTTGCGGGCGTCCTACACCCCACAAAAGTATTGAATATCTTTGTAAAATGACCATTTTGGCTCATTTTTTCACTATGTTTGTGAACACGCACATGACACGCGTGAAGGTTTATTTTTGCTGTCAAAAATTAATTAAAAAGTGTCACATTTTAATTATTTTCTTTATTAATTATTTACTTCATTTAAATTCATCATCTTCCCCAAATTGGACTACAATTGCCTCAAATGTGTTGAACTTAAATGACAGAACACGTAAATACCAACACAAGCAAATATCATTAACACAAAGCAGATTATTAACATAACAATACCTATGAGTAGGGTTGTTCATGGTTATGGTTAAAAAATCAAATCGGACTGCTATCCAAACCAAACAGAGTAAAAAAATGATATTTGGTTTGGTTTGGTTTTAAATTTTGAAAACCGATACTATTTGGTTTGGTTTTGATTTTACTAAAAAACAATCGCAAAAATAATCAAATCGAATTGAGAAATTAGATATATAAATTTTATATTTATTTATATATTATTCGTAAATAAAATATAAATATTTTTTAAAATTTTAATTAACTCAAGTCTTTAACTTTACCATTTTCTCAAGCCCAACACTTAAATTTTACCCCAACTATTACAATCCTAAGTCCAAGTCCATCAAAATTCATTACTTTAGTCTCTACCTACCCTACCTCACATAAGATAGTCACATTTTTCTCTTTATTGAATCACTTTGTTCGTGTGATAATAACTCTAGTATTGATTAATTGCTTAATTGAACCCCATAGTAGCTTTCCGTTGGATTGTTCATGTACTAGGTGTCTGTGTCTATCGAGATACATACGTTCTCAAAAAAATTATTACTTTCAAACCGAAAAAACCAGAAAAATCGAACCAAACCGACAATTATTTTTTTCACTTGATTTGGTTTGGTTTTAGAAATTTAAAAACCAACTAGATTGATTTGGTTTCGATTTTAACCGATAACCAATCCAAACAGAACCACGAACACCCCTACCAATGAGCAGTCAAAGGTCTAGATAAATCATATCCCAATTTCTATCAATAGATGCTTTAATAGGGAATAACTCATTAAATTGAAACATCTCAAAAGAATTTCAACAAGTAATACCAAGTTCAAATCTTCATTAACTAATCAAAAAATAGTAACTTTAACATTAAAAAGCAACTAACAATACAAATCTAAGCAGTAAGAACAATAGCTCCACCATTTCCCTTAATCATATTCTCAGCGTTCTTCGATATCAACTTAGCCTTCACAACAATAGGATGTCCCGTAGGCAAAACACCTTTGCTCTAAAGCTTGAAGTACCCAAACGGGTAACATCAATCAACGGAGTAGTACCCTTATTGGCAGCAGCTTTGTCCTTTACCTCTTGATGAATGAGAGATCATAGAGTGTCGATGTTGAGTTGTTGACAATAGGGTAATATAATTCAAAGGGGTCGAAGAAGGTGAGAATCACACGCGACTTTATTGATGAGAAAATGAATAAAAATGATCTAATTCAAAGGGGTCAAAGGAGGTGAGAATCATACACGACTTTATTGATGAGAAAATGAATTAAAATGATCCATTTAAAAATGTATATAATACTTTTATGGGTTAATGTCTTTTTTGAAAATTTGGAACGACTTCAAGATGTCTTCATTTTTCACCTCTTTTTTTAAATTTTCTCGAAAGAAAACGAGTTTCCCCTAGTCTATGCGTGGTCTCCTTACGACCTTTCGTCACTGTGGCGCTTAAGATATCAGTGGATTCATAGGGACGCTTTCTCTGCAACTCTATGCAATGGGCTGCTGCTGTAGAGCCGGTTCCTCATGGCTGACTACGCCTAGGCTCATTACCAACGCTGCCAGCCTCAACTTTCGGTCTATATTCAACATGTGCTGTGTGAGCTTCCATCGTAACAACGCCTCTTCACCGACGGCTTCTTACAGCCGACGGTGGTACAAACCGGAACGTCTCGGACGTATCAATCCAGCACCGGAAATCGTCCGGCATTGGGTGGAAGGGGATGCTCTTTCTGGTGGTCAACATCAAGGTCAGTCCCTTAATTTGGTCAATTTTTATTTTTTTGGTAATGCTGAAGTTTGAATTAGAGTATGGAATATGGTGCAGAGGAAAGGTTTACAGTTGTTTCCTACAACATATTGGGAGATAGGAATGTTTCCAAGCACGGAGATCTATACAGAAATGTTCCCCCAACTTACTTAGATTGGGACCACCGTAGAAGAGTTATTTGTGAAGAACTCCTTGGATTGAATCCTGATATAATTTGCTTACAAGTAATTAACAATTTCCCTTTTGGTTACTGGTACTTTTATATATGTCTATGCTTTGGAGAAGAAACTTTTTAATGTGATATGAATAGGAGGTGGATAAGTACTATGATCTACTAAACATTTTGGAGAAAGCTGGATATCTCGGTTCCTATAAGGTATATATCCACCATGGCCTCCCACCAGTTAAAATAAAAGGAAAATTGTAGTATTATCATTCATTATACTTCTTGCTCTTAGAAAAATATTTAAATGCGTTACTTTTACCATGTAGAGGCGCACCGGTGGTTCTGTTGATGGTTGTGCTATGTTTTGGAAGGCTGATAAGTAAGAGCTAGAAGTAAAAGTTGTACCTTCCAGTTAGTAGCTTGATACTTGTTTGGACCGAAATGAATACTTGCTCATGCCAGGTTTCAGTTGTTAGAGGGTGAAAGCGTTGAATTTAGGCAGTATGGGCTTCGGGATAATGTTGCTCAACTCTCTGTTTTTGAGGTAGTAGTTGTGAATTGCAAACTTCTTTTCTTATGTCTGTAATCTCATCTAGCCTAATGGGATCAGTGAGTGATGAAAGAATGCTCGAAATTTGGATATTAGGCTGGGTGGGTACAAATATGTAAAAGGAGATACGAGGCTAAAAAAAAGAGAACCAAACTAAACTGAAAAAACATGAGAGAAACTGGCCAACGACCTAAATATGAGCACTTAACTAGTACACAATGAATCGAGCGTCATGTTCTTCAGAACATGTGTATGTGATGGCCAATGACTTAAATGACCTCGTATCCATGACTTCCTTCTTGCATAAAAATGCGGATCACTTCTAGTAGGTCAAGCTCTGTACCAATAAAAACATGGGCAGGTAGCATTTGATTTAGCTGATATCAGAAAGCATGTCTCTATTTATTCTGAACTGGAGGTTTCTTCTGATTTCCAGGGTGATTTGTCTAGACAATCACAGTTTCATTCTTATTTTGTCATATCTCATTCGATTTTGTATGTCTAACTTTGTCTGGTACAGACAGATGCGAGAAGCCCAGTCAAGGAGGCTCGTAGTTGGGAACATTCATGTGTTATATAATCCAAAATGCGGAGATGTTAAGCTTGGTCAAGTAAGATCCTGTTTTCTGAGTTTTTTTTATTTTTTATTATCAGGTAAACAGTATCATTTCATAAATCAAAGGCTAAAAATTGGCCGTATACAAGTAGGATACCAAAAAGTAAAGAACCTACAAAAGATATGGTTCTCTACAAAGACACCCAATCCTCTAAACATCCTGGAACTACATGGGTGCAACAAAGGTAAACAAGGGACCAGAGACTACTGCTCAATTGCCCAAAACTTAATTCTACCCCTTCAAAAGCCCTCATATTTCCTTCTCTCCAAATGACCCACGTCAAAGCCAGAGGAACAATATTTCATGCCCTTCTTCCTCCTGCTTCTTCCAGCTTTCCAGATAAACAACAGATCCTTGACAGACTTTGACATCACCCAAGACATACCAAACCAACTGAACATATGCCACCATAGTCTTGTAGTCAGGCTGCAGTGTAGTAAAAGCTGATCTACCTCTTTTTCCGCCATCTTGCATAAGTAACACTAGTTGATAAAAACAATCCTCCTTTTCCTTAGGTTTTCCTCCGTCAAAATCACCCCTAACAGCTAACCATGAGAAAAAGCACACCTTCCTTGGCACCTTAGGAATCCAAATCGACTTCACAGGAAACATTTCCGCCCTCATCAAACGCTTCTCATAAAACTAAAAGGACCAAAAAAAAGCCTTTGTTCCCTAACTTCCATCTCATAAAATCGGGTCTTCCGACTGACTCACAATCTTGATGGAGTAAAGCTAACAATCTTTGAAAATCATTCACTTTCCAATCTTGGAAATCCCTCTTAAACCTCAAATTTTAGAAAGTATCTCCCCCTTGTGTCCCCCTAATTTGTTGGATTACCGCCTCCCTTTGACAAAAAACCTTGATAATGCTTAGAAACTCATCTTTTAACAACAAGTCTCCACACGACAATTTGTTGTTGTGTTTTAAGTCTAAATTGTGCGTTTCTAATGCATGGTTTAGTAATGCAAAATACATTTGCACTTGATTGTTATAATCTAAAGATTGTTATGAGGTCATTAATTATTTAGAGACTGTTACACATGAATTACTCTGGTGAGTTTTCATTAAGATTAAGACCTCTGAATCTGAATACACATATGAATATTAAGAGGTTGCAGTAAGATCTGAATACTAAATAGTTAACCATGCTTGTTTTCTCAACATTTGAATCTATAAAATTTGTCTTTGTTTTAAAAATAATAAATATAAAATTCAAATAAAATACTAAATTGATCTAATATTATATCACTAAAATATTTTAAAACATTTATATGACAATTAGTGGTGGTGATGACTAACGATGATGATTGTGTGTGTCGATTTGGGATGGTGTTGACGGGTGATAGTGGTTGTGGTATGATATAATGGTTGGCAGTAGTGATTAACTATAATTGTTGATGGTGGCGGTTGATAATTGGTAGTGAAATGATACTGATATTTAATGGCGATGATGCATGATGATGGCAGTTATCGATATATAATGTTAACTAATGATGGTAATTATCGATAGTGAATAGTGAATGTAATAATGGTTGGTAGTGGTGATGATAATTAATTTTGGTGATTGGCGGTAATGGTGGTTGTGGATGGTTGGTGGTGATGATTGACGATGGTGGTAGTTGTGGCTAAAATGATGGTTGTGGGTGAAGGTAGATGGAGTAGCCGTGAAATTCTTAAATAGACGTCTTAATGATAGTAAGACTTGGTTATAGATCTTAATCATCCAGACCTATTCAGACCCATTAAGTGGTTGTAAAATAAGAAAAACAAACGCACTGAATGATTAAGATTCAGATCTGGAAAACAAACAGACTTAATGACTAAGATCTGAATAATTAAGATTAAGACCTACATTAAGTGCAAACAAATGAGGCCTTACTTTGAAGCAATAGTTTTGACTTTAATCAGTAAATACCTACATTGCTAATTTAGTAACTGAGGTTGCACAAAATTGGAGCCAGAAAAGGAATAAGTGGAATCTGGAAAGTATTCTCTAAGGCTAATGTAACTTAGTGAAATTTATTTTGTATCATACAAGAAAGGAACCCATTTGTTTATGTGCTCCCGATAAAAGAAATTATGTATTTTATTCCATTACATACTTGGATCGGGTTGAAAAATCAAACTCAATTTCTCTTGGAATCCTGAATATGCTAATAAAGTCAATAGATATTAGATACACACATATTACAAAGATTTCACCATCTCATTGAGCAAGCGTTGATGTAAATGTATATGCACTAACATTGGTGGATATGGAACATAAAAGAAAATCAATGAGTGTACGAGGGTTTTCTTTAATCCATCACTTTCACAGTGTTCACTAGTTCAATAAAAGATTTCAATTGATTTACCAATCTAGACAACACGAAGCATCATTAAAGACTAAAGATGAAACAATTGAAAAAAACTGACTTAGTAACATAAAAACACCATAAACTTTTATTTGTGGTCTAAGACCTCATATAAATGGATGATTGAAGACTAACCAACAACTGACTTAATAAAAAAGACTAGAATTTATCATATTAGAAGACTCGATCCCTGGTAACGTCTTCTCCAAGCATAGCTCTAATTTCGAAACTCCAGTTACCAACTTCATGATAATTATGAGTTTAAGAACTCTCCTCCTCTTCTGGCTGAGGAGCAACATTTAAATCAATCTTGAGATGCTCGGCTAGAATAGCACTTCTTGTTTCTTCTAGAGCTTTCTCTATCCGCAGCTTCATTGCCAGCTTTTGCTCCTCTATGTGTTTATCTAGAGGTATTTCTGAGCCAGGGTGCATAATCTTATACAGTAGTTTTTCTTTTTTTTCTTTCTCCTTCAGTGCTTCTAGTTCTTTATGGAGATCTTCCAATACTTCAAAGCCATTTGATTTTCCTTCAGCATAATCACGTTGGCGATCCTCTAGTTTCATTTTGAAAAATTTATCAATTATTTCTTCAATACTTGTGGAGCCATAGGAACATGGTTTTCCACTTGGTGAAAAAAGCAGAACACCAACATCTGCTCTGGACATAGTTGCAAGCTTATTTGCTTGCTGGAATAGGGTATTTTTCCTTTTTGAGAAGCTTACAGCGCGTGCTTTCTCAGATTCAATCAACTTCATTTCAATCTTTTGCTTACCTCTTTTGGTCTCATTTTCCATTGCTAAAGAAACTAATATAAAGAAGAAAATAAGATGTTTTTTGTTGAATAAGTCTGAGCAATGTTAAGAGGAACACTTGGGTTATTTATAGTAGGTGGGTGAGCGTATTTGTCACGAGTATTGTAATGTTTATTTAGTGTTTTCATATTAGAAGTCTATTGTTGTCACATGTATTGTGCTCATATTATGACTATTTGTCACGTGTATTGCCACGTTTATTTAGTGTTTTCATATTATGTGAATCAATTACGTGATTACCATTCTTCTTGACAAAAGTTGTCTTCTTATTTATTCCACTGCAATTGCAAAGTAATATGTTGAATTGGATCTAAAGGTAAAATGAGAATTAATTTGTTATATTTTTTGAATGTTTTCATATTATGAATCTATTTGTCACGTGTATTGTTATGTTTATTTATTGTTTTCATATTATGAATCTATTTGTCAAATGTTTTGTCACGTTTATTTAGTCTTTTCATATAATGTGAATCTATTACGTGATTACCATGATCCCCAACAAAAGTTGCCTTCTTATTTTTTCCATTGCAATTGCAAAGTAATAATATTGAATTGAATTTAAAGATAAATGAAAAATAACAGTGATTTAATTTATTTACATATATAATGTTAATTTGGAAGGGGAGCCTTGAATCACCGGTAAAGTTTTTCCGGAGTGACCTATAGGCCACAGGTTTGAACCTTGAAAGCAGTCACTAATGCTTGCATTAGGATGGGCTGGCTACCTGACACCCCTTCGGTGCGACCCTTCTCCAAATGTGATTTAAGAGAAAAATCTCCACAATTTCAGCTCAATAAAACATTATAAGATGATTTTACACCTCTAATTAGTTACATTTATTGTTATTTTTTAAGCCTGATTAGCTTAGTTGAAGTTGTTGAACTAATTACTTCCAATTTTTTGGCGTCATTTTTATCTTTTTAATTGTTATTTTCAAGATTTTTAAAAATAATATCGACAATTTTATGCCCAATAACATTAAATTCATAGTGCATACGTTAGAACTCACATAATATTGAGCTCCTTAATACACTTTAGACCTATAATATAATTATTCCATAAAGAATACATGTCTTTATATATTTCATCTGAAATACACAAGGTATGATTTGGTTATAAAAAAAAATACACAAGGTATGATTTAACACCTGAGCTATTTCAATACTTATCCTTATATTGGCAACGCCGGTTGGCTCAACCAATTCTTAGTTCTTATTTCTCCTAGCTTGCTCAACTGCCGTTTAGATCAGTCCTGACTTTCAATTGAATAGTTTTCTTTATCAATCTTGACATCAATGCAAGTGGGACCACATTCCAAACACTTTGTTTTATCTTCCTTCTCCTGCTCTTTCTGATAAACATCAACTCCTTCACGGTTTTTGACATCCCTCATGGAGTGCCAGACCACCTAAACATAGCCCATCATAACATCATTGATAATCCGCAATGTAGAAGAAGATGATCGACGTCCTTGTCTGCCTCCTTACACATGTAACACAACTGATGCAAACAACCTTCCACTTACTAAGATTTTCCGCTGTCAAAATCACCCCTCTAACAGCTAGCCAAGTGAAAAACACACCTTTCACGGCACCTTTGGAGTCCATATTACATTACATGGAAAAACTTGCTCCCCCCTAACTAAAATCTTCTCATAGAATGATAGAAGGACTTCACAGATAATAATCCATTATTTCCCAAGCCCCACCACCAACCATCAGGGTTATCAATCAGATTGACTTATCTATGAAGTTAGGTTAACAATCTTTGAAACTCGGTCACTCTCCAATCTTGAAATTCCCTTTTAAATCTCAAGTCCCATAAAGTCTCTCCACCTTGTATCCCCCTAATTAGTTGTACCATCAAGCCTCTTTGACAAGATATTCTGGACAATCTTTGGAACTCATCTTTTGATAATATGAGCCAAAAATTTACTCTTTTCCTGTCTCCGACCTTGAATGAGATATATTCCCAGAAATACTCATACCCCTTCATAATATTCCTCCACAAACCACACCCGAAAGGCAAAGTGATATTTCTAGTTCTCCAACCCCCTTCTATCCCATATTTATCAGCTATCACCACTCCGAACTTCCAATTCCATTTGCCTAATAAGACTTATTAAAGACCTTTGCATCTTTAATACCAAGACCTCCCCATTTTTAGGAGATGTGACAGTCTCCAACTTTTCAGTGACCAAAAATTAGAGCATGAATCGAAGACATGTAGTAAGTGGGAATACTCAACAGTGTGCTCTTAATAAACACTTTCTTCTCGCCTTTGGGCAAATATCTTTTGTGCTACCCTGCAAGTCTCTTCTCAACCCTCTGAACATTGGATTCAACATTGTATGATCCTTGTTCAATGCAACTAACGACACTACAATACATGTTATCGGAAGGGCTCCAACCCTTCAATTCAGAACTTTAGCAAGCGATCCAATGTCATTCACCTCTCCTAGCGGAATGGTCTCGCACTTTGTCTAGTTAATTTTGAGGCCTGACACTGCCTTAAACCATGTGAGGACTTGGCCTAAATAATCTAACTTGGTCTCAACTGCATCACAAAAAACCAAAGTATTCCACGAACAGAAAGTGAGTCATTGAAACTTTCCTCTACACCCCAAACACAGCATCGGAAACCCTTCAAGTTACCCCCCAAGACAGCTATATCCATCATCCTGCTCAAAGCTTCCATAACTAGAATAAACGACATTGGAGATACATGATCCCCTTGTCTCAAACCCCTCAAGCTCCCAAAAAATCCACACGGGTTACCATTTACTGACAGAGAATCTCACCAAAGAGATACAAAAATATATCTATTTCCTCTACTTTTCCCCAAATCCCATTTGAAGCAATAATGGAATCTAGGAATTTTTGATCCACATGATTATTGGCATTTTGAAGATGAAGTTTGCACAAAACACCAGGCACTCCTTGCTTTCTCCTTGAATCCACCACCACGTTTTCCACTAATGTTGCATCCAAGATCTGTCTACCCTCAACAAAAGCATTCTGCGATGCAAAAATAGTTTCGTCCAACACCTGCTTAAGTCTAATGAAGGCACCTTAGAGATGATCTTAAAGATGCTTCCCACTAGACTAATAAGTCTATAGTCCTTCATGCTCATAGCTCCCTCCCATTTAGGAATGATCACAATGAACGAGGCATTCAAACTATTTTTGAATTCACATCTTTTATGAAACTTTGCAATAGTCTCCATCACATCAGTTTTGACCATATTCCAGCAATGGTGGAAAAAAGTCAAGGAGAACCATCAGGTCCCAACGCTTTGTTACCCGCAGAACACTGCACTGCCCTTTTCACCTCCTCGTTTGCCTTTCCTAGCCACTCGCCCTCCTCCCCTCCAATTTGATTGAACCCTAACCACCACCGCCCAAAAAAATAAATTAGGCCTCCAGTCTGGTTCCTCTTCAAACAAATGTTCATGAAAGTCTACAATTGCCCCCCCCCCTCACACACACACACACACACACACACACTCTTTCTCCTTCCCTACATTTCTGGCATAACTCACCCTATTGATCTTCACCGACTCTATGTAGTTCCTTCTCCTATTTGATGTTGTTGCCCTATAGAAAATTTTTGTACTAGAATCCCCCTCCATCAACCATAACGCCCAAGATTTCTGTCTCCAACTAACTTGTTGGGCCAAGGCCAATCAGCTAGCTCCCTTTTCAATCTTTTCTTTCCTCTCGTTCTCCCTCTCATCTAACTCCCTCCCCACTTCTACCTTCTCCAAATCCCACACTTCATTCCTAATTTTCTCATTTTCACTTTTACCCTCCCAAAACACCTCTTTATTCCACACCCTTATGTCAGCTTTAAGCAACTTCAACTTCTTGACAAGCCTATAAGAGGGTCTCCCCTCCACCATATTACTATTCAACCAGCTAGCCATTCTATCCCCAAAATTAGCCACTTTAGCCACATATTCTCAAATCTAAAAGGAGATCTCATCCGCCTTCCCAAATGGCATCATTAATATATACTGCAATGAACTTTACCTTATCATTACTTGAGGGTCTATGGGAAACATCCTCTCTATCTTCGCAAGGTTGGGTTAAGGTTGCATACACACCATCCTCCCCAAATCCCACTTATGGGATTACACTGGGTATGGTCGTTGTTGTTATAAACACTACACTTATTTGGAATGCACAGCTGTCAGAAAGTAATTCCTTTTAAATTCTCAAACAAAAAAAAAAGTAATTCTTTTTATCATTAATTTTGTAAAAATTTGTTCGATTGAAATTAAATTTATCATATGTTCGGATATTGGAATATGTTGGTGGAAGTTTCTGATCAAATGGCTTTCAAAATTGTCCCAAACTGGAAGAGTACATCCTTTTTGGTTATTAGGAAATTCAAGTGAAAAATAAATTTAAAAATCAACTTATCAAATTGTTTCTTACTGCTTAGGCACATCGATAGAGTGAGTTTTATTCTTTTGGACTTCAAATCCTGTTTCATCAGCATATCACTTGACATCTGAACAAACTCCCGTAGAGAAAGAGATCTTCTCAATCTTTGTTCATGCTCCATGATAAAATATGTGTGCAACGTTGTGGTAAGAAGAATCTAGTTCTTGCCACAAAATGTGTGCTTTTCCTCTTCTGATGGCATGCTTAACTTTAGGCATAAACTGTTTAAACTACCAACTGTCAGCAGATTGACGTGTGGTACCAAGGATTACTATTTGCTTCAGTTTGTCACCATGTGGTTACTTATCACTCATATTATTCCTTTCAGATTCGCTTTCTTTCATCAAGGGCACACATACTTTCAGAAAAGTGGGACCATGTACCTATTGTGCTTGCAGGTGATTATAATAGCACTCCCCAGGTGTGAATAGCTGAAATTTATCTTTATGAAGTATGTGATTGACTTCTATTTTTAAAAGTTACTTGCTGAAACAATGCCTATTTGTTTATCCCTTGCGACAGAGTCCAATCTACAAATTCTTGTCATCATCCGAGGTAATTCGCCAGATCACAATTTAGTATCCTTAATGTAATATTAAAGTACTTCTTAAGTAATATGATCTGCACGTTGAGTTGTTTGCTTCTCAAAGGATTTGTTTTTGATATAGCAGCTCAATCTAATGCTACATAACCGAAAAGAGTTATCTGGTCAGAGACGATGCCATCCCTCTCAAGTTCTTGGTCTTAGAAGAGAAAAGGGAATTTTGTTTGTTTTAATGGACAGGTGAACCAAGGATCTGCCAGTACTTATTATGTCTTTTGAAGGTCTATGTGCTCCTATAAATCAGATAGCTTAGAGTGTTCATAAAACCTAAGGGTGGTCATAAGTTGCTTCAGTTTTTGTTTTGTGAGAAAACAATGTGGTGTTTTTTAAAAACATGACATCTTCTCTATATCCTCATTCTCAGTTTTCAACTTCACTATAATGTGTTGTATGATCAACTTCACTATATCACCAAATTTATTTAGGGGGATAAGACTTTATTACATTGATAGAATAGAACAAAAATGGAGATATGAAACTAACCAACCATTTACATAAGGCTTAAAAATATTTAGTAATAATAAAAGACGTATAACTCTTCCAACTGTTTATGTTGGTTGTTGCTGATTCTATTTGCGTTCAGCTATTAATGCCCTTCATAAATCGTCAAGTGTGTTTGATTCTTGATCCATTGATGTTTGAGATTTCTGATGTCAATCGGTTTACATGTGAGAAAACTAAATTATTTGTATTATCATATGATTCTGATTTCTGATGAAGAATTTTGTTGTGTGCATGCAATTGACTTCAGATTTTTTAATTCTCGATGGAGCGAAGAGGAGATGAATGTTGCGATTGGTGCTCCTAAATCCCACATAGCTATGCACCCTTTGAAGCTAAATAGTTCTTATGCGATGGTGAAGGTACGGGCTGTCCTTCTTATCGACAGTTTATGTTTATTTCCTTGTATATTCCTCTTAGGCAGACACTACCTCTTCCTTCTTCTTAGGGACTTCTAACAACAAGGGATAACAGTGGTGAACCATTAGCCACATCTTACCACTCGAAGTTTCTGGGAACTGTTGATTATTTGTGGTACTAATGCTATTGATTACAACTGCTTCTCATATTTTCTGCTAACTTGATTGACGGGAGTAAGCACTAAGTAAAATCCACCACATGCAGGTATTCTGATGGCCTTGCACCCACAAAAGTTTTAGATACTTTACCAATTAATGTCTTGAAGAAAACAGGTGGTCTTCCCTACAAGGTATTGTTCTTCTGACATAGTAACCTGTTGTTGTTAACAAGAACATGTTAGATTTTGCAAAAGAGGCACATACATTAATAAGGTTGTTAAAACATCTAGTAAATGACCTGATGCTTGATTGCACATTTGGGATAGATTCAGCCATCAAGAACCATAGTCACAACATCTTTTCTTAATGGTGAACCATTAAACTTTTATTTTGTAAGCCGGATAAGAGCACTCCTAGATCTCATTACATTTGATATATTCCTTGAGATGCTTTGTGTGTTAACTTCCTCTCTAAGCTAATTTTGATTTGAATTTCTGGGCTGCAGAAATTGGGTAGTGATCACTTGGCTTTGGTTTCTGAGTTTGCATTCTTGGAAATTGTTGGAGCAACTGAAGACCGTACTATCAGTTAAAGGTGACATCTGTTAATATAGTGATGGACCGATCATCCATACAACAAACTCCTCATCCTGGCACGCAGGTTCAAGACAACATGGGAAACAAACTGGATGTTGCATATGTCAAACGGAGTTGCATGAATCAAGTTGAGCATAAGAAACGACAAAGTTTAGTTTGTGATTACTAAGCAGGTGCAATGTGCTATCTGCTGTTGACTAGAATTATACTACCTACAAATGATTGTTGTAGCATAAATGACAGGAACTCATGGTTTGGACATGTGAATATTTTATCGCTGAACAAATTGGTACCTTTAATATCGTCTTAAGTTTTGGTCTGCGACTCTGCATTGCAGTAGGAAAATATATGTTAACACAAAACCAAGTTGCAACATTGTGATCTCAAAATTTTCTCTTCCTAATGAGATGTTATCAAGACTTGGCTCACAGGATGAGAAGTATTTCCTCCTGGGTTTGCAATCTTGCATCTAGTTAGCTGGCTGGGCAACAAATTTCATTCAGTTCCAACGTCTTCGTCCATTTAGAGTTGTGTTCCTCTAAAACCGTTTGGTCATGTAAAATGAAATCATGATATGATTGGAAATCATATAAGATAATAAAGTCGAAGTTTTGTTTGGATATGCAATTTGAAAATTTTAAGTTAAGTATATTTTTTTGCTCATAAGCATAAAACTCACGCAATTTATGGTCACAAAGCAATTCTAAAAAAAGAAATTATAAAACAGTCATTGATTGAATTTTGGTTCAATAAAAAAGTAAAATTGAACATAAGTAATATTTATCTACCAACAAAAATAGCATTTTGTAAAGAATTATTAAAGAGACTTGAGATGGAAATTAGATAGTTTTGTGTAAACAAACAATATTTATGTTGGCGAGTGTAATAGTTATATCCAATATAAAGGGTTTAAAGGTTGGTAAGAGTAATAGTGTTAGTTAACTATAAATTTTATTTCTATATTAAATAAACGGTAAATATAAAATGGTGGGATTTTTTGAAAAAAAATATAAAGTTATGAGTCAATTTTTGTATTTGAAAAATGTGAAATCATGATATAAAATTTTCAAATTAAATTTTTTTAGAAAATTTGGAATTTCATCTCATGATTTAAAATCATCAGATAATATTACGTGCCCAAAACATCTATTAAAATATCAAAAAGAGTGTATAATCTTTATACATGGACAGTGTAAATTTTCTCAATTTTTGTCTGACATATAATCTATTGTCGATGGTCTATTTACGGGACAAGAAAAACAAATTCAGGCTGAACTATAAAAGGAAACTTGAACTTTCAACACAAGACAAAATAATTTGAAGATAATATTTTTCACCAATGGAGAAAAATGACTTTTTCCTATTCATAAGAGAGACCTTCACATTTATTTTAATTCTTACTTTCTTATGATGGTTTGACAAACTCTTAAAGATTATTATTTAATCCAAACTCATAAATTTCATCAAAACACTATAGGATTTTTAATTTCATCATCAATTTTTATAGATATTTTTTCTAGAGCATTATTAGAAATATCAAAAATATTTTCCAACAAATGTTTCTCATCGTCTCTAACATATAATGTGTCAATCAGTCAACCCAATAAGTTAATTGAACACTTTCATCATCAATGCAACTCAGGGACTGTTTTTGCAATATGATGAAATATTTAAATCAAGCGTATCTTGACTTTTTGAGTCGAATGGATATAAACACAAACGTGTAGTCATCGACACGTCACTGCAGGGGTAGAAAGCGATTGAAATGATTTATCCAATTATAGAATGCCAAGTTACAATTTGGGAACCATTTTTACAGACCACAAACCGACTTATTCTGGACGGCAAGAATCGGGCGTGTTATATCTTTACCGACTCCTACTTCGCCGGACACGGATCCATTTTCTCTCTCTATCTCGCCGGAGAATTTTGGAAATTAGTTTACAGTTATTTCGATTGATTAATTTTTTCTTCCCGGAGATATATCGATTTACTCGGTTTCCATTATTTGTTGTTGTTGTTACCAAATCTAATCCAAATATAATCTACGTTGTCGCAACCGATGCAACGGCTCGTTGACCATACCCTTGCTGTCACCAAAGAGTAAGTTCTTCATTTCTCGTCTTTATTATGTGTATTATATACACATAATGTACATGCTTGTATGCGGTTCAGGCGTATATAGATTGTAATTGGAATGAAATGGACGGCGGGCGAAATGTATGGAAGATTTATTGATTTTGGATTGAGGCTTATCTGATTGTGATCTGTAGCTTTCTCGAATTAAGTTTCTTTTGGAAAATTGTTGTTTCGGAGGTTGAAATTCGCCATGATTGTCCTAGTTCAGGTGCATAAATGTTATCTTTATTGACGTATGAGTGAACTTCTCGCTCAGCTGTTAAATGCTTAAGTTTTGGTGGAAAGAAATGTTATTGTATTGAAGTTTCTGTTTTGGGTTCAGTTAAGCCGCCAGAGCTTAAGAAATAGAAAGTAGAGCAATATTTTCCATCTTATTTGTGGTGGTATAAGGTTAAGATGAATGAGCAAGAGTTTAATCGAGAAACCTCTAGCTTCTTGTATTTTACTCTAGATGCCATTCATGGCAGTCAAACGAATATAACAATTGTTTTTTGGATAGATTTAGCTATAATCTCCACTATTCATACAGTAGGATAAACATGATATAGTGCAAAAGTTTCCTTTTTCTTGTAATGATTTCCTTAAGGGCATTGGTTGAGTGCAGGGCAACATTATAAACTCAATATCTATATGATTTCCGTCCTATCTTTGTCCTTTTTTATTTTTAAGGAAATATAATAGATGGTTTTAGATGGAACTTTTCCTAATGATATTAGATAATCCACTGCCACTGCTTTAGAAGTCAGCACTATTACTTTGGCGGATGGATTGGAATAAGCTCTGAAGTTATTTTTCATAAAACTAGCTCATACTCAGCTGCATCATCTCATTCCTACGTTGTAATATTTGTTCAGCTTGAAATCCTTAGGGTTACTCTCATGCTGCTTTCTGGCTGTAGATTTTTGTCTTAGCTTTAGCAAGTTTTGGTATTGATGCATCATTCAATGTTTCTGTTTCTTGTCAACATTTACTCAGGTCAGTCAAGACATTGACCTATGAGTCGCTGAATAATGTTGTGAGATTGATTAATGGAGTGTCAGCACTATTATTGACGATATTGCCGGGGAAATCTACTATTCTTGAAGGCATACATGGTTGGGAACTTCGTCCAACCTTTCGTGGACCTCGGCTTCCACAGTGGATGGAGAAGTGAGCTTTCAATTTTTTTCCACGTTACCCCTGTTTTGGCTTCTGAATTAATTTCTTTTTTATAGTGTGATCGTATTAACATTTACCTTCTTGGTGATCACAGTGGCGCCTCATCTTTTAACCAGTTCATTCATGAACTTTCTTTTGATTCTGATACCTCCTCCTCAAGTGTAGATTATTCATCATCATCAGAAGAAGAATATACTGATGAAACCATTTGTCCTCCTTCCCCACTGTCACAAAGTTCTCGGGTATCTAGAGCTCGCAGTTTTTCAAGGCGGAACAGGCATTGGATGCATTGGTTCAGATACATCATCTCATGGCTCCTATTCCCTATTAAATTTATGTTGGGCCTACCTTTGTTTATATATGCTTTGAGTAGGGGCAGTAGAGCCTCTCGGACATCTGAGAGTTTTCAGTCTTCCCATGTACAAGCTAGGAAGAGATTACAGACACTCAGGGATCAAGTTATCCAGTCTGCCACTGACAGAAGGCGTGGTGTTGTTGAGGTTTGACTTTTCGCATAACGTTAATCTTCATCCATTTTTTTTCTTTTCTTCCATGTATGGAAAGGCGAAACCAATTGATTCAGAAATGGAAGCAAATTGAAAGATAGAAGGGAAAAGGAACAAAGAATAAGAAGACTTATTACTTGTGTGCTGCCACATACTTCCAGAAGAGTGAAGGGTGGGAAGAGGACTCAAAAATATTTCAACATTCATATGATGTTGACTCTGCTTAGCTGCTACCTTCACTTTCTTTCGTCTACAATTTCCTAGGCAAATCCTGAAGAGGGACTATGAATGAGCGAGATAGTTAGCCTCCCCTTTTCTGGTTCTTCCTTAGATTCCAAGGAATGTATTTCGTATCTGAAAACAATTATTATATTACAAAATAAAAGGAGAAAATACATGGGAGAAGGAACTGTAATGAGGGAGCAAAGAACAAATCTAGATTGAATTGGAAAAGAAAAGACAATCTGACTCTGTCCTTGATTGAAGAGTGAGAGAACTTTATCAATGATAAGCGGGGTTGTGATAGCGGAGGTGGTCGGAAAAGGCTCCTCTCCTTAAATAGTACATCAAGGAGCAGGTTAAGGAAAATGATCCATGAAATTGGGTGAAGAAAGGGTGTGAAGAACTATAACTTTAATTAGCTTTTAAGTTTTCCTGTTTGCCATTTTAATGTCATGGAAAATGTTGGACCTGAGAAGGCTAGCCTTGGGGCAACAGAGAAGTGCTCCGTGTTTCTATAAGTGACTAGGGATTGAAACTAGGAAGCAGCCTCTCCATTAAGTAGGGAAAGCTGTCAACACCCGTCTTTTCCTGAGTCTGCTTTAGCAGGAACCTTCTGGCACTCTGGTCGGCTTTGGAAAGAGTTGGACTTGAGTAGTTCTGTTGGTTCTTATGTCAAAAAGAAGCATCAAAACATCTGAACTAACTCTTGAGTGGGCTTTGTCACCAACATCCTACTCCTCTGGCACTACCTGCACAAGAACAATACCGAAAGTGAAGAATAATAGAAAGGAGAAAATGGAATATAAAAATGGTGTCTTTTAGAAATTACCTTGTCCCTTATATGCTATACTATTGATTGTTTTCTCCTCGATTGTAACTTTTCATGGGAATGACTTGGTCTAACTTTTTTACATGTAGGACCTCCATCTAGCAATTGAGATCACCATAGAGGCTGTTTTTGAATTTTTTCACAAGGCTGCTCACTGTCTTCTTTCACCAATAGACACCTTGAAGAAAGTGGTGAAGTGGTTTTCTTCTGACAACAGTGGTCGTGTGGACGTTCCTGCTGTCGGTTCAGGTGTCTCTGTTCCTGTGGATACCCTTTCGGATAGTGATCCTACTCCAAGAGAACAGAAAACGGGCTTTCATTCCCTCAATACAGATGCTCGGACATGTCAAGATGTCATTACGGAGCTTGGGTGAGGGTTTTTGCTTGCATCCTAAATAATTTAACATATTGCATACTTGGTTTTCTTTAAAAAAATCTTGCATACACAGTTCAAGGGATTGGACGTTTCCAATCCTATTTAAAAAGATTTGTTAAGTTTTTCTTATTAATCTGTGGATTTTTCTTAAGTTTAGATCTAAAATATACATTTCCAATTTCTTTAGAGGTCTTTTTAAGTGCTGGATAGGATTAGCATAATGTTGTGCTAGTGTCTTTTGTCACTAATCCAGTGAACCTAGCGAATGCTTATTCCCTTAAAATACTAAGTAACATTTAAGTTATAATGATCAGTCTAAACTGGTTGGACATACTGCTTTTTGGTCAAGAATTATGTTGGAAATATTTTGAAATTACAACTGTAAACAGGATTATAAAAATTGTGGACTTTCAGTTATATTTTGGCTTTGTCAGTGTTGTTTGGGTACACATTATCCTCTATAGACTGTTGAAAACTTGGTTGGTCAGTAGTTTGAGTAAAACCAGTTCATTTTCAGGCAACCTCACCAATACATAAGGGTGAAGTGTGTATTAAACCCTTTGTATTCATAACTAGTGTGCATTAGTTTTCAAATAAAATTTAGCATTCCAGTCTCAACTTGTGTCTCTTTCCTTTGTAGATACCCATATGAAGCTCTTCGTGTGGTTACTGATGATGGATATATTCTCCTTTTGGAAAGAATTCCAAGGTTTGGGTTCTTTTAATTCTCACCATATCTTTATATCTACAGCTTTGAGGTGGATGCCCATTTATAGATGTTCCTTGATGTTTCTAACTTGATTTTGCAGACGTGATGCTCGGAAGGTTGTTTATCTACAACATGGGATTTTTGATTCATCCATGGGGTGAGCTTCGCATGTCTTCTAACTCTTCAAAATCATTTTCCCTTTCTTATGCATAGTATTCAACTTGTTGCGTACTTGGGTTAACACCGACTGTCTTTGGCATAAATCGCAAGTTGTCTTTTGAGATCTTCTAGGCTTATGAGCTATTATACTTCCATAATATTTTAGTTGAAATGACAGTCGATCAGATAGAAGGACTTCGGAAGTAAGTAATTATTGGTTCTATGCCAGTTGGTCTAAGCTACTCGTTCAACATCTGTCTTTTTTGTTTTCCTCAATAGATTTAACTATGACATGCATATGTGCTAATTACTTCACTAGGGAGTTGGGATGTAGGACTAGAATTATGGAATGTTATCAACAAGGGAATTCAATATGGGCTTTTCTCAAATTACATATCCATAATGTCAATATTTTGCACCCAACGGTGTGTCCTGGTGGTCAATGAAGTAGGAGGAAAACCATGTCTCAGGTTCAAGTCCCGGCAGAGGCAAAGGATTTTAGATGATCTGTTCCCATCTGCTGAAGCCTTGGTAACTTGGTACCTATGATGGTGGCAGGTAGTGGGTACCCAGTGGAATGGTTGAGGTGCGTGCAAAGCTGTTCCCTTCACTACCAATCATAAAAAATAATGTCAAAATTTCAGAGTTATCCTGGAAGCAGGACAATTTGCTACTGTGATTGAACTACCTTCTGGGTGAAGGCAATTATTTTCAAGCCTTATTTACCTGGATATGGTCCACTTTCCATATGGTCATTGATAAAGGCGTAGAGCTGGTATAGACTACCAAATCAGATCGTCTGAGGACGAAATCAACTATATTTGGCACTTGGATTTTGTAGATCATGCGCATTATATCTCGTGGAAGTATCCCACGCCAAATCATAAAAATGAGGAGGCATCTATTTGGCGATGCCATATAATCTGTCTTGCATTAAGACTTGGTGGTCTTTCCGTTCTTAGTTCTTATTTCTCCTTTCTTGCTTAAATACTGTCAAGATCAGTCCAATTTTCAATTGTGTCATTAAGAGTTGCTGCAGTGATCAGTTCTAATTGTCAACGGCATCATTATTTATTCCATGATTATATGATTTACAGTTGGGTATCGAACGGAGTTGTTGGTTCCCCAGCATTTGCAGCCTATGATCAAGGTTTGTCCTTTGTACTTTTTGGTCTATAATTTATAGGGTGCGTATACTATAAACTACTCTGAGATAATTCTGTAGTATTCATTCTTCTGTTTCTTGATTACAGGGTATGATGTTTTCCTAGGAAATTTTCGGGGATTGGTGTCGAGAGAGCACGTTGACAAGAATATATCCTCGCATCGGTAAGTGCATCACATCGTGCAGCTCCCATTGCGTCTGAAATTTCATTTGACCTCTTTTTTGAAAGAAAAAAGAACTTCATATTTTATGTATTTTGTCGATTGCTGAATTTCTATCAAGTTACTTCAGTTCCCAAGTATGGCATCTTCATGCAGGTACTGGAAGTACTCCATAAATGAGCATGGGACACAGGATATACCTGCAATGATAGAGAAGATCCACCAAACAAAAGTTACTGAATTAGAAAATAGCCAAAAAGCTGTGGAGGAAGAGAGTGGCAATGATAAGCTTTACAAACTTTGTGCAATTTGTCATAGTTTGGGAGGAGCTGCTATTCTAATGTACATTCTAACACGTCGAATCGAGGGAAAGCCCCATAGGCTTTCAAGATTAATCTTATTATCGCCTGCTGGGTTTCATCATGATTCCAACCCCGTATTCACAATGATGGAATGCTTATTCCTACAATTGTCTCCTCTACTTGCCCCTTTTGTGTCAGCTTTCTATATTCCCACTCGGTTTTTCCGCATGCTATTTAACAAGTTGGCCCGAGACTTCCATAACTTACCAGCAGTTGGAGGTCTTGTGCAAACTCTCATTAGTTATTTGGTTGGTGGAGACAGCTCCAATTGGGTTGGAGTCTTAGGGTTGCCACACTACAATATGAATAATATGCCAGCTGTTTCATTCCGCGTGGCCCTTCATTTGGCACAGATTAAGCACACTCGGAAGTTTATGATGTTTGACTATGGGAGTGCAGCTGCAAACATGAAAGCTTATGGTTCCCCTCAGCCTTTAAATTTGGGGGAGTTCTATTCCCTTATTGATATTCCAGTTGATCTTGTTGCTGGGCGTAAGGACAAGGTCATCAGGCCATCCATGGTAAGGAAACATTATAAGCTGATGAAGGATGCAGGTGTGGAGGTGTCATATAATGAGTTTGAGTATGCTCATTTGGATTTTACATTTTCCCATCATGAAGAATTATTGGCCTATGTTATGTCTCGATTAATTTTAGTAGGTTCTTCTATGAAGCAGCAACCCGGCCAGAAAGCATTGAAGATCAGGAGAAAAGAGGGGCAAACTAGCAGCAGCCGTTAAAGTGTAGCATTAACAAGAGCCAGACCCGTCTATATCTTGGCTGTTTCTTGTAATACATGTATGTCACTTGTACTGAAAAATATAGAGAATGTTGAATCAGGATAGGGTACTTATGCGGCCCCTTTGTGACATTACAAAATCCTACTCAAGGAAATAGAATTGGATTGGATGTTGTGTCCTAGAGTGTTAAATGTGGTTTGTGTATATTTTGTATGTATATTGTAACTTGTAAAGGTATACCATTGTTTTGGAATGCGTACTACACGTGGTGTTTAGTCGTAAATAATGAAATCTTTATGATTGATACAAATGATATGCCTTTAAAAATCAGCTGCTGATGTTCTTTTATTGACGAGGGTCGTATAAATCTGGGGCGAGGGTTTCCAGCAGGCCCCCTTTTCTGGCTTTCCTTTTTTGTAGGAATGAAGGTGCTCTTGGCTGGACGTCATTGGTTCTGTGTCACTACAACCCCGGTGCCTGCCAAACGTGCTTCCAGACCATCTGCAAAGAGCTAATATCTGGTTACAATCTCCAAAAAGACATGATTGGAGTCTAATCTGTTTCAGCAGTACAGTTGCACTCCTGCAATCATCAGTGGCAACAGCCTGTGCACAATTTATTAAAAGAGACCTTAAATCTATGACTTCCTTTTTAACAACAGTGTTTCTTCCCCCAGCCGCCTGTCCCTACAGTAGATCCTTTTGATTGCCCCTTCTGCACTGTGGTTTTCGTTCTAGCATTCTTCAAGATCTTGCAGTAGGCTGTCAATGTTTCCCTTCCATTGCCCATGCTATGGGTGGGACATGGCTTTTGTAGAGTCTGCGCAACATAGCTAGACACACTGGCAGATAAAGCATAAACTTGACGGGTTGAATTGTGCTTGATATTTTCGACACAGCGTGAATCCATATACAACTAGAAGTGAAATGGGTTCAGTAGTAAGATCTACTGGCAGATAAAGCATAAAATTGACAGGTTGAATTGTATTTAATATTTTCGACACAAGGTGAATCCATATACAACTAGTAGTGTAACGGTTCAGTAGTAAGATTTAAAGGTTGAATCATGAAGTTTAATCTTGAATCCCCCTCTTCGACTAGAGTCACGGGTAATCGCAAAACCAGTTTCCTTAAGTATATATGTAACTTAATTGATGAGGTTATTTTTCTACACCTGGGTAGGTACAATTGGTTATGAATTATAGCTTGTTCACCAGCTAATTGTCCTATTTTGGAGAATAACTTTACTGTATTCCAGAAATATAATTAGCTGGTGCAAGATTTGCTTCCAAAAGTTCATCTTTTCACATGCTACAAAGTTCTTCATAACAATTGACCGGAAGCAAGGTAAAGATTAAAGAACATATACAACTGAAATATTCACCGGGCTATTTTAGAAACCAACGAAGGTTATAAAAATAGGATCTTGGAGCTTACATTCCTCCCATGTATCTCTGATTCACCATAGCTTTACACATCTTTTGCAGAAAACTCTCTCTACAAAAATTTGCACATTATAAAATTTTGAGTCATTATTTCAAGCTAAATGTATTCCAAGAAATAAATTACTAAGAGGAGGAATCCGTAAAATACAACATTCAAAAGAAGAATTAAAAAAAGCAATGTGAATTAACCAAAAAAGTTCAACTTATGCCTCAATTCACTAACTCCCTAGCTTTGCGCATTTTATCATCGTTAGAAAAGGGACTATCGAGCAAAAGGAGAAACACAAAGAATTACAAGTATTACCCTGCTAAAATTTCAACCTCTCGCTACAATACTGCAAGTGTTTGATGAACACGCTTAAACAGGTCCAAATGATAATTATTTAAATTTATAGTTACATATTCTTGCATGAATTTCTATTTTAATTTTTTTCTTCATTGTTTTATCTAAAATATTGGTGAAGTCGGAACATATATTGACCCATCATAAGGTATATTGGGTCATCTTTCTCCTTTTCTAACTATTCGGTTAGCATCTTTCACTTAATGAATCACGTCATTAAGCACGAATATCTCTATTTTAAGGTAATTTTTAATTTTTATTTTTTGAATTAATGATTTTTATTTTTTTATCTTTCAACATATTAAGTAATTAAAAAAATTGGTCCAAGATATCCTTGACATTAAAAAACATAAATCACAAGACTCAAATTATGTTTTAGGAAGAAAAAAATTTCACAACACAAAATTCGCAACATTCGTTCATGCCACGACGATCTATATGGAAGGGCAGTTTTGTTGATGCATTCCTCTTGAGAATGAAGAAGAAGAGAGGATCCGGTGTCTAAGGTGTCTAGGATATCTCCCAAAAGTAAGTAGGAGTGCTCTTCCTTTCAAGCCTTTTGCCTTACAGTCTATAGACCGAAATGCCTTTCTGGATATTCCTCAATGTCCATGCTATTCACGGAACGTGAGAAGCAGATGATTAATCATCTGTTTCCGGAAAAAATCGAAGAATTTCTTGGGAATCCTACAAGATCCGAAAGCCCATCTCTTTCCAGTAGTATGTAGCTTTACTTCCTTGAACTTCTATGGAGGGCTTAGTTAGCGCGATTTTTGGGAAGTATCGTGATCGTCCAATAAGAAGGGTTTCAATTTTTTCAAATGAACAATTTGAAGACCTATTGATTCTAACAACTAATTGCAGAGTTGATCATTCGGACCAGGTAAGCGAAGGCTCTCTCTCTCGCTCTGTGGTCTTGTGTAAAGCCTTTCCGCCTATCTATTCTTTTTTTTCCTCTTTATTCAAAGTAATCTACATTACATACTCTTTTTCTACGAGATGCTGGGAATCCCGTTGAGTTCTTTTCTACCTCTTTGCACAAAAAGAGACTGAGATAACGAAGTGGATGCGCCTTGATTTACTCCAACTCCTTACTTAATGCCACAATGGAGTCCTCACCCCTGCCTTTAGAAGAGAAAGCCTTACACAAATTATGCCTTCCAAGACATATATTCAATTTCAGAACTTTTTCCTTAAAAAGTTCATAATCTATAAGTTACGACATAACTTAGTTTCTATAGAACTTATATTGATAAATATGTATGTTTTGTTTCAAAACCACAAAGTTATCTCTTAGAGACATAACTTATCTTAGTAAATCTTTGTCAAATAAAATAAATTTTTTCGAAACTTATGTTTGACAAGGTAAAAAGTTCTCTAAACTTATATTGAACTAGTAACTTATGCCCTCCAAATTAAATACCACATAACTCATACCAAACAAGGCAAACATTTTCTAAATTTCTGCCTTACAAAGGTACAAAGGTATAGGTCATAACTAAGAATACTTTAAACTACAAATTTTAATTAATTTAAAAGCAAAAGCAAAAATAAAAATTTATTAATTTAAAGGACAAAATTAAGTACCACACCCAAAATAGAGATAGTCTGTGAAAAAAACTTTTATTAGGCCCAAATTGAAAGAGCCCATCACATGGGTGAGCCAATAATCTGAGAGTTGTATTCCGGGCACAAAGGGGGACAAACGATAATCTCAGAGTTGGGATTCGGCGTACAAAGGGGAAAAATCGAAGGAAAGAAATCGAACGGGGAGGCGGGACGGAGACTAGAAGGAAGAGAGAGCAATGAAATCGCCGAGATGGGGATATGTTAGAATTATATCAGGGACTATTTTTGGAGGCATTCTTGGATTCTATCTAATGCATCGCGCTGAACTTCAGTACAAGGTTTTGCGATCTTCTTTTTCTTATTCTATGTTTAATTGTTTACACCAAAGAGAGATCATTTGTATAAATTACTGCTATGTGATTGCAGGAAATGTGGAACGAGAGATTGAAGAAATATGAGGAGGAGCTCAAAATGAAGCAAAGTATGGAGACGCGTACCCCCACTGAGTTGTCAGGAGACTCTCTTGCGAGATAGGTACTTTTGAATACCGACCTGCTAATCTCTTCACTTTCTGAGAGATAGGTACTTTTGAGATGTTCAGATTCTTATGTATCTTGTTGGTTATGATTTGGAAATTCAATCCAGACTGGACACTCCAATAGCAATGAATCATTGGGTATGGAATTGCAGTCCAGGAATTCAGGGTGACTTTTTGTGTCCAACTAATGTCGTGTGGATAATAATTTATGTTTATGCTTTGAAGTACAATGGGTTTAGTAGATATCTGACTGGGGACTCATAGAACACGAGCGTCTTATTTAGGATTCGTGACTTTGATGAAAATTTTTGAGTTAAAATGGATTGGTCGTCTCGGATGTACTAGCACTGCATCAAAGATGTATATTGTTAAGTTTGACAATTGTGAATTATGAATTTTGAGTCGTGGATGCTTAATTGCCTTTAATATGAAATTACTTTCTAAGATCGGGTGATCAATCAATATCCTTATTTATTATTTCTAGTTTTCAACATAAAAATATAGTGTGTGGGTAAAAAGAAATGGTTGCTCAAGCACCTAGTAACCTCATGTATGTCTCCACTATATCATATTGAGCAAAAGACCAAAGAAGACATGAGATGAGGTGTTGGCTCGTGTTTATCCAAGTAAACAATTTCTCTGTGCTTTTGATTGGAGTGACAAAACTCCTATAAAATATGATATGTCCAATTCGTCCAAGTTTGGGTAGGTTAATGCAGTGTTCAGGGAAGTGTGAAGCGGAAAAAAGTGACAAGGCTTGCTTCACTTAAACTATGAAGCTTAAAGGGAAGCGCTCGCATCACTGAAGTGAAGCAAAGTTTAAAAGAAAAAAGGCCAACATAAATAGAGAATATATATAAGCAAAAATTCAAATTATAAGCTAAAAAGTAAATATCACAAAATCAAAGCTATTAATGTTATTCTAAAGACGTACTTGTACAAGATTGTTAGAATCTTGCATTTCTCCCTTATCATTATATTGTTCATTATCTTCTTTAACTCTATTATAATGCCCCTTTGTCAAAATCTCTTCCTCACTTCCTTCTCTAGTAAATCCATATCACTATTATCATAAAAGAGTTATGGGTTCAAACTTACTAATGCATTGAGGCCCTTACAACGTCGAGCTTCGCTTCACGCTTAAAGCGATGAAGCGAGTGCTTTCCTGAATACTAGGTTAATGACCCACTCATTTATTAACTTAGTGCATCTTTACCTTTACAAATTCAGTTATTTAAAAGTGAGACTGTTGTGGATGTGTTTGTGGGCAAGACGTATATCCGAAGGAAAGCCAATTAAATTAAGTCTTTAATTATATTTTTAGTAGCTTTCTATATTTCATTATAGAATATGATTTTTTTTAATTTCATAAGGATTAGGTTTAGCTATTGTTATTTTTCTAGAAGAAGATTTATGTTTCCTAGTTTCATATAGGTTAGACTTCTTATGGTGGCAATAAGACTCCTTATTTAAAAGGGGGTTTGTGGAATAAAACAAGAAGTTGTATTTTAACAAAAAACAAGTTGTATTTTAACAAAAAACAAGTTATCATTGTTCTCTTATCCATTGAACTCTAAAGTTTCAACTTTCCTTTAACGAGTTGAAGTTATATTCAAAATAGATTGTTTTGGTATATCAAACAAAGACAAAGGAAAGTCGAAGTCAATTGATTTAGATTTTCCTGTTCATCGTCCTATGGCTTGATCCTTCTCTAAAACTCTTAACAATTTGGTATCGGGGCCTGACACAATGAGATCATTTCTAGATTCCAAGAAGAACATGGAATCCACACTGGACACTATGATATGTAGAGTCGAATAGATGAATACATTGGGTATGTTATTACATACCAGAAATTTGTGTGGGGAGCTAGCAAAGACAATCAACCATTTTTTCTAACATTGCAAATGGACAGATCAACTTTTGAGAATGTTCATCTATCTATAAAGAATCATATGGTAAAACCTGGAAGTATCAAAGGGGTTTTAAGCAGCTGGAACAAGGATGATAATGTAGCAAAGAAAGAGGATAGATGGAAGATTGTCCCAATATCAGTGTTGTGAAAAGCGACAAAAAGCGCGCTTTAAGCGCGAAGCAAGGCAAGGCGCACTCACTGCTCCTTTATTCTCTGAAGCAAGGTGATGATTAAAAAGCAAGCGCTTCAACTGCAAAAGCGAGAAGCGCGCTTAAAGAAAAGGCAAGAAAAAGCGCGCTTAAATGAAAAAGGCGCTAATTAGGGGTTTTTTAAAAAAACTCTGAAAATATACTAGGCTGCTGCCACTTCTGCGACTTCCAATTATTTCCCTCCGAGTATTGCGAGCCTCCGACTGCTGCGAGGCTGCAACTTCTCTTCAGGCTAGTTCTTTTCGTTTTCTTCTCTTCTCTTCTCTTTGGTCGAGTGTTTGCTGCAGTGCAGTGTTGCTCTGTTTTTTTCTCTTCTTCTCTTTGGTCACTGCTACTCTGTTTTTTTCTATTTTTGTATGTTGGTTGCTGCTCTGTTCTATACTTCTATCTTTATTTTTTTCCTTAGTTTATTGGCTATATGAGGACCAAGTAGAACCCTTTTTGATGGCACTTGAAGAGTTTGAGGATCCTGTTGAAGAATAGGAATTTGATCCTTTTGTGATTTAGTTATGTTTTTGCTTTATATGTTATGACTTATGGGGATTATTGACTATCTATTTACTTTTTTCATCTAAGAATGTATTACCTCTATTCAGTTATTTAATATTTTTTTATTTTTATACTAAATACCGTTTTATTTGAAAAAGCGCGCGCTTCGCTTCTCGCTTATGTGAAACGAGCCCTCGTCGCTTTCTTCCGCTTCTCGCTTCCCAAAACACTGCCCATCATGCATATGGTGGACAATTTGGACCATAAGGAACAAGAGGTGCGTTGAGGATGTGCATAATAGGTTGAAGAAGATCAAAATGAACTATCTAATCTCTTCTATTTTTGGTGTAAACATATGTATTAGCCCAAACAGAAGACATCTTTGATGTTCTTGATTGTTTATAGGCTTTAGAAAGATAGAGAAAGATGTAAGTTTTGTAATACTTTTGGAATGGAACAACACATTTGGTTGTAGTATACCTGTGGATATATAGATTTAAGTTACCATATTCTAAAAAATGAATTGTTGTAATAAAGAAAGAAAAAAAGTTGTTTGGTAGAGTGTATTAGAAAAATAATGCATGCATTTGCTTTGTCTATTATTAGTATCTTGTTTACTACACTTTTTTAGCCTAGTGTATAATCAATACTTGCATTAGTTATACACTCTATTCTGTATTACTAATACCATGAATTTTCATGTATTAGTAATATAAAGAGTTTCAACGCATGTATTATATTGATTAATGACATAACTACCCCTCAAATCCCCTTCAAACATTTTCCAAAGCTAAAGAGTGTGGAGGGTAATTTTGTAAACAAACATTTTTAATGGAAGTTATGCAATGTGTTTTATTTTTAATACACCATACCAAAACTGCATGAGAAATAATGTTAACATAACTAATGTAAACATTACTAATCCATGCATTGCTACACACTTTAGTTTTGTTTGTAGGTTCCTCCTTTTTTAGTATATCTCTTGTATACGACAAGTTGGCCTTGTTTTTATCATGATAACTTTTTACTTGATATAAAAAATAAACAAATAATTTAAATCATGGTAAGAGTTGGGCAGATCGTGTTATGACCCATTTTAAGCATATTTTGATTCAATCCATCTCAATCCAACAATTTTTTATTTGGATTGGACAATGACTCATTTATTGATTCAACCCATTTTGACCTGCCAAATCCAATCCAAACTGACAATTTGCCTCCATACCTAACCAGTAGTTTCATGCATTTGCAACCTCAATGTCCACTACGGAAGAGATATTTTTATGTGGAGATTGTAATGCGTTGATTATTTACAAGGTAAATTAATAATGAATGGATTGATATTTGGTGATTAATAGTTTAGAGATTTTTATACATGAATTAATTACTTTGAAAGAATATTTTTGTCTTTAAATAGTGACTATCTTCATTGCTAATACACATTCTTATTCCACATTCTATTCTGCTAAAATAATACTAATCGTTATTAGATGTTTTATTAACTCATATTACAAAAATTCCACCATCTCATAGAAAGGTAGCTTTGGTGTAAAATGTAAATGCACCAATCTCCCTTGAGTTAGAACCGTGAAAGAACACTAATGAGTGCGCGCGTGTTCTCTTTGATCCATCACTTTCACATTGTTCACTAGTTCAGTAAAAGGCTTCAATTGATTTACTAATTTAGACAACATATAATATCATTAAATATTAAAGATGAAACAAACAAAAAAATTGATTGAATTACATAAGAACTCCAAAACCTTCTATTTTGTGGTCTAAACCTTCGTATATATGGATGACTGAAGATTAACAAGTGACGTAATAACACATTTTATACGACTTGATCGCTGGTTAAGTCTTCTCCAAGCATAACTCCAATTACCAACTCTATGATAATTATCCTCCTCTTCTGGCTTAGGGGCAACATTTAAATCAAAATTGAGATGCTAGACCAAAATAGCCCCTCTTGTTTCTTCTAGAGCTTTCCCTACCCGTAACTTCATTGCTAGCTTCTGCTCATCTGTGTGTTTATCTAGAGGTATTTCTGAGCCAAAGTGCATAATCTTATACAATATTATTTGTTTTTTTCTTTCTCGTTCCATGCTTCTAAATCTTTATGGAGATCTTCCAATGCCTCAAAGCCATTTGATTTGCCCTCAGCATAATCACATTTACGATCCTCTAGTTTTACTTTGAAAAATTTATCAATTATTTCTTCTATACTTGTGGAAGCATAAGAAAATGGTTTTCCACTTGGTGAAAAGAGCATAACACCAACATCCGCTCCGGTTCGAGTTGCAAGCTTATATTATGGAACAAGGTATTTTTTTCTTTTCGAGAAACTAACAGTGCGTGCTTTCTTAGACTCTATCAACTTCATTTCAGTCTTTTGCTTATCCCTTTTTGTCATGTTTTCCATTGCAAAAGCAAATAATTAAAGAAGAAAATAAGATATTTTTTTGTTAAACAAGTCAGAGCAATTCTAAAAAAACATCTTATTTTCTTCTTTAATTATTTGTTTTTGCAATGGAAAACATGACAAAAAGGGATAAGCAAAAGACTCAAATGAAGTTGATAAGAGTCTAAGAAAGCACGCAATGTTAATTTCTCGAAAAGAAAAAAATACCTTGTTCCATAATGCATATAAGCTTGCAACTCGGGCAATAGCGGATGTTGGTGTTATGCTCTTTTCACCAAGTGGAAAACCATATTTCACAAGTATAGAAAAAATAATTGATAAATTTTTCAAAGTGAAAGTATAGGATCGCCAGTGACTATGCTTAGGAAAAATCAAATGGCTTTGAGGCATTGAAAGATCTTCGTAAAGAATTACAAACATTGGACGAGAAAGAAAAAACGAATACTTATGTATAAGATTATCCACCCTGGCTTAAAAATACCCCTGATAAACACATCGAGGAGTAGAAGCTGACAATTAAGTTGCAGGTTGAGAATTGTAATGAAGAAGAGCGTTACTTTGGCCGAGCAACTCAAATTTGATTTAAATGTTATCTTTGAGCTAGAAGAGGAGAGTTCTTGAACTTATAATTATAATGGATTTGGTAATTGGAGCTATGTTTGGAGGAGACTTTACTAATGATCGAATTTCTTCTAATATGGTCAATCCTCGTCTTTATTATTGAGTCCGTTGTTGGTAGTCTTCACTCATCCATTTATACGAGGTTTTAGACCACAAAATTGAAGGTTATGAAGTTCTTTTGTTATTAAGTCAATTTTTTTGTTTTTCATCTTTAGTTTTCAATGATGCTTTGTGTTGTCTAAATTGGTAAGTCGGTTAAAATCTTTTATTGAACAATGTGAAAGTGATGGATCCAAGAAAACCATCTTGCACTCATTATTCCACTTTAATCGCAAAGTAGTACAGATGAATTGAATCTAAAACAAATGAAAAACAACTATGTTTTAAATTTATTTACATATATAATGTTAATTTTGTGTTATGCGTACATTTTCTCCTAATGTGATTTAAGAAATTTTTTGTACACCTGTTGCTCAATTAAACCTTATAATATGATTTTGCATCCCCGGGTAAAGTAAGTAAATTGCATTAGGGAGACATCAAGCAGATGCAAGGTTACATAGAGAGAAACTAGTATCTTTAGAACATATCTACATGAAGCTATAGTAATAAGCAAAAACCTGTGGAAATAGTCAAACGTGTTTCCTGGGCCACTTCTCAAGCATACCATTCATAGAACATCCCAGTTTGTAGCATTCTTTCACAGTGTAATCACCCTTCTTCTTGTCTGGGGCAACAGCCAGGTTGTACCCTCTAGTGAAAAAAAGAGATGGAGGAGTTCATTGACTTCCCAGTCCTGATGATTCCTTCTGAAAGTAGTTGCATTTATTGTTACTTCTTAGCCTTGATTAGCTTTATTGAAGTTGTTGAACTGGACCCCACTTACTTCCCTATTTTGACATCATCTATATCATTTTCAGTATTTATCTTTAATATTTCCTTTAAGTAATATCGGCAATTCTTTGCCCAGCAACGCTAAATTCACATAGTGCATACATTAGAACTCACATAATATTGTGCTCCCTAGCAACTGACCTACATAGTATTCACTTTAGACCTACTATTAAACTATCCATACAAAATTACATATGCCTTGAAATAAGATGTGGAGACATGGTGAATGAGAAATTGCTGAAGGATATTAATGAATTGAAGAAGACTGTCTTCAATTGTGTTGACTGGATTGCAAGAAATGGTAATCTTCCTCTGCTTTTCTTTCAACCTTTCATTTACTAGTGTCATCTCTGACTCTGTCTTTCCACATCTTCAGCAAGTGTCTGGATATGGTAATGTTTTTTCAGTTGCGCGCTTTTCATGTCACTTGTGTGCTGAAATTATAGTAGGTACATGAATCTGTCAACAGGTTAGTTCAAATGATTCTAATAATCAATGCTTTTAGCTCCAAAATGAAATGTGGCAGAAGATAATGCAGTGATGCATTGCTGCTAATTTTCTAACTCTTTTAGTTAGGAGTGTTTAAAGTAAAGCAGGTGAACATGTAAAATACAGCGAATAGCTAAGTTTGGAGTATAAACCTGATTCTCGTTGTTCTGTTCTTTGGCACATACATATATAGGCAATGCAAAATTTACTAAGGTGAAATATCAGTTAGAATGTTTATCAGCATTCATCAACACCATGGTCATGCACTATGCACCAGAACTCCAACCACCCTTCCCCCTTTTTACCCCCCTCCCTCGCTCCATATTTTCAAGTTGATTTTGAGTAGAGTACAAGTTGGAAAGAGGAACACTTGACTCTAATGGAATTATCTTGGGTAAGACATGCTCCTTTGAATACCAACCAGACAAAACAGACAACCCAAGGATTTAACATGCGTCAATTAAAGATGTGGAAAGAGGACTTTCCGAAGTACTTCGCATTGATAATAGATGTATTCATATCCCACATTCCCGCATTATTGAAAGTGCGTATTATAACAACGCCAACCATACACTGCATTATATCTTCAATTGAATGGGGATATGTGTGCAATTGGACTTGCAGAATTAATCTCCTTTCTTGACCTGAGCTATTGTGCTTGGGATTTGTGTGCAATTGGTTACAGAAATAATCTCCTTTCTTGACCTAAGCTATTATGCCTTGAAATCAAGATGCAATCCAAATTCTTTATGAAATTCATCTAGTAAAATATGTGTCAACAAACTATGCACATTATATGGTGAAGATATAAGGGGAAAGATGATGTTCTTTTCAGTTTATCTTGATGGATAAAGAATTTTGTGGGTGTACCATAAACATTGACTGTTGAAGCAGATGTTAGAGGCTAGTAAATACACAGACCATTCAAATTTGTCAAAAGCCTACTCAAATTGTTATAATTAAATTTCTTTCCCCTTATTTTGGACTGAGGCTTTTGATTTCCATATCTGTTTCGGGGGTTTGAACAAGGGAACAGTTGGTTTGTGGTTTACACTTTGCAACAAAACTTCACAGCTGTCTGCATTAATGCTATTGAGACCCTGGCAATTGGATAACACACTGAAAAATTCTGTCATATCTTCTTGACTTTTAGTCATTTAGATTTATTCCTAAGACTAATATTACATGAGTTATTGCTTCTTTCTTGAGCTACAGTCCCATCCCTGCCCTGTGCTAGCTGAAAAATTGTGGGGAGTCGGTCTCTTTAAGGGGAATGACTGAGCCAGTTGTCTTGCCAAAACGATAGCTTTCTAACATAACCAACCCTATTCTGTGTTAAAAGAAAAAAAGGCCAAAGTTCGAAGTAAGAACTACTCTCCTTATGCCGTTCATTTTGCTTCTTTCTTGAGTTACTATGAAATTTCTCTATTAAGCCCGAGTAGACTTTCCTCTTCCTTCCTTTCAATGATTGTGCTCTATTTCACTAAACTGAAAGTCTTTTTTTCCCTGCTGCGTTGCCATTGAAACTCTCTTCTCACTTTATCAATCTTCTATCCCATTTGAAAGGGGCATAAACAAAGGCATGATGTAGGCGGGAAAAAACCTAGTGAAATGGAACTAATACTTTTTCAAAAAGAAACCGAGGGTCTTTCTTTTCTTGTGAATAAATATTTCTATTTTTTAAATTCATTTTAAATTTTAGTGTTATCGAAACTCGAGATGCATTTTCTTAAAGAGTGATAAGGGAAAAATACTTGCAGAAGAATTGAAAATAACAATTCTCAAAAAAAGAATTGAAAATAACATATAGTATATCCACCTGAGAAGGACGTTGAATATTACATGATTGTTCAGTTCCCATTGTGGTTATACTTGTCGGGTAAATTAAGCTTAGTTAGGTGATCGGGACTCTAGTAGTAGGATATTTGATGCCAAATCTAGTTCACACCTTATCAGATTTTAAGAGTGAATAGACAAAATTCTTGTAGCTATAGATGTCTACGGGGAAGCTTATTGGCAGCAAAAGACAATGTGATTCTCCAATGTTCTCTTTTTGATTTTTCCTTTCCAATTACAAATCTATATAATCCCCTGGATTAATGAATTATTTATGGAAGATCTTGCTTTAGAGAATGCAATTCATTGATTATATTAATAGAAGGATGACTGTTGTCTGTGTACCATGTGCAGATAATTTGGAGATTACTTGTGCAGACTCCCGTTGTTGTTGTGTGATGCCGCCTGAGAGCAAAAATAAGGTTGTCAAAGTGTACCTACTAATGTGTTTGGTATTATAAAAACTGTGAGGACAAGCATCTTATCGAGAAATGGAGGTATAAATGGTGCAGATTTCCACCATTGACGCTTGATTATGCAGTTTGGGTGCCTACAAACCACTTACTCTCCCCTTCTAATTAGTTTACAAACATCATGTACCACATTTTGACCATTCATTCAGGATCACTTACGAAGTTTACCCTCTATTTCTACTTTCTAGACTGAAAATAGACTGAAAAGTATCCTAAGATTGACAACTTAATTTTTTTCCTCTGTAGAAAAGGTATTCACTATTCAGCATCTTTTTCTTGAATTTTCAAAGTGGAACCGATACAAATTGGTGCCTTCATTTTTGCGTGTTTATAGGTGAGGCATCTGACTCTTGAGAATTGAGTACGAAATTCACGAAGAAAGTATTTTCGATGAAACCAAAAACACCCCAGGAATTAGGTGTTGGTGACTTTGGATAGTGATGAAAAAAAGTTGGTGTGATGAGTTATGTCATTTTAGTTAAATTGGATTGGGTTAAAGAGGAAGGACATATTCAAGCCATTTTTGTAACACCAAGAACATACATGAACAGATTTTTAATAGTAGATGGAAAATACCTTTTTAGTTTGGTATTTTTTTTTTTCAATATTGTGTTTTCACAAAGGAAACGCAACAAAACTATGGTGAAATTGTCAATTACATACTTAAAACTGTGTGAGGGTTTCATTACTTCCTAAAATTATTACTATTTTTTTCGTATTATTTACCCTATATACTAAGCAAGGATCTTAACATTCATGAACTTTTTTTAAAAGATAATTTGATTCTTCTAAATCGATCGGACTTCATCGTCTCATGTCTCATACACAACCTAAACCTTTTTTTTAACCTGTTATTTGATTCTTTTAGATCCAAATCAATTGAATCTCATCGTCTCATGTCTCATACACAACAAAGTACGAAGTCAAATTTTGGAAGTATATTCAACAACTCTTGTATATTAGATGCAAATAATATTTCATTGTAAAAAAGCATAAACTATACATAATAAAGTGAGAAAAATTCAACCACTTATAAAAAATTCAACCACAATATGGTACCTTGACGGGATCTAAAATAAGACATTAAAATCATTTTTTGTGTCTAATATAAATGTGTTTATGCACATAACTTGTTTTAATATCAGGCAATTAGTGAAAAAGATATATAATACCATAAAAAATATAGGAGTTGATAAGACCCCTATCACCCTGCATAATTCAAATATGTAATTTGATAATTTCATCATAATTTAAGTCTATTCGAATGCCTTATTATACATTATACAGTACTAGAAGCGGCCAGAATCACACACGTCATCAGTGGTATGTGTTTTCTTGGAATTAACAAGACATTTTCAATTATTTTTATTTTTAAATTACGTCACAATACTATAACTTGACAATAATTAACAACTTAAATAATTTTAAGAATTAAAAATTACTAGTAAAGAACATTTCTATTGACTTTTAAAATTCTATTTGTGTCACATAAATAAGAATAGAAGAAGTAGCATAAATTGAGCCCATGAGATATAAAAAGATACTATCAAAGAAAAATTTGATTGATTCTCCAAATTTCATATGTGTGTCACATAAAATATAGCAAAGAAATTACTATAATTAACAATTACGTTAGAAGCGCTATTAATTACTATAATTAACAATTTAAAATAATTTATAAAATTAAAACTTTTGATCTAATAAAAAATTAATTTATATTTCCTAAATTGAAATAAAAAAAATACTCTCTCTGTCCAATAAGAGTTGTCCATTATACATAAATTAGTTATCCAACAATACTTGTCCCGTTTAGAAAATCAAGAAATAATTTTACCTTTTGTGTCTATTTTACCCTTGCTATTAAATACTATTTATCATTTAGCACATTTCTCAAAACATTAAATTTAATAAAGTTAGAGGATAATATAATAATATTATTTATTATTTCTTAAATGGTGTGTCAAGTCAATAGTAAACAATTATTATTGAACGGAAGGAGTAACATATACTGAACCAATTAGCACGGGCTACACTATCTAGTCAAAATGGGCCTATTCTCTTGAAATAAAACTAAACGAAAAAAGCCCTCGAAAATAGCTTTCCCATTTATTACGTCATAAAGGAAAACGTCGCTCCAGTGAATAGTTCATCTTCCTCGCCGAACAAACCCTCTCGTCTCCGTCACAGAAACCCTGAGACGAGACACAAATTTGCAGTTCTACCGCTCCAAATCACAAGAAATTTCTTCGTTTGTGTTTCAGGAACATTCCAAGTTCATTACAGCAAGTGTTCCAAATCGCGCCAACGCCTTTGGTCTGATTACAACAGGTATTTATCTCCATCGTCGCTGTTACCCTTACTGGTGCATTTAATTTGACCTTATTGTTGGTATTTCTCCCCTTGCTGCAACTACATTGCACTGGCTAACTTGGGAAATGCTTCATTTCCCGGTTCTACTTAGCTAAAATCATAGATTTGTTTGTTATTAAACTTTGGCATTTCCTTAGAACCAAGAATTAGTTAAGCCCGTGGCGGAGCCACCTTACAGTTAGGGGGTTCATCCGAACCCCCTTCGGCGGAAAATTATATTATTTATACATGATTAAAATATTTTTTTAGGTATATATAGTAGATGTCGAACCCCTTCGGCTACTTCGTGTGTCTATTTCTTCAGATTTTGAACCCCCTTATTGAAAATCCTAGCTCCGCCACTGAGTTAAGCCTCTTAGAACCAAGAATTGGTTTAGCCTCCAGGCGTTGTCTATCTAAAGATTCGTTGAGTTGGAACAGGGGTTAAATCATACCTTGTTCATTTTGGATGGAATTTACAGAAGGCCTATGCATTTTTAGGGATAATAAAAAATCTTACCAACTTTTCCTTTGTTACACAGAAAGAAAACTAATACCCAGCAAGTCCATATCCTTCCTATGCAATTTTTTTCTCTCAACAACTTCAGTCTGCATCTTCGTTGAAATCAGTGCGCCATAATTCTAAATTTTATGCTTGTCAACTAAAGAAAGTTATTAGATTCACTGATATATTTAAATTTCTAACCGCAAGCTAAACTACATAAAATTAGCGATTAGTAGTGTGCTTTCTATCTTTTCTAGTTTGAAACCAAAGAAAATCCGTTGATGTCCTTCCAACTCTTTAGCATTAGTCAATGGTGATGTTTGTTGCAAATTGAAACAACTAGAAAAGTCTCCATTGCTAAATGGTATTGTTAATTAAAGTCTTCCATTAGTTATGACTTTTATGTGCCCCAATCTATCCTTTCTCTGTTAATTCACGTTGTTGATTTTTGTTTGTGTTCGTCTTCTTTTACTACTTGGTTGTGCTACTTATTTTGATGGGTTATGAGGTGGAGGAAATATTCATAAAGGAAAGACATGGAGTTGTATCCAATGCAAAGGAGGGAGAAGTTGAACAACTTCACAGCCAGAGCTGTTTGGAGTTAGTGAAAAAAATGCTGCAGAAAAAGAATTATGAGCTTTGTATTAGTTTTCTTTTTTGTTCTATAGAAATTCAGTTATTAGTTATTAGTTAATTAGAAGAATATAGAAAATGACCAATTGGTCATATTTTTAGTATTTTGATTTAGCAATAATTAAGTTAAATAATTGTTGCAAAAGTCAAAAAAGGAGGTGAGCGTAATATTGTAAACCATAAGGTAGGGTGGTGTTATAAAGTCTAACTTGGAGGGAGGTTTATGTAATTATTCTTTTTTTATTAGAATAATCTAACTATAGGTCTAAAGTTAATACCATATAGTTCGGTTGTTAGGGAGCGCAATATTATGTGAGTTGAATGTATTTATTATGTGAATTTTGTGTTACTGGGCATTTAATTACCGATATTACTTAAGTCATCTTTTTTCTTCTTGAATCACATTAGGAGAAAACATACGAGGTTATAAAAATATTAGGAGAAAATGTGTGCGCGCATAATTGAAAAGTAAAACAAGTGATTTGGTTTGTTTCCTTTTCATTCATAGTATTTTATTCACATCATGTATGTCAATAAAAAGGCTTCCATTTGGTGAAGTGAAAAGTAGTGATAACTAGCAAGAAGGCAGGTGGTATGAGGATAAAGAACATGAAGGTGTAGAGTAAAGCTTTCAGAATGAAGTGGATGTGGAATTTGCCAGTGATAAACAGATGCTATGGAAAAGGGTAATAAGTGGAAAATATGAAGGTGGAGATATGTGGTTGACTAAATAAGTGACTACACCTTATTGATTAGTTTATAGAGATCAATAAGAGGTATGTGTGATGAAGTTAAGAGTAATACAATGATCAAAGTTATAGATGGAAGCAAGACAAGATTTTGGAAAAATGAGTGGCATGAAAAGGGAAATCTGGAAGTATTGCTCTTGACTTATACAATACAATATAGTTCTGGGACAACAAAATACCATAGCAGAGTTATGGATAAATCAGGGTTGGAGATTAATTTCAGAAGACAATTCAATGACGGGAAAATAACAAGAATGGTAAAAAATTTCAACATCGTGGAAGCTTTCAATGGGCTAGAAACAACAGAAGATGCTTTGCGGTGGAAGGGCAATTGTAGAGAGGAATTCAAAGTTAACTCAACCTATAGGTTGATGGATCAGACAAACCCACAAACACACAACTAGCCATGAAAAAAAAAATGGAGAAGCAGATTAACTCATAAAATTTCATGCTTCATATAGTTGTTGGCCAAAGAAGCCGCGCTGACTCAAGATAACTTGTTGATAAAAATGATAACCCTATGCTCTAGATAGTTTCCTTTGTGGGGAGACATTAGAGATAATGAACCTCTGTTCGTACACTACAAGTATACCCAACAATTATGGAGGATTTTTTTGAACTTCAAAGTCATCTCGTAGACCATCCCTAGGTAAGTCTTAGAGGCTTTAAAGAGTTGGGAAAAAGCAAGGGTTAATGCGAAGGACAGATACAGATGGAGAATTTCCCCTGCTAGTATATGATGGACTAATTGGAAAGAAAAGAATTCTAGGTGTTTTGAGAGCACTGAGAATAGTGTTCAAAGGTCAAGTTAAACTGCATTTTGTTATGTTTTTTGGTGTAACCAATTATTCTCCAATAACAGGGCATCTATAATTGATGTTTTAGACTAAATGTAGACTGAAAAAAGTGGAAAAGGACACTCTGTATGTATGGTTTCAGTACAACCCATTACTGTTTTGTGGCATAATATAAAGTTAAATATTTCAAAAACATTATATATATCAAATAATCAAAGAACTGATATTTTTCATTTATCTTTAGATTCCACTCGACTCTATTACTATGCAATTGCAATGCAATAAATAAGAGATAACTTTGGTTGGGATTCATGGTAATCTCATTTACATAATATGAAAACATTAAATGAGTGTGATATACAGGCACCACTATAAATTGCACATAGGTTCATCTCAAAATTGCTTATGAGATTTTGCCATAACATATTCTTCTTTATTTATATGCTTTTGTAATGGAAATGAGGACGAGTAAGGTTAGATGAAAAATTGAAATAAAGTTGATTGAGTCCAAGGAAATACACGTTGGGACTTTTTGTTCAAGAAAGCAGATGAGCTTTCAACTCTGATCGGAACAGATGCTGACATTTTGCCCTTTTCACCAAGTGGAATACCATATTCCTATGGTTCAACAAGTATAAGTAAAATAATTGATAATTTCTTCAATTGAAACTAGATGATAGTCGACATGTTCAGGGTCACATGGGAAAATCAAATATCTTTGAGGCATTTAAAGATCTATGTAAAAGAATTAGAAGCATTGGACAAAAAAGAAAAAGAGCGAATATTAAGGTATAAGATCATGAACCCTCACTTAGAAATACCGCTAGATAAACACACGTTGTCGCAATTGGTGACAATTAAGTTCTGGTTAGACACAATTTAAAAAGTAACAAAAAGTGTTGTTCAGATCAAGCTACTCAAGTTTGTTTTAAATGTTGCCAACTGAGCCAAATGAAGATAATCAAGGTTAAAAAATTACAATAAATGTAACTAATAAGAGGTGTAAAATCATGTTATAAGGTTTTATTTAGTTGGAGTTGTTGAGATTTTTTTCTTGAATCACATTAAGAGAAAATGTACATGTAAATTAAAAATAAAACTAGCTATTTTGCATGTTTCCTTTTCTCTTGTAGTACAAAATTAGCATTATACAAAAAGAGGACTATTCGTTCATAAAGCATCCCGCGTTAGCAAGGTCTGAGGAAGGGTCTTAGCTCAAGAAGTGTGATGTAGACAACCTACCCTAGTGGCTACTTCCATGGCTCGAACCCGTGACCTATAGGTCATTGAGAGACAACTTTACAGTTACTTCAAGGCTCACCTTTTGATTTAACATTATATATGTATTTAACTTAAAGACATTGTTTTTTTTTTTAAACTGGTAATGTTATAACTTAAAGACATTGTTATTTTTCATTTGTCTTTAGATTCGATTCAACATTATTACTTTGCAATTGCAGTGATATAAATAAGAAGACAATTTTTATCGAAATTCTTCGTAAGCTTGTAATAGATTCATATAATATGAAGATACTAAATAAACGTGACAAAACACATGTCAAATAAACTCATAATATGAAAACAATAAATAAACACGACAAATAGACTTATAATATGAAAACATTAAATAAAAATAAAAATTTAATTTTCATATATCTTTAGATTCAATTCAACATTATTACTTTGCAATTGTAGTGGAGTAAATAAGAAGGCAACTTTTGTTGAGGATCATGGTAATCACGTAATCAATTCACATAATATGAAAAACTAAATAAATGCGACAAATAGTGTCATAATGTGAAAACAATAAATAAACATGATAATACATGTGAGAAGAATAGACTCATAATATGAAAACATTAAATAAGCATTACAAATGGAATTGAACACCTGCTATAAATTAGACAAGCTTTCCTCTCAAAATTACTCAGCCAAAACATCTTATTTTCTTCTTCTTCTTTAATTATTTGCTTTTCAATGGACAAGATGGTCGAGAAGGGTAGGCAAAAGATTGAATTGAAGTTGATTTTAGTTTCTCAAAAAGAAAAAAAAACCTTGTTCCAAGATGCAAATAAGTTTGCTACTCGGATCGGAGCAGATGTTGGTGTTATGCTTTTCTCACCAAGTGTAAAACCACGTTCCTATGGTTCCACAAGTATAGAAAGTATAATTAATAAATTTTTTGAAGTGAAACTAGATGATCACCACTGTAATCATGCTGAGGGCAGATCGAATGTCTTTGAGGCATTTGAAGATCTCCGTAAAGAAGTTCAAGCATTGGACGAGAAAGAAAAACAACAAATACTAATGTATAAGATCATGCACCTTGGCTCAGAAATACCGCTAGATAAACACATCGAGGAGCAAAAGCTAGCAATGAAGTTGCGGGTGGAGAAAGCTAAAGAAGAAGTAAGAGGTTTTATTCTGCCCGAGCTACTCAAGTTGGATTTAAATGTTGCCCCAGCCAGAAGAGGAAGAGTGTTCTTGAACGCATAATTATTATGGAGGTGGTGATTGAAGTTCTTGAATTTGGAGTTATGTTCGGGTGAAATTTTACCACCTACCGAGTCTTTTAATATAGTCAATTCTTGCCTTTGTTATTAGGTGAATTGTTATTAGTTTTAAGTCGTCCATTTATTTGAGATTTAGAAGGTTATGAAGTTCTTGTGCTATTAAGTTAATTTTTTCCTTTGTTTCATTTTAAGTCTTTGATAAAGCTTTTTGTTGTCTACATTGGTTAATCACTAAAACCTCTTATTGACCTAGTGAAAAATGTAAACAGTGATCGATCAAAGAAAACCATTGTGTACTCATTAGTGTTCTTTCATGGTTCCATCTCCGGGGATGGTTGGTTCATTTACATTTTACTCCAATAATAGCTCTTTGTGAGATGGTTGAATCTCCGTAATATGTTGATCTAACACCCATTGACGGTTAGTATTATTTATTGCAGAATAGAATGTGGAATGGGTATTAAGTTATTAACAATGTAGGTAGTAACTAATTAAAGACAAAATGCTCCTTCAAAGTAAGTAATTAATGTATAACAATCTCTACATTATTAATCACCGCATAAGAATCCCTTCATTAGTAATTATCTCACAAACAATCCATGCTTTACACTCCCCGTGTAACTAATATCTTTATTGTAGTGGAAGTTGTGGTTGCAGAATGTATGACGCTGCTGGTTAGTCAGGTGTAGCTAATTGGGAGTTTGGATTGGATTTTGCCGGTCCAAAATCCAAATGGGCTGGATCAATAAATGAGTCATTTTCCAGCTCAACTCAAAAATTAGTTGGGTTGAAATGGTTGGGTCAAAATAGGCTAAACAATGGGTCATAACGCAATCCGTCTAACTCTTACCAAGATTTAATTTATTTGTTTTCATATAATTTCTGTATTTACCAAGCAAAACAAATTAAATTTCTTTTCCTTTTTTATTATAATTATATTATTATGTATCAAACAAAAAAAGTTATTTACATTTAAATACTTGATACTTTCTCATGGGTCAGTTTAGGTGTCATACTTAACCTAAATCAACCTCACTTTTAATTGGACTGAATTTGGGAGGGTCAAGATGGACTGGGTTAATAAATGAGCGGGTTATTAACCTACTCAAACTTGGACTGGTAGGCCAGATCATATTTTCATGGGCTAGTTTTGTCTCTCCTACCTAAAACACAAAGAGAAACTGTTTTCTTGGATTAGCATGAGCCGGCACTTTAGTTCGTGGCTTCTTTGGTCTTTTTGCTATGGTGAGGTTACTGAGTGCTTACCATTATTTTTACCCACACACTATATTTTTATTTTCAAAAGTAGTAATAATATACAAAGATATTGATTGAGCACCCAGTCTTACAAAGCAGTTTTAGATAAAAAGTTGTTAAGCTTTCCCGACTCAATAATCCTAGGTCCGCTGCTGGTGGGGTAGTTCACAATTGTTAGACTTAATTTCTGTGGTTATATTTTGGTAGAACTGGATGCATTTTTGGTTTTGGCAGCAGGCTTAAGGAACCTATACAGACAGAATGTTAGGTTTTCTATGGTTTTATTTGGAAAAGAAAATTGTTTGTCCAGCTGGTTCTCTTGTATGCACCTCTATTTTAGCAGCCTTCAGTTTACCTGAAAACCTGCATGTGGTCCTTTCTATTCGTGCATTAATTTTTATATTCTTTGGGCTGGCTTTGGAATCTAGTTACTCATTTATCTTATGCGCTCTATTACTCATACAGTGACACATGTCTATCAACTCAATCTTAATAATCAATAAAGAACCAAAAATTAAAACAATACTTCAATCTCTACAGCTTTAACTAAATCCATATGCAACATACTTGCTTTGGATATAGCTTATCAAGAAAGTGTTTATCTCAGTTCTCTTCTCTTTCAGATATTTGTATGATTTTGAACCTACCACAATTTCAATCCTTATCTCTACATAGATCTAACTTTTGGAATTAAACAAACGTATTAAACACTTTTTTTTAGAAAGGTAACAGTGATATTTATAGATCACTTTGTAGCATCACATTAGTGTCATAGGGAAGAACACACTTAAGTGTAATAGAGGAAGGGGACTGCTTTGGCCTTTGCAGTTTGTAAAATTAGAAGTTTTTGTTCAAACTTTATGGCTACTAATTATTATTTGATATTTGTCATAGATGATTGTGATCATTGTGGAGAAATGATCTTAGTGCAAAAATGTGTTACTAATTCTGAAGGCAATGAGATCTCAGAATCATCTAAAATGAGCAATTTAACTGGTGGAAAGACTGAAACCAATCTTCCAAATCAATCAGAAGTTGTTCTATGTCAAGATTTAAATGGAAGATTGAACGGGGTTGGCTCCGCAGTTGTTTGTGATTATACTTGTCATAATGATGGACAATCTGGGGAGGTGTCACAACTTTGTACTAGAGACTCAGATGGGATCTCCAGTTTGAACGCTGATCCAGCTGCAATAACTGTGAGGGAGCTGCTATTAGTTCATTTTGTATATTTCACTGATATTGAAGGTGTGCATCTGATGATTCCTTATCATAACTTTGTTATCAACTTCAGAAAAGTGCTCAGCGCGAAAGTGATATGACCTTGGAGGATATGTTTAATGCTCAGTATAATTTTGACGAGGATGATGATGATGACGGTAACTGGGAACCATCAGAAAAGCAAATAGAAGTTCTGAAGTGGTTCTGTGTCAATTGTACAATGATCAATGTCGAGGATGTTGGCAATTGTGAAGTAAGTTATTTATCTTTTTGGCTGTTCTCTTTGTGCTCGTTTAGCCTGCCCTGTCTCCTTCTGTTTTCTAAGCTAAATTAATTCGGAAGTTTTCACTTACTGTTGACATTATATATTCCATGGTTTATTAATAGAATACTGCCTATGCAGGTATGCGGAGAACACAGAGAATCTGGGATACTCAGGCATGGATTTTTTGCATCTCCATATCTGCCTGTAGAGGATGTCAACCAAGATGAGTTGCCTATAACTGAAAATTCTGAAGGTTGGTAGTAATTTTACATAACAGAACATTATATTTGCACTTTTGATTGATTAATAAAGGACTTTCTCATGCAATGAACTGTATCGTGTATAGTTGAAGTTTTATCCCGGTATACGAAATATGCATACGAAAGAATTTGGAACTTCCGTAGCCCCTAGGATAGTCACAAGGAATATAGCCGTGGATGACCGTGAATTGATCATGTTAGCTCTTAGCTGTGAAATGGAAGTTGAAGTCCATTATGTATCTGCTATCTTATGGTTGAGCCCTCACCTTTTGTGTTATCTCCTGCCCAATGTTGTACCGCTGTTTGTTAATTCCATTTGGTTTACCCCCTTTTCAGATAACCCATGGCAACATGAAAAAGTCAAATATCTGGAAATGTAGAATGGAAGTCCAAAATCTAAGAGTTAGCTTATATCATAATCTCATAGCCAGGAGTCATTGTTTCGAAAATCCTCTAGAATAATGTTGGTTCACCCATGTATAACTAAGTTTGGTATTTTCAATATATGATGACCCAGTAATTACTCCTGTTGCACTGGCTTAGTGCTAATATTTAGAGAAGTTCTTATTTACCAAACAAAAACTATGTATAATGTATATCCATTGACTCAAAGCAGATATGTATCTAAATTTGAAAAAATATCTAGTCATGTGGAAGCCAAAGCTAAGGTTTATCGATAGTCAATTGAGGGGAGTATGTGAAGGTAAGAAGTAAAAATCTTAGCACAACGTAAACAAATAACATTTTATTTCTTATATTTGATAATTTTGGGTCTCACAAATGTTTGGTGGATGAACAGTCGTAGTTGATTTATTGGATTGCAAAGTAAAGTCCCTAGAGACTCATAAAACACATTCTTTCTTCTTTTCCAATGGTGCATGTCTATTGCTAGTTTTTAGTATGTTTATTTGTGTGTTGCTCTATATGGTTTATGACCTTTCTCTTTTCATTTGTTTTGGCATAACTAGTATATTGATTTTTCTTCTACTGTAGATTCGTGCAAGCAAAGTTCTTTATCATCCTCCACTGCTGTAGGGTTTGACGAAAGGATGTTGCTTCACACAGAAGTATGGTATTTCTTCAATTTATTATCTTCTGTGTTAGTCTTTTATTGATTGTCCTTGTGCCTTCTCTAGTCGTAACAATGAATAAAATTAAAAAAAGAATTGAATTGTTCTTGCATTTTGTTTTGGATATTAGTTATCGAATACCAATTTCCTGTTATTGATGAAGATATTATTTATGGGTTCTCTTTTGATTGAAAAGGTTGTAATGAAGTCTCATCCACATCCTGAGAGACCAGACCGTCTTCGAACCATTGCAGCTAGCCTTGCAACTGCAGGTTTTCTTCAATTCTCTTTATCTCCGGGCCTTAGAGAACATTGCAGTGGTATAGCCAAGTATTTTCATATGGGCATCCACACTCTATGTGAAGTTGTAGAAGATTTAAGCGGTTTATACTGTCTAAAATCTATGATGTCAGTTCGTTGAAAAATGTTTGTCTAATCTTTCGTGTTTTCTTGACATGTTAAGGTATATTCCCGGGGAAGTGCTATCCCATTCCTGCAAGAGAAATTACAAGGGAAGAACTTCAGATGGTGAGTTGCTCTCAAATTTTAGTTGTTTAGTGGATAGTTGGGTCGGTATGTGATGTATACAGCATTACTTGAATTCCGTACTAGTGTCTTCTCTGAGACCCATAGGTAATGCAATCAGAGAAGATGCTAGACTTTTGCACGCATATTTTCTCAATTTTCTAGATGCTGCTATTCAGAAGTGACTATCTGATTATCTTTTTTTTCAATTCTAGAGGTTGGTTAAGTGCCCTATCTACCTTTAACCGGCAAAAATAGTGTCAGATCTTCCTTTAAGTGATGGAAAGCCAAGACATCCATGATTAAATTATGGTTTATTTGATCATTAAGGACTCCTAAAACTCAGGTTTTCTTCACCAGTGATGGCCAACTATTTTTACTAGTATTATATACAAAAAGACAGAGGAGGTGATATACTTTACTTGTAGGATTTTTTTTTTACATTTCTTATGTATTAATTCTTATATTTTTGGACTTAGGTACACTCCGAGGAAATTATTGAAGCCGTTGATCACACGAAGCATATGCATGCCAGGTTTGAGAATATTGGTTATTTAATTTCCATTTTTTTCGATCAGGTATCATTTGCTTTTCATTCTTATTGGTTTTTGTTTTTGTTTAAGGACATGGGACTACCCGCGTGTAATAGAAAAACCTTCAGTATTTATCTTGATCAAGAGCTTTTTAAAATGGCAGTTATTTCACTCCTGATACATATGCAAATGAACATTCAGCATGTGCCGCCAGGCTTGCAGCAGGTTTATGTGCTGACCTTACTTCAGCAATTTACTCTGGACGTGTCAAAAATGGTTTTGCTCTGGTAAGAATTTGCATTTGATTATGCACTCTCCATATAAGAAGGAAAAACCACCCTGATATTTTCTTTGTAAATGGTGAGTCAGGTTCGTCCTCCTGGCCACCATGCTGGTGTGAAACAGGCCATGGGCTTCTGTCTCCACAACAATGCAGCAATTGCTGCATCAGCAGCTCAGGCAGCTGGTGCAAAGAAGGTGTTAATAGTTGATTGGGTATTTACTGGCACTCTATGTTTATCCTTGATTGCTTGATATTTCTGTTATCATGGGATATTTAACATGTAATAGAAGAGAAATGCAAAAGTTGTGACCTAATTTGTGATTTTTTTTTCTCACACCTTGTAGGATGTGCATCATGGGAATGGCACACAAGAAATATTTGAGAGAAGCAAATCGGTAAGCAATGAATTGCTAAACTAAGTGTTGTGTTATGGTCAATCTTTCTGCGGAACACTGAGATGGATCTTCATATTATAAGGGAACTCCTGGTCTCACACAGGTGTCTCACAATTATATATATAAAAAAAGGGGGGGGGGGGGGGGACTCCTGGTCTTGCCTTTTGTACCATGTCATGTTTATTTCTGATTTAGGATATGTTTATGTTGCAGTATATAGCTGTAGAGTTGAACAAACTCTACTGGAGATCCTCTCACTTTCCTTTGATACGGTCTTTGTCCTAGTTATGCACATATTTTTATTAGAAAATAGGCTAATAAATTTATCTTTATATTTTTAACGAAAGCAAAAATGACGACAAAGGCGGGGATAAGAATTTGTATAGGCTACCTAAGGCGGGGGGGGGACTCCTGGTCTTGCCTTTTGTACCATGTCATGTTTATTTCTGATTTAGGATATGTTTATGTTGCAGTATATAGCTGTAGAGTTAAACAAACTCTACTGGAGATCCTCTTACTTTCCTTTGATACGGTCTTTGTCCTAGTTATGCACGTATTTTTATTAGAAAATAGGCTACTAAATTTATCTTTATATTTTTAACGAAAGCAAAAACGACGACAAAGGCGGGGATAAGAATTTGTATAGGCAACCTAAGGCGGGAGAGATGAGTGCTCGAGACCTAGACAAAATGAAGTGCATCTAAGACTAGGAAGACAAAGTATTGGTTGAAGAGGCATCCATTAGACGGATCCGTAAACTTTTGAATGAAGACGGGGATAGAGACATTGTGCTAGGTGGTTTGGAGCACTAAGAGGGCCGGTGGTACGATGGGTATTGTTGATGTATAAAGGTTGAGGAGGTTAAGAGTGCTATTTATAGGATGAGTAGGCTAAGAGAGACTGGGTCAAGACGAGATCCCGATGGAATTTTGGAAGTGCACAGGCAGAGCGGGTTCATACCGTTAAGCTACACTATGAAAGTTTGGTTGAAAGTGGTGGAGAAGAGGGTGAGGAATGCATTTATTTCCTAGAACCAGTTCCGACTCATGCCGGGGCGGTCTACCGAAGTCACTCACCATGTGAGTCTGACTGGTGGAGCAGTACAGCTAGGAAGATTTGGAGGTCGCGGATTAGAATTGAAGATTTGTCGGCAGTGGAGTGTTGTCTTGCTTGCTTGCTAGATAGGCTTGGAGGAAGTTTGGCGCATTGTACCTGTTACTCCTTTCAGACAGGATTAGCAGTATTCCCAAGGGTCTTTCTGAAACAATTTCTTTACTTCCACGAGCTAGAGATAAGGTCTGCGTACGCTCTACTCTCTTTGGTGCCCACCTGTGGGATTTTATTGGGTACATTGTTGTCGCATTTTTTTTAACGGGAGGGGTAATTGAAGTATTGAAAATCCTGCAAAGTTAAATGATAAGTGAAACATCTATATCATGGATTGTATTTGAATTATAAAAGTTAATATGAATTTACTTGGGAGAATTGTATTTCCAAACATTTTGACACATCCTAAAATGAGATTGTTTATCACATTACGTGGATACGTGGACCACGGAGTGTGTTATAACGAATTTCCTGAACACCGTGCATTTGTTGTTTGGTTGGGAGAAGTTCTTTACAACTGAATGTTGTGGTTCTATTACTGAGCAGGTTTTGTATATATCATTGCACAGACATGAGGGTGGAAGATTCTACCCTGGTACAGGAGCTGCAGATGAGGTACTCATTTATCATTAAACTAACCTTTACTGGTGGTTTGGTTAGGCTGAGATTTAATTCATTTTTGTCTCTTTATGTAAAGGGCGTCCACGAAATCACGATTTTCATGAGTTCTGTTTTTAATTACATTCATTTGAGATGCATTTGGATGTCATTGTGTATTTCCTTTTCCACAGGTTGGTTCTATGGGTGCAGAAGGATACTGTGTGAATATTCCTTGGAGCCGTGGGGGAGTGAGTGACAATGACTACATTTTTGCATTTGAGCAAGTCGTGCTTCCCATAGGTAGGTATTTTATTTCTCTGTGAAGAAATTAAAAAGAAACAAAGCTTTACTAAAATGAAACAATGAACAAACTTGTACAAAAATAAAGTGAGGATACTTGGAAGCAGTGATTAAGTGGAGATCTTAGATGTGGTTATATTTATCTCTTGCATATGCCAAAGTAAAATCTCCCTGATTGCAGAGGAATGTAGGCATGTTCTGCTCCTTTTTCAATAGTTTATGACTAGGATGCCAAAAGATAAGTCCTTGCAGAAAATGGACACCAAGAAAGACCAATGAACTTGTGCAGGATGCCTTTAGTTTACCTTCGTTTCAAAATAAATATTGGAACTTATTGATAAATGGAACCCTTGCACATTTTTCATCACAATTGGATATGAATGTAATATGTGCCTTGGTGAGATTGTCCCAATGTATTTATGGTCTGAGGATCACCACGAATTTACTAGGTTTATATTGGTTGTCAACGTACTGAAATCTTTCTCCCTTGTTTAGGTTTGAGACTAGAAATGTGATTAAGCTCACACAGGCAGGAGGATGAATAAACTAGATTTGTGAGGAGTGTTACATGAAAATGGCACCACTATGCATTTTCTCAGCTAAAATAAGAACTTTTGAAGGTCTGGAAAGACCCAATCATGTGATGCAAAACTCACTTTTATTATTGTACTTTTGGTGTAAGAGAGGAAATATTATGCTGCATTGGTGGTTAGATTGTTAGTGGCTTAGCAATATACGTGTTGTATTGCACCTTCCTATCAAATACCATCTTGGTGTATAGCAGTAAAATTATTTATCAAATTCTTGACCTTCTGTTTCTTCATCAAATTCTTTTCTTATATTGTTCAACAGCGCTATGTGCATTATGCATGTAAAGCTTGTTTCTTTGTGGCTGGTTATTCTTACCTCTCCTTGATTTATTGTTCTTATGAACTTATCTAGTTCTCTTTATAAAGTAGGAAAAAACAAGAGAGTGACCTCATCAACTTCTCTGTTTCCATGTTGTTGCAGCTTTGGACTTTAATCCAGACTTTACTATCATTTCAGCAGGATTTGATGCTGCTAGGGGTGACCCCCTTGGCTGCTGTGACGTAAGGATTTTTCTAGTATCAACTAGTTTAATGATGTACTCATTTCTTCCTCTTATATGTTGCCTGTGCTAATTTGTGTTACCTTTTGGATCGTCTTTGCAGGTAACTCCTGCTGGTTATGCATCAATGACTCAGATGTTGAGTGCATTGTCAGGTGGAAAATTGCTTGTTATTCTGGAAGGCGGGTCTGTATCTTCTCTTTGCTCCTTTGTCTTGACTCTCAAGTCAAAGAGAACTGGAGGTTTATATGTTTGCTTGTGTTTGAATGGCTATGTTTTGCAGCTACAATCTTCGCTCAATTTCATCATCAGCTACAGCAGTGATTGAGGTAACTCTAATTTACGCAGAGGGAGTGGATGGTGGACTAGGATGAACTGATGAAAAGGGCACGTAAAATAACTTAATGTTGGAAGAAAATAATAACTTTCAGTGTCTCCCTTCAAAACTTATGGTTGGAAATAAGGCAAAAGAACTTGCAGTATCAGGAGAGTATGTTTTTATCAGTATGTAAACCTCCAGTTTCAAGTACATGAGAGATTACAGATTCAAGTAAAACAACCAAGACAGATTTTATTCCCCTAGTTCCTACCTCACTTCTATCATAACTATCACTACTAAGTCCAGTGTGATGAATCTTTCAACTGCTGCCATTTATGCATGCCTATTGCAATGGGTATAGGCTCTTGGTCAGCACTAGTGTCTTGATATTAATGGTCATCTTTTTGAGTTGCTTTGACTTATTTCTTGTTTCGTTTTCCCTAACAAATTGCTCTCTGCATCAAGCATATTTGAAATCCTGGCTGAGTAATGTATGACGAACTTTTTTAGTTCTCAAGTCTTATTGCTGAACATATTCACACCTTCTTGGTGCAATTAATGAATTTTCAAGTATTTGTCAAATATAAAAGTTTACTCATTTCTCTACCAGGGGGATTATCCACCCAGTATCTTTTTCAGTTTGTTTCGGTAGCAGATAACCTGTTAAGTTATTATTATGACCAGAACAATTTCAATGGTGGTGATGTGGAAACTGTCGAACGTTTTTGTTCCATAGTTTTATCCTTCAAACTGCTGGGGTATGCAGAAGTTTGATTGTTTTTTCTGATGTTGTCCTTTCTTTTCTAGGTCTTGCTTGGTGAAAGTCCAGTGATTGACATAGACAATACTGTACCTTCCAAAGCTGGACTGCGAAGTGTTTTGGATGTTCTAAAGATTCAGATGAACTTCTGGCCTACACTGGAGGCAAACTTCACTAAATTGCATTCGAAGTGGGGATCCTATGCTTTTCAGGACACAAGTGAGTTTCTTGAATTTTCTATTGGGGGTATATATGAGGTCCCTATTTTATCTTCTTGCCTCTAGTTTGGATGATAACGGTTTGTTCTCTCTTTTAACCTTGTGGAGTTTCTCAAATTGGTTTTGTCAATTCGTGTTAACTATTTAACTATGCAAGTATGCAACTAGTCAAAAGTTTCAGCTAACTTTTGAGAAATATACAATGATTCTAAGACCTTACCTAAAAAGTGATATTCTATGGCTGAAATGAAGCTGGCGTCTTGTACACTATTGTCACCCTGCAAGCTTCAGTTCACTAAACTGAGGTAAAAATTCATCAAACTATGAAGCTGACTTGACTATCTAACATCAAAAATATTTTGAACTTTGATGATGATAAAAGATCAAATTCAACCCCAAATTTAGTTCCCTGCACTTGGGCAGTAAAAAGATGATCCAGTAGACCAGCTTCAGCTTCTCGTCATAGTTTCACACAATATGAACAGATATATATTGAAATTGACACAAAATATGATCAAATTATCTCAAACGGTCTTTTTCTCATTTTCTTCTTAATATATGCTACAAGCCCCGCATGACTGATGTAATAAGTTTTCGATGCTTGGACAATATATCTGCAGAAAATTGATGCTCTCTAGTCTAGGAAGTGGGCACATCAGTCTGGGTGTGGGGAATAGGTCATTTCTTGTAATAATGAATTTGAGGACAGTTAACTTTTTATAAAGAATCCTTTAGACGCAAAATTCTGCATTGGTGTTGTGGAGTATTTGACTTCTAGTGTGTTGAACTATATCCTTGCTGGTAATGCAGGAGAACAGAGTAAAAAAAGACGCAGGACTGGTTTACCAATATGGTGGAAATGGGGACGAAAGAGGCTGTTGTATCGCATACTGTCCAAGCAGCTGCGTTCGAAGTCCTCTTGTAATTTTTCTTCTTGATGTTGATTCTCGCTGTAAGCTACAGGCATTCGGTCTAGCCTGTTGTTGTTGTTTTGTAACCCCGTCTAACTGTTTCTTTTTTTCTTGTTTTGTTTGGTCATTGTACTTCTAACTAAATCTCTCCCTGGACGTACTCGGATAGTAGTTAAATTGCAGTGTTCTATTTCTAATCCATCAACGTGCGCATGAGTGATTATTGTTTAACAGAACTTGCAGCAATCAATCAACAACAACAAATATATTCAGTGTAATCCCATAAGTGGGATTTGAGAACAGTAGAATGAACACAAACCTTATCTTTATCAGACCTTGCCCCTACCTTTATGGAATAGAGAGAGTGATAGATCCTCTGTTCGAAATAAAATTAGTCGATGTGGAATTGTAAGAAAATAAAACATTGAAATAGCAAGGTACAAAACAATTAAAGCAACTTTTAGTGGTACACATGAAAAGAACCTACCTTGTTGGTTGTCCTGTGTCCATTCATCTTATTGTCAACAATGCAGAAATAAAATAGGATGTCCAATTTTATGATGTAATAGATCTTAAGGTGGTGACAAATATCTACAGGATCCCCAACCCAAAAAAGGAACCCTCGTCTGTTAAAAGTCGTTCCATAGGTTTTAAATTTAGTGTTAAAATCTCAACTATTCGAATTTGAATGGTACTAATTATCTATTTTTAATGAAATAAAATCTGAATTTTAATAAATATTTGAAAAAAAATTGAAAAGTAGCACTTCAAATACAAGTTGCAGTATTATAACAAGTCCAAAAAAAAAATATATTCTAGATTTTCAAGAGAAGGTTCCTCTCTCTTCTTTTTCTCCACATAACCTCATTTGTTCTTTTCCCCACAATCATGTGCCACTGTTCCCTATTGGTGGATTTTGCGTTCTGGACACTTCCTCTATTCTTCTCTGCTAAAGAGTCCTTCAAACTGGAAAGAAAAACCACAAAATCGCTTTGGCTTTCCGTTAAGTTTACAAGCAGGTTAAACTAGTTTGTAAATATCTTTTAATTTATTTATGTTTGATAAACATTAAAATGATTTATAAATCAATAGTCAACCATAATGTATAATTTTGAAGGCTTTTAGAGACTTCTGCATCAAATTTTTCCTATTTTGTTCTAAATTAATAATCTTAGAAATTATTTTTTAAATGTAACTTTTAATTACTCTCTTCATCTTAATTTAGGTGATGATATTTAATTGGACATATAGTTTAAAAATAAAATGAAACTTGGGTTCATCATCACCATTCTATAAAATACCTTATATGCATAAAAAAAACTACTTATAATTTTCAACATTTAATATTTATTAGGTAAAAGAATTGATGAGCAATTGAGCATCCCTTAAAACATCCAAACATACTAAACTCTAATATTTACAAATTTCTCAATAAGAAAACAATTGGGAGAATTTTGATACTTGAAACAACCCATGAGGCTTTCAAAATTCAGTTTTCAGAGAAAGCTCAAAAGCATTTATGATATACTAACTCTATTGAAATTTAGAAAGAAGAAAATCCAGCTATGTGCACCATTCATTTACTGGTGCATGGGTGGTGGCGGCGGCGGTATAGGATATGCAAGTGGAAGTACATAAGGAGGATGGTGTCCATGAGGAAGCATAACCGGTGTTCCAACGGCTGAGGCAAGGTGGCTTGGCGGTGCAGCGACGGGATGACCCATCGGAGCACCGTACATGCCCATACCATGCATATTGGGTTGGGTTCTGTGCTTGGCTGAGGGTCCAAGTGCAGCTGGATTTGATGGATTCGGATTCACCTGTTGGCCTGTAATTGGAGCTTGATGAGTTGAAACGTCTCCTCCATTATTGATACTTGTAATATCGTGAATGCTTGACCTTCTTCTATCTCTATTCATGGAATTCAAACGAATAAAGTATTTCTGGGCATGACTAGCTACTTGTGTTGGTGTTCGAGATATCACAAAATTCCTTGAAATACTTCTCCAATCTCCTTTCCCAAATTTGTCTAAACCTAGCAAAAACAACCTGTAAACCAAAATGAAAAATCAAAATTAGACAAAATTAGGTTTCATTTCCATTAGATTTAAACTGTTTTCGCCTTGAAGTTGAGTATTACCTATGTTCTTCTTCAGTCCATGGTATGCCTTTTCGTCTCTCCTGTTCAGACCTAGAATTCCCTTTTCCTCCATGCCCAATCGGGTCATGAGTCGAACCTGAAAATCCATTAGAATAACCACAATTGGAGCGCCGTCCGTCCACTGACCCAGGATAACCTAGATTAACTTCTTTAGTTGAGGAAGAAGAAGCTTCTTCTCCTTTGTAATTGGGTATTGGAACTTGCCCTGCTTCAATGGCTGCAACATCTTCCAAAAGTAGCTCGTAATGTTGCTTAAGCTCATCAATGGTTTTTGTGGGGACCACTGAAGCAAACTTCTCCCATTGCTGTTCAGGATCTTCAACCCAGTGCAAAGCAATGACATTCTCAAAAGCTTTTTCTTCTTCTCTGCTCCACACTACTGAAGATGAATCTGAAGGTGACATTTCTAAATTTCTTCTTGTTTTATTCTTTAGTTCAATTTGGGAAATTTGCATCTAAAAATATTTCTCTATTTCAGTTTGAAAGAAAGAAAGATAATAGTTGGGAAGAAAAGAGAGTAGGGGTATCAAATGTATTAATGGAGAAGGACCACTTGTAAGGTTGAAGGGATGGGCTGATTTGTCACCTTCATACAAAGTCATGCAAACAAAATTACAAAAAGTGAAAAGCCAATTGCATTTCAAGAATAATCTTGCATATTGTATTTTTCACTTTAGTTAAGAGTCAATATAAAAGGAAATAAAGTAGAGATTTTACATGGTGAATTATTAAGTATAAAAGTAAAACTAAACACTTTATATTCAATGAATGAAAATATTTTAGAGTAACTACTCGTTTCGGGAGTTAATTTGATCAATCTTCAAATCTAAATTAAATTAATGTCTTAAAATCAAAATTTAGATAACAAAAAAATATATTTTAAAACATTGATCATAATTCAAAGTTGAAGTATTTTAATGATAAAAAAAATGAAATGTGATATATTTTGGAACGGAAGGAGTACAAAGTATCCTAAATATTCTATATATGTAAAAAACAAAATAATTAAATTATATCCTTAAATGTTTTTCTTAATAGGTGTGCATAGCATCATAAATTTACTTACTCCCTCTGTCCAACAATACTTGTCCACTATTGACTTTGCACACTTTTTAAGAAACTATAAATAGAAGGGTAAATTTATTGTATCACCCTTTGAATATAATAAATATAATGTCTTGAAAAATGTAATAGAGAAATGACTATAATTAATAAAAAGGGTAAATTAGAAACTAAGTGTAAAATTATCCATTGATTTCATAGAGTTGACAAATATTATTGGACATCCCAAAATAGTATAGTGGACAACTATTGTTGAACGGAGGGAGTTATCTTCTACATATAAGGAAATTAATGGGGATCTTATATACATGGAAATTAATCTCCATCTATATATATATGTGACAAAAAGGTGGGCAAAAAAACAAACAAAAAGGGGAAAAGAAAGAAAATAAGAAAGGTAGTGTAGAAAATTACCAACTTTTGTCCAGCAGTAAAATCTTTCCTAGTTAAGTGGTAAAATGGAAACTATGGAATAAACAATGATTAAAAGGGTGGAATAAAAGAAGAAACATGAAAGTTTTAAAAATGGTATCTATTTCATCATTAAAATGAAAAAAAGTGGCATCTTACAAGTAGCAATGATTGAATGGGTGAATGGCAATAAGAGGCTCCATACAAAATCTTGTAGCAATTTTGGGCCACGCACCGTTTGCCCTCGTGATTCTAGGACGTCCTTACGTGATAATTAATTTTGAGATTAATTTTAAGATGAGTTTATTTCATGTTTGATTGAGATAAAATCGTGAAATAACTTATTCAAGGAGTAGTTATTACAGAATTACAGTAAAAATTTATTTTATATTGAGAATGAGATAGCGACCCTGAAATAAATATTTGAGAGATAACTTGTTTCAACCAAATGAGCCTTAAAAGGGTTAGGATGTATTAAAGATAATAATATTGTTCTAGCCAAACACCCTAAGATTTAGGATGTATTAGAAATAATTATATCGGTATTAATTTTAATATTATTTAATTCTTTATTTAGTAGTGTTTTGACTTATTGTACACTTTATTCAGTAATATTAGTCAAGTCTATTTTATTTATTTGGATGGGCACGTTTATTCTTAGCTTCGTAATGGTGGGTGGAAGAAGGGGGATTGGAGCCAAAATATTTAAAACGTTAATTGCAACTTTGCAAGTAATCAAACATCTTCTAATTATGTACTGAGCATGAATGTATGATAATCACGTGCCAATTTGCTTTAACTTTTGGTTAAATTGGTCCAGTTCTCGTGTTGTTTCTCTAAAATTAAGATCATGCAGAAATTAATTGATTATGCATCATCATTATTTTGACATTAAAAAAGAATATTTCTATAATCGATGTTCGAGAATAATTGACTCACAGTTTAAAAGATAAGTACTAAGTTTTCTATTTTCCTCTATTTAAAAACACAAGATTTTACTATGCAACAAAATTTGAACTCGGGATGTCAAAGAAGAATTCCATACAATACTTTAATTATATCCCTAGTTGAAAGTTCAACATTCAAACTACATTAATTTATTTTTTTTCTCTCAAAAAGAAGCTAACCATATTATGCGCGGATTAAATGTAAAATGAAATAATTTAATTTTTAATTTAAATTATTATTCTTATTTCACCGATTAAATGATAAAAAAGAGACGTGATTAGAAAGACATGAAAAATAATTCTGTTTACTTGAGAAAGTGTTTCTCAGACAGTACCACAAGGGTGTGGGGAAAGAATTTTGAGTAATGATTTTTTACAAAATTTGTCACTTTTTGTCTTTCAACCTCTTATTTATGTACCTACGTGGCTTTTTCTCCTTCTCTACTTCATTTTGAACTATTCCATAAGAAGATGTGAGTAAACATAAACAAAATCCGCACTAAGTAAGTCTAGTGCGATTAGCTTGACCCAGAAAGTAAATTCCTTGCTTTCGCTGGCAAGGGTTTCGAATTTGAGACCTCCAACATGGAAATCCTAAGCCCAAACCACTGGGCCACCCCAAAGGGTAGCGACTACAGTTTTGCTTTGTCATAAAAAAAAAAAAGAATAAAAGGAAAAAAGAGAGGAAAAGTTTGAATTAAAAAAAAAAAGGAGTTGTACAACGAGTTGTCTAGTTTACTGTTTATATCTCTTTTCTATTTTTATAATAAAAATAAAAAAGAAAAGTTTATGTCTTTTTTTTTTTTTTAACCCTCTCCAAGAGCTCCTACCCTTTTTGCTCCCTTGGTGACTTGAACTCAAGGTGCTTACCATCCGAGCAACTCCCTCTCATCAGAAAAGTTTATGTCTGGAAGTTGGATATTACAAAATAAAAACGTACAGTTTCATTTTCATAAAAGGAAATTAATTTGAATTCGGATATTCCAATATGCAATTGTGTCTTGAATGATTGTATATATATTAACCTTTAGTCTATGTCACACTTCTATCATTTTTATACGGAAAAGATATATGGTTGTTAGTTTGTAAACTTATAATAATAATAATTACGCATCACTTTTGTATGAGTTGATTATAATGATAGTATTATTTATAATAATGTATATTAAAATAAGATCATAATACTCCTAAAAAACCAATACGTTCAACTTCAAACATACTAACAAGATTCAAAATCTATAATTAATGAGCAATATAGATTTTAAATCTATCTCATCTCTTATTTTTGCAACACTTCTCGTCATAGTTTCACACAATATGAACAGATATATATTGAAGTTGACACAAAATATGATCAAATTATCTCAAACGATCTTTTTCTTATTTTGTTCTTAATATATGCTGACTGATGTAATTTTTTTAGAAAAAATCTTATCTAATGTTATATAATCGTCCATCCATCTTTATCATCCAATTGTATTATAGGACAAAATATTAAATTAGAAACTGTCACATTTTATATTTTCAAGGATTCAGGGCCAAAAAGAAAAGGTAAATTAATGAGAAAAGATGTTTTCTTATATAAATCCGACGTCAGTCATAGATCATTACACATAAATGAAAAATGATACCTAGATGACAAAGTCCATTTTTGCGTCTCTTCGAGACCTATCCAAATCCGAGGCTCTTTGCCTTTCTTTCATCAAATATATAGATACGGTTAGTAGACAGTCGATCATTGCATTACCTTTTTTTTTTAATGTAATAGTTATAGTATCAAGGATCTATAAAAAACTTCTCAATCTTTCATGATAGGGATAGTTGATCATTGCGTTATCTTTTCTTTTAATTTAATAGTTATAGTATCAAGGATCTATCAAAAACAACTTCTCAACCTCCCAAGATAGGAATAAGCGTACACATTATACTCCCCAAGTCTTACTTGAAAAATTACATTAGATATATTGTTGTACGAGTATCCAAGGGAAAAAGGCTGACAAAATCTTGTGGGTATAAAGAACTTTTTAGTCCTTTGTCAAGCCATAATTTCACTTTCTTTGATAATTTAAGTTGTCTCCTTGATATTTATAAACAAGTCACAAGGACCGCATAACCAGCAGTCTTTTACACATGAAATCACATGGAATTCTTGATTTCACACTTCCATGGTCATTAAAAGGATTGACATATCATAAACTCATTCATCAACTATCAATCTATCATCCACCAATTATCTTTAATGGATAAGGTTTATAAAAATCTTCTTCTTGGACCCTTTGAATCCTAAAAGGTTCACAGCAACAGTGCTGTCTATGTTTTTTCATATCTGACATGCCAAATTTGTAATGGGCAAGATAACTGTGACTGCTAATCTCCAACTGAGCCCAAGGTCAATAGAAAAACTGAATCAGTGACTCTCAGAACCAGAATATAAACTATGTTAGTTGGACTCTTCAAAAATACCAACAGGTGCATGGCGGATCCTCCAAAAGTAGTACATTTTTTAAGGACCCAACATGGGTGCGATTATTTTTGGATTGTCCAAGCAACATAGAATTATAACAATAGTCGCAAATCGCAGCTTTGAAACTGCAGAAGGATGGTTGAGCCTTAACAGGAAAATCAACTAAGCAGCAATTTTCAAGGAAACCAAATGAGAGGAGAAAGGAGGGTGATGTGCAGCAAATTTAGCCAAGTTAAATCCTTTGACATGTTTTATACAGGTTTTTCTTCCCGTGTTTTAACGAAATGCAAACACTGACATTCCATTTACAGCATGACTTGTCTAATCATGTGCTATATGACATTCATGTCCTTGAGGGGAAACAGAAACCAAAGAGGGACCCCATATTTGAGGGAGAATAACATTGAAAAAGATGGAGTTATACAACAAATTAAGGGCTCATAACTTGTTTCTCTTATATCAAGAAATCGCTTTCCCTTTCAATAGTAAGTTAAACAGACTTCTATTCATCCTGAAACATCATATAAGAATCAATTCTCTGGAAAAATTCAAATACCAATTCAGAAGAAGAATGTGATCTCAGTACACCGGAACAGCTTCAATATATAATAGTTCTTTGCCAAAGTAATCTGGAGGAAAGATAAAAATCATGTTTGCAATCAATTTATCTCATGAATGCAAAATGGAAATCTGAGGCAAGATTTAACTGACCTTGCAGCAGATCATTGAGAAGTCCAGCTCCTGCAAGAATTTACAGCGAAGAAGAGGACATGGCTAATTCTACATCTTCTAGCGGCACCATAGAACTCTCAACTCAGCTGTCTGATTCAATCTTAGGCTCATAAGCTCTTGTCATCTGGTTGATTTAGAGGGAAGCTCACCATCTCGTACAAGTTCTGCCCTCTCAGGGTTCATTAGCATAAGCTGCTGCATGTCCTTTGGGAGGACGTGAAACACTGCCTGAAGATCCTCCCTTAGTTTGCTGCTAGTGGCATCAGAACCTGCTTCAATTGTGGTGGACTGCTGCAGCAGAACATTGCCACCAAGAAAGATATATTGTCATTCACAATTACTAATTAACATAGAAGAGAGTGGAAATAACTAGCCCCGTGAAGGTAAAACATGTGGAGCAGAAAACTAGATCACCTCAAATTAGAAAAACAGTAAAAAGATCCCATGCTCAAAATCTATATAATATCGATCAAGTCCTTATCCTACATATTATTCAGTTGCATTTTTTAATATAATTACTCTGCCACGTTGCTAACCAATTAAGTAAGATCAAAGACAATAAAAAGTGTAGTTTGCAGTTCAAGTTGCAAAAATTGAACTGGACAAAAGCCATCTTCAGCGAATATGAATCCAAAATTAATGGGGAACATGTGAGTATGAATAATGGATGATAGTCGCCCTTCTCTTCATTTAAGAAGAGTGACTATGAATCCAAAAACAATGGATAATATGAGAGTACTCCCCGAAATTCGTAACATGTTACAACTATGATCGACAATACCATCTCAGCTCAACAGAGTTGATACTTTCTTGAGATAATATTACAAAAATAAAATAACATCATTTCTCTCTCTCTCAACAGAATTGATACTTGTCGAGGATATGCAAAAAAAAATATGGTAATTGTGAATCTATCATTGGAGATTGACCAAAGAAAAAAAGGAACGTGGCAAGGAAATACAGCATAGGTGTACAGCATGGTTTAATTTCCCAAGGGAATTATTGATGGCTTTTTTCTGGTTGTTGGTGTGGTTGCAAGGAACTGAGGAAGTGAAATGTTGTGATATACTTCCTCCTTTCCATCACATTTTGGAGGAGTTGAAAAGGCGTCATGAAAAGGTATCCAACCCCTTCACATTTAATTTCCCTCCTCTTTTCTCTCCTACTGAATAAAAGGAAACAACCTTACCACTTCACCTTGTCAAACCCCTCCTATTTTCATCAAGCAACATAGGGTTGCCTACCATGAAAACTTGTTCACTGGAGTTATATGGCCTTCCCTCTTTGAATGCTTCAAAATTTGTTTCCTTAGACTAATCAACCAAATGCACACTTTCATCCTTCTAGTAGAATAGTACAAGATGGGAAAATGGGAAAGATGCTACAACGGGATTAAAGTCATGTTTGAACATATTCTGCATTGGCAATCAAATAATATAGTAGCGTTAAGAAATGACAAAATCAGACGCTGGTATTTACAGCTGAGTTGGTTTTTTTCCTAGTTTAGCAACCAGTTTCATTATGGAATTTTCTATCGACAGGTTGCTCTTTGCCATATACATAGAGTTTCATCTAATCAAATAAAGGTAATCTCAACTATGTCCATCATAGATAAACCCTCACAGATGCATATGATTAAATCTAACATGAATAAAATCATTGAAAAAGTCACTAAATTTACTCATACAGAAACTGATGCTTCAGCCTAATATCATTCAGCAAAGAACAAGTCAGAAAACAATGGTAGCAAAGCCTTCAGTCCCAGCTAGGTGTCTCGTCAACTGTTCATTCACAAAAATTTCAAACCCCGAAAGTGAAAGCAATATTATATCAGTTTCTTTTTTCTACCGCCTCTGATAAATAAAGAATCTCTGCCTCTCTATAGAAACTAAAAATATCAGACTCTTTTTTTCTTTTTCCGGGAGGGGGTGATAAGTACATATTTCAGTCACTTAGGATAGAATGATCAAATACCATCTCGCAATCACATTTATTAACTAATGAGCAAACTTCTTAGTTTCATTTTCTATTTCAGTATGACCATTTCAATATTTTTGTCTACATTCCTCATAGGTGAAAAACTACTCAAAAGTCAGAATACACAAAGAGAAGAAAATGGAACTGTCACCATAAGTTTAGGAAAGCACATGCCTGTAATTCTCCAAGAAGATGCCTTTCAATTGCATTGAAAGTATCAACTATCTCCAACTCAGACATTCTAGATATAAAATGTTGTATGTCAGCCCTCATTCTAGCTTGCCTCCACAGCCTATACTGTTCTTGTTCAGCAACAGCACGCTTTCGTTGAAACCACGGCAAAAAGTTGTGCCCTTTCAGAAACCGTCTGTACAAGTATAAGTAATCATTTCATTTTGAGTCAGGCAATAATCCGTTAATTACATGTATAAAGTTTGCTTGTGAACGTGGAAGAGAAAACCTATAAAAATTCAAAGAAGAGTATGCAAGAAGAAAAACTGACCATTCTTTACCTGTAAAGGTCCAGCCAGTTGGATTTCATCCTCTTCAACAGAAACTTTCCAGGACCCCTTGCTGATAAGCTAGTGAGGAAGTCCTCGGCATTAAATGTGGGTAGAGGAGGAGGATCAACATATGGGGAAGATCCTTCAGAAGGTGTTGTTGGTCTATAATACGGGCCGAATGGGGCCAAGAAGTTGGTTGTCAGCTCTAAGAAGTGCCGACGAAGTATGTCGTTATTAACAACTGACATTGATTCCTCAACCCTGGGTGACATACCTGCATCAATTAGCCTATTCAAGATTGAAGTGTCTGGCTTTGTAATTGGAGCATAACTGCTCCAAAAGGCTTCTTTGTGCTCTGTCATCAGGCAGAGCGGACCATCTCTCCTCAACTTCATAGCATTCAAAAAATATGATGGTGTAAACCTATTCAAGGAAAGATTGGGAAGACTAAGTCCTTCAGGTCCAGCCGGAATTCTACCAGTTGAGGCTCCAGCAGAAAATGGAAGTCGAGCTGCATTCATGACAGGATTTCCAACTGATAAGACGTGTGGAATTCTTCGAAGGGATTTCAAGAAAAAGAGGTTTGTCACACCCAAAATCATTGGAGGAAAAGCAGCACCTTCTTGAAGGGAATTTAAATGAGCAAAGTCGGGATCGTGAATAGTAAAGTAAGGCCTGAAATCAATGCTACACAGAAGCGGAGCGACCAGACTAACCAGACCAGCAACAGCTTCACAGCACTGAGGTGGTGTTGACGCTATGATAAGAATGGGTTCTCCAATAAGTAACAATTCCCATAACTTCCAAAGCTGCATTAAAAGCCCCCTAAATGTCCCAAAAAGATCTGCGTCATGGAAAAGACCTTGTGGAACTGATTGACTGGAAGGAAGAAATGGGGCTATTGGAGAAGCCAACTCTTCAAAAAGTACTCCACAATCCAAAGGCATACAATGGGCAGGTGGCAAGTTCAATTTAAGAGTAGCATTCCCAATTGGAAGCTCCATTAACTGACCAGGTACAGGAACAGGCCACATTGATACATAAGAAGCAATGAAATTGAGGGCTTTCTTCCCAATGTCAAAGTACAATGGGCCCATGATCTGCAGCAAAGGTCGAAAGACACTAGAGAATGGGTTGTGAGAAAGAATTACCACAGACTTTTGCTCACCACCTCGTTTTAGCCTTTCATCGTGTCTCTGTCTATTAAACACAAACCCGTACAAATATCTTGAGTTCGCCCCTGTTTGAATTTTACTCCTTTGTTTTAGCACCTTATCACTGGCTGTCATTTGGGATGCTTGTGTCTTATTTACTTCCACTATCTCGGATGAAGGCAGATGTGCCACTTGACGATTCCCCTGCCTCCGGACACGGAAGAAAAAGATACAGTCATGGATGCTTGATCGGTTATGATTCTGAGAAACCGAATCCGGAAATGAGCTAAAGGCAACTTCAAGCTCCTCATTATGCGTTAGACAGCCTGCTGGGTAACATTCTTCAATAAGCTGTCCCTGTTCAAGATCAAACCTAATAATACAGAAACCAACAACCCATTGCTGTAGAGATTTTTCATCTACTTTTAAATCAGCTTCTGATCTCACCAAAAATGATGCAGATCTGCTCATTTCCAGCTACTGCAAAAACTACAACATCATTCAAAGAACTCCTATTTTCAACATATACACATAAACATTGGCTTTTCGTCTCTCATCCAAGAGAAAATGTAGAAACTTGTACAACTAATTGAACCTGTGAAATTAAAGCATTAACTCATAAAGTCAGACAGGAAACTATACAGAGCTCCATTGAACAAATAGAGCAAAACCAAATAAACAAAAAACCTCCACGGTATATGTACTTGGCACAAAAAGTTGGAAATGTAACAACACAAACAGGACTACTAAGACCATAAAAATCAAAACAACGAAGATTTTCACTCACGTAAAAGTTCAGGAAACAAGTACTCCTATTTATCAAAAACTTGGGTTAATTGAGTTTTAAAAAAAGTAGAAAAACCAAGAATCTAATTACAATATTTCAATCCAATAAGCATGGAATCAAACAACATACCCAGAAGCATCTTAAATTCAAGAATCAACAGCCAAAAAAAAAAACAAGGAATAAATACCTGACTTCAACAAAGATACATCTGCTCCCGAACACTGTAGATGGATCGAAAAAATGAAATCTTTAGTAATTTTAAAAAAAAAAAAAAAGTGGGTCTCGATCCAATGTGTTTGGTATATATCACCAAAAGGGCAAAACAAAAAAAGAACAATACAACAAGGCAACCAATTAGGTGAAAAACGAGAGGGTTCACAGCTGGGAAAAGACTTGTCTTTTTGCACAAATAATGTAGATTTTCGAATTGGGTTATATATTAGAGGACAAGAGTTCTCTATCAAATCAACCTTAGCAGAAAATGGAGATGAAGGACTAGGATGTTTATCATGTTTGGATTTACCCTTTTTTCTTCCCGACCCAAAAAAACACCTTTTTACTTGCTTTATTATTAGGGAGAAAATAGAAAGACTTATGAATACAAAAACTTGATAGAATTCATACAGAATTGCTTATTTTTGGAACCCTAGTTTTTTCATGCAAATCAATTTTGCATCTTATTAGTACAAAAAAACTGTGCATTTGCTTTTGCGAAAAAAGTAATATTACTTCATTACTTAAATTTATATGACAATTTTTTCAACTTTAGGATATTACAAAACATTTAGGAAATTTCATTAATATTATTATTTTGTTGACGTTCGTAACTTTGAAGTAAATAAATTTAACTATATTTTTTAAAAATAATCTTTAGCTTTGACTTAATTGGTGGAATATAAACGATTGAGGACTAGTTTTCTCAACAATTGAGGACTAGTTTACTCGGTAAACTTTCGATTTCCACAATTAATGTGGTTTGATCATATCGTATCATTTCCTTCTTCTTTTCCCCTCCCATATGTAATATAAAAAGACAAGTGCATTTCTGTGCTTTTATACACAAGGCATTGATAGTGGTGAAATGTGACTAAAATGTCTGTTGTCAGCACGGAACAGTTAAGTAACTACTCCTTCCGTCCAATAAAAATTATTTATTATACTATTTTGAAATGTCTAATCATACTTTTTCATTTTATGAAATCAATAAATAATTTTACATTTGCTTCCTAATTTACCTTTATAAAATTACCTTTCTATTATAATTTCTTAAAAAATGTGCAAAATCAATAGTGGACAAGTATTGTTGGATAGAGTGAGTAAATTTTTTTGCATACATGGGTTGCACAAATTATTTAAAACTTCTAAAGTACCTTTTTGGTCATCTTTTAGTTACTGCTTCTTATCCTATTGAGCCTCTAATTTGGGCAAAAAACTTTGTTGTTTTTATTCATTTCTATTATCAGTCAATTTAGTAGTCATATTTGGAAAAGTTTGTTACTTTAGGATAACTAAAGTAACTAGTCTTGGACATAGTTTTCAGTTTTCACCGAAAGGAAGCATTTAAAATGGCGCATCACCACTTCAATATTGAATATCACTTCACATTTTCTGATTATTTTTTTTCTTTCAAAATTGGGGGAAGGGGAAATGGGGAGGGGATTACAATGTGGGAATTCGAACCCTCACCAACAAGGTGAGAGTTCAAATAGCCAACCAACTGAGCTACAACAATTCCCCCACATTTTCTGATTACTGAATAACACAAAAAGGTCCGGAAAATAAAGTAGTAAACTAGTTGCTAAAAGAAAACGAGAAAAGTATTAGATAATATATACAACTTCTTCAGTACAAAGGACACATATTTACAAAAGGTTACAGTTACTGGGAAAGCAACTGCAATCTGAATGTGTCCTACCTAATTACGTTAGTTCAGTCTAAGCAAAGTAACTGCCCAAAATTCTGTAAACTACATTTCCAAGTATCATATTTGACATTTTGTAAGGACTGGCAATCAAGAAGGCAGAAGCTTGATGGATTTAAACCTATACATCATATACAGGCAAGCGCTCCTCGATACAGACACGGCAGATAGGGCATTTGTTGCATTTCGCACAGCAGGAACTGCACCACATGAGATAAGAATTAAAATTTGTACGATTGGCAAGTAGCTAATATGTTAGGCCCATAATGGTAGAGCAAAATACCTGCAAAGGACACGATGCCTGCAAGGGAGTAGCACTGTACTAATCTCTCCTTCAAAGCAAACCCTACATAAAACTTTTTCCTGCACAGCATCGAAATTGTTTTAAGTTTAATGTGATCAACTATACAAAACGATCTCCTCACACAAACAAATGTAACATTTATACAGAAGAAAGTGACAGTTCGACTTATTAAAAAAATTAGATGGTGTGAAATCACACAAGTACACCCATATCTCAAACTAGACCAGTGAACTAAACCATGGTATTACATTTATTTATCTATATTCATTTAGATTACCCGACATGAAATGTAATATGTTCTCTGATATCTTTCGATAAGACACGAACTCCTGGAAGTGAACTGTCAAGATAAATCGAAAAAACGTTGATGATGTACTGCTCAAGGATTATGGTTCTTTTTCAAGTAAAACTTAAGCATCACACCAACTGGCTCGGGACTGAATGTAGTCGCTGTTTCCAGGTACAACTTAAGGATTTAGATATTCCCGTTCGCAAGTACCATTTCATGCAAAGGGCAGAAAAAGATGCCACAGCCAGTACAACAACACATCAGTATATTCCCACAAGTGGGGCTTGGGGAGTGCGGGGTGAATGCATACCTTACCCCTATCACAAGTAGATGTCACTGCCAACGAAAACAACAACTACATACCCAGTTTAATCCCACAAGTGGGTAATAATAATAATAATTAAGTAGAAAGTGCAAGTATCTTCCCCCAAAAAAAAAATCTCTTTTCAAAAAACCGTAGTCCATGCAACATAGTCATGCAATATACTGGAAACAGATGAAAGATCTTATCTCCTGCATCATAGAGTTGAGAAAACCTAAGTGAAATTAAGAAGTTTACATTTTGAAGTCTTTCATATTCCTGCTGGCTCAGTTTAGTGATTTCTGCTTGCTCACCCAGAGCAGCTTGAAGTCTCCAAACCTATCAATCAAAAGACAATATAAAAGAAATAGAGAATGAGCAGAAAGAGATAGATAGATCCACAAAAGTATGAAGAAAAAGTTAATGTCAAGAGCTAAATGCATTATATGATTAGAAAGCAACTTATCAACCAATGCCGATATGGTCACAATATCAAATTTTTGTGGCATGTACAATGAAAAGCACTATGGTAAAAATGTACGATAAGCTTACCTCCTCAGCAAGATCCTTCTTGGGCAATTTCTTGACTATTTCAGGTGGATAACCACAAAAAGTACTATACCTGCAAAGCAATAAGTAGTTACAATAATGAAATAAAGTCTCGTAATCCACAGAAGTAATAGCAGAGTCTTCATTTCGGCCAAGTTCACCCCCAAATTATCAAGAATAGGTTGGTAATGATGAAAGGATGAGATACACAATCTAGCAATTGCTCATGAAAAAAATAAAGCAAGGGCTGTTACTACTACCATAAGCTCTGGATAACATCGCTGAACTACAACAACTGTATGAATGACAATTCAATGAGTAGGAGTGTTCAAGAAAAAAAATTTAAAAATCAGACTGAATGAAAAACAGATTCACAACGAATAAATAGGCAGTGTTTTATATTTGGTAGATGTGGTGTTAAATTTGAGAAACAAACAACATTTGGTTTGGTTTTGGTATTTAAAAGAAAAAAAACTGAAACAAATCCGAACTAAACCGATTAACGCATGTTATTTTTTCTCTTCCTGCGACAAGGCATCCATTTGCAATTAACACTGAATTCATAATTTCTCTTCCTCCTTATGTAGTTCATTTGTAGCAGGACTAAAACATAGTACCTAGAGTGCAAGTTCAGTGACGTGACGTATGAGACGGATGTGGAAGTGAAAATCGAGCAAAACAGAGAAGAACAAAGAAAGAGATTACAAATCAGAGAAAAAACAGGCATAACATAGAATACAAACACAAGAAGAACATAGAAAAGAAGAAGAGAAAAAAGAGTAGCTCAACCCCAGCAGTGTAGTTGAGTAGCAACAGAGAAAACATAGGAAGAGAAGTCGCAGTAGTTGAACTCAAAGAAAAGAGAAGTTGTGAAAGAATTTTTTTTAAAGAACAAACTAAACACAGCAATTTAATTTTAAAACTCGAAGCAGATGAATAAAGCTCGCTTTTCTGAACTGTCTCGCTTCTCGCTTCAGTCGCAAAAGTGTGCATTTCTTAACTCATGCCTCTCTTCAGGGTAGAAAAGCGCAAGGACTGCGTTGCGCCTCGCTTCTCACTAAAAGTGCAGAAGTGTATGCTATTTACAACACTGGCTGGGTGCGGCAACCGTGGCAGAAAGATGAGGAAACCGAGGTTGAGATGGTTCGGGCATGTGAAGAGGAGGTACGCGGCAGTTAAAAGGTGTGAGAGGTTGGTTGCAGAAGGAGTTAGGAGAGGCAGAGGTATACCCAAAAAGAACCGGGAGAGGTGATTAGACAGGACATGACACTACTTCAGCTTACTGAAGACAGGACCCTAGATAGAAAGGTATGGAGGTCAAAGATTAGGGTACAAGGTTAATAGATAGCCGAGTGTAGCCACCTGTTAGGTGGGAGAGGCAGGGACTAAACCCCTATCCTCTCCTCCGTATTAGTAGTAGCATCTAGTAATCGCTTAGTTTCATATTCCTACATGTGATTTTTTGATATCTGTTGCTTTGTTTTGCCCAGTATCTTGATATTTTGATGTCATTTGGTTCTTGCTACCCTCCCCACACTCCATTTTGTTGGACTACACTAGATATGTTATTATTATCTTTTCTCTTGCCACCTTTCTATGAATAACTTCTCTTTTTGAGCAGAGGGTCTATCGGAAATAGCCTCTCTACCCCACAAAGATTAGAGGTAAGGTCCGCATACATCTTGCCCTCCCCAGACACCACCTGTAGGATTACCCTACACTGGGTATGTTGTTGTTTATAAAGGTCATTTGTTTGTCTGCTATCAATTTGTCGATCACCCTTCTCGATTTTTCTGTTATAACAGCTCAGCAATCTAACTAGTTGTAAGCCAGAATTCTTTAACTCATAGTTCCATTTTTTCCCCTTTTTCGTATTAGTGCAAAATATGGTAGCATTGAAGCTTCTTCAAAAACCCCTAAAAAGTACAAATGGAAATGATTGATGGCCTTCATAAATCTCTTTTACCATTGGCCAACATTTCATATAGAAACCTATTGAACACCCTCCTGGAGCCCTATTTAGCTAATCCATGAAGTTGGTTTATTCTTTCAACTCAAAGAAGACGTTTTTTTTAGAAGAAAAAAAAATTTAAAATGAAGGGATAAGAGAGGAAACAAACCATAATTCATCATAAAGTATCTTTTACAAGAGTGATGAAGGAAAACAACGAAGGGATAAGAAAACTTGATTTCCTTTTAAGCTTTAGTAGAGTTCCACTGATAAACGGAAAACCACCTGAAATCCCCAAATGTTACATTTCGAAGATCAATAAAATGGGAGGTTTCGTCGTTATAGAACACGGAATTCAATGGAAGCAATGATAAATAAATACAAATAGAAAAGGAAAGGAAGGAAATACAAAATCGAAGAGCAAAGTCATACAAAGTTATATACAAATCACTACCCCATTTTTTGTATTTCCTTAATTGAATTTCGGTTGATTAGGACGAAGTTCCTTAAAACCTTACTTGCATGTTTTTATTCAAGGTCTCGTTCTGACTTTAGCGAGGGGAATGTTGAGACTCGTTGATTACCGCTACTGGTGTACTAACATTCTCTTTGTGGAACCTACATTGACCTATGTCAATGTAGACCCAAGTTTCATAGACGAGCAGACTACGAGCTAGGTTGCTTTATTCCCGAAGTTAATTTGGTGAGCTCCGTCCTTGACCGTGGAATTTCTTCTCTTTCAGTTGGACAATTTCATTCATTTCTCCAACATTTGTTTTGGGGATTAGCCAGGAAATCTATGTCCTGTGCGTTCCTCTTAGCACTCCAGTAGAGGCTTCATTGATGTGTTTTTAGTTGGATTATGGTTGATCACGTTACTTGGGATTATTTCAAGTACATTTCACTATTTATAGATTTCAAACGTTATTTCTATTATTTTAGGAATTGTTTGAATTGCAGTTTCTAACAAAAAGTTAAGCCATTTATTTTTATACATATGTGGGGTATGTGATATGAAGGTACAGGCTAGACCAGTCAAGCCGGTCCGCTCGATGAAGGCACCGGATGCTGGTCAAGGCTTTGTTTAGAGAATGGGTCGTGACACAAACTGTCAGAAGAAACATGTAGATTACTTGTAACTTGTTGCATAGTAAGTATGGAGAATAACACTAAATTAATTGGTAAGTGGTCAAAGCCACCTACAGCAAATGATGTAATGTTCAGCTGGGAAGAAAAGATCATCAGCACTGGTGAGGTAGTTATTCGGCTTTTATTGGCAACTTTGGAAGGGAAGGACAGGAGAACTTTGAAGGATTTTAGTAAAATTTGGAGCACCATGAGGTTCTCATCAGCATAAATGATATGATATTACTTTATAGAGAACCATATTTCTTGTATATGTTCTATAGTTTTGTTTACTACTTGTATAGAAATTGTTCGCTACATTAATAGGTTGTTACAGTAAAAAAACAAATTTATCATTTCTTCAACAACAACAGTATGCACCGTGTAATTCCATAAGTGGGATCTAGGGAGGGTGATGTGTACGCAACCTTACCCCTACCTTGTAAAGATATAGAGAATGTTTCTGATCGACCCTTGGCTCAAGTAATGATAATGTAAAAATCATCACAGTAATCCTTAATGGTGCAATTGAAAGTTAAGACTGATCTTATCGGTGTTTAGCAAAGATTGGAGAATAAGAACTAAAAATTGGTTAAGCCATCGGGCATTGCCAGTCTAAGAAGTAGAATTGAAATGAATCAGGTATTAAATCATACCTTGTGTATTTCGGATGGAATATATAAAAGGCATATCTCTTTGGCATGCTCAGTGTTTTGGACAGCGAAAGGCGATAAAAGGCGACAAGGGTCTGCCTCGCCACCCGGCTCGCCGCTCGCCTTTTTGAAGTGCGGTGCCAATTAATACCAAAAAATTAAAATATTTAATTGCATAAATAAACAATCAAAATCTCAATAGCAATAACATATTAGCAAATATTTCAATTCAAAAACTAAAAATAGATAGTACATACTAAAGTCTAGAACTTGAATGAGAAAAAAACAAAGAAGTCTGAAGAAGAAAGAAAAAGAAATAGAGGAAGAAGAAATCTGAAGAAGAAAAGAAGACATTCGTATTGGTTGGACTTTGGAGTCGCCGAAAAAGTCGTCGCGGGAGGAGTCTAACCGAAAATCCTAAAATTACCTTTTAACTTTTAAAACCCTAAATTGGTCACATTCTTTTAAGAAAATACAAAAGGCGACGCCTTTCTCGCCATGGTCGCCATGGCATCGTCTTTTGAAGATCGCCTCACCACAAAGTTAAAAGGCGAACGAGTCGCCTCGCCTCTCGCCATTGGCAACAAGGCAATCGCCTTTCACAACACTGGGCATGTTTTCTTTTCATTCATAACATAGAATTAACAGTATGTTGCACAAGCATCCCGCATTAGTGGTTGCTTCCACAGCTCAAACATGAGACTTATAAGTCACACGAAGACAACTTCATCGGTGCTTCAAAGCTCTCCTTCCGAATTAACATTAATAAATAATTAAAAGCATTGTTATTTTTAATTTGTTTTTAGATTCAATTCGACTTTATTACTTTGCAATTGCAATGAAATAAATAAGAAGATAATTTTTGTTGGGATTCATGGTAATCTTGTACTAGATTCACATAATATGGAAACATTAAAAATAAACATAATAATACATGTGACAAATAAACTCATAATATGAAAACATTAAATTCGGTGAATAAGCATCTCGCATTAGCAAAGTCTGAGGAAGGGTCGCACGCCAAGGGATGTGATGTAGATAACCTACCCTAATGTAAGCATTAGTGGATGCTTCCATGACTCGAACTCGAGACATATAAGTCACATGGAAACAAATATATCGGAGCTCCAAGGCTCCCCTTCCGAATTAATATTATAGATGTAATAAATTAAAATCGTTGTTATTTTTCATTTGTCTTTAGCTTGCGTTTGGATATGCGATATGAAGTCGTGATTTCACATCAGCATTTGGACATGCAATTTAGGATCAAATCCCAAATTCTCCCCAAAAAAATGATTTGGGATTCCAAATCATGATTTCAACTTTTTCAAAATGTAAAACTTGACCCATAAGTTCACATTCTATAAATATATGACCCATCATTTTAATTTTGCAGAAAAAACTCATGCTCGGCGTGAAGAGATTGTTTGTACCATGTGATAGAATTATATTAAAGAATAACTAATTACTACTATTGCTGACTAATGGATGTTTATAAGATTATGTGTATTTGGAAGTTTTTAATCACAAAAAACGATCATGAAAATAAGTGATTTATCAATGTGGTGCCTTTGTATATTTCGATATCTTGTTTATGAGCTATGATTTGCTCATTTGGTAAGATTTACAAGAATTGGGAAAATTTTGATAGTTTTCACAACTTGTGGGGTTTTCATGTTTGAAAGAAAAAATACAATTTAAAAAATTCAAATTGCATGTCCAAACAAAATTTCAACTTTAAACACAGGTTGGAGTAGTATCTGGCAATCAAGTTGCGTTGGACAAAGTAAACAAAGTAACAAGAAATATTGTTCAGGCCGGGCTACTCAAGTTTGATTTTAAATGTTTCCATAGAACCGGAAGAGGAGAAGAGTTCTTGAACTCATAATTATCAGGGAGGTGGTAAATGGAGTTCTTAAATTTGGAGTTGTGTTTGGAGGAAATTTTACCAGCTATCGAGTCGTTTAATATAGTCAATTCTTATCTTTGTTATTAAGTCAATTGTTGTTAGTCCACAGTCTGCAGTCGTCATCCATTTATCAGAAGTTTTAGACCATAAAAAAGAAGGCTATGGAGTTTCTGTATTCTTAAGTCAATTTTTTCTGTTGTTTCATCTTTAGTCCTTAATGATGCTTTGTGTTGTCTAGATTGATAAATCAATTGAAACCTTTTATTGAAATCAAGGAAAACCATCATGCACTCATCAATGTTCTTTTCATGTTTCCATCTCCGGCGTGGTTGGTACATTTACATTATCCTTTCTTCATAGAAATGAAATACAATGCAAAGAACTCAGACAGAGGAGAAGAAAAAACCATTCTTACCCAGGAAATCCATCATGGTATAGTCGGGCTTGTTCCTCTCGACTTGATTCATCAATGGACCACCAACCAAGTAGCCTGCTTATTGAAAATACCAACACATACTAACCATCACTTAATTGCAGTTTCAATAATCACTATTTATGTAACAGTTAAGAGTCATCATTTTATCCCATAATTTTATGATCCTTCATTTTGTATATCATGTTTTACAGAAACGAAACCTTTAATGATTTATCTGTCTCTTGTTGGTTCCTTATAATTTTACCTGGAACCATGATGCATAAATGCAAAGCAGTCACGCACTCTTGAAGAAATCACATGGTATTGTCCCACAGCAGCTCCACTTCGCAATAAAAGAACAGTTTTCTCAACAAATCTTAATGTAGCAAACAAGACGCCAGCTCCTTGCAATAGGAATATGGGTAAGAATAGAAGTGGAAGAGAAATGTGTCTTGCACCAGCAGGTGTTCCCTGAAATTCATAAGCATGAATTATTAGAAACATATCGAAAGCATCTCCTCTGTCCAGTAGCTGGGCCATAATTATATCATAGAGTAACTTACCTCCAGGCGCATACAGAGGAGAACTTGGAAAAGTATAATTGGAATTTTCATTATGTGACCACCGAGGTCTTGCAGCCCACATATTCTACTCCGGGGTTCTTCCTCTGAGGAAACCACTAAGCCACTATTCCAGTCAAGATATCTGATAGTAGTAGACGAAGAACTAGCTCCACGTGCATCAGAACTTCTATGAATTGTTGGATTTGACCACTTAGTACAAACAAGAAATGCAAAGCACTCAGCAATACTGCCAAAACAGATGTTGATCTTTGTTAGTTCTAGCTGAAGCCACCAACCAGCAGAAGGATGACTAAGAGCATCACAAACAGGAGTTACCCAAAATTTATAAACAAGTCCCACCAGCCCAGAGCGCCGACATCTCCTAGAACAAAGAAATACTGTTAGCATAGGTATTAAAGACAGGGACAGGTAACAAAAGGCTTGCATACTATAAATAAACCAGTCAAAACGTTGGATAACATTTAGGCTTGATATATAACTGCCCTTAAAGGAACACGAATAAAAGGGTCTTCCAGTTTCTCTATTCCATTTTCATATTTCATCAGCCAATGAAATGGTCATAGACAGCGAATATCCAGAGACCTCTTTAGGGCACACTCTATCAGACCTAAAAGCTTTCGCATAAAAAGCACTCCATTCTAAAAGACTGGTCATTATTAATGTTTCGCTTTTCCTAAAGGATATTTCTGCTATTCAGTATCCAGATATTAGTAGGATAAGTTCTAAATGATGCAAAAAATAATTGGTGGATTCAAGACCATTACTGGCCATAATTAAATGAAAATCATGAACTAAAACGAGCATCTAAAATATCAAGATATCAATCAGCAATATGTAACAGAGGGTTTCACGTCGTTTAATTGTTACAGGGAGCTTGTTAAATTGCCTACTGATATATGCATCAACTCATCCAATCGAATCAATTGTCGAGGCAATTTATCCATACAATGACCCAGCATATATGAAAGAAAGAGCAATACTAATGCCAAAAAATGAAATGGTGCATGAGTTGAATGATACAATTATGAAAACAATACCAGGTGAAGGAAGAACATATTTTAGCTCAGGCAATGTGTAAAGCAATCGTGACACTGATGATGAAGATTTGTGTATCCAACAGAACTCTTGAACAACGTAAGATTTCCTGGCATCCCTAATCATGTCATACACTTAAAAGTAGGTACTCCAGTTATGCTTCTCGGAAATCTAAACCAAAGTGAAGGCCTATGCAATGGAACAAGAATGGTTTGACGCATCTTGGTAATTGGTCTGTCAGCGCAAATATCATTTATGGAAAGAACATTGGGTTCAATAGTAACAATTCTGAAAATTATAATGTCTCCCTATGATTAAAAGTGGACCTCAAATATTTACCTTCAGGCTTCTCCTTAAAGAAGTGTTTAAGATTTCTTGATAATTCAGCAACCAAACATTGAGAAGACTTTGTACCATTCTGCTAAAAAACTATGGGTGCTTCATTCAGTTTCTTTTGTGACTTCACTTTCAGAGTGACCATGGCCTGTATTTGGGTTTCTTTCAGTTTCTTCATTTACTCTATTTTTCTGATGACATTTACTTTAAAATTAAATAGAGTAAATGAGGAATTGACATAGGCTTCTAGAAAAACTGACAAGCAACCACAAAAAGAATAGGAGTTGTTTATTTTGCAAGCCCCTGCTTTCCCTCTAAACATGACTAAGGACCTGTTACACTGTAATCCTGTTACTCAAGGTAAACAGACATAATTCATCCACTCTTTGTCAAAATGAATGCATAAAACTTCCAGGAATCCAATTGTACATCTGTATTTCTTAGTCTCAATCATCAAAGAATAGATGATCTCTAGGTCAAGGAAAGAACATGAAGTGGAGATGCTTTGGGCTGTACCCCTCAAACCAACAAACATGAATAAATAAAATCCACGGAGGGACAGAAGTACATACCACACAACTTGAGAAGGGTGAACACTGTGGCAGCAACAAAGAAGACCATGGAGATTGCCACCCAAAAATGCTAGTAAGCATAAGATCGTCATTTAGTAAATCCATCTTCTATATTCTCCACATTATTAAAAAACAAGAACAATGGTTTAATAGCCATTACCAAATTATTTTCCAATAGGTATCTATTTATTTTTCTTTTTGATAAGTAATACCAAGTTAATTGTTTCAAAACCATAAAACTTTGCAATGAAGCACCATAAAATCATTCAACCACACCCAGATCAATTACAAAATGCAGTCATTGATAACAGTCCTCCAACTCAGAAGGCATGACCAAGTTTAACTAGCTCGCAGGTAGAACAAACACTCTCGGTTTCAAGAAAAGAGTACTACTGACTTTCTTTTTTATTATTCCAAAATGGAACCCACTTTTCCAAAATGCATATTTAAATATAGTTACTGGTCAGTTATGCATTTTGTTAATCTTTGCTAGATAATCTTTTCACAAAAAACACTTTTAATCTCACGAGACTTCATGTTATAAAGATCTTAGTTCTATATGCTGTACATTGATACTAAAGGGATAAAAAACATAGGTTGGATTACTATGCCTATTAGTACAGGTACATCTCAAATGATTTCAACTATAGATAGACCAGGATACATATCCTACACTAGAACAAATCAAATTATAAGATGAATTCACAAAATCAAGAAATTGAAAATCGGAGAAGTACGAATTCAGCTATGGAACTGTATCTCCAAGGACAAATAAATGAACTTACCGGAAGTGTTTCCCATATCGCCTCATCATTCATGCTTTCTTCATCTCCAGGTAATAATGCCTTACACATTCTGCTCCAAATGGTAAAAGGTATTTATCCACCAGCAAGACACGGATATAAACGAAAGGTGAATGTATCATCCAAATCCCATGATTTTTTTATAAGTAAATATTAGCGAGTGTATTACTATTTCCATTCCATTATTGGTTATCCTTATTTTCAATACTTTCCATACAGCAGGCCATGCACAAAGACTTAACAGTTAATATTGCAGAAAAAGGACAAAAAGGCAAGAAATATTAGAAGTGACCAATATGTTGAACAAATGACAAAGTTCTACTAGGAGACACAAGAAATGTTAACACTAACCCTATCAGAAGGCAAATAGTTCACTTCTGAAGCCTTTATGGTATGATTTTCAAAAATATTTTTAGAAATGGATGCTTATCTGTACACTTAAATATATCAATGAAAAGCTATAAACAAAATCTAGGTTCTAAGATAGCACTACAAGAACCACTAGATTGTTTTTTCATTGTAAAGCAATCAAACGAATAAGTCAAAATCACCAAAAACATGTCAGCATAGTACCTGAAATTGTCGATGAGAATAATTATTTCAAATGCTAACAAAGGAAGAAAGACAAATTTCAAATTCACAGCCGCTGAATGGTTGACTGCAGGAAAACACAAGAAAAGAAAAGTAAGTAAAGGACAATTCTGGTTAACAAACTAATAGGAACCTAGATGCACCATGAAATAGTACAATGAAACCGACAAACAGAAAACTTGTAGGAATCATATTACAAAGGATTGTGGAGTTTTTCTTTCTTACCATATATGCTCTCGAGATGTATACAGAGAAGTAGTTCAAATGCAATAAGCAAAGGTGTCGCAACAACAGCATGACATGGTGCCCACTATCCACATGGAGGTAACACCCACAATAGATGGAATATAAAAGCAGAAGTGAAATTTGATTAGTAATTTTGTTCGGACAGACTTCCTTTTTTTTATCAAAATTTAAAAAAGTTACTGCATAAAGTTATACATGGCGATCATGGGGAATTGATGGAGCAGGCAGAGAGAATCTTCCTCGGGCAACAACTGCATGAAACACCCACAGAGGGAAGAATACAATCCTGCATATCAAAGTCAAGTCATGGTGAAAGGACATCTGAGGGGCAATATACTAGAAGCTCCTTTGTCTATAAAACAGATCTTTCTGTCTCTAATGGAGTGTTACAAACATGCATCGTTTATCTTTGTCCCGTACTCAGTAGTTTAGCCACATAAGCTCACGAGTGATCAGTTGCACAGCCTTTGCCCAAAAAATTATAATGTGTATGCAGGTCAAATATTAATTTTTATACATGTTTATTAAACCGTAAACACTCTCATAACCCAATTTCAAGGAACAATGAACTTTGGGGGTCACGCGGTGCAACAGGTTAAAATCAACTGACAAACAATGAGAAGGGTGTTCATTAATCCACTCATTATAACCATATTATAGCTTATTTATTACCACATACAGACCCTTGTCTTTCCTAGTTGTCAACACCCATGAATAAAAAAGTTCCCTAGACAAGATTACTCATAATTTAAACCAGCAACATCAGCATCCAGGGAAATACAAGCATGAGAAACAATTACTAATGATCAATTTCAAAAAAAAAAAAAAAAAACATTTACTAATGATGACATTCAACAACAACAACATACCCAGCATGATCCCACATGGTGGCAATTACTATGACAACATTAAAATTCAGAATTCATTAATTAAACTCAAAAAAAAATGGGGAAAAATGACAACTCACCACCAGGAGAAATCGGCGAAGTGATCGAGCTTGACAACAAGCAAAACGGTGAAACACAAAAGCAAAAAGTGCGCTGAAAGCGCCTGAAAAGACTTTCCGACTCTCCTCCAGCTCATTGTTGTTTTTCCGTTCACACACACTACTAACTACAGCTATTGCTCTGAAATTGAAACGATTTCGAGTTAAAATCAAGCTACACACAAACTAAAAAACTTGGGAATTGAAGGATTTGGAGTAAATCTGAAGAGAAGATGATTAGGTTCTGAGGAAGAGGTGGAATTGAGAAGTATTAGAACCGAGAGAGAGAGAGAAGTGGCAGTTGCGGGAAGAGGAAGCCAAATGGAAAGGGGAAGTCTTATTTGTCGGACGCCATTAAAATAACGTCATAGCATCGGTATTGTCGTCAGTCGAATCAAAAAAAATTAATTAATTTATATTTAAAGAGTTCAGTACAAGACAAAACCTTATCCTTACTGGTAATTCAGTCCATCAATCAATTATTTTTCCTTATCAATCGTTTATTAAATTTTTTCATCTTAAAATAGTTAACATATTTGATAAAGTCTGGAGATATTATTTTATTGTTAAGAAGAATTTTTTTTAAAATCTATGATTAGCACCCAAAAAAAAAAGAAATTTTGCAAGAGAAAAGAGAGAAATTATAAAGTTTTTTGTTATTCTCAATAAATATGGTCAAATTTAAACATTTTCCTTTTAAATAATATTAATTGCAAAGTGCATATTGACCTACCTTGCAGAAATATTGATCAAATACACATGTTTCTCTAATATCAATAAGTGATTCTATAAAAAAATATATTTGTCAAACATCATTTGCTACTTTTCCAAAAATACTCCTTAAAAAATCATTTGAATCAAAATGCTTCTTCTCAGAATAAGTAAAATTTTGGATAATGCATGATCAAATTTGACTTCTTTACCTAAATTATATTTATTTAATATTTACTTGTCAGACTTAAGATTGAAGTATGTATTTATTCCTGTGCGAATAATTAAGTAGGCTCCGTTGTTTTCTCTATTTTTTTTTAGAGTCGTTCTCAAAAGTAGGCTCTTTAATATATGAGTTATAATTAATTTTATACGGATATCAAATGTTGAATAAGAAATTTAAATTTTTTATAAAATTACAAAATAAAATAAGACGAGAAGGGAATCTTTTATTATTAAGAATTCAAGCAAGGTGACGTATTTTTCATAGAAATTTGCACTATTCATACCAATCGTATTTAGCAATATTGAAATTTAGAACTTACGGAACAATCCAAATCACTTAAAACACCATGTCATAATTAGTCTCAAATGACAATAATAAAATTATTTTTGTGACCTATAGATCACAAATTTGGATTGTGAAAATAATCACTAATACATACAAATAATATCTTTGTCAAACATCATTTCCTACTTTTCCAAAAATACTCCTTAAAAAATCATTTGAATCAAAATGCTTCTCAAAATAAGTAAAATTTTTGAATGATGCATGATCAAATTTGACTTCTTTAGTCTTTACCTAAACTATATTTATTTAACATAAACTTGTAAGACCTAAGATTGGAGTAAGTATTCATTCCTTGTGCGGATAATTAAGTAGGCATTGTTGTTTTCTATATTTTTTTAGAGTCGTTTTCAAAAATAGGTTCTTTAACATATGAGTTTTAATTACTTTGGATTATACTTGTAAGACCTAAGATTGGAGCCTGTATTTATTTCCTGTGCGGATAATTGCTTGGGCACCATTGTTTTCTCTATTTTTTTTAGAGTCGTTCTCAAAAATAGGCTCTTTAATATGTGAGTTTTAATTAATTTTATACGCATATCAAATGTTGAATAAGAAATCTAATTTTTTTATAAAATAAGACAAGAAGGGAATCTTTTATTATTAAGAATTCAAGCAAGGTGATGTATTTTTCATGGAAATCTGCATTATTCATACCAACCGTATTTGGCAGTATTGAAATTTAGAACTTACTGAACAATCCAAATCACTTAAAACACTGTGTCATAATTAGTCTCAAATGACAATAATTAAATTATTTTTGTGACCCATAGATCACAAATTTGGATTATACTTGTAAGACCTAAGATAGGAGCATGTATTTATTCCTTGTGCAGATAATTAAGTAGGCACCGTTATTTTCTCTATTTTTTTTTGAGTTGTTCTAAAAAATAGGCTCTTTAATATGTGAGTTTAATTAATTTTATACAGATATCAAATGTTGAATCAGAAATTTAATTTTTTTATAAAATTAAAAAATAAAATAAGACAAGAAGAGAATCTTTTATTATTAAGAATTCAAGCAAGGTGACGTATTTTTCATCGAAATCTACATTATTCATACTAACCGTACTTGGCAGTATTGAAACTTAGAACTTACTTAACAATCCAAATCACTTAAAACACCATGTCTTAATTAGTCTCAAATGACAATAATAAATTATTTTTATGACCTATAGATCATAGATTTGAATTGTGAAAATAATCACTAATACTTATAAATAATATATTTGTCAAACATCATTTGCTACTTTTCCAAAAATACTCCTTAAAAAATCACTTGAATCAATCTTCTCAAAATAAGTAAAATTTTGAATAATGCATGATCAAATTTGACTACTTTACCTAAACTATATGGGGTTGTTTGGTGGAATGAATAAAAGGAATTAATTTCGGGATAAATTTTAAGTGGCCTTTAATCTGTTGTTTGGTTACAAAGGCTCTGATAACTTATCTCATGATTAACAATTAGTCTTGGGATAAATTATCCCTCCCTGGGGTGGAATAGTAATCTCAGGATAACTTACCCTGGGATAAAGCATGTGAAATAATAAAAGTACCCCCCATTAAACTCTCTTTTGTACACCACTTTATATTTATGTATGTTACTAACATAATTTTCAACAACATTTAAAATAACATTCACAACCTTAATTATTCGTTGTTCTTGTGATAATATATTTTCTATTAAAAAATTACATTTTATAAATACAATTTTTGTTTGTGAATATATTATAAGTTGAATTTATTTGCCTAATTCTTATGTTTATTTATATTTTGATTTCTCTTAAAATGTTCACTCCACTACTAAATTACATATTTTTAATTAAATAGTTTATTACTCACTTAAAAATTATATTTTATATATCAATTAAAATGTAGATAACTTTAATAATAAAATTTCTTTTACCTTAATAAACTTAAAATAGAAGTTTTATCTATAAGCTAAATAAGATGGAAGTTTTATTTTTAAACTAAATAAGATGAAAGTTTTATTTTTAAGTTAAATAAGATGAAACTTTTATTTTTAAGCTAAATAAGATGGAAGTTTTATTTTTAAGTTAAACAAGAGGAAGGTTTAATTTTAAAAAAACATGGCACAATTATGAAAATGCACACGCAAAAATATTTAAGCTAAATAAGATGGAAATTTTATTTTTAACAATGAATAACTAGAGTTTACAAAGAAAATATATATATATATATAAACTAAATAAGGTGGAGGTTATTTTTGTAAACAAACAACTTATTCTTAGAAATTATGCAATGAATATAAGTTTGAATATGACAAACCAAATAAGCAATAAAAACTAATCTCAGCATAACTAATCCCAACATAATTTATCCCAATATAGTTATCTAACATAACTAATCCCAGAATAATTTGTATTAAAACGAAACGATCCCTATTTATTTAATATAAATTTGTACTAAGACCTAAGATTAGAGTATGTATTTATTCCGCGTGCGGATAATTATGTAGATTCTGTTGTTTTTTCTATTTTTTCGTCATTCTAAAAAATAGGCCCTTTAATAAACTTTATACGGATATCAAATGTTGAATAAGAAATTTAATTTTTTTTATAAAATTACAAAATAAAATAAGACAAAAAGGGAATCTTTTATTATTAAGAATTCAAGCAAGGTGACGTATTTTTCATCGAAATCTGCATTATTCATACCAACTGTATTTGACAGTATTAACATGAACTTACTAATCAATTCAAATCTCTTAAAAGACCATATCATAATTAGTCTCAAATGACAACAATAAAATTATTTTTGTGACCTATAGATCATAAATTTGAATTGTGAAAATAATCAGTAATACTTACAAATAATAAATTTGTCAAACATCATTTGCTACTTTTCCAAAAATACTCCTTAAAAAAGTCATTTGAATCAAAATGCTTCTCAAAATAAGTAAAAAATTTGAATAGTGCATGATCAAATTTGTCTTCTTTACCTAAACTAAATTTATTTAAATTAAACTTGTAAGAGTTAAGATTGGAGTATATATTTATTCCCTGTGCGGATAATTATGTAGACTCCGTTGTTTTTTCTCTTTTTTCATCGTTCTCAAAAATAGGCCTCTTAATATGTGAATTTTAATTAATTTTATATTATACAGATATCAAATGTCGAATAAGAAATTTATAAAATTACAAAATAAAATAAGATAAAAGGGAATCTTTTATTACTATGAATTCAAGCAAAATGACGTATTTTTTATCGAGATCCGCATTTTCATACCAATCGATTTGACAGTATTGAAATTAAAAACTTACAAATCAATCCAAATCACTTAAAATACCATGTCATAATTAGTCTCAAATGACAACAATAAATTTTTTTTTATGGCCTATAAATTATAAATTTGGATCGTGAAAATAATTACTAATACTTACATTATAGAATGTTATCTGTGTTACACTCCTTCAAATATATAATTAACACAAGATATCTTGCGCACCAAAATTATTTTTATTTTCACACATATCATAACTTGAGTTTGTATTAGTTTTTATTAATATTAATTTAATATATATGAAACAAAATGCTAAAAATTTATTTTTTTGAAATTCCTAGTGGGTGAGAGGTGCGGGTGGGGATGGGGATCCCAACTAAATATAATATATTTGGTGGGCATGTAGTAGGATGTTTACATCCTATTTCCAAGTGTAAACAAAAATATATCCACCTCAGAAATAATATTTTCCAAGAAAAGACATTTTTCCTGTCTCCATCAAGAATTTAAAATCTAGATTTTTTGTTGAGAGGAATCTGGAGAAGATGTTCTACTTGTTTTGAGCCTAAATATCTCAATCCTTTGATAAATATTAAATACTAGAGTGACACGTTTATCCTTAAACTCACAAAAAAAACAACACAGAGAATAGTAAAAAGAAGATTAATATATTGCAGATATGCTAATTGGATATGGTTATCAGGTGGAAAGTGATGGAGGTGGATGTGTTTGGTGTAACAGAAATGTTTTATAACGAATAATATTTTTTTAAAAAAAAAATTGAAAAAAATTGTAGTCTTTTTACTTATTTTAAGGAGTCATGTGATAGGGTGAATTAGAAAAAATAATGCGTGTATTAGAAAAAATAATGCATGCATTAGCTTTGTGTATTACTAGTACTCTTATTTGGTACACTTTTTCGACGGTAGTTTTTAAAAAATAGACGTTTGACTAGTAATATTTAACAAGTTGAATACTAAATTTATAACATAAGCGTAGATGGATGAAACAAATTAGTTATATAAACTTCTCTATTGGGCCTATTACTTATCTTTTGGCCCATTGCAAGCAACATGGGCCGAATTAATAGACTGGACTAGCATCGCAGGCCTGGCCATTTGCACGAATGCTCCTATTTTGGGGCAATGTTTAATTTTGTATAACTTACATAAATCAGTAAAGATGAAATTACTCTCTATCCCTACTTTTTTCCTAATTACATTAATCTCTTAAAATTAATCCAATCCGGATACATTAATACAAAATCGCTGATACATTAATACGGATACATTATTAAAATAAGGAATTTTAAAAAGATATAGGGAAATATGGAAAATAGTTTACTTAAAGCGGTGTAATTTAGTAATTTTTCCTTTAATTTTTGTTCTCCAATTTATGGTTTTTAATTTTTTTTTTCCTTTCAGTATTTCAAGTTATAAAAAAGTGGTTAAAATATTCTTACAGCGAAAAAACAAAAAGAAAAATCGCTCGACATAAATTTATACTTCTATACCATAATATAATACAAGTTATGTCTTACAATGCGCAACAAGTTGGGCCACTTATTTCTATATAACTTATGCCGATAGAGACATAAGTTTAGTTCAAAAACCACAAGTTATGCCTTACCTTTCTACCGAACTTGTGCCAAAACCCACAAAGTTATATCGTAAGAGTCATAATTTATTCCTATAGAATTTATGTCAGACAGGGGAAAGATTCTCAAAACTGTATCGAACAAATTAGATATATGAACACAACTTATGTCAGATAATGTAATTCCTACTGAACTTATGCTAGACAAGGCAAATGTTCTCGAAACTTATGCCTTGTAAAATTAGATCATAAAAGAATACTTTAGCCCATAAATTTTTAGTAAACAAACAACGATGGACAAATCAAATTGTATCGTATATAGAAGTTAAATATTAACAGTTTTTGAGAGATAAAAGTTATTCCCCAATAAGTAATGTTGTTTTAAAAACTCAAAGTCATCAGAACATGTTTTTTTTTTTTTGGTCAAAACATATACTTGCTATTTAGACGTCCAAACAAAAGCAAAAGAAGAAAAAAAATTACTATAAAGGAAAAAGCTAAGGTCACAATGATTAAACTTCAGTTTGTCCATTATGCTGCAAAATTATCACAACCATAGCTGTATGTGTAATCTTTTTGTGTAAAGTGGTCCTTCTTCTTCTTCAGTTCAATCGTACCATAGCACAAGAAAACAAAAGAAAATTTACTTGCAAATGAACAACTGATTTGGTGGATATACCACCGGGAAAAATATTTTTTTATCAATTAATGACCTTGATAAATATTGACCCTGTAATTCATGTGAGTTAAGTTGACTTAGATTAGAGCAAATTGCTTGATAAAACTAGCTCAACTGATGAAACGTTCACCAAAATTAACTGGAGTATGTTAGAAAAAGGAAGGTGGAATATTAAATGTCATTGGTCATTCTTAATATAATAACAATAACGACATACTCAAATAATTTTATTAGTAAGTTTTTTTTTTTTAAAAAAAATGTATGCAAATTTTACTCTTTTATCTTTCTGAACTAAAATTACTTCCAATAGAGCTCGACAACTTTTTGGTCGTTATTTTTTTGGATTTGAGATTGAAATTCAAAGAGTCAAGACGACAAGATAGCATTAGCATGCGCGTGGAAAGTAACATGGACATTGGCTAGTTGCACTGTAAAAACAAGTACATACATACGTCTACATATAAATAAAGAAACTTAATTCTTGTGAAAATGAGGGATCAATCAATATAGGAAAAAAAAACTATTTATATGAGGAGATAAAGTAAGAAATTATTGTCCTGCCAGATATTTACTAGGAATAGAAATTGGTTCATCTGCTATAATCTCACAGTGCAAAGGTGCACTGTATCCAGCCTGTAAGAGGTAAGACAAATTAAGGAACAGTACACTCCCTAACTATCTTTTTTAAGAATTCTGAATTATGGTACAAATAAATTTTAGTAGCACAAGAAAAGGTTTGCTGACTAGTCAGAATTTGAACTTTTATAGATTTTAAATTTTATGATAGTGATATTAGGTGTTAGTAATATAATAAGATATTGATTTAAGTTTTGTGTATATTTAGTGAAATTATTATTAGTCAAACAAATATAGAGTTTAGATTCTTTGGTCAAACTCGTAGATAATTCACTACTAAAACGTTGTTATTTTCCCATTGAAATTTATTCCCTACTGAAAAATGTGCATGACTATTTTCGTAGATATTTTGGTTGTGTTGCTGAGAAAAGAAAAAATTGTAATGTTTTCACATGGAAAAAAATGAAAGTTTTCTAATATTCAACAAGAATTTTTTTTTTCAAAAAAACATTAGGTAAGATCCACCGAAGTGGGTAGCCTTAACCGGATGTGTCTGATAACAGGTAAAGCCCGAAGGTTGTTCCCATCCCTATCGGGGGAGATGCCAACCATCTCTCCTTTCTACGAACACTAATATTCAACAAGAATATATTTCTCACTGTGTGTTTTTTAGTGAATCGGTTCAATAAAAAGTGAGTGGAAAAATTATATTTTATAACACAAAATTTTACATTGATTCGCATTGAGGAAAAAAAAACCTATGTTTCTAGTAGAGACTTTCTAGCTCCGCCATAGGGGATGGATAAGATTTCTTCACTCGATCTTGAGGTTGAGCCGATGAGAATGCAGAACCTATAGTACGATGATAGGGGATCCAAAATTGAAGTTTATGAATTCTTACAATAATCTCAAGTTAATACACAATAATAACTGAATTGACATTTAAATATATGCAAATATTTAATAGATATTTTAATACATATACAAATGTATAAAAGTTTTTTTTATGAATCCACATATTATATTATGAATTTGCCTTTAATACGAGCGCTCCTCCCTTTAATCAACCTTAGCCCTTATATAATGCAAATCTCAATTAGGGGTGGCAAAATCAAACCCAATTCGCCTAATCCGATCCAATTCATTTAGGTTTGGATTGGTTATTAACCCGCTCATTAGTAAGTTCAACCCATCTCAATCCAACCCATTTCAACCCATTAAAAATTGAGTTGATATGTAACCCGAATTGGATTTTGAGAAATCTTGTGAAAATATTATTAAAAAACATTTTATTTTATTTTATATGTTATACATAGTTATAATTAAGAAAAATAATAATTTTATTAGGTTTTAAAAGCTTATAAAATAACAAATAAAACTATTAAAACTTGGTAAAAATTGAACGGGTTGAGTTATGACCCGTTACCTAACCCATTTTGACCCAAATAAATTTAGATTGGGTTGAGTCTTGACGCATTTGACCCGCTCAAATTTAACCCAACCCGCCCAATTGCCACCCCTAATCTCAATTAATCTAGGTACCAAATGGTACAAAAAGTAGTGGTGGTAGTAGATGAAAGACTTTTTTCCCCCTTTCCTTCTTTATCAATGGAAATAATGAAAGCACTAGGGTAATATAAGCTCTCATTGTCACCCAACCTTAAATGTTACACTATACATCATTCCTTTTTTGTTCATAGTTATCTAAACTTGTGAAAGCAACTTCCAGAACAATCCCTTCAGGTAGACCATTTATTGTGGTTCTCAAAATAATAATAATAATGCCAGACAGACTGAAATTCTTAAATAGGACAACCCACATATATATTAATTCCCCACCCCCACTACTTTTAAGGACCTCAAGTTGAAGGATGCAATATAATGTTTAGGCATTTGCAAAGGCGGCATGTATATATGGAAAAGAAGAAGTTAGTGGCTTGCAAAGATGAATATTCTTTCAATTGTGGAAAAAGACTTAATAAGGAAAGAACAAGTTAGATGGCTAAAAATGATGTAAAAGTGGACTCAATTAATGGTTAGGGTTTTAAGGGAGGTCTTGTGAACATTATAAGCAAAACAGAAAGAGAATTACTATCCAAAAATGTGATGAAGTTATTAAATATTATTCCTCATCAAGTTCAAATTTTGTGAATGAAAAATTATTTAATAGAAAATGTTTTATTCTATTGTGAGCTTACTCATTATACATCATGAATTAATCAGATCAGTAAATTTTATACACTTTATTTTATTTTATTTTTTAAAACGTGACATGTAGCTCAACAACGGCTAGGATTTAGTGTAAAATTAGATTTTTGGCCAAACTCAAAAAGAAGAAAGATTGCTCCAGCCTTATAGTCCATCAATTTTTTTTTCTTAACACCCCACCTTGCAAGCCCAATGCTTAGCGTCTGGCGCAGTTTTGTTTTGATACCATGCAAAATTATGTTTTGGACCTAACCCAATCCTATAAAGCTAGCTCAAAGAGATGCGAATTGCCCAAGCTTTATAAGTAGTTCACTCATCTCATCAACCACTAATGTGCGACTTGTGTCATTCTTTAACATTTAGGGGTCGTTTGGTGCAAAGAGTAATAACACAGGGATTAGAAATACATGGATTATTTTTTATCAAGTGTTTGGTTCATTGCTTTCCACCTTATCTTGTATTTGGATTAAAACTCTACAAAAAACTTCTTTCCAATTATACCTTGAATTATTATGGGAATTATCATGAGATTTTATATTTCTTGTAATTGGGTCAAGGTAGATAATTGCTGGACAATATTATTTTTTAATGGCCTTCTCACTAGCTAGGAGAAAATGATTTTGTTGGTTTGCTATTTTCTCAATTGAATTATTTGAGGGTAAATGATTGTCATCTTAATAAATTGACCACTCACAAAACATCAATTTTCAATTAAAAAAGGATAGACCATCTACTTTTAAAATTAAAAAAACAGTAAACAATAGTAAAATCGAATAAAACCATCTATATTTACACATAAAAATTGCAAGTTGTAGTTTTAATATGTATGCCATTTTATAAATTGTTCAAAATATAAATAATTAGAAAACCATATATATATATATATATCAACAAAAAATACATTCAATGAAAATCACATACGTCATGTGGTGATATATTTGCCTTTTCAATTAGTAAATGTTAAATAACTCACATTTCAAATATTATATTTATTTGTATTGAATTTATTCAGTAACAAACAACTTTCTCTAAATAATAAAATTTGTAAGCTAATTTATTTAAATAAATTTACTAGTACAAATATAAAACATGAAATTAAGAAAATAAATAAAATGATTAAAAGGATTTGAAGAATATTTTTGTCTTTACATGGATAATCCCATGGTATTAAGGGGTCGTTTGGTACAAAGATTAATAATGCTGGGATTAGTAATGCAGAGTTTATTTTTATCTTGTGTTTGGTTCATTGTTTCCCACCTCATCTTGTGTTTGGATTAAAACTTTATAAAAAACTTCTTTCCAATTATACCCTTGAATTATTATGTAATTGAGTTAAGGTAAATAACTGCCGGGCAATATTTTTTTTATGGCTTCTAACTAGCTATGAGAACAACAATTTTGTTGTCATGTTTACCTTTTTTTTTCACTTAAATTATTTGAGGATAAATAATTATCATCTTAGTAAATTGATCACTTACAAAATGTCAATTTAATTTCAATTTAAAACAGATAAACTATCAACTTTTAAAATTGAAAAGACTGTAAACAATAGTAAAATTGAATAAACCATCTACATTTACGCATAAAAATTGCAAGTTGGAGTTTTAATATGTATGCAATTTTATAAATTGTTCAAAATACAAATAATTAGAAAACCACACAAATATATATATATATATATATATATATATATATCAACAAATTATACATTCAATTAAGACCACAAATGTCACGTGGTGATATATTTGCCTTTTTAATTAGTTAATGTTAAACAACTCGCATTTCAAATATTGTATTAATTTGTATTGGATTTATTTAGTAACAAACAACTCTATCTAAATAATTTGTAAGCTAATTTATTTAAATAAATTTACTAGTACAAATGTAAATCAAGAAAATAAACAAAATATAATTAAAATGATTTGAGGGATATTTATGTCTTTACATAGACTTATCCCATGATATTATATCCTATGTATTACTAATACCTCCAAATGAAAGGTATTAATAATACATCATATAATACCATGTAGGAGGTATAACTAATCCATTGATTAGTTATACATAGGCTCAAATTCCCCCCAAACACAGTACTAAATAATACCATACATAATACATGGACTATTTATTTTAATGCGGCCTACCAAACGACTCCTAAATCCTATGTATTACTAATACCACCAAATGGGAGGTATTAGTCATACATCCAATAATACCAGGTAGGATGTATAACTAATCCATGGATTAGTTATACATAGACCCAATATTCCTACCAAACATAGTACTTAGGGGTCGTTTGGTTTGAATATGAGTTATGATGTGATAAGTTATGTTGAGATAAGTTATGTTGGGATTAGTTATGATGGGATAAGTTGTGCTAGAATTATTTCTTATTGAGTGTTTGGTTTGTTGTATTCAAAATAATACACATTGCATAAATTTTAAGAACAAGTTGTTTGTTTACAAAATTACCCTTCACTTTATTTAGTTTTTTATATTTTTTTATAAGCTTTAGTTATTCATTTTTTAAAATGAAACTTTCTTTTATTTAGGTTAAATATTTTTGTTTATGCATTCCATGATAAGTACCATATGTATTTTAAAATAAAACTTTTTTCTTATTTAGCTTAAAAATAGAACTTCCCTCTTAAGTTTGTTAAAGTGAAAGAAGATTTATGAGAAATCAAAATATAAATAAACATAAGAATTAGTCAAATAAATTCATAAATAAAAATTATATTTATATAGTGTAATTTTTTAATAGAAAAATATGAATAGTTATCATAAAAATAAGGAGTAGTGAATATTATTATACATGGTATTAAAAATAATGTAAATATACATAAATGTGAAAAATGGTGTATAAAAAGGGTTTAAAGGTGTATATTTATCATTTATCTATTTTATCCCGGGATTACTATACCACCAAATGGGAGGGATAACTTATCCCGGTACTAATTCCTAATCCCGGGATAAGTTATCCCAAGTTTTACAACCAAACAAATAAAGAACACTAAAAATTTATCCCGGACTGAACTCCCCTTATCCATCACACCAAACGACCCCTTAAATAATACCGAATATAATACATGGATTATTTCTCATAATACTCCCTACCAAACACCCCCTAAAGAAAAGTCTTGCGAACATTGATAACAAGTACAAGCATAAATACCACCAAGGTATACAGTGTGATGATTGGGAATTATTTGAGTACTACACCTAGTTTTGCAAAAATGAAAAAAAAGAAGAAGCTTTACTTACTCTAATAAGACATATTACAGATCCAAATTAATGAGATCAGTAATATTTGTATTCTAAGAAGAAAAAAAAACACTAAGTAGATGGACAATAATGGGTTAATGGGTAGGGTTTTTAAAGGAAGTCTTGTAAACATCATGAATATCAAGTACAAGTAAAACTTAATTTTTCTTTTTTCTAATGAGTGTGTGCTACACTAATAATATGCTATTTGGCTCTCATTATTCAACACCAAAATATATCCTTATCACTATCTACTCTTAGTAGAAAGTCATGTTGATGAAAAAAAAAAAGTGGGGTAATTAGAAAGAGGGGTGATGGTGGTGTTTGTTTTTAATTATGGAAGAGATACGTTTCTCTTTATATTGAAAGTGACATGTAGTTCTGAGCATCCTGGTCAAAAGTTGCTTTTGCCTTAAAAACGTTTTCTAAAGACTGACTGACTACTCGTGAGGAAGAGGCCATAGTAGCTTCTGCTTGCGCAGCGCAACCCTTACTGTACATATATACATATTATACCTCAAAAATCAGAGGTAATACAGTATGTTCTCTGAAATACTTTTACTTGTTGAGTTTGGAATTAGCAACGTATAGTATAACTTTATTCTTTATTAGAGTGTTGGATTCAAAAGGATTTAAAGCAGGGGATACTTTGTGAATCTTGTTATAGCCAAATACCACACATCTAAATACAAGAAAATATATATATGGAATGTTAAAACCTAATGGGCGGAACTGAGAATACCTCCACATAATTTTCCAGAAAATTTGGTACGAAGCAAAATGTTATTTTCCTAGAAAATGTTTTGTTGGATATTAACTAATAAATGAGTTTCTGACTTATTTTATAGTATTTGGTAATTAAGAAAAAAATACTATTTCAAAAATATTTATATGTATGTAATCTAGCAAGATTCTATGTGAGCGGGATGGGGTGAGGAGTGATGGTTTGGGGTGGCGGGGTTGAGATGGTCAAGGGAGGGGGTGGGAGTGTTGGGAAGAGATAATAAATTTACGGTGTTGCTTCTGTAACTTGTTTTCTCTAGTCATTTTCCTCGTTTTTAAGAAATTTATTTTTGAAGAGAAAAATTGAAAAAAAAATTGGAATCAACCAAAATGGAATAATTGAAAAAATATTTTTTAGAAAATAAAATGTTTTTCTTCGTACCAAACACACTCATTAGACTCCAAGTTAAAAAAGGGAAATTAAACTCTTCCGGAACCAAAAAAGAGGGAAATTAAAAGGACAATAATTTTTCATCTTTTGAGTTGAGACTAAAGGCAAAAGCTAACAAGCAAATAATTATTCTCTTGTTTATTTTAGTTTTATTTTTAAAAAAATTTCCACATTAGGGGAGAAGGGAGAAAGGAGAAAGGGATGTTACTCCACCGATAGAGTCAGAACCCCTTCACCTCAACTGTGGGAAGCAGAGAATTCACTAAAGTCAGTTAACCTTCGATAACAACATACTCAGTAAAATATCTTATGGAGAGCATCTAGGAGGGATTGAATATACACAGGACTTACCCTTAATTTCCTCATAAAAATAGAGAGGTTGTTTTTGAAAGAGTCTCAGCTCAAGCAACACATATTAAGGAAAAACAAAATTACAAGTCAGCTAACCCTCAACCCCAATATTTATTTCAAGTTGTTAGGGATCACTTAAGGGCCTTTTCTTTTTCTTCTTTTTTATGGAGAAGATGAAGGTGAAAGAGATGGTGGATGTTGGAGCTAGGAAAGAGGAGATTCAAGGGTATTTTTTTTTTGTCAAAGTTTGTGTCAGTTGCTATCACGTGAACTTGAAGCTAAGGGGCACAATTAGAGAAGTTTTTGGCTATAATATCCATTCACTTTCCATATATAAAAAAGCATAATATATTAACGTGTTCTTTAACTTGACTTTAACTGATAGTTATATCCTCTAATTTTGGATGTATACAAGTAGATATTTAAACATATATAAAACTAAATAAATAAATACATTCGTTCTACATGACAATCTTGTGTATTATGTTACGTAAGACACGTGTGTTTACTTGTTCAATTTTATACAAATCTAAGTATCTACTTGTACACAACTAAAATTAAAATATATAAATGTAAGCTGAAATCAAATAAAAGAATATATGCCTATTAAAAATCAGTTGCAACTATACAACAAGTACTAGAGTGTCCCCTCCACTCTTTTTTCCCCAAATTCCCTTTCATACTTTCAAACTCCCACATGAATTAGCTAGAGAAGTTTTTTTTAAAAATATCCATGGTGTTTGTGTCTGCGTCAATTTACATGTATTTTAACTAATTTCACAGGATACTTGTTAGCTCTCACTTGTAACTAGTAACATGTATCATGTACACAACTGAAAAGAAACCACCTAATTTTTTTTTGTTTCTGTTAAAATTTAAACCTGAAACCTCATGATTCTTAATTACCCACTTCAGTGACCACCGAGCCACATCGTTGGTGCAAGCTAAGCCTTCTTTTATCTTTATAGCTGATAGGGGGCCTTTGTAAAGATGGAAGTACAATTACACCTCTCTTTGTCTCTTTGAAGGTAATAACATAACATGACTTCTCTTTATCTCCATCTTTCTTTCTTTGTCAACAAGAACATACACCACCATGGCTGTCTTTCTCACTAGCTAATATATTCCAGCTAGCTAGTTTAAATACATAGTGCTCACACTCGCACGAACACAAAAATAGCCACTAATATACCTATACCTAGCTATTATTATTAATTATTATCATAATTAAGCACACACCAAGCAACATACATGTAAAACCACACATTTTCACCTGTCCTTCTCAACCAAAAAGCTATGTTATCATCATCATATTGAAAAAAAATCACATATCCTTTCCACTATTCTCTATGTGCTATCTTTGTATTCAAAATTTATATATCCAAGAGAATTACGAAAAGTCTCTCTCAAAAAAGTGTTAATTAATTTCTAACGTTTTTTTTACTTTTGTTGATGCAGCTAGCTAGCTAGCTTATTAAATTGACAAACTCAAGAAGCTGATGTTGTGGTTCTTTCAACTTCAATAGAAGTGTGCTAGGTTGTCCTTATCAAGCAGTTTTTTTTTTTAAAGATGTACCCTTCGAGCAATTACAGCCCCAATATTTCCAGCTCTTCGTCTTTCTTTCACATTAATATTCCATCTCCTTCTATGCAATACGAACCCGAATTCATCCAATATTTCCACGACCTTCATTTCATCCAACCCGCTCACGATCAGAATAATTTTGATTCCAATATTATGTTAGAAGAAGCTGATTACAACAAATTAGATAAGATGGAAGAAGATCAATCGGTCCTAAAAAGCTGCAAGAACAAGAAGGATGAGAGTCGCAGTAGTATTCGTAGAAAAAACAACAAGAGAACTGCGAGTGGTAGTACTGCTGGTGCTGGTGTAGGACCTCCAAAGAAAGATAGACACAGCAAGATCAACACGGCACATGGCCCAAGAGACCGAAGAATGAGACTTTCACTTGAAATCGCTCGCAAATTCTTCAATTTGCAAGACTTGCTTGGGTTCGATAAAGCCAGCAAAACTGTAGAATGGCTACTCTCAAAGTCAAAATCAGCTGTGAACGATCTCGTTCAGAAAATAAACAAAGAAAAATGCAGCGGTAGTACAAATCCTAATATTGGTGTTGTATCATCTCCCTCTGAGTCATGTGAAGTTATATCTGGAGTAATCGACGAATCAGCAACCACAAATACTCAAGACACTCACAAGCAACAGAAGAAAAAGGTTAAGTCGATTCGTAGGACAATATTTCATCCAGTTGTTGCAAAGGAATCGAGGAAAGAAGCAAGAGCAAGGGCAAGGGAAAGAACAAAAATAAAGAAAAGCCTAAATGATAACAACAATAATGATGCTTGTGATCAATCCATGGCTGATGAGCGTTTCGCAAGATCGTTAGGATCTTGGAGTACTACATTTGAAGATCATCAATCAGGTATTCAAGGCTATAATAATACAAACAATATTATGAATGTTGTTGATAACTTTAATTTGGTGGATACTAGCAATTGGAGTCCATTTATGTTCAACTATCACCAAATCAATACTGAAATTTCTCAAGAGGTATGTTTTAATTTGATTAGTAAATTATTTATTATTATTCGCATCGGATTTATTTAATAGTAAGTATTTATTTTTATTTTTTTCTGGTGCAGTATCAATTGACAAACTTCCAGTATTCTGGGAAGTTATGGGAAGCTTAATTAGGTCAAGGAAGTTCTACTTAAGCTTGTTGATTTAGTGCAACTCCAGAGGAAGGCTATTTGGTCATGTTGGTAATGTAAAATGAATTTGTCTATTTTATTATTGTGTGTATTCCATGAAAACAACTTGTATTTTTTTAATAAATAAGCTCATCTTTTTCTCTAAGTCATTCTCAATAAAAGAAAAAAAACACCTAAAAATAACAAAAAGAGACTAGACTTTTGTCCATTAATAATTAATTATTAAAGAAGGGAACAATCCGCTAACTGATAAGTAGTTCCATTCTTTGATAGTTTGCCATTTAATCATCAAATTGACTTTATATCAAAATTCAAATATTATCATCATAAAGTGAAAAGACTTCTTATGAAAGTCCACATAGATCATACAATATATTTGCAAGATTGATTATAATCATATCAATTTAGTTATATTTTGGAGGTAAGGTTCGATCCCCCTCTTATAACCTACTTTTGATGAAATATAACACAGAGATATTTTTAACTTAAGGTTTCTCTTATATTTTATTGATTCTAAACATCTCATATATATTCAACATATAATTAACTTAATTTCATAAAGTCAAAATTCTTCTGTAGATAATGTTTGGGTAACTGTCCACTCAAATATATATTCTGATGAAGTTTCAAAAGGATTCCAAAACTATTATTTGCATGATAAGATGCCATACATATAGAGAACAAATATATTTAGCTTGTTGCAATTGCAGTAGTAGAAATAGATAAAAATATTACACATAAAATCAAAATATTAAGGATGATAGAAATAAATCATGAGAAGTGCTACTGGTGTGTTATGTGATAGAAGTGGTATCTTGTTGGGTTCAAAAGTGATTATGGCGTCATGCGGAAGCTTACAATTGCAAATTATATGATTGATAAATTAGATGACAAAGAAAAACATACTAAAAACATATTGTTATTGTGATTTGATCAAACGACCTACATATTAAAAACTAATATTGAAAAACATAAATATATTGGGAGAAAATCTCCCCTTAAACAAAAATCTCTAAACGACTACATTGTGGATGCTGTTGTGTTCTTGATATGAGAACAGGGTCTTCAATTTATAGAGTTTCAAATTTCTCCTCTAAGGAAGGAATAAGCCAAATATGGAAAAGAAATATATTTTCCTTTTAGTAAAAGTTAAAGCATTTATGGTAATACTTTGACTTTCCTTTTAGGAAAAATAAACTTAAAATATGGTAAGAAAATCATAGCAAAACCTTAACATATCTTGCCAAAGCGATGATAGTCAAGCTCTACATAGAATAGCAGTAAAATCAACAAAATTGTATATATAGGAGTAAATGCTTGGCCTCTACAGTCAAACATATCCATAAAATGAGCATCATAGATTAATATGAATACTATGATGGATGTATAGTCATAGAAGATTAGACAAAATAAAAGGTTTTAAACCACATTACATAGAAGGTGTAAATAGCTAGTACACATAAGACAAAATGAGAAGATCGCTTGAGATAAGCCTGAAAGTGTGAGAGTGCTCAAGGGAATTCCAAGGTAGAACTAAAATCACATAGAAGGTAATAGTCTTGAAAGACCTACTGTCTCTTTGAAACCATCATAGTGAAAGAAGGACAATAGGAGAGAACGATCTCTATATATAGGCGATACCAAGTAGTTGGAATTAAGCTTTAGGGATGCTAGTACTTTAATTTGAGATCCCAATTTGCTATATATGAGTTTAGATATGTATATGTTAGTAATACTAAAGAGAACTTTCACCATCTCAAGGTAGGGGTATCTTTTGAATATTAATAAATGAGGTAGGGGTCTATGCCTAACCCCGCACCATTACAGGATAACTGGGCGGATGGTTTTATATAAAAAAAAAAGAAAGAGAACTTTCATCGCTAGTAAACTGGGTTTTATAACATTGAACTAATCAGATGAGCTTAAATGAAGCGACATGGATAGTAAGGGTTCATATAGTCTATCTCAACTTATAATTTGAAATTGAGGCAACACACAATAATTGGTTGTTGTATTAAGTGTATACACAAGATTAACGTAATTCATTTAGAGTCTGCTAGAAGATAAGAGGCCTTAAAGATCTTGATTTCCTTAAATCAATCAAATAGTTCTATCAACATATGATGTATGTAAGTACATGAATATTAAATCATCACTAGTGACCTTAATCCTTCATTAGTTATTCCTTGTTTCTTGCCTTTGTATGGCAAATCAAAAGGAATAAAATGATACTAGTAATTATTATAGCACTTCTTAATTAGTTTCTCTACTACTTGATTATCATTCCATTCACCTTATAAGTGGATGAAAAGACAAATTTTGAAATAGGTGTATCAAAGTAGTTTGAGATGAATGGTCATTAATATGGCATCGTTGCAAGAATCATTACTATGATTTTATCATATCCCTCTATTGATTTGAGTGCCAAGAGATTCTCTTGTTTTAGTTGTGCATTAATTCTGAGTTTTCTAATAAAAAAATCGATCTTGAACCTAATTCAACCTCAAAATCTAGTTCATGATCAGGAGAGGATTGTCCAAGATCACGTAAGGAAATCATGACTAACCATCCCTTATTCATTTGACATGGGACTCTTCAACATCCCACCTTCCAATATCGAAAAATAAGAACTGAGATGGGTCCTGCTTTGCTACTATGTAAAGAAATGGATATTTAAGCCTAACTCAACCTAGGTTTGCCAACAACATATAAGGAGATCATCTATCCCTTTTTCATCTGAAATGAATCCCTTCAATATTTTATAGTCTACTCATAAAAATAACAAAACTTTTCATTTCTGCAAAATTAAGGTTTAGTCACAAAAGTCAGAGAAGAGGATGATGTTGTAATATATATTAGGGATGATTTACTAGGTTACATTCATAGTATTTGATCTCACTAATAATAAGTCACATCAGATCTGATTAGTGACACACCAATTAATGTAGTAACAGTAGCTTTTCCACTATTTCAAGACGTAATTTTAATTTCAGGTAAAAAACAAATAATTAAGATATGCCGACTACTTCAATAATTATAATTTACTAGTACCAAATAATTTACTTTCAAATAAGACTTTCTCAAAATCAAATCTTCACGATGAGACTCTCTCTCTATCTATACATTGCGCGCTAAATTGGTAACTCCATCTTGTTCAACAAGCTGATAAATTCTATATACACATCTTGATTTATTGATTGTATCGCGAATTTGTCAGCTTGTTGAAGGATTTAAATATAGTTACTGATTTATATCGAAATCATGTGATTAAAGGAGTATGTGAAACACTAATAACAAGAAGCTAGTACACTAGTAGAGCTATAACTTAGTGAAATAAGCTATGACGACCCTATAAAGGGTGGTATAGAGAAAAAAAAAACTCGATTATGATTCATAGATGAACGAGACGAATGACTACGCGCAATATCTATGAAGTTTAAAAGACGAAGATAACAATGAATACGAGCAGTATAAAGAGTATGATAAACAAGGAGTAGGATGTATACTATTGAATCAATGGCATTGACAAATCTAGCTAGGCAAAACAAGACGTTAGAAAAATTAAAGGTATCAAATTGGATTAATTTCTCCAATTTTCTTAATATCTTACTTTAAATCGATTGAACACGGAAATATTGGACATGTATCCAAAGGCAGAGCTATCTTACTTTACCGTAGACCCTATATTTGTACTAGAAAAATAAATAAATATATATGTATATTAACTTATGAACTCCAAACAAAATTGATTGACGGTTCAGTGGTACGAAAGGGACCGTGAAAACACTTTTCACGCTAGACTTGTGTGTTCGAACCCGTCTCTCTTATTTTAAAAGGAAATTTAGAACCCCCACACTCTTAATCCTAGGAAATTTAGAACCCCAAAGTCTTAATGCTTGCTCCGCCTCTGCATGTATCCCTGGAGGCTAATATTTATGTCCTCCTCCATGTGTGGACTTTCGGATAGGTAGGGGTCATGTCAAACCCCACACCACCTCCGGTTAATATAGCACTCACAAAAGGTTATTACTAGATGAGGATAAATATATGGGTGGCCTTGAGGACCAAGAAATATAGGTAGACATATAGTACCTGAAAATGATTGCTTAATGAGAATAAAAGGTTATGTGAAGAAAGTTACGAAGAAATAAAAGGAGAAAGGTAATGGATAGGTTAAATGAACCAAAAAAGGAGAAGCAAAAAAGTGGGGAACAATAAATAAAACATATCCTCATAGCTGACATTCCCAAATGATTTATCTTTTGTTTTTTTGTGACCAACAATTTTTTATTCCTAATTTTCTCCTCAAATATGTACAAAATATGCATATAATCAGACCTGAAGAGAATTAATTAGGATCTTAATTTGTCACACCTTCTTGTACCTTTGTTAAAATTGCAAATTTTCTTTGGTTTACTAATGTAAGTACACTAGACATATCACCAAAGGATGTGATATCCGGGTAGAGAGCGCTACCTAGGAAAAAATATATATGTATATAATCTATATAAAAGCATATTACAACAAATATACAAAACACTAGCATTTGGATCTTGAGGAGTGCTCCTTTGTACCAAAATAAGTGTTATCCTAGCAAAAATCACGTTCATTAAGAACTTAATAACTATAATGTGAAGTTTATTAAACTATAATGTGTTTTGAAAGTTGAACATTTTTAAGAATATGAAATTTAAAAATATAGTTGAAAATTACTAATTAGTATAATTTAAAAAGTATAGTTGAAAAATATAAAACATTTTAAAATTCTTTTATTAATTTGTTTGTCTTACTTTAACTGAATATGAAAATTAAGAAAGTAAAGAAGTTTTTTGAAGTTAGTAATCTTAAATCAAAGATATATGTATAATGTACCTGCTAAACTTGTTATCATAAACATGTCATGTAAAATATTGAAATTCAAGAATTGTCAAATTAATTAAGAAAAATATATATTTTTTAAATGATCTAAAAAGACAAAAAAACAAACAAATTGAAACAGCCATATTTTGTACCATATTATGTAATTTTCTCCAATCCAAACATATGATGAGTGTTCTACAATCCACACATGACACTTGGAAAGAATACAGGTTGAGTCCATGGGACCAAAGGCTCAGACACAACTGTTCATTAATTAATAAATATTAATGATATGAAATATCGCATGTAGAACTTGTTTTTATAAATTATGACATTTGTTCCTATTACAGGCCCCTCTGCTTATGAACTTCACCTTGCTCTCCTATTGGCAAATATAAAGTTAGATCGAACCTAATAATATTAATTTTAATCTTATGCTTATTCTAATATTTTAATTTCATACTATTTCGAATTTTGGTTGCACTTCTACTTTCCACCAACCCAAATATGGTTAAGTAAATACTAGCAATAGCAGCAATATTTGACTTGGAAGACCCGAACAAGAAAACTTTACAGTGATATGGATTCTAAAACTCAGTTACTTGGTTTTATTAGCTGGAGTTGGAAACTACTATCAATTTTTTTTAAAAAAAATCCCAATAAAATTCACCTACTTTAAAGGAGGCATTAGTGAAGATTGCAATTTCTCAATACTTAGATTTTAAAAAAAAACAAAGTGAACATATATATGATGCTAAGTTTAATTTTTGTTTTAGAAAAAATTGGATTAAAATCAAGAAGCATGATAGTGTTGCATTTAGAGACGAACCCACATAGAAGCACATGTACCAATTAACTTCAACAAAAAAGCACCCCTCAAAGGGCACGCAACCCAAGTTGTGTTGGTAGAAGATTTCAAATAGACAACCTAACGTATGCAAAGTGATGCTCAAACCATGAGTCCACGAAGTAGCGAGTTTCATCCAATTATTCCCTTTATTTAAATTTTTATGTTTGTACATTAGTTCTATGGATATTTAATAAAATCTTCATACAAGCATCATCTGCTTTTAGCAGATGTCTAATTATCTTTAAATTTTGAACCCACCTCCGATTGACATGTGGTAAATGAGCATAGTACAGAGCATATTTGCAGTCAAAATTAATGAATTGTGGGAAAGAAGAGGAGTCTATGTTTCTCAGTGTACTATTCCACCCACGACCACAAAATTTTGAACCAATGGTGGCCCGGGCACACCATATTTGGTCCCCCATCCTATAAGGTGGAATTAGCTTAGCTGCAGGCACCTACAGCACAAATCTAGGGGTTTTGACCTATCATATTGCTTGTGTGTGTTCTTCCCCACTAGGGTTTCTGTATATACACGTGCTCTACCTGCAACCTGTTTGTACCATGAGCTCCTTGGATTTTTTCTTGTAACCCTAGAAGAAAGATAAAATTAGGGCTCAGATTCAATGCGGAAGGGTGAAAATGGAATAAAGCATTTCAGACATTGACACGAGTTGTGGTGGGATAATTGAGATATCTACCACCGTAATCAGATGTCTCGGATTCGAATGGAAAAAATTCAAAATTGAACCTATCCCGACATTGGGTGTGAAACAATAAAAGAATCCGTTTGACGTAAAGGAGGAGCATCTGAAACTGTAATTGGGGAAAAAAGAACCCTAAAATATATGCCTATAGAATTTAATTTGGATCTATTTTTCTGATGTGACGAGAGAAAAAAGAAGAATCAGATGCTAAACTATGCTACAGATGATAGATAAGTTCATCTAATTAATTACCATTTTTTGTTTCTGCTAATTTGAAGCCGCCTGAAGAACCCTAACCTGAGGGAGCGCCGCGCCTTGGGGAGAGGCTACAAACAAACATGACCGGCTCGGCTGCACCAAACAGCTTGTCATTCTTTTTTTTTTAACATCATTACGTGGCTAGAATCAACTGGCCACCGCCTATGACTTGTAAAGGTTAAGTTTTTTCTGTAGAAAAATAAAATTTCTTGTTCGAACTCAAAATCTTCAATTAAAAATAAAAAAATACATTCATTTATCCTACAGCGCTTCTTGATTTATGAGTCTTTCTTACTTGTGATTAACTGTAACGTAGTAAAAAGTTCATGACGAGAAATAAAGGATTTAATGACACTAAAGACTTTAACGATTTTGGATGACAATTATTGCGCAATAAATATTGTCGTTAAAAGAAAATTTTATTGCCATGGATGAGATTTGAGCGCACTAATATAACGTAAGTCGTTTGGTTTGAATATGAGTTATGATGGGATAAGCTATGTTGGGATTAGTTATAATGGGATAAGTTGTGCTGGAATTATTTCTTATTGAGTGTTTGGTTTGTTGTATTTAAAATAATACACATTGCATAAATTTTAAGAACAAGTTGTTTGTTTACAAAATTATCCTTCACTTTATTTAGTTTTTTATATTTTTTTATAAGCTTTAGTTATTCATTTTTTAAAATGAAACTTTCTTTTATTTAGGTTAAATATTTTTGTTTATGCATTCCATGATAAGTACCATATGTATTTTAAAATAAAACTTTTTTCTTATTTAGCTTAAAAATAGAACTTCCCTCTTAAGTTTGTTAAAGTGAAAGAAGATTTATGAGAAATCAAAATATAAATAAACATAAGAATTAGTCAAATAAATTCATAAATAAAAATTATATTTATATAGTGTAATTTTTTAATAGAAAAATATGAATAGTTATCATAAAAATAAGGAGTAGTGAATATTATTATACATGGTATTAAAAATAATGTAAATATACATAAATGTGAAAAATGGTGTATAAAAAGGGTTTAAAGGGGTATATTTGTCATTTATCTATTTTATCCCGGGATTACTATACCACCAAATGGGAGGGACAACTTATCCCGGTACTAATTCCTAATCCCGGGATAAGTTATCCCAAGTTTTACAACCAAACAAATAAAGAACACTAAAAATTTATCCCGGACTGAACTCCCCTTATCCATCACACCAAACGAAAAGACAGGAAGCTGACCAAATGAGCTATAGTAAGAGTTGAGGTGTTCCACTGAAATAAAGTTTTGCTTGAAATGAGCCTTTTTTTATTTATCCTTTGATTATTATTTCAAGTTATAGGTTTATGAATAGTTTTTAACCTATTAATTTCCAAAAAATATTTTCCATGCTATTATTAGTCTTTTCTTTAATACATATATTTGACAGTACCAAATACACACTCAACCTAATTGAGATAAACTCAAAGGATGACACGATTGTAGAAGCTTGTCAAGGGTCAAATTATATGCACACCACCAATAATAGAAAGGCTAACACCAGATATTGCCAAAGGTCACGCATGGGTCAAATTAAATGATCAATCACTTCATGACTTTTATTTATCCTCAATATAAACTTTAGAGATGTCATGTACATTCTTTCTTTTTTTTCTATTTCCCCTTCATGTGGTTTAGTGTAACGCACATTATATAGGGCCAAGCAAAATAATTGAACAAAAAGCTTGTGTCAAATGTTGTCTAATCCAAAGGACCCCCTTATCCCCTTCAGCATCACTACTAGACCAATACTAAAGGATATATAGGACTTAGGAGAGATGTCAACATTCCCAAAAGCAAAAATTAACAATACAAGATATTTTTATGTGCTTCTGGAGATACCTAACGTTGGCACGTTGATGATGACTTCATCACTTGTTCATTATCTCTTTGTTTTAAGCAGGGGCGGAGCTAGAGTTCTAGTTATGAGTTCGATAAAATCATGTATATATGTTAAGAGATTCATTTAATATGTATAAATTGATTCAGAACAGAGTAAACTATCTTTTTAAGAATTCAGAACTCATAAATTTAAAATTCTAAATCTGGCGTCATGTGTTACTTATTACTCTAGTACTATTGCAGACATTGATGTCAATATTCAGTTGGCATCTTTTAGCCTAAAACATAGCCTGTCAATCGGCGGCTTAAACATAATTCTTAGTAACATTGATATGCTAAAATTAAGTATTGTTCTAAGTCCCATCACTAATTATCGGTATCTTATGATAATCTGTTTCTCAGTATTGTTCTAATAGTATATCTATGAGAGTGGAAACTATTGTTACTTTGTTTAGAATGGATTGGAATGGAGAAGTGGAATTTAAGTACAAGGAAATAAGGGGAAAAAAATCATTTCTTGTGCTCGTTTATTTGTCTTTATCGTTTATTAACGATAATAAATATTTACTTGCATTCGGTGTTATATCAAATCAAACAACAATAATCATAACAGTTAGTTATTGTGAGAATACAACAGCAATAATATAATCCTACATGTTGGGTCTGTAGAGGATAGCGTGTATTTAGACCTTATACCTATCTTGTGAAGGTAAAAAGGTTGTTAATGATAGATTCTCAACTCAAGTAAAGCATTTCAAACTATGTATGGAAGGGAATACAATAATAGTGAAGAAGTAATGATAAAAATCATGGTGAAAAGAATAGTAGCAACAACGGATAATAAGATAATCAAAGCAAAAGAAACAACAGATAATAAGATAATCAAAACAAAAGAAACAACATATAAATAATAAAAATCAGAGAATAAGATAGTATATAGAAGATACTAATAATACTGATAAAGAAATTAGACAGCGCTAGACAACCTACTAACCTTCTACCATAATCCTCGACCTCCATATACTCCTATCTAAGATCACGTATTTGATAAGTTGTAAGTGTGTCATGTCATGCCTAATTACCTCTCCCCAATGTTGTGAGAATATACGTCACTTAATCATTGTTAAACCCCAAATGTGTGAATACAAAATATGTCTCACATACAATGGAGGGTATCAAATTTCATGCTTTAAGAATTATTTGATCTCCTACATACTCGGCATGAACTATGAAAGCCTACACTGAAGAAAATAAATTGTTGAGAAATCTTGGTCAGCATTTTTCAGTTTTTCTTTTATAAAAAAATTGGTGGTAGAGAAAATGGGATTAAGGAAATCGAACTCTCACCAACAAGTGAAAGTTTAGATAGCCAACTAATTAAAATACTAAGATTTCCTATTTTTCAGATCGTTTGTTTCAAAAGCATATAAAAATATTTGAAACATCTAAATGGCACTCCCTATTCTTCCTGGCCCAACCCAAAAGTACACAATTTTTTCCAAAAAGAAAACAAACAAGTTAATGTCTCATGTTTGTATTGCTTCGAAATACTCTTTTTCTAGGAAAAAGTTCGTATATACACATCTTTATTTACCTTATTTTCTATTATTTCCTATCATTCTAAAATATTACAAAAATCCCTTATTTTTCCCCAAATCCTAATTCTTACGGATACATAACTATTCCAGGAAGAAACTCATGTGTTTCCTCATTCCTTTTTTCACTTCTTTAATCTCTCCCTATTTTCACTCCCACAATCTTAAAAGTTTACAACATTCATCTCAATTTGAATTTCAAAAGGTTTCTCTCTCTAATTAATCTAATTCAAATCATTGAATAGGTAGTTTTCATCTTCTCCATATTCTTGTTCGTCCATAATTTTTTTTCTCATCATCAATTCCTGATACATATGGAACATGCTTCTTCATTTAGTATTGGGATTACCCACTAAACTCATCTAACATTGATCGAATTGCTGGTGAATCCAGTAAGAACTTCGGGTCGAGATTCACGAGTGACGTCATTGTTGAAAATGAAGAAAAGCTACAGGAGTTCATATAAAGCGAAGGACTACTATTGAAAAAACGTCCAAAAAAGACGAAAAAAAGTTGGATTCTCCATTACACGGCCATCACTACCAAAGATACAGATTTTCAATGTATCTCATTTATTTTGATTCTTAAATTAGTCTTTGTTAGTTTTATCACTAATGTAATACATCACTGCTACAATAGCCTTTGTTTTATGTAATGTATCATGTTCATATTTAAGGAATTGATACATAACGCTAATGTTGTTGAATCTTCGATTAGTGTTTATCATATTCAATATAAATGTACTTGATACATAAATACTACCTAATGTATCATTTACACGTACCAAGTTATATAATGTATCTTCAATCTTGATTCATAAATCATAATGTTCTATAACTGGAGCACTGTGTATCGGATCCAACAATAGGTATATTATACATATTAATGGCAATCATTTACTACTTGATACATACACCAAAACTTATTCAACTAGAAGGCTATGTGTCTATACACATTACCCAATAAATACACTTGATACATAAACCCTAATGTTCTATAGCTAAAGTATTGTGTATCAAATTAATTGATATGTACATGATACATAATATATATCAATTTCAATAGTTTTTTTTCCATTTTCCCTCCTTTTAAGCGTAACATCTTGATACATACGTAATGTATCAACATTATTGTATTCGGATAGTGAGTTATGTATCCGAATTGTGTAAAAATTAAGGAATTATTGTAATTAGAAAAAGAGTAGGGATATAATATAAATTACTTTTACATAGATTTAGGTAAGTTATACCTTTTTCTATGCTGATTTTGCACAAATATCATACACCAAAAAGATTATTAATCCTAGACGTCAAAATAACTATATAAAGAATATTAAAATGTGTATTAAGTAGGTAGCATAGGAATTGAGTGAGAATCATGAGAATTGATATTCTTCACAAGCCATATCTACCCATGAGATATCGCCGTACTGATGGGCCTTAAGGGTCGCTGTGGGCCGGATACTGCTCAACTGCTCTATGCCTCTATGGTCATTTCACTTGGGCTATTCTACGGGTGGCAATTGGGGCGGGTTGGGTTAAATTTAAGCGGATCATAATGAGTCAAGACAATAAATGAATCAAAATATGATTTTACCCAAACTTAAAGGGGTTTGGACGGATTGGACAGGTTGAATTTGATTTTGTCACCCCTAGGGTATTCATATGAACATTCTTCTACATTTCGCATAATGTAATCCACCGTATTTAATATTAACAGAAACTATCCAACACAAATATTCCTACCATGTATACTAATCCACTCCATAGTTTAAAATCATGATATATTATCTTACTAATTAATAATTTCGTACTAGATTTCAAGTTAGATACATCAACTTCTGCTACGATGCTACCCTCTTTCTTTTTTTCAGCTTCATCCAAATATTGTCCAAACGTCAAATAATATTTTATTTAGCTTCAAATATAAAAGGAGTAAGGATAAAATAGTACGAGTACGAGAAAATCCCCAAAAGCTGGAGTGAACAATATAAATGGGCCAGGGGCCTGGTGTTCTCAGTTGGACTATTAGGACATATTTTTATTTCATTTAGCAAAGTTCTTAAAAGCCCAAATACGGGCCTGATCTTACTTTTGTAGAATGATTGCCCAATCCATCTACATTATCATCATCACTTTTCCTTCTATTAGCAACAACTTTTTTTTTGTTTTTGCTTGATAGAAAGTGAAGAATTTAATGAAACACACAACTTTACTACTAAAAAATATTTAGTAACTGTTCTCACAGATATTTTGATTGAATTAGTGAGAAAAGATAAAAGAGTAATGTTTTCATACAAAAAAAATTAAGAAGTGAGAAATAAATGAAAAAATCAAGTACAATAGCATAAATTTTGGGATCATTCGATTTATTTCACTAATCAAACGATGTAATCAGATATTAAAACAAACCGCATCGTATAAATCCAAAGTCTAAAATTGTAACTTGTTACAGATTATTTTGTCGTGTTTCAGAGAAGATTCTTGTTTCCTTTTTGTTTCAGAGAATGAAGCCTGTATACTCCTCTTTTAAGTATCGCAAAGCGACAAAACAATTTAAGGAATGTCTTAATCATTGCGTTTCTTTTTAATTCTTAATTCAAATAAATAACTAATTATATCGTACCATTTATTTCTTTAATGTGTATCGGTTGACCCACATGGCTGTCCAGTCCATTTTCCTTTGGATAGTAATTATGATATACCTAAAAATATTTTTTATGGAAAACATTGACTACTAACATCTTGATAAAAATAGTAACTAACTTGTTGTCAAACGATTAAGAATCCGTTTGGATTGACTTAAAAAAAGTACTCATTTTTTAGACAAAAATCAAAAGTCAAATTGAAATGACTTTTAAGTCAAAAAATAAAAAGTAGGTAGAGGCTTACTTTTGGCTTTTTATCTTTTTTTAAAGTTAATTTAATCTTATTTTAAGTTATTTTTAATTTTGCCAAACACCTCCCCAACTTATTTTAAGTAATTTTTTACTTATTTTTAAATTATTTTTATATTTGTCAAACACTTTCAAAAGTTAAAAATTGACTTAAAAGTAGGTTTGACCAACTTTTAAGTCAATCCAAACACCCTCTAAATGTTTACTAAATCACACAGAGGCGGAGCTAGGTGGAGGTTCATGGGTTCGGACGAACCCACTAACTTTTCCATATATCATGTATTTGTATTAGAAAATTGAATAAATATATATGTATATCAACTTGTGAACCCCTTAACAAAATTAATTGGCAATTCATGTGCTAATATTTAGATCCCCCAAACTCTTAATACTCACGAAATCACATGATAAACATTACGATTAACGACTTAATAAAAATAGTGACTAACTTTGTTGTCACATATTTAAATATTTGCTAAATCTTAATGATAAATATTACGATTAAAATACTTGATAAAAATAATAAGTTGTTGTCACAGGATAAACCGGTGGAACAGGCAATAGAGTCACAAAAACGACATGGCAGAAGCACTAGTAATGGATTAGCGACGAAATTTATAAGGAGTTTTAACTTTTTTTTGAATTGCACCTCCTTATCTAACTCTGTCATTATTTATAATCATATTACATGTCTTTTCTTCTACTTTTTTTATTTACTGTTATGAACACTTTTTGTAACAAGCTTAAAGTATTTTATATATTTGGTCTGTAGAAGACCAAATCCTAGTTATTGACTTATTTTTACTCCCTTTTTTGGTGACTAAAATCCTTGTAATTTCTACTATAATTTTTAATAGATTTGAAGATATGAAAGAACCCCATGTTATCAAATTAAATAGTAATAAAAGAAAAATATGCCAAAGAATAGAGGAACTATAGAAACTTCAAACATATTCTATTATTTCTAAAACATAAAATAATAATTTTATCTCATATCAATTATTTTTGTTATTTTCACTTCATAATTATATATTGTCCAAAAATGCTAGTTTTGGCTAAAGGAAACACAAAATAAATAGCTCCAGAAGAAGAATGAAAAGTGATTGAAACTGACCTGAAACCATGCCCTAATAATGTTCCATCTTCACTTAATTTCAAGCTGATAAAAAACAAAATGTCATTTACAAGTACGTACCACTTATTATGGAAGGAAAAAATGAAACATTTAGCGTCATGAGATTCCATATTCTTCTTTCAAATTCACATATGACCCACCTCTACCTTATGGCTTTGCTTGAGCCGCTAGTCATCGAGAATCGACTAGTAAGCCCATAATACCTTAGAGATTGAATAAATCACTCATTCTTCTATTAGAAATAGATGCACAAAACCAGGGCCGGTTTTAAAGAGTAGAGAAACTGACACGTGTCTAAGGTCCCAAAATTTAAAAAGAACCAATGGAAAGAAATATATTATAAGTACCTATCGTTTAGGTGGTACCAACGAGATACAGCTAAAGTAAGAAACTTCTTGAATTTATAAGGGCTCAGAACACAAAAAAAAAAAAAAAAAAAGTGTCTACTGTAGCATCAATGAAAGTCGATAGCGGCACGTAATATGACGGGACAATTTTTCCAACAAATCCCTAAAAGAAAGATTGCATAAATCAATCACCCTATATACTATCATGATCACTACTATTAATTCTTAGGTTGTACGTCTAGGGGATAAGATTGATATACAGTATTAATACTACAGCTTTATAACAAAATGTAAGGGGACGTTTGTTACGCGGGATTGGACAGATAAAAGATATCTATTGTCATGTTTAATATATATAAAATATATAATTTTTAATACAAAGAATATGATAAAATAATCTCAGAACTAATTATCATATAAAATTCTTTCCTTTTATTTCGAATATTTGTTATTCTTATTCCACCGATCAAACGATCGATAATTTGAAACTGACTGTAGAGTTCACTTTCACGCATGGCCGACCATGTTCTCTGAAATAAGCTATTGAATTTAAGTAGGCATATTTAGCCATAGAAGTTAAGACGCAAGTTTCAAGTTGTTTTTTGGGGGGGAATTTTCAAATTCTAAATAGGATCTCAAATTCTGAGAATTAAATAAGGATAAGTTACATAAATCACATAATGTAAAGATGAAATTACTATCTATCCCTACTTTTTTTCTAATTACAATAATCCCTTAAAATTAATCCAATCCGGATACATTAATGAAAGCACATATACATTAATACAAACACGGATACATTAATACGGATACATTATTAAAATAAGGGATTTTAGTTATTTTTAAAAGATATAGGAACAAATGAAAAATAATATACTTAAAAGTGTGTACTTTAGTAATTTTTCCATTAAATAATCACTCATCTTCATATTATTTTTATAAATAAATGTTAATCATTAATAAGAGAACAAATCATCAACATTTGACAGTCCGTACGATTCATCTCTTCTTGGCAAGAAAAGAAAAAGAGAAAAAGAGAAAAAGTAGATTCAGTTAATACTCCCAAGTCCCAGCAGTAACAATCAATCCTCTTTATGCAAATGTAGGCTGCTTTAATTTGTACTGCAAATGCTGAGATCGTTTGACCAAAACATTACTGATTTTTATTCAAATATGTTTTTACATCAAAATATAAAATTAATCACAGTTAAAAAGTTGAATTGTACAATCTACATGACATCACAGATTCTAACTATTACCTGATCCTAATCAGTAATCACTTCACATGTTTTAATCAAGATCTACGAGAAATTCTGTCATGTCAAAGTACACATAATAGTGAAAAAAACTCTAAACAAATGATTATGCAAAATACACAACCCCAACACCTTTGACAACTAGAGACAAAAAAATGCACACCTTTTTATTAGTACATGTAACTGATTAAGACTCCGTGCAAGTAAATTTCTTGCATGATACAAGCTACACTTGAATATTTTACCTATTTCTACAAGGAAATTTATTTACTACACAAATCATGATTTACCAAGCATTCGGCTTTTAATCCTAATTTTAAACTTATGTGAAGAAGTAGGTGGCGCAGCATTTACACTCGTATCGCCTCTATCTACGTTTAACTTCACCCCACTAGAGCCCCCAGGTTTCAATTGCATGCTCACTCCTTTAGCCCCGATATCCTCGTTTCTACCAGACAAGTCCGAAGAGGTTGCCTTTGCTTCTGCACCATTCACCACTTGTCTGGGTTCAGCTTCATCTTTGCTACTTTCTTGCTCTACTAAACTTGTCTTATGATCATTCTTGAGTGTCTCTGCTTTGGTGCCTCGCTGCTCATTCTTCTTCCGACTCTCCAAGGACGTTGAAGCCTTTGCCCCATCTTTCAAAATCTTTGCTAACTCCTTCTCCTTCCGTTTCTTCTCCTTCTTTAACCTTTTCCGCTCCAAGTAGTCCGGGTCGTCTTTGCGCCCCTCCAGCTTTCGTTTCTTTCCTCTGTCTTTCTTCTTTTCCTTCACTTTGCCGTGAACTGGAAGGTTAGGCATAGTCAGCGAATGCAAACTTGCATATTTACGTGGTTCAGCCTCAGGATCATCAACTCTCGTGATACCCGCTAATAAGTGATCATCAAGTTGTGGCACCAAAGAAACTTTGCTCGACTCAGCAGTGCATTGCAACTCCTTTGTTAGCTCTTCAACTTCAACTGCAACTTTGGCACTTCCAATGCTGGCAGTAACATGAGATCCAACATCATGACAAGAGTTAACATCCTCAGGGAACTGGTTACCGCCACTGCTCAATAATTCAACAACATTTCTTTGAGGTGCATCAACAGAAACAGAGCTACTTGCCCCACGGTCAACATCACGAAAACCATCTTGAGATTTGTCCATCGTTGCATTTTCATTTTCCTCAGCTCGAGAAGATGTGACAGTTTTCTTAACCTTAATCTTGAAAACAGGCTTCTTTCTTTCATGACTTGCAGAAACAGTATCAGGTTCTCTGATAGGTTCAGAAATTCCTGGATTATCTCGTCCAAGATTGATTACTGGCTGCCCTTGATCACGGCTTCCAAGGTCATCGGTTGTTGGGGGGCCCATGGACATATCTGCAGTCTCATGTAACAGGCTCACCATTGGCTTTGTTTGCTCATTGTCCGGTAAGACAGGTTCTTCTCTAGAAGGATCCGCAGAGCTACCCAGTGGGAGGTCACCCACCGGATGCATTACTCCATGCCTATAATTCAGCAAATCTGTCTCATTCTGGACCTCTGTAACAACCAAACTATCAGGTATAGCACCAGTAGCAGTGTTTATAATTTCATTACTCAATAGAGCATCCTCCGTGTCTTTCTGGACCTCTGATACAAATAAACTATCAGGTACTGAGCTAGTAGCACCTTTTGCATTTTCATTGCCCGGAAGAGCATCTGCAATGGCTGAATCATCAACTATATCTTCCAGGTTCTCCAGAGGACATTCAGGAGGTTTAGATTGTTTGACAAGATCAGCAAAAATATTCTTAAGATTGCTGCAAAATGCGGCATGCCCCATCCTCAAAGTTTCATCTTTTGGCACTCCATACAGTGTCGGCGCTCTGAAAGAAGATGAATAGATAAATTTTAAACCGTAAACCATAAAAATCTTACCTAACTGCATACCAGAAAAGTTAAAGTGTTCCAATAGAAGAGACTGATGGAAAAACTTCAAAGTGCAATAGGTCTGAAAAAGTAAACACAACAATGCTCTAATAAATAAAACAATTTTTTCCAAGGAATTGCATTATCTGTCTCTAACATGCTTCGAGGTACACAACTTCATCACATAATCCATGTAGTATTTCGTCCTCTTTTACTTTTTTATATCATGCATAAATGTGTCGTAATATGTAAATCACACTGGCAAAATGATTTCATACACTAAGCAATTTTTTGAAGGAACATAAGACGCTTTAATTAGAAATCTATAAAACCAAAGGGAGCAAGTAAACATGTTTCCTTGCCATCTCCAGCAGATAGCAGAACAAATTGAAGTACCAGAAATCCATCAAATTAACAGGTAATGAAGGAATAAGCACCTTCGAGCAAGGACTTGTAAGATGCAGAACAAGTAATGACGAAGAATAACATTGTTAAACGAGATTGGGCTCTCAAGCAGGCGCAATAAAGCAACGAGAGTTTCACCCTTCACATCACTGTCAAAATCAGATTCATTTCTAATCTGACATAAACGCATGGCATGCACGCCTAACTTCACTTGTCCTGTGATCAAAAAAGAAATTATTTACTAGCTGCACCTTTACCCAACAAATTAACAGAAATCAACGTGGTAAATCTGAAGTACTAGGCTGTATTTCATCAACAGAAATAAATGATCTGGCCGACAAAATTATAAACTGAGCAGAACCTCTTAAAGTTGGCTCTTCATCCAAATATCTAATAAACAATGCCAATGCAGCATCAATCCCATTGCGCTGGAATTCAAGATCAAGAAGTGATCTGCTTGCTTCAACCCAAACTTTCCAGAGTGTCCTCGAAGTTCGGAATGGATTAATGAGCTCAATGACACGATCCTGTAACCACCAATAATGATAATCTACATATGCCAGTTTCTAGAGGGGATACCAGATGAAAGGGAAATTACTTACAAGAGGAACAAACTCTGACAACTTTAGTGCAATTTGGGTCAAAGATCGGATGCAGCTAATTGTCAAAATACCATTGTAACTTGGCATCAACCTGCAACATCATTCTCAAATCATTGATAAAAGCTAGTTTACTATTTTTTTTAGTCGGTGATAAAAAGCTAGTCGACTTAGTCTACCCTATCCAATAATTCAGAAAATTATGCACCTGTCAAATTGCAAGAGCCGATCAACTCGCTTGAGAAGGGATGATAAATAGACAATGCTCTGCAACATGCCAACAGGTTGACAATAATCAAAAAGGTAATCTATGTTTAAGTAATAAGAAAGCTAACTTGGGAAGGAAACGGCCCTGAAACCCAATGTAACTGGCATCCAGGAAACATCGTGAAATGAGGTAGAAGTTAATGAACAGAAGATGAAACAAAAACGCTCCTACCAAATTTATGCTCAACTCCGTCATTAAAGACTTCAGAGAAAAGGATAAGAGAGAAAAACTGAATAGAGGAGAAAAATGCAGGCAATTCATCAGGCAGATTGGCAAGGGTTCGTGAAAGTGACAAATATACCTGCTGTCCAAATTCAAGCTCACCAATGGACTGAACTAATGCAGCAAGCCAAAAGACATCAGAGTAGGGGTTCCCACTGTTGTCATTGTACTGCATGAAGCCAAAACAACAGATATGTAAAATGCATAGACATACGCACTAGCATATGCCGGTAGAATCACTACAATGACCACCTTCAGAAGTTGTAGAACAAATTGAACAGCTTCCCTAGGGCTTTTCTGGTCAGCTGCTCGAACCATAGCTATAGCATGTGGAATAGCCTGAATTAAAAACAAACATCACAAAGAGTAGTTAAAGTTAAAAGAACATATAAAAGCATAAAAAGACAATTTAGAGAGAGTTGAATGATCATCAATATGAGCATCTTCCAGCTCAGTAATGGCATGGACGGCGAAGAATTAAGCAAGCCTGGAGATTCAAGAATAGATTGCAAGCAAGTCTTCATAAATTTCATTAAATGGTGGAGACTTCGGTGACACCAATTCTGCCTGGTAAATCAACTTCAAAACACAAGTTGACACCCAGCGAATTGTCTAAACCTTATGCTTGTGAACAAATTGCGCTGAAAAGGCTGGGCTCTCATGGAGACTCTTATTGGAAAGGTAATCACATTAGGATTAAAAAATAAAAGATAAATTCACATTAACCCAAACTCTAGCACTGTGAAGTTGGTCAATCTTCCCTGAACAAGCTAGAAAATGAGTAGGCAAGGTAATCAAGATTGAGGGAGTAATTCAAATAACATAGCATTTTTTTAAATTAATTAAAATTCCAGGCCATAAATAGCTAGGACACTTAAAATTGTCACCAACTGCAGTCTGACACCTTACTCTCCAATTGACCATTTTGATACTTCTACTTGGCAGAAATGTCCCTTAGATATTTGTAACCCTGAAGTGTTTCCAGAGCAAGGAAAAAAATGTGAACAACTTAGTGCACTGCTTACGTTGAGGTTGGGCATCAGATATTTGTAACCCTGAACATTTTGTAATGTGATGGACACATTGAAAGTAGTAATAATGTGCTGAACAGTTGGCATTTGGAATGAGAAGGATGAGATATAGAGCCTGGAAGTAACACTGCAACTTATGTAAGAACTTTGGAAGGAAATGAATATGAGAGCTTTTGAAGTGATTGAATACAACTTTGTACAGATTACAGTATTTCTTTTGGCTATATAACTTCTATTGCACTCAAAAGGATATTGTTATCAAATACAGTTAAGTGTCTCCCGTAGAGTGAATCATATTTCTGTGTAGTTCTCTACTTTTTGGTATACTTCTTGTATACATACTGTACAGAGTTTTTGTTTTGATCCAGTACAGTACAGAGTTTCCCCTTTCAATATCAATAAAACTATCAAGGTACCCAAAGAAAGGGAAAAAAAGGGTATTCAAATCTAATAAATTTGCGGCAGCTCAATCGTAGATAAGGTGTTTGGAAGGAAGAGGGAATCTAGAAATGAACAGGAATTCTGATTGATAGGAAGAAAAAGAATTCAACCTCAGGTCATTTGGTGGACTATCTTGGCTTGAAAGAAGCAACATAATTTCTCAAGGAAGAGAAACATACAGAGCCTTGACTTTTTGGTGCAATCTGATTACTGATTACTGCACATGTAATCAGTAATCAGTAATTACACACAATAGAGGGATTGCAACCATAGATTTATAAAATCTTTAAGTACTTATAGAAAAACAAAAGATGCCAATAGCGCAGCACCAAAAATGACCAAATGGACCCAAAAATAGCTTTTTCAAAAGTTAGACCACAGATCTGAGATCCTTTTTTGTGGACATGAATGATCTAAGTTACACACGATATTTCCAAGGTACAATGAGAATAGCTATCTCAAGGGTATAAACACCTTAAGTGCACATTCAGCATGAGTGTATGACACTCACCTGTGTGTGATATAGTGATAGAAATTAAAGAACAAGAACATGAGAAGAGACATCTCAAGTATGCAGAGTGAAGGAATGTAGACAAAGATAAAATAGTTCCAAACCTCCAGCTTCCAGCTATCAAAAGATCGGAAATCAATTAATAATGTCTAATTTAAGATTAACCAGCAGACTGATTCACAACTATATGCATACAATTCACATCCTACCTCATTGCATTACCTCAAGTACAAAGTACTCCTGGATATCACGGAAGTCATTTGGCCTAAAAAGGAAAAGGGAAAACACATATGAATTCCAAATTGCCGAAAATTGGTGAAGATGATAGCAAAAAGATATGCAAAGCTCACTTGGGAAGTCCAATATTGGCATCAAATCTTCGAGTTTTATAAAATGCAACAAGATGAGTCAAGCCAGCCCAATCAGTTTCCTGACCATGAAATTAAAATACTGTTTAACGTGAAGCAGGCACACCAATATAATCTTGATAAGTTAAGAAAAGAAAACCACAAAGGAAGAAGTACAAAATGAACATTGTTCCTTAGAACCATCTGGTCTTGTCAAAGAATATGAGAATCACAAACACAATTGAAGAGAAGAGAATCCACCCCTCATGTATTAAGGTGAGCAATTCATTAACCAATCTCTGATGACGACATACTCAAGGGAAATAACTTTTACTTTTACATCTTTATCCAGGAGACTTACAAATAGCTTTAAAAGTGCCAGTGAGACGTCCAATTCATAAAATGGAAACTAATTCTAAGTCATTTGAACACCCATTATTCAGCGTCAATTGACATCCTTCTCTACGGTTGACATCTAAATTGAAACTATTGAGCATGAATATTGATGTCAAACAACGCCAGAACATGAGGCATACCATCACGAAGACAAAAGGGTTTGGTTCATAGATGAGTTGCAAGTTCTTTAATCACAACGAATGGATGAAAAAAGGGGGATAGCGGAGTGGTAAGAACTCCCCACCTTCAACCAAAAGTTTAGAGATTCAAATCACCAAGGGACCAAAAGTGAGAACGTGCCACTGTCAGACACCAGTGTATGGGAGAGTTTTGAGGGCTGGGTATACCATATGAAGAGAAGTATCATGAGGAAAGGATGTAGTGTTTACTGTTTACTCACCCTTCTTCACTTAGATATCTATATCAAGGTCAACTAATGTACCAGAATTCAAAGTCATGAAAATAAAGTCTCAAGTCAGTTAGATGGCACTAATATTATGATTCAGAACACATAAATTTCACATTTCATAACAAATGGAGCAATCGTGGTTTGCAGTTAGAGAGAACAGAGATCTTATAATCCAAATATCCAATAGCAACGCACAATCAGAAGCATCAATGAACACAGTGCTTAGAAGGGTACTGAAAAAAAAAAAAGACAACATGGTAGCCGAAAAGATGAACCTGCACTTGTTGAAAAGTAAACTACTAATCTCAATAAAAAAGAGAAAACACCTTTACCTCTGATGCTGTATCGGCCAAAGCAAATGCAGCCTCTATTCGATTCCTCCAAAAGGCCTGAGCCATCCCCAAGTATTAGAAAACAAAATAGAAGGTAAATAATGATTTTACCAGGCTTAGCATAAAAAGCATGGGGAAACAAGGCCGGGGGGAGAGATGTAGCTTTTCAGTAGTGGCTAATGATGAAAACACACCTTAGAGTCACCAAGGAAGTTGTTGAGAGCATTAACAACTGAAAAAGAAAGATGTGGTAATGCTTCTAATGTTGCTATAGCCTGCGCCTGAGCGACCACATCTCTGTCCTTCTCCAATTGATTTATCTTCGGAATAATCGAAACATTGTCATAATGATTAACTTTTTTAAAACAAATAAAATGAAAATTTTAACTGGGAACATTAAAATAAAAACAGCACTTCATGAATAAGACAGGTTTATACTTACCCACATCTGGACTGGTTGATTTAAATGAATTTCAGCAAGATATTCCAATTCAGGATCTGCCCGGAGCCACAACAACGGGGAATCAGAGCTGTAGATCCACAGTAAGAATAAATTTCCAGATACACTAAAGGCTGAAGAAACAAAAAAATGTTTAAGATTAAAGAGAAGAGAATGTAAGACATAAATAATCAAACATACGTTGCACGCATATCTACATTAGCCACAGTGTCACCATTATCATCTGAACCATCTGGTTTAGAACTCTTTTTGGTTTTTTGAAACCGTTTTGCTGCAAGTCTAGAATGACACTGAAATTCAAGCAGCTGCCAGGGTTCTCCAGTCATAGGCAGAATTGGATGGTCATACATGCCATCAAGCTCATGCACCCGTATGCTCATCATGCCAGGCCATCCATCACCTTCTTGCTTTTCCGAATCAGGCTTACCATTACTCATAGTATCACTTGAGTCGAGTCTAGCTGTGCATTCCCTCAATATTGCTAACTCGACCATATTCTTTCTTTTGTTATAGGAGAATCCCATCCTTGTTCAGGCACCAAAGACAAAAGACCAAACAGATGTCAGTTAAACAATTCAATGCCTAACTCAAAGTAGTATGCACAGAAGCATGCAGGAGAAATCATACTTCAGCACCGGACAGCCACATGATCCGACCCAACGTGGAAAGAATTCTTTAAGAAATGGGCGCTCAAGATTACCAACCTTGTTGGCAAGGTGCCGGAACTGCAATTTGTAGTGCAAAATCAGATAAGAAAAGTCACACTAATGTCAAAAGGTGATGAAGATGCAAATGTGGTCCACTTAATTAGCATTACTAGCACTAAAAAATAATGAAGATAACATCAACGGTTAGGCAAAATTTTCAGAGCGTGCAAAGCACAATCACTGAATTGGTCCTGAATGCATTTTGGCAGATAACTGCTTGAAGGCGCATGCTTCATGTGAAATTCAGGGAACTGTATCTAAAAGGCTAGCTGATTTCTTACTTTGTTAGAGAGAGAAACTTTTCCAAAATGGGTTCAAGAACTGAATTAGAGAAAGAAAAACCTCTTTTGTGCCAAGGGTTCTCAACAATCGATTTACATCTTGAGCCCGGGAAACAATTTGCTGAAGAATCTGCAAAATTTAAGGATAAGAAAGTAGAATCATTAAATACTACTACTATAAACATACAAAACCCAACTGACACCTTGGATTTTGTTAACTACCTATCCTTACCATAGGCTAAAAGGTATGGAGTTACAGAATCACTTTTGTACTTGGTGTCTTTTGTAATAGCTGCACCATTTGCATCTTATGATGCCCATTAATGATGATGTTTATACCATAAAAGAAATTATACAAAGACCGTCCATAACAAATTTTCTGTAATTTAAACAGCAACATGCTGTGTCAGTAGTATTATCCTATTCTTCAGTTAAGGTTTCTCTCTTACCAATAAATACACATGGAACAACCTTGAAAATATTTGCACCTCTAGCATGTCCTTTTCTACCAAGCAGGAGCGTAAGTGTCCGGAAAAGACCATAATACCACCGAACAAAGCTTTGAACATCACATTCCCCAACACAGAACAGAAAAACAAAATACTGTGTCCCCCTTAACATGATTGGTTCGGGAAGTCACTATGCATCATTGCAACTGCATCGACGAATCCTATGCAACAACTCCAATGGAATTGAAGCTGCAACAATGGATGCATAGCGCGAATGGAGATAGAACTGATTCCAAACAATGAAGAGGAGAGAGACCATGGACGAGATACAAGAGAGCAAGAATGCAAGTGGTGTTGTAGCTCTATAGTCATTACTTTTCTTCTATCCATATGCATATTCAGATCGGTATAAAGGACTGGGCAAATGAAATGTCAGCTAAGTAACCAGCATTTTTTTAGAAAGATGGGGATTACAATAGGCAACCCAATGAAGCAATTATCAAAAAAGTTAATTCATTTTTCTAGTAATCGAAAACCGCAGAACCACCAAAGTTCATATACTATCCATTCTACTTCAAGTGACATCATTTTACCAGGCACAGATTTTACAAAGTTAATTTGACTTGTGTATCACATTCACTTCATAATATTTAGTTCTAAAAAATTCAAATAGAATTTTGTTTGTCGTCACAAGCATAAGTACTTCATAAATTATAGCAGACCCAAGCTAATGATTTGAGTACTTAAGATCTGTTCTTCCATATCCCAAACATCTCTTTTTCTAATACAACTTCTAGTACACTGGAAATATTTTACTAAGACACCAGAAACTTCACTGTCATAGATGAATCAATGGAAAACCTGGTATTGATCAAATTGGGAAGGGGGGGTGGGGGGGGGTGGTCTCATACTCTTTTCTAACGCAAATATTATTGAATAGCTGAGGAGTTGATGAACTGTAATAATTTTTTGATCAGATTGACGAGCTGATGAGCTATAATTTGGTTGGTTTACTTTTTATCTATACGTGGAAGGAACCTGAGATTTAGGGTTGTATCAGCCAGAAAGGATATACAAATGTGTATGTGTTTTACTAAAATATCGTTTATACAGCATTCACCTAAGCTAAGCTAATTTATCAGAAATAAAATAGAGAAGCCATAAGATAAGATGTATTTTCAGAGAATAAAAGTGGTACCAGAAAATAAAAGTTGCTATGAGGCCCATACCTTGCGAAATGACTCAGGTCCCATCTGTTTTTCTAACATTTGGAGAACCGCAACCTATTAAGACAAATACAGACTTCCAAGATCAGACTGATTGGTACACTATATTTTGTAACTACAATGAAGGGCAACATATCACTTACAGACTTCCAAGATCTTATTTTTCCAAATAAACCAATGCACTGGGTGCCATACAAATTCTTTGAAGCAGCAACAGCACTTAAGGCAGTTGCACCACTATCATCTGCTCTACAAACAGCAATATTAGCCTGCAAATCATGGGGGAAGTAAGATCAAGAAAGAAGAACACACTCGCACACAGAGATACTTATATACACACACACACACACACATATGTGCGAAACTGGCCCGGACACCATGGTTATCGAAAAAATAATAATTTACAAAGTAATACATATATATATATATATATATATGTGTATATTCCCTTATATTAGAAGCGGCAGTTTGAACTGCTTCAGCTGCCTGTTTCATGGTTCAACTTTTGTCCATTTGTGTGAAGTCCTGCTTGATGGCCTGTTGGTTAAAGCTCAAGCTTTAGTGTGGTGGGTCGTGTGTTCAAGCCTCTATGCAACTTGTTTTTTGTCCTAAATTCTCTTATACAAAAGAGCATCTTAAGGGGGCTGCGTGGAAGCTACTAAATGCTTGGTTATTAATTTTAAAAATTACTACTACAATTTATTTTAAAATTATACTAAAAAGTATTATAAATTACAATAATTAATAATTTAAAATAATTAAAAATCATATAAATTCTTTTTAATTGACTCTCTAAATTTTATCTGTATCGTATAAATTGAAACAAAAAAAGAGTTTAGGTGCTCAAGCAGGCAGCACCTTTAGGGCATTTCTGTAATTTTCTTATGATTATTTCGTTTTGATTTGTTTGTCTTATTTCTTAGTTTTTTATATATTTAAAAATTACGTAAAAAATACTATAAATCATGATAATTGATAACTTAAAATATTTAAAAAAACATACAAAATATTCGATTGATTCTTGAAATTAATCTATCGGTGCACATAAAATGGGACAAAAGAAGTAACATGTATTATTCAATTTGGAAATTACGTAAAAAGTATTGTAAATCTCAATAATTAACAACATTTGATTGACTCTTGAAATTCTATTTGTGCTACATACATTGGGACAAAGGGAGTAATATATATTATTTGAAAATTACTTAAAAAACACTATAAATCACAATGATTAACAACTTAAAGTATTTAAAAGACAAAAAGTTCGATTGACCCTCGAATCAGTGTCACATAAATATGGATAGATGAGTAACATATACTGTTTTAAAATGACATAAAAGTAATACAAATCACAATTAAAAAAATCAAAAATTAAAAGACAAACAAATTAAATTGATTCTAAAATTTTTATGAGTATCACATAAATTGGAACAAGGGGAGTAACATATATTATTTAAAAATTACGTAAAAAGTACTTAACAACTTAAAATATCTAAAAATCATATTAAAATAAATTGACTTTCTAAATTCTAGCTATATCACATAAATTAAGACAAAAAAATAACAGCTATTGGGCCCGTGTTAGCACGGGCACACGTGTCTAGTATACACATACATATATATATATAGAGAGAGAGAGAGAGAGTGAGAGAGCACGCAAATATCAGGACAAAGCTTTTGACCTTAAATTATCAAACTATTTTTTAAATATGGTATTGTGAGAGAAGCTAGGTATGAGAAGTACGCTCAATCAACACAAATAACACAACTGATGAACCTAAAAGCTTCATTCTTACTCCTATCATGTACCTATTCTGCCTTGACAGATGAATAGGCATTGTGACATTATGAGCCTAAAAGAGCTGCAAGCTTCCATCTATAGATAGCTGATGGAACAATAGATAAAATGCAAAAATAGACTTGTTGCTTGCGCAGGCAGACCCATAAAATAGAAGAGTGTGGTCTAGTGATCAATGAAATGGGAGGATATAACCATATATCTCAAGTTCAAAGCCTGCTTTTAAGACAAAAACATAGGTGATTTCTTCTCATCTACCTAAGCATAGATGGCAGAGTTACTCAGTACCAGTGTTCATAGGAGGATAGTCGAGGTGCGCGCAAGCTGGCTTGAACACCACCATCATTTAGAAAAGTAAAAAAAAGTAACACCATAAAGCAGAAGCAAACCTTGTATCTCCTATAGCGTGCTTCATTATTGCCAAGGAATCTCTTGATGAACATATCAGTCAAGAAACCAGCAAGACCATCCAACAACCAATCTGAGGTCATCAATGACGCATAGTTAAGATACACAAGTTATATATTATCATATGTTAACTTGTCCAACATTTAGAGTTGATCGTATTCCATATCGAGACATTGAAGCAGCACGTCGTGCTTACCATCATTTGGCGCTTCTGGGGTGATATACACTCCAAACCATTGTCTTGCAAGGGCATAAGCAAGTTTAATCCTTGTATCTATGGTCTGTTAAATAAATCTGAACCAATCAAAATAAATAACAAGGAACGAAAAATGACCAAGATATTCTCTTGACAACCAATTGTTAATGCAAGACACTAATCACCTACATCCTTTTGGGGACCAGAACAACAAAGGGCAACAGAATAATAGGTAAGCATGAATTGGAGCAAAAAAGATTGCAAAATTTGAAGCAGAGAAAAGCACAAGAAACTGCTGCATATTTTCTTTTTTTGACTGTTCGCTTGCTTTTTCTCCAATTTTGAAGGTCAAAATCCAAAATTTACAGTGTATTACTTCCCCAATTCATTATACAAGCATACCTTATTAATGACCTTCCCATCGAATAGGAATTGAGAGCTGAAGATGCTTAAGGAGGCTCCTATACTCGCTGAGGATATTGCTATCTCAGGAGGAATAAAAACTTGTGTGTATGACCCAAATGGAAATGATGCAGAAAGGTAGTCCTCATAGTAGCTGCTCAAAACCAATGAAGAGATTTATATTGAGGTCCACATATTGAATATGAGTAACAATGGGGGTTGGGCAGGGAGGATAAACGGAAATAAGCCCAATTAATGATGATTCCATGAGGAGTCGTTACATACCTAAAAGCACTGTGAAAAAATCCTACAGTGTGCCGCAGCTTTGTTAAGTCAGCAGGTAGACAAATATGTGAGAGATGAGTAATATTGGAGTCAGGAAGAATTTCAAATGGTGCGACTGCCAAGGATATCCATCTAGCACTAACAGGAGTACTTAGTCTGTAGACAAAAGTTTTACGTGCAGGAACATCCTTGGTCCAGATCTGACAGGGAAACAGAAAGAAAAGGAAAACGAAGTTAGATATCAGGTCCCTAAATTTGGTCCCGCATCTCTGGACAACTCATTGGGAAAATAGAAAAGCAAACAAAGACAAAAATTAATTCAAAGTTACTCTAGAAGGAATTTTAAACTGCACAAAGTTAAAAAAAAATAATCATGTCTCACTCTTTTTCACATTTCTCTCTTTACCATCATTGAACAAAAATCTAGTTGATTCATAGATTCATGATCCATCCAAAAAACATCCCTTCACACAAAGGGGAGATTATCGAAAGGGTGAAAGAGTTGCTCTTACGCCATGACCAGCCCAGCACAAAACCTCAGACAAAGAAAGACCTAACAGTTTGACAACATTAGCTCACCGAGGAATTTCTTATGGCATTCAGGCAAGAAGAAAATCACAACCAGCACAATAATAAGGCATGAAAACTACCAAGAAGGGCCAGCTGCAAAGGAACCTTCAAGAACTACATGCAACATCTACTTTTCCCAAACCTTTTCCTGAAGACATATGTTGTATCAGGCCAAGAACTTACTTTAATTTTAAGCACCGTTTTTACCGTGGAGGCTGTCCCTTCATTCCAATTTGAAAAAGTCATGCAGACATCACATTTTATAGTAATTGACCTGTTATATACAACCTCACTAGCTAACAAACTATAGTTTTATTAAAAGACAACTAGTCATGAAACAACTATTGAGAGGCACCATCTTTTACCTTTTAGTCCAACTCTTGGTTCTCACTCCTCACAAAGGAACTGGAAACTAAAGCAACTGTCATAGGCAGGGAAAGGTTCCAGAAACAGCTAGAAGAAGCCTTTAGAAGTTGAGATTTTGCAACAAAATTAGATTATAAATTTGTAACCAAGGATGCAGGAATTACCATTTTACTAAATATTTATCAAGAATATATTCATCAAGAAAAAACAGATACTTAAAAATCATCAATATAGCTCTGTCATCAAATAACCAATTGATACTCATTCTCGTCATCATAGAGGTAACGTCTAATGGACTTCTAAGGATCAAAAGCTCACTGATTTTAATTTTAGTATTCTCTACAATCCATGAAAACCTCTATGAGAACCTCTCATTTCCTCACCATGATTTTTCACCTCACTAGATAGCTCAGAAGAAGAGATATAACTTATCCACCAACCTGATAAAGTAAGCTTCCAGTACTAACAGCCACAAGATTACTAGCCACTGTAAATTCCAAATCATAGCTGCAAAAGGAGCAACAAAAATGAAAATAGTAAACTTGAATTCAAACAGCAACCAAAAGTTTAACAAGTCTTGCTCTTACCAGCAACATTGTAAATTGTCATCCATGCAGGGGAACCAACATCGTGCACGCCGAATTTGGCTGTCAGTATGTAAAACATCACCATCAAAGTGGATTCCAGTTTCAGCTTTCTCTACCCAATAGTCAATACGGACCTTCTTAACATTCTGCATCCAACATAACCTACATAAGTCACAGAAGTGTAAACCTCATTACTTAAATATCCTAAATGAAATCTGATCAAAGTTATAAGACAGAAAAATCTCTACACAGATTACAGTAGCCATATAGACAATTTTTCTTCAATTATATAGCACTTCTAATCTGACTAGGGCCCTTTAATTTTGGGAGAAAATTTCCTTTCGAGTATATTATTGTTAAGACGTGCCAAATTTGCAAAGTTTGAACTGATAAGGGTTCTTAAATTTTAGAGAAATATCAATTTTTGCACAGTAAGGCAACGAATCAGTTTTGCTGGAAGAAAGTTAAATTCATGTGTGGACAAAGATTTTACGTTTCAAGCCAACTTATTTAAAATTATGTGACTAAAGTTTTGATATTGTGGATGAGCCGAAAGTTCTGGAATAATATTTTCAGGTTCATTTGCTCTCATGCAAAATAGGTGCATTCATAGATGGGAAGAGAAGACGCATACTTCAATCAACATTTACACACTACTACATCACCAAATTGTAATCCTTATAAACTATACTTCTTCTAGTATTTATCATATTTCACCTACTTTGTACCCGACAAAACACAAGAATATGATTCAAAAAATGACCTCGCAAGGAAAAATATTTTCCATGGAAATCGTTTCTCAATACCAGACAAACCTGTCTAAATGTTGAATGAAGCAAGTGATATGAAATAGGGTGTACTTGGTATAATGGAAAATGCTATGCTCAAGGAGACCTGAAAAACGTTTTCCACCAAAATGACGACATCTTTATCCTTTACAAATATTTCAATTCTCATTTGATCTCACTTGCACTAGTTAACATTTAACACTTGGTATTGTTATCAACCTTTAATACCCAATAGTATCAATAGAACACTATGCTCAGACCCATCCTATCCTATGCCTAGTGGGATTACTATATCTCACCAACGTTTATACCCAACCAAACACTGAACAATGACTGATATCATTTTCCACACAAAATGATGATACTTATATTCTCACCTACTTTTCTAGAGAAACATTTTCCTCCAGACCCAAACATTTAATGTAGATATTCTTCAAAAGAAAATTGATCTCAGCCCATAATTGATGCAACTCATTTTCACCATGAGATGGAAAATTCTTCCACAGATAAAAAGTTTTTTCAAAACAGAAAATCACTTCCATTCGTCAGTGACAAAACTCATTTTCACCTTTTGCTGGAAAATATATTCATGGAGAAAACATTTCCCAAATTCCAGGTTAACTAAATACAGGAAAATGTTCTCTTCCCAATAAGTCATTTTCCATCATAGACATGCAACCAAGTGCAATACCAATCACAACACCTATGAATCAAAGATATAGCCAGCAGCACTAAAGCAATATTCAAAAACCTCATTGTTTTCAGCTGAAGAGTTCACTCCATTCTCTAAATGCATTTCCTGTCTTTCAATATCATGCTCCGCGGGTTTTTTGCACATGATCAGCAAATTTGATAGCAATTCTCTATCTAGATGTGACAAGTAAACTGAACCAGCCGCATCAGCAGCTGAAGTAGCTGATGATACAGAGCACCATCTATCCCCATTTTCCAATGCTAAATAGTGCGGGAAAACTTCAAATTCTGTAGGCTCCCCATCAACTGTAACACTGTCTATCACCAAATTATCCGCGTGCAAGCCCAAAATTCCATTTTCTGGTACAACTACATCAAGCTCTGTGTAACTGAAAAGCCAAAAAGTTAACAACAAGTTAGTACTGGATTCGAGGGTGCTAAGAACAATCCTGATACCAAAAATGAAACAATAAACAAAAACAGGTTTCTCACTTCAGGTTTGAAGACCTAGATTTGATTTTTCCAAGAAAATCAAGTGAATCTCTAGAATGAATCAGCTGGGGTAAATAATCACGGTCTAATCCTTGTACCTTTCTAAAATTCATTCATAATTTCTTCAAATTTTACATAGTAGGTTTCAACTATAGTGGATATTCCCAATCTTGTTGAAATTTAGTGGGATGGTATGTAATTCATGTTTAAAAACAATGTAAATCGTTTTTTAAATCTTGATATTTTCTTGAAATTTACCCGTAAATTCGACGCTTGTCCATGTCAATTGAGAGACATAGTTTCTGATGACGAACGACTGCTTCAGAATTATCCCCTTTCTGTTCTTCGTTCTTCCCTTTGCGAGCCTTCGCCATTCTTGAACACACATAAACCTATTGCTTTCTTCACTAACTGACCAACACTTAATTGGGCGTAAGCTCGCAGCGAAGAGCAGAGAGACTTGACAAGGGCCGATTTATAGAGCTGAAATTTGAGAAGAGGAGGTCTCTGTTTGGTCGGATCCGTGCCCTAGATTCTAATTTTTCATCCTGGCCGTCCGCCTTATATTGCCTTCATCTATTTACTGTTAGATTCGATCTGGACCTTGGAAAAGTAAGAAAATCTATGGTAGCGAAAACGCAGTATTCGTACCACGAGAGCATTGACTCAAGATGATTTTAGTTTTATCTACTTCTCCGTGGCAATCATTTTAGATTTTACGTTTTTTTTAAATTAGATAAATTTATCATTGTAACCCTATTTACTCTTTTTTTAAAGTTAAATTTTTAATAAATAGACATGAATTATTTACTTTGATTAACTAATTTGACCTGAACATGAATTGATTACTTAATTTTTGTTGGATTTAAGCATTTTAATACTATTTTAAAGTGCATAATTCCTGATTATGAAATGACAAATGTGTTGCACGTTTGTGGCATTTGTGGTGTAGCATTAGCTTTGTCTCTCAATGACATTATATTCCCTTGTTACTCTCATCAATTGTGGTAGAATGTGGTCATTTGTGGTTAGTAATTTATGTAACCATCAACTCTTCATTTCACCCATTATTCTACCTCTTTATTGTTGCAACATATGTAACCTATAGGTTATTCATTTACCCAATTTACTATCCCGTTATCTTCCTCTTCATTGCAAGGAAGAATTTCTCACTATAATAGCGTGGTCTTACTTTGCGCTGGGGAGAGGAGAAAGAGTGTTCGCCAAATATGAGAAAAAGGTATATTGTGTATATAATGAGTTAGTGTAGTGAAAGAGAGAGTTGAGACAAAGAATAATATTCTAAATTTTCAACTATATTCACTATACGAAAGAGAGTAATTATATGTCGAAGGAATGTGTTCTTGTTGTGGAGCTTTGGACTCTTCAACTGATCCGGAGTTGCTTGAGTTATACGACGTTGTTGGACTGTTGTATCATAGAGGGAACAAGTCAAGAGATATACTACTGGATCGGTGTAGATTATGCATCAGTGGGCTTGAATCTTTTTAAAGAGAGCGAGATATCCGCGTCTCAGCCTAAAGATTTATTTATTCATTTTTGTTATTTTATTTTCAACTGTAGTGTATTATATTTGTGGTATATTACACCAATAATTTTTTTACACATTCAAAATTAATAACTTTCAAAGGGTAAAATAAGAAGAATAGTGTTATTTATACATTTATTTTTAATAATGACAACATATAAATATGAACAGAATAATGCAGTAAATATAGAGGCAAAAGGTGAAATATTTCTTATAATTCTTTACAAATAAGTACTACTTTCTAAAAAAGCGCGTCAAACTCTAGTGTATAAGTATGATAATGAAAACAAGTATAATTCACTTTGCTCATTTTAAGTTAGGTAACTTTCTTTCTTTTTAGTTTCACGTTTAGAATTTAGAATTTTAAATTTTTACTTATACATCAGAATCATGTCTGTATTTTTAACTCTTTCTTTTCCTTGTTATACAAGAGTTTGTAATTTATAGCATACTTGTTTTTTTTTTACTAAAAATAGAATTGTAAGGATCCAAATATCTTGTGTTGAAACTTTATTGTATGGCTGAAAATTTTAATACTAATGCACAAGGCATGTCATGAGTTTTTTTTTCTTTTTTTGCTAGATTAATATGGCTTTGTAATTTTTTTTTGTGATCATACATATTAATTATATATAATATATATTTTTAACCAAAAACAAAATCAATATTTTCTTTTATTTACTTTTATTCTTGTTTTTTTGATAAATTTGACATTGCACACTTCTTACCATAGCGGCATATCCTCATTAGAAAGAGACATACCAAATCAAATTATTTTTACCAATAAGGTGACTTCTTTGTTCTTTCTCAGTCAACAAATTAGTAAGTTCATCAATCTATAGTGGAATAGTCTCACCATCCCGTAGACTAGTCCAGTAATGGGTGAGTAGAGTCTGTGCTTTGGTGGGCACCGGACATCCAAGAAGAAGAAGTAGCTCCGTCAATAGTGCACCCAAGCTGCAATCTCAGCTTGAACTTTTCCGCGTAAGGAATTTTATTTCAAATTGAATTTATTCTGAGGTGAAGTGATAAGTATTTTTTTTTAATTCTTAATCAGAGATTTTTGGTTTGAATTCTCCTGATTATGAAATCGTCTTTGTTAAGAAGTGCTTTACCATCAATATGAGACTTCCCAACTCGAATTCAAATTTAATAAGGCTCCAATATGAATCCGGCCTAAAAGAAAGAAATTAGGGTGGGAAGTGAAAATTTGGAAACTTAGTCAGAGCACGCGGAGATATAAGGGAAATAATTGGGGATTTGGCTATCTTTATAAATACTACTCCAAATCCCCCAAAAAGGATTTTACAGCATTCCACCATCTCCTTTCTCTCCGGCGCCAATCTCCTCCGTACTAATTTTCACTAAGCACCGTAGAACAGTGACAGCAAATCTCGGCGGTAATATAGGGATTTGAGGATCAATTTTTCACGTCTCACTGTATGAAATTTCGAATTTAATTCATCCAGATGAGTATTGAGCCATTCAATAGGTAAACTTCGTGATGAATTCGCCAAATTTCTTGTTATCGTACTTGTTTTTCATTGTCTTCTCTATTGGTTCATCTTCGGTTCGGTTTCTTGTTGTGTGGATTCATTTATTGGATAGGTTGGTGAAGCTTGCGGCAAGAGCTTTCTATGATGACATTACTACTAAAGGCGACAATCAGCCCAAGTCCGGTAGAAGTGACAATCGAGGAATTGCAGTGGTGATTCTTGACGCACTCACAAGGTTATAGATACAACGTTATTTTTGCGGTTATGTCTTACTTCTTCAGTCTGTTTTTAACTTAGAAGCTTTATTGATATATTTTCAAGAATTGCATGCTTAGTTTATGCACAATTCACCCACACACCCACAAACTGCATTGTATTTTCAAGAATTGCATGCTTAGTTTATGCACAATTCACCCAGACCCACAAATTGCATTGTATTTTCAAGAATTTTATGCACAATTCACCCACACCCACAAATTGCATTTTATTTTCAAGAATTGCATGCTTAGTTTAGGCACAATTCAGCCACACCCACAAATTGCATTGTATTTTCAAGAATTTTATGCACAATTCACCCACACCCACAAATTGCATTGTATTTTCAAGAATTGCATGCTTAGTTTATGCACAATTCACCCACACACCCACAAACTGCATTGTATTTTCAAGAATTGCATGCTTAAAAATCATTATTTTCAGGCGGCAATGGGTGAGGGAAGAAGACTTGGCAAAGGACTTGAAGTTGCACACAAAGCAACTACGCCGCACCTTGCGGTTCTTTGAAGAAGAAAAGCTCATCACACGGGACCATAGGAAAGAGGTCGTTTTTCATGCTCTATTGGCATAAAGATGATACCCCTGACCTTTTTCATTTACCTATGATTTTATTGTTGGAAGATTTTGCCCTTCTTGCTAACTTTAAGAAGGCCTAGTTTCATCATTGAGAGTGTTCCAGATTTCAGATATCTGAAGCAACACTGTTTGTTTCCTTAACTTAGCAATTGGTTCCCTTTTTCATTAATTCCTCCTAAGTAAAGAGAAAGATGTGAGAAATTTGCTGTTTGGTAACCATATGGATGTAAGGTGCACACTAAGCTGTGTCTCTTTATTCCATTTTGAGGATATGGTAGATCTTTGATGTAATTAATTCAAACAATATCTTATCTAAAAACATGATGTAATTTTCTTTGGTTTCCTACCAACACAAACAAACAATAAGGAAACCAAGGGTGAAGCTCAGTCTTACGAAGCTCATCTATTTGGTTAATCTAGCCAAAAAAAATTCATATTTTGTTATTTATGTACCATTGAAAAAATGAATCCTATTTTGTAATTACCTTATGCATTACTACGTTCTCCTACACAAGAAACAAGTTGATTTTTCTAGGAAGTTCTATTTATTCTTCGGTAACATGGTCCATGATTCAAAACATTGAGACTTGTTAGGCATGCATTATGACAACAAGGTAGAGGAAAATTTTCAGTTACAAATACAAAGTAGCAGCATTTTGTCTTCTGTGTGTGCTCATACTTTTTTAACCTCAGACCTCATTAACTTAATTGTATTGTGCGACAAACTAATGGCGTTTTAATGAATGTTTACATATCCTCCTCCTTTTCCAAAAGCCATGGTGGGTGCGAAGGGGGTAATTTGATACATTTTTTGTCCGTGATTGGTGAGAAGGGGGTGATTTGGCGGCATATTCTCCCCGCCCCCTTGCCTGCCCTTATTAACGTAGTTGCTAATGTGCAACCAACTATACCCTCCTTCTCTGCCAAACACTGATGGGTGAGAAGGGGGCGATTCAATTGCATATTCGTCTGTTATTATCACATACTACTAACATCAGATTTTGCCTGCATTTTTGGTGCAAAATAATCTGTCATTCGTTCTTTAACAATCTTCTGTTACAGGGAGCAAAGGGTGCAAAAGTATACAATTCTGCAGTTGCAGCTACTGTTGATGGTCTGCAGAATGGAAAAGAAGGAGATGACAAAATAAAGATGCATACTCATTCTTATTGTTGCCTGGACTATGCACAGGTTCCCACCCCAAATCCCTGATTTACCAACTTCGTGTAGATTTATTGAAGTATTCTGATACTTCTAGTCATAACATTTCCTGACTTGACTGATAGACAAACAACCAAGAGACATGAGAGACTTAAGTGATCTATAGTAACAACACTTTTACTTATTATGGTTCGAGCACAAGCATGATTGTCGAGCTATGATAACTTCTCATGCATCTTGGATATCATTGATATTTAACTTTATTGGTACTTTCATGAAAGTTAAAGATTCAAGGGGCATTTCAAATTCTGCAGATTTATGATGTCGTGAGGTACAGACTGCACAGAATGAAGAAAAAGTTAAGAGATGAGCTGGATAACAAAAACACAGTGCAGGAGTATATATGTCCTACCTGTGGCAAAAGGTTCTGCCTTCAATACTGCTGCTGAGTTTTGGCTTTTTGATATGTATGCATCTCATGACAAACTCTCAGGATTTTCCTTAAATATGTGAATTCAGATATACTGCGTTGGATGCGTTGCGGCTGATCTCTCCTGAGGATGAGTACTTCCACTGTGAAAGTTGCAACGGGGAACTAGTGGCAGAGAGTGACAAGCTAGCTTCTCAAGGGACCACCGATGGGGATGACAATGATAGGAGACGCCGCCGCGAAAAGTTGGAAGACATGCTTCATAGGGTGGAGGTTTGTCTTCTTTCTGTGTTATGTTTTAGGGTGTTCTATTTTTTTTTCCTTGTTGGAAGTTGATATATAAGGTGCTTTCTCTTTTAAATTATATTCACTCATTTGGTCATGTCATACTGGTGGCTCTCGGGTTGGGGTGCTTTGTGTTCAGAATATGATGAATGAAGCAAGAGCAAGAGCGAGATTGAGAGAGCAACTACAACGAATTTTATAGTGCAGAGGTTTTTAAAGCGTCTAATTGCTCCAGGTCCTTAGGTAGATATCACACATGCACAAAAAGAAGTCAGTGAACTGTTTTGGCATACTACTGTCTAATCTATACACCTTTGCTAGTTTGCTCTTGTTACTTCATGCATTTTCAATGTCCACAATTATAAATTATGCTGTTTGCTTTTAACTTATGTTCATCTAAAAAAAGTTTATGTCCATCTTAAAGAAACTTATGTTCATCTTACACTATTCATTTAAATATGTTAATTGTTTTGTTGTCTTGCATGTTTTCAAGATCAATGTGGATTTGATAATTTATGCATTGAGTTAAAACAACAGCTTTCAGCTTTTCATATTCTTGGTTTGGTTGGTAACAGAGAGTCCTTAGGTGTATAATATAGGAGTTTGACCTGCATATTGATGCCTAATGGATATTCTCCCGTTCAGGGGTATCCTCTCTTCTCAAATTTTCGGTACACCTATTACTAACTATATCAATAGATGTACTGTCTCTGATTCTGAACTTCTTTTGAACAAAGCATTGTGCTTGCTGTTTCCCACGTCAAAAGACCAATTTTGTTCTCACAATTATGATATACTCCCGATGTTCCATTTTATATGGCACTCAGTTCTTGTTTAGTTTGTTAAGAAATGACACTTTTCCATATTTGGGAACTCTTTGACTTAAAACGTCCAATTCTACCCTTAATGGCATGCCTAGTGTCATGGGATGTTTGAAATGCACTTTTGCTTTATCAAAAAGTTTTTAAGTGTACAGTTGGTATGTGTCAAAAGTTTTTCTTCCTTAAAGCCTTGGTGCACGTATGAGATCCCTAAGATAGAAAACTGAGATAGAGCACCATATTGTTGTGTAGGTTCTCTACATTTTTTTGGTATTCCGGCATACAGGAGACTTTCCTAATTTAATGAAATTACTTTACTTCATTTAAAAAAATATGGAGTGAGTGCAATTTAGAGCTATCTATTCTTTTTGCTATCACTGTTAGTGGGGGGATTTATATACACTGCCTCTTATCCCTTATCTCTTTTTGGTGCACCCGTGAGATCCCTATAACTCTAGAAGCATTGAAGATCGGGTGTTGTAAGATTGACTTGACCAAGACCCATAGTTGCCTTGTATTTTAGGTAAACTTCATGCTTCTTAATTCTAAATGAGATAAGGGTATTTTGTGCCTTTTTCTAAAGTATGTAATCTGATTACTTGATCAAAAAAGTATATAATCTGATTACTTGGTAAAAAAGAGGATGTTTATAAGACAGATCTATGAAGGTTCTGTTCTCATTTTGGTTGAGAATTGGTGGAGTCCCTCTCTCTCTCTGCCAAATTGCATGCTTCTCTATATCTTTCTTTTGGCCTGAAGGAATTTGATTTTATCTTTTGACTTTAATAGAGCATGATTTTTTTGGGTAGCTTTGAAAGAATTTCTTCAACTTGTATAGGGTGAATTTTTAAAGGAGAGATCGGGTCTAGTCATCTAGTTTGAACTTTGAAAAGAGATTTTCTACTACAAATCAATCAACTATTCCTCAATCCGTGAACTAGTTGGGACAATTTTAACTGCGTCCATTTTAGTATTACTACTTTACTTGGTTTATTTATTTTTCTTTTGGATGTGAGCTATAGCCCCTCGTTGTTTTGATCTCTATAACAATTGGTGAACTATTAAGAACCTTTTCCTCCTTTACTTTTTATCTTATTGTAATCCCTGGATATCTGAGAACTGTTGACTTGTTACTATCTCTGTCCTGTGCATCTGGTGGTTCAGTTTACTGAGAACTAAAAGAATTGTAGGCACAACTCAAACCATTGATGGATCAACTTGCCAGAGTAAAAGATTTACCTGCTCCCGAGTTTGGAAGCCTTCAAGCATGGGAAGTGCGAGCCAACGCTGTGGCCCGTGGTGCAAATGGAGATAATGCAAATGACTCAAAGTCAGGACAAGGGCTTGGATTTGGTGGAACACCTATGCCGTTTGTAGGGGAGACAAAGGTTCTTTTGCCCAACTGGAAAAGGAAAAAAGAATTACTGTTGTTACTGTCTTTTACTTGGAAGCTCATCATTATGTGTTTCTAGTTGCTTCTGATGCTTCTTGGAAATGCAATGCAGTGATTTTGGTGTATATTTATGCTCATGCATCATAGTCACGACTCTTGCACGTACATGAATTTTTCCAACACACACTCACAAATCTGAACTGGATTTTAATGCACTAGTCCATACAGTGAGGTTGCACAACTAAGCTTTTGCTCCGTGTTAGGTAGTCTTCTGATCAAATCTTGAGAACAGCCATTTTAACCCCTCTCCTTTTAGTGCAACATTGGATGTTTTCTCTGTTTTGTGCTTGTGAATGTCTTGGTTATTTGTTTATACTATATACAAATTTCTGTTTCCTTTCTCACTGATAACTCGAGTCTATGTTTATCCCTTAGAAACTGTTTTGTCTCAATAATACAATATGTAGCAATTGCTCTGAATGCTTTCAATAAAATATCGTTGTCTTTCCTTATGAATTTGATGGAGAAAATAGTGCCCAAGTTATGTAGGATGTTGGTTGAGTGAAATACACCCTGAAACTATTGTGTCATGAACTTAAACCACTTTTTGCTGTTGATTGCAGGTTGAAGTTGCTTTCTCTGGTCTTGAAGAAAAAGGAGATATCAAATCCGAGGTTTCAGCTACACCAATGAAAGTTTTGCCTCCATGGATGATAAAGGAGGGAATGAATCTTACAAAGGAGCAGCGTGGAGAGGTCAAGCAAGAGTCAAATATGGAGGGTACTTCTGCTGCAGCAGGATCATCTGATGACAAGAAGTCCATAGAAATTGAAGATGTGAAAAATATACAGGTTAAGCTCAGTGCCTTTTGTATGGTTCCTTACCTCTTCCTGCTTCTTCTCTTTTTCTGCCCCGTCCTTTCTTGCTTGAATTTTCTATATGCTGTATATTGATGCTTTAATGCCTTGCTTCTTTTTTTCTTGGTTTTGGTAGGATGAATATGTTAAGGCATATTATGAGGCTCTATTCAAGCGGCAAAGAGAGCAAGAAGAAGCTACCAAAATGTTACCGGAAACATCAACTACAGATGGACTATATAACAACTCTACTGAGCGCCAAGTTGGCATGAAATCCAAACGCGAAGTGGAGGACGAAGGAGAGGATGTTGAATGGGAGGAGGCCCCACCTGCAGGTAATTTTATATTGTTCATATACTTCAATCTCCTAAGTGGTTGAGGATAGGAGGACTGTTGAATGAAGTTGATAATGGAGGTGCTAGTAATTGAAATTATTAACTTGCTACATCATGAGGTTCAGCTCCTTACCTTGTACGTTGATGGGAGTTGCTGGTGTTGTACTGTGCACTGCTTTGCTATGAGCCATTCATGGTGCTACAGTAAAAAAGACACTATTATGCAAATCCTTCCTTTGAGTCCTTGTAAAATGGAGAGAGACCATAAATGGAACAAATGGATCAAAATGATATACTTCGTGCATCAGAACCTGTGGGATTTAGCTGCTTGAAGTGTTGGCCTTTTTTTTGTTTTACCATAAATTCCAAAGTTTCCTCCACTATGTTTACTTCAACAGCGAGGACAGTACTTCTTCTCCTAATTGTTAAATATTATTCTGAATAATTATTGCCAACACGAGGTGTGGTATATAAGAGGGAGCAGGGTAGAGGGGTTGGCCTATATTCCGAACCTATGGGCCTACTGGGGTTGGGCCAGCTAACACAAGGGAGATTTTTTGGTTATCAAAAGATTTTTTAAAATAAAAGGAACATTAAGAACATTGAAGAAAATGCAACTTGTCAAAGTATGCTAACAACTCTTAACATCTTTCACGAATTAATCTGAAAGAGCTTAGGCACATACGCACAACACCTATAGTTCTGAATAACACACTCAATTTATACACTTATATCATAGAGATGCCAAGAAAGTTTTTACATACACGATTTTCTGTCCTGTTTGAATAAAACAACTAGTCTGAGAAAGCTGAGAACTGAAATATATGGCCAAAAATTTCAGAGGGTGAATGACATAAGCATGTGGGAATCCATACAAGAGAGGAGGGATATGGATAATTCTGTTTGAGAATGCTCAAGGCTCCAGAGTTACTCGAACCTTGACTTTCTTGAATGTAATGGTCTTCCGAAGTCTTTTACTCAATAACAGAAGTCGGTTGCAAATGCCATGCTAGTTCTGCGGAGTTTATAGAAGTTGGGCCTGTAAACTGAGCAACTACTCTTGTTTCTGTTCCAGTAATTAATGTTAGAAGATATGCTTTAATGTTAAGGAAGATAGGTTTATTCTTTTACCAACTACGAGCAAAAGAGAGACATGCGTGTTCGTTTCTTGTTCTAACCATGTTATGTCCTTGCGTGGATATGTTGATCAGTTTCCTCAACAATCAGAATTCATAGCATACTGTATGGCGAATTTCCTGAAATTTATAGCCTGTGCTCATGTTACTGCCTGCACTGGCTATAATTTGATGATAACTCTATCATCAAATTAGAGTAACTAAATGCAGAAACTTGAAATTCCTTCTCTTTCCGTATGAAATTTTTCGTGGGGGTCATGCGTGAGGGAGTGGCAATGGGTGGTCTGGTGTTTCTCAAGTGTTCTTTACATTATGACATGTGTAGCGCTATGAGTGACATATGTCGTGAACTTCCTAGGAAGTAGTAGTCTTAGACTATTAAGAGTGGCAGTAGATACACTTCGGACAAGGAGAAGGTGTAATGATTTTCCCATGAAGTTCAGGTGTGTAGGTGAAACTTGGCGACCAGTTAGAGAGGATCTTCTAACTTCTTATAGTTGGTATGATGTGTTACTTTGTTCTGCTTGCTTTGATTAGAGTTTTACATGTGATGATCGCTGCTAAATTTTGTCTTCTCCCAGTTCTTTACGTTCTGATTCTTCTTTCCTTTCTCTCTCGAGTCCTGCTTCTTCATTTTCTTTTTCAATTTATAGGTCGTGTTTGATTTGTTTACTTTTGAAGTTCAACTTTCATGTTCACATTGAGTTTGTTTTCAGGTAACACTTCAACTGGAAATCTCAAGGTAGACTTGAATGTTCAAGCAGATGCTTCGGAAGACGACAACGATGAAGAAGATGACATAGACTGGGAAGAAGGTTGATGGTCCAAGTAATTTTGATGCTGCAAAACAAAAATGCAGACTGCCTGAGTCTGCATGCATGTTTGTAGCTTCGTGAAAAGAGTACCATTGTCATCCTGACATTGGGGTCGTTTGGTTAAAAGAAACATAGCTATGTAGGAATTGTGTTGTATAAGTTTTTATCGAGTGGTCTCTTTTTGCACTAAAAATGGGATATACAGGGTAAAATTCAAATTTGGTTTTCTTTTTTTAAATTTAAGAGAAGTTAACGAGTGTTGATGATGGATTTCAGGAAAGATGGAGTGATTTTTCTTCTTTTGATGTTTAACCTATGTATTGTTATTCCATATATTATCAGGTATAATTTATAATAGATGATGGATTTAGGCGTTAGCAATAAATCTTCCCACAACACTCCTATCTACCTTGTTTCCACTTTCAAATTTCAACAATATTTCAAGTTGGAGCATTGATTATAATTTGAAGTCAGAGAAATACAGTAAGAAAGCATTAAACAGTAAACACATCCCATAACACTCTGTGAGACTTTGTTATATTGGTGATAAGTGATATCATAAAAGAGTAATAAACAGGGGTAAACGAGACATTAAAGAACCGACAAGAGGGATTGTTTGGATGATAAACACTCTCCACCTCCAACCTGATGTTTTTGGGTTTGACTCACCAATGGAGCAACAAGAATGGGAGCTCCTAGGAGAGGTGGGGAAAAAAAAGATAGCATTAAAGAACCCTAAAAAGAATAAAGAATTCTATTAACTCTGATGTCTATCAAAGCATAAATCTGAAACACTCTCACACAGATGATAAAAGGAAAGGATCCCAAACTGCATTGTCACCAACACCCCAAGGCCCATTTTCAAACTGCAGGAACTGTTGTTCAGTTGGAATTGAAGCTGTTTGTGTTAATCCATTCATATCGGGCATCATTGTTGATCCATTTAAAACATCTACTTCCCCAAATGTAGACAAATCAACCGTTGGTTCACTAACTGAAACTGGCCATGTACAAGTAGCAGTAGTACTATTACCACCACCAAAAATGTTACTGTTAATGTTATTATTTGTAGTAGTACTAAATGAAAACTCGTCGTGGACTCGACTCATTTGTGGTTCTCCCCATGGTAATCGTCCTTGCTCGTTAGCCCACATTATTGCTGAATTTGTCCCACTATACCACTGGTTATCTTGACATTGTGAAGATGATATCATGGGCTGATAATCGTTCGTCATGAGGCTTATGTAATCAAGATTGTGATTTCCACTGAACAAGACATCAGAATAATTCTTACCTTGTCCAATTTTAGGTAATTTCTCAGTTTGTGAGGACGTTTTCTTGATTTCAATAGAAGATACTGATGGTTTAATTTTGGATGTTAATTGGGAAGTTGAATTAGAGGCATAAGCTTGAATGAAAGATCTTGAATTCTTGCTGTTAAAGAGTTTAGCTTTAAGTGCACCAACAAGACCATTTTCAGGTTCCATTGTTCTGCAGGCTTCTTCAAAGTTAAAAGGCTCAGAATTTTCAAGAATACTACTACCTTGGTGAGAATCAGACGCGGGTAGTTCAAAATTTGTACGAGCATTAGCCCCTCTTAATGTGCGAGCAGCTTGATCATAAGCCCTTGCAGCATCCTCAGCAGTGTCAAAAGTACCAAGCCATAGCCTCACCTTTTGCAAAGAATCTTTGATCTCTGCTACCCATCTTCCTGATGGCCTTTGTCGAACACCAACGAATCTTGGATGGCCCCTTGATGATGGTTTTCTTCGCGTTCTAATACCGTCACTTGGCTGAGGTGCTGGAGTCTTCATTCTTGAATATGTTTGGTTGAAATTGGAATCAAAAGTTCATAATAAGTTGTCTGTCTCTAAGCTTGGTGTCTTGAACTGCTGAAGGTATAAAATGAGAAGGTATCTTTGAATTGTCACAAATGGACTAGAGGAAAATGATATTCCTCTGTATATAAAATTATAAACACACAGAATGAAACTTTCTATTGTTGCAGGCCATGTTGGTTGTATCGACTGAAAATCATAAAATATGAACGAATTATGGCAAGACATCGACGATTTTATATAGTTGTACTATGTGCTAATGCAGAAGCCTCCAAATGTAGATGTTGTTTTCAGAATGATGTGATCAATATAATTTGGATGTAGACATTCTGTTGCGCCTTATATACATTCAATGCAACAAATGGCAAGTCACACAACTTTTTAAAAAGATTTCTGGTGAACTCAAAGACCAGATCAACTCTATAACTTGACTAGTTCTACAGGTTAGATAAATGTGAATTAGTATTTATGTTGTAATGACAAGATATATATCAGTAGAGTACGTTGATTAAGGTTCATTCGATAATGTATTGAGTTTAATGGAACAATAAGCAACATGACATGAAAATATGTGTTGGAGATTATAGCCTAGATTGTGCGTCTAAAATAGTATGAAGAGCAATTATTTGGTGTAGTATTTGATTAAAACGTTGTCATATGAATGGCCTCTTCATAGGAGGTTCAAAAGGGGTTGGGATGAGAATGATAAATTAAGTACCAGGGAATGGATCAGAAGATTTTGTTGGGCTAAAACGGTTCAAAAATACTCTTAATATGGTGTGATATTATTTGCTTTGGATCAAGTTCATGTGATTTCCCCCGAAAAGCCTCACGTCATTAAGCCTATTCAACACCTCGAACAATCTTCATAGCTATGGGCAAATGTCGTAAACTGGCCCATAGACAGGCAAATGCACTAACCCCAGCCCCATTCCACACTCCACCATCTTCATGCTTATCCTGCCAAATCATTGGCTCGATATTAGTTGTTAGGCTAATACGGTCCTACAACACTTTAAATAATAAGAGAGTGATATACTAGTTTTTTTTTTTAGCTAAATCCAAACTCTTTTCCCCTCAAAGCCTCACCTCGTTCAAAGTATTCACCACTTAATTATAAGTAACTTCTTTTTCTTTTCAACTATCAATATGAGACTTTGTTTGCACGTGCACACACAACTCACTCATGCTAGGCTGTAACCAAGTGTACATACGTAAATTTATAATGGAAATAAAAGCTTTTAAATCTCTCATGCCCAAATTAAACCCGAATACAAGACAAATTGTGACAATAAACCGATGCTAACTTTTACTCAAAATCATTTTTGAGGCAAGAAAAAACACAACTCCACTACTAGCTAGCTGGATGATTGTCCAAATTTCACCTATACTACTTTTCAAATGACTAGTTGTTGTATAACCACATAAATCCAAGTTTATGGAGAATCGATGTTTTTGGAAAAAAACATAGTAATAGGGTCGATGAAATTAAAGTGAAGCCGACAAGAGTTATTGCAGTTATAATATAAGGCATTCAAAAATTCAAAGTCGATTGCCACTTCCGAAAGAAAAGGCCTCAGCCGCTGAGGTTCATTGTCTTCACCTGCTCCTAACACTGTAGGAGAGAAGGTTTGTCCCCTATCCTCTCATGACTTTAATTTTCGTGGTATTAATGAACAACGACAATAATATATTCAGTGTAGTTTCACAAATGAAGTTTGCAGAGGATAGGATGTACAAAGAACTTATTGTGAGGTAGAAAGATACTCGTCTCAAAAGAGAAGTTTCGAAGCAGGATTGAAAGAAAAAATATTATGACAACGAAATAACAAGCTACAAAGCGAATAAAACAACATTGGCCTACATTAGGTAACACTTCCAATCAAGTTAACCTAAAAATAGTTATAATCATATGAATATTGTTCAAAAGAGAATTCTAATAAGTTTCAATATCTAATACGGAACTAAAGAACGAAAAGATTTTTAAAAAACAGTCTTTGAATATTTGTAATTATAAAACTTTTAAAATTTATGATCGTAATCATGACATAAGGAGTAAAATAAAACCATGTCATTCACTTTTAAATTAAAGTCAACAAGTCCATATCGTAAGTTGATTATCAATTGGGGTCGTGCAAAAAATCCAATTTTCTATTATTTCCTCTGTTTAATCTTATTTCTATAAGATTTAATTATGAAATCATTAAACAAAAAAATTAACCTTGATGGTTCTAGAACTCAAAGTGCTTTAAAATAACTCGACTACAGCACGCGCATCAAAGTCCAAAATTGAATTTCAATTCCTTTTATTGTACTACTTGAAAGTTGAAATACCTAACCTTTGACTATAGTAATTTTGGGGAGATAAATGGGGATCTTGCACTAAGAAATTGTATTTAATTAATAAATTATTTATATTACAAAAAATAATTTTTTTAAAAAGTGCTCAGTTTCCCTTTCTTCAACAATTATCAGACATAGAAAAATTATCAGAGAATGTCATCTCTTTAATTAGTGGTAATTAAAGTTGATATTGTTAATATCTAGCATATCTTGACCAAAATATTCTCCTCTATTTTGTAATGATTTTTGTTGACTCTGTAAAAAGAATTTGCACATGAAGATTAAAAGGAAATGAATTCCATAAAATTAAACTTAAAAATAAATACAATTATAATCTGGAGTTTCACTAGTAATTGATCAATTTGTATAGTAAGCAAGAATAAATCAATGATTTCTGTTTTGACAATATAGTCTTAGTAGTTTCTACTAGATTTTAATTTTCTTTCTTCCATGATTAAATAAGTAAATAAATATCAATTACAATAAAGAGCAAAAAATTGAAAAGAAAGTCCAAAAATATTTCAATAAGGAATTAATTCAATGGCTCTTTCTTGTCTTGTCTGCTACATGTATATTCAATGTCTCAAATGAAGAGTCATGGTGTGCAATGGGCTTCTTGGTGGCTATTCTTGATATAGTAATTTCGAACCATGCTACTATAGGTTAAACTTTTATTTACTTACATTTGTAGTATCATTTTTCTGAAGTAACAAAGTTATATGTTCTTCTAAGACTTCAAGTTTTATATATTGTCAGTATTAAAAATAACTAAATTCATGACTATTAGATCATCTTAAAAAACAACTAGCTATATATTGTTGATCGCTTGATTATGATAAGGAGTTAGTAACTTGGAAAATAGGACCACCAAATAATGTAGTGCAGAGGATGGGGTTGTTCCTCCCTTAATCGGAGGTTTCATGTTTAAGTCCTGTGTATGAAAACCTCCTATCGTAGCGCTTTCTCCCGAATGAGACCCTACGCGACACGAATCCAGATATAGTCAGACAATTTAATGGCCACTCTACCGTGTCAAAAAAAAAATCATGTTTCGTGTCAATGTATAATTTTATAGGTTTCTTATTTTTCAAAGTTAAATAATAGGGGCCATGCATTTTCCATTAATTAAAATGAAAATAACATAAGGTTTGACTAAGGAAACTTTAATGACCAGTCTAACGTGAACGCAAAGCAAGTTTTTATTGGAGGAAAATTAAATGTCGACAAACTTTGCCTCCCTCTCCGTATTATTTGGACCTCAATTTCTCTCTCTTTCTCCACAAATACCAAATACGTATAAGTGTATATACTATATACTAATTAGTTACTCTCTTCGTCTCATTTTATACGAGTTAGTTTGATTTGATACGAAATTTAAAAAAAGAAAGGAAGACTTTTGAAACTTATGGTCTCATAAATATTTTATGTGGCTATAAATCATTTCATTAAGAATAAATGAACATTTTAAAATTAAATTATTACTTAATATAAAAATATGTCATTTACTAAAAAGGAAAGTAAATCATATAAAAACTAGGACAGAGGGAGTACTATATATAAACAAAATAGAAAAGTTGATTTGGATGATCAAGCTTAATTAGTTTTGGTGATAAAGTAAAGTCTCATGGAAGCAAAAACATTGCTCCCATGTCAACGAACAGCTTATGTAACAACAATTCTATCTCTAATTGTTTCTTTCACTCTTCAACTTCAAGATCTAAAATTTCCCTCATACTAATACTACAACAGTCATATCCTTTTCTGATCTCCATGCTCCCTTTTCTCTCCGGTTATTATGGCAGTAATATTCAAAACTGTTACTAAGAAGTATCTGTTGGCTCTCATTCTTTCGATAACTATCGTCTTATGTCTTATTCATGGATGGTGTAATTTCTCCGATAATGTGATTTTGAGCCGCAGGAGAGAATTGATTGCAACAAAATTTGATTTCACGCCGTTTATTCAACGTCATCACCATCGGAAACACCTGTCTCCGTCGCCTGAAAGTGAGATCGATCCGATTTACGGTGTTGAAAAACGCCTCGTTCCGACAGGCCCAAATCCGCTTCATCATTGAGGTTCTATAGTTCGTGCATTAATATTCATCATAATTATAATTACTATTATTACAATTTGTAATCTGTTAATTATCAAGGACGATAATTTTTGTATCATATGAGAAAAGTTCAATATTCAAAGAGCCAGATCATATATCTAATTTTCTTTTGTCTTCAAATTATTTGATTTATTTAACAGTTTTCTTAAACATTGATTTATTCAGACTTTCATGTGGATTGCTAGTCTAGCTAGCTAGCTGTTTTAGTTTGCATCTTCCATAAGCTCTGAAATTGTTAGCACTAATCATTTTTTATTAATTTAATATGATTAATAAAAACTTTGGATCATGGAAAATCATGGAAAGGGTGATAAATATAATTATATTAATTGTCATTGGGATGTTAAAATTAGTCTGTTTGTGACGGCACGGCAAGTTAGGGTGGAGGGGGGATGAGAAATGATGGCACTACAATTGGTACAATGTGTTGTCATTATATTATTACTTTGTGTGTGAGGGTGGGTGGTTATGATGGAAACCTTGAAATTACTAAATACAAATATATAACCAAAGACATGCTTAGAAAGGGCGGTTGACTTTGTGACATTTATGTTATTACCATCTTCGTTTTCAATTTATATGATATAGTTCAGATTTAATTTACAGTTAAATAAAAAAATTGATAGCGATTTATTCTTATGCTCTTTAAATATTTTAAATTGTTATTTTTTGTGATTTTTAATACTTTTCTTCCGTTTCATTTTATTTGACTATTATATTAAAAAAAAAAATTCTTTTTTCTTTATTTATTTTAGAGTTTTAATGATTCAATAATGTAAAATACATCTTTAATAAAAAAGTTTTTAAGCATTATGTCAAATCAACATAAGCCAAATAAAATCACAAAGACGAGGTGTACATAAATTATTTTTCAAAATTTTTAAAGATTATATGTCCGAATTCAAGGTCAAAACAAAACAAATTTGAATAATTTTAGTATTTGAATTGTTTGTCATATAAATTGAGATAGAGGAAGAACTAATAATACTATACTCCATTTGTTTTTTGTTATTTGATTTTATAAATTGATAATGTTAGGCTTCTCCTTTTCGCTTTCATTAATTTTTAAATATTTCCTTTTTTCCTTTCCCTCTACTATTTTGGTTAGTTTATGATGAGATCATGAATAGTATTTGATTGCAAATATACACCAAATGATCCATAAAACATGCACCTGGTCTCAAGATCATATAGTTTCATTTGATTGACAATTAATTATTTATTTGGTTTAGTTTGTATGTAAAGTTATATACTTGTCTTTTAGGTGATCATAATTCAAACACCATTTATAAATGCTTTAGTTTTACCCTCTTCAATATATTTGACGATTGATGGTGTATTTGGTAATATATAAAATATTTTTTCAACTATCTTTTTCAAAAAACTAAGTTATTTTCTAATGTTCGATTGACATGAAATATTTTCCTTGAAACATTTACCCCAAATTAAATAGCAAAAGTAACTTCCAACTTTTCATCGAAAGTCATTTTTTCCACAGTTATCCTAATTCTTAACAAACTATTAAACATTATTATTGCGATATGTATTACTAAATATTTTATCGAAACTCTATCAAGTTTGCTTAATATTGTTATATGGTTACGTACAATAAGCCCTTGTGGTTAGGTCCTTCCCCGGACCCTGTGCATATATAGCGGGAGCTTTAGTGCATCGGACTGCCCTTTTTATTTTCATCCCCCCCCCCACACACACGAAAAATGGATTTTTTTCGAGAATTACTTGTATCATACTAAACACACCCTAATATCAAATGTAGTGGTTGTACAAAGATGACTAATGTATGTGGATGTTTTCTTGTGAGTGTGTTGAGTGGTTAAAGGGTAAGTGGGCTAAAATTGTGACCTTTTTCTAACTTAAAAATTGTGGGCTATTCTATATTTTATATTTTCAACATACAACAATATGGTGGTTGTGAAAATGTTTCTTTGACTTTGAAATGGAAATGACATTTTACACTTTTTGTAAGCACTAGAGCCTCTTGGTTCTAATAATGATATATACTCATTGACTTCATGTGTCTCAACCATTAAAATTTGTACCTCATTTCTTCAATATAATTCAAGGAAGTCCACTCAGGTGTGTTGGCCGTATAAATTGAAATAGTTTTTTTTTTTAAAAAAAAGAAAAATGTCAATATAAAAAGAAGATCCTATTTTGAGGAAGATCTTATCCAACAACGGTATTACTATAATTTACGTGGGTCCATAATATATAGATTTTCAACTATGATACAATTATAATTGGAGAGGCAATTATTATTGGTATATACTATTAACCATATGGTTGAGTTATAGTAATGATTTTAATCCTTTGTAAAGACTTTGTATTTTATGTTAATTATTATAAATAAAGTCTTTATTTGAATAGATCATTGTGTTTATATGTGTTTCCATTACTTATATAGTAGACGATTTTTGTGTATGGAGTTGTTTAACTCCTACGTGGAAGATTAAAATTGTCGGTTCTTATAAGTTATAAATTAAATGTTCACAATCAAAGATGAAGTTGGACAAACATCTTGATGATTGTAGCACAAGATTAAATATAATTCAATCTTAATTATGGGAATGGTAAAATTACAACTTCTTGTGTTAGTACATTTTGTGTGTATTGAACGGACCAAATTGAGATATTCGTTTAGGTTCTGAATTTTAATAAACGATATCTCTAGTCTATTACATGTGCTTATACTCTTAATCTTGATATAATTATTATGATCTGTGTAGTTTCTTTTGTTATTTTAATCTATTAAAAGGTGAGACTCCATGATGAGTCAAAATATCCCTAATGGATTAGATAATGACAAATTACATTTGTGAAATAATAATTAGTTGATAGAACTATGTCTCGGATATGAGAAAGAAGACACCCCTTTATGGTTGCTTATAAGTTGTCACGTGAAAATCCTGCAGGTGGATTATATATATATCCGTCACGTGAATTAATTTAAGCATAGAGATAAAGGATTAAATTAATCAATGGATTAATTTTTTCAGAAGTTTGATTTAATTGATTGGTGTCGGTAATTCTAACATGGGGAGTTAAATAAGTTGTAATGGTAAAATTTTGAAATTAAATAGAGGAGTACAATTACATATTTTTGGTGGTATAATCTGTGATTTATTATGATATGGTTAATTCATGCTTTTACGAATTAAATATTATAATTGGAAGCCTCTGCTAAGAAATTTGCGGTCCCTACTATGCCTGATTAATTGATCGAGTTCGAAAAAGAAAAGGACTGTTAGTGTTTAATGGCTAGTAATGACAATTGATAATGTTCAATGGAGTTGAATAGCCTTGGTGTTTGATGACAGGCTAAATACCTTTAATGGTATTTAGTGGTTGTTGATAACTATTGATTATGGTTATTGGATACATTTAACAGTACCTAAATACCCTTAATGGTATTTACTGACTGTTAATGGCTATTAATTATGACCAAGAACATTTCATCTTTCAAACATTTTCTCTCTGCTGAAAAGTATAAATAGGGGTGGTGGTTCTCAAGGAATGATCATCCTTTTTTTGAAAATATTCTTGCCCACGCAAGACTTGATTGAGAGAGTTAGTCAGGAATTAGTAGAAGGCTAAATCCTGGAGTCTCAGTTCTTGAATGAGTTGTGTAAAAGCTTCAAAAGGTTAGAATTTGACAATTAATTCAGTTTACATTATTATGCTATTATGTATGTTTGTGATCTTGTTAATGCTTCCGCTGTGCATATTCTAACAATTATAGCCATTTGATGCTAATGATTTTCAGTTGTTGATCTGCATATCTTGGCCACTAACTGAAATACAATACTCTCTCTGTTTCAATTTAGTGATATTGTTTGTCTTAATACAAACTTTTGTATTTTATTTTAAAATAAAAATTGTGATCTAAACGAACCTTGAATATAAATCATTTTATTAAAGGTAAAAGAAGAATTTTAAAGCTTAGTTATTATGAAGTGAAGAAAAAGTATGGGTAGTGTTGTCACTGGGCTCTGGGAAATGATTTAAGCGATCAGGCATTTGTTGGACTGGAAACCCACCGGGTACTTATCCTTCCATTACATGAGCAACCGTTTCTAATTTCTTTCCTCTACTGTGACATCACTCGGATGATATTGAAGGGGGATGGTCTAGAACTTATGATGCTGTTTGCCTCATGGCCAAATCTTGAAATCTCATTTTTTTTACTTTTGACCTTAAGATTTGGCCGCAAGCAAAGTTCAAAAATTTAAGAGTATCCATTTTCAATATCAATGGTATAATTATTTTTTTCTAAGGTCATCATCTAAATGTTGTTTATTTTTAACAATTTTGCAAATATAATCTTTTTTTTGGTAACTAATCAATCTTATTACCAAAAGTGAACATTACATAGCATATAGGAAGATCAACTGCTGGACATAGCCCCCACAGTTGTCTTTACTAAGTATCATTTGAAACAGATGACAAGAAAAACGCATAGTCAACACCTAATCATATATTGCTTAATCTTTAAAAATTATCCTTATGGACTATGTTAGACTCGGTCAAATATTTGTTCATATATTGCTTAATCATATATATAAAACATTAGATTGTTTTGATAATGAGTGACGATGAAATTCAATCCCACGATCTTTACATATTTTAAACAGTAATTTAAGAATTTCTCATAAAATTTTCAATACGCTCAAAAAGATCCTTAGATAGTGATCGAGAAACTGCAAGACAAAAAAAAAGAACAGTTTACTAAACAACTGTCTCAAAAAGGGATAATCGATAAAAATTTGTGAATCGACAGCGCTTCCCCATTACCCATATTATATGGAAAAATATGACCTAATTGTTCACATGGAATGGGCAGGTTAACCCAAACTCCTTGGAACTGATGGAACTGATGAGGTAGCCCAATAACTAACGTCCCATCATCTTTGTGCCCAAACTTGGCATTACAAGCCCAAGTTGTTTAGGCAAACAAACTCACATGTTATATATTGATTGAATAATGTAAAAATTATATAAATTTCATAGTGTTAAGAGCTAATCATATCTCTATTATTTTTCAAATTAAAAAAAATCCTTAAAATTATAGGATATCGGATACATCAGGTAACCTGCGGATACATAGCTCACGAATTGCGAATGATACATTACTTAATGGAAGTGATGTATCCGAGAGGGAATAGGGATGTATCCAAGAGATGATAGGAATGTATACGAGAGAGGATTTTTGTAATTTTTTTTTAAATGGCAGAGAATTTTAGAGAATATGGTAAAATAAAATGTGTATTTAGATAATTTTTCCTTGAATAAGTGCCTATCTGTAAATTAAAAAATAATAATCATATTTTCATCTAGTTTAGAATAAACATTATTGTTGTTGATGAATCAAACATTAATTATAACTGATTAAGTAAATAACCTATTTCATTGACGTAACAATTAGTTATAAGCTCTCATATTTCATTATAAGATAGTAAAGTACTGATTTAAACTGATTAAATTAGGTAAGATATTCAAAACTGGAGACTAAATTAACTGAAATGTGAGTTTTTGGTCTGTTTAATTATATAAAAAGTATGTTATACTTTAACTATTTTATTTTACTATATTAGTATCGAATTAACATAACATATATGTAATTAAATTGTGAAATGATTAATAATTATAAATAAATATAAATATTCACAAGAGAAGCAATAAAAAGTATGAAGTAAAATTAATTGAAAAATAAATATACTAAATTTAATATTTTGTTTAAAATCTAAAAAGGTATTTTAGAATACCTCAAAATTCTTTTTCGAACTCCCCAACTACTATGTACAAGGAGGCCGGTGTTAATTCTCCAACAAGAAAAAATATTTATATCCTACAAAACACATAAAATGGGCCAGTCCTACAAGTTTCTCTTTTCCGTATTTTTAATGGAAGTCCAAAGATTTATGGGCTAGAATCCATGTTCAACGGGTAAAACATTGAAAAAATTACTAAATTACACAGCTTTAAGTAAACTATTTTCCATATTTCCCTATATCTTTTAAAAATCTCTAAAATCTCTTATTTTAATAATGTATCAGTATTAATGTGTCCGCGCTTTCACTAATGTATCCGGATTGGGAAATCCCTTATTTTAATAATGTATTTGTATTAATGTATAAATGTATTCGGATTGGGTTAATTTTAAGGAATTATTGTAATTAGAAAAAAAGTAGGGATAGATAGTAATTTCATCTTTATACCATGTGATTTATGTAACTTATACAAAAACTTAATGGCCTAAGTAGATATACACAGATTTTATTACTATAATGTAAATGGAATCTGAGGAGGGTATAATATACACATATTTTATTACTATCTCATAAAGATAGAGAGATTATTTCTGGACGATTCTCCGGCCTCAACTTGAGTACAACGAATCAAAATAAATATGAAAAGAAAAATATCAATAAAGAAAATATACACCATAAAAGGATTAAGTACCTTTTTTTTCTTCTTCTTTAAAGAATCACATTAGGCCTTGGGACCTTTCTTTGAAGAATCATATCAACGTTTGGTCATTAAAACTTCAAATCCAACTTAAAGTTGTATTTAAAATTTGGAAAATAGTTTATAACATGTTTCCCAACTTATTTTTCACTTTTGAAGTGGTATTAAGTAGATTTAATCATGAAAATTATTTTAAATGTTCTTTGTAAAAAGTATAATCAAACACAACTTTATATTTAACTCCAACTATATAAATAAAGTTTTATGATTATATTATAGTTAATTATAAATTTCAAATAAAGTGAAAAATATTTAAATTATATCCAAACCCTCCTAAGTTTTGATTGAGGTATTGATGAAACCTAATTGTACTTTTTGAACTCACATGGGGAACTCTTTTTTTTTCTTCAAATGAAATGTTCTTTTATATAGTTTTATTCTTTATACCAGGTGTAGTTGCTTTCAACCAAAAAAGGAAAAAGAAAAAAACAATTGATGAGAATTGAGTTGGTGTTTGATATTACCAAATGTGAGATGATTAAGGTTTTAATTAAATTCGTCAAAGAAAGTGAGTTTTTTTAAATTAAATTCATCATAATTGCATGTTTTTTTAATGTTTAATTAAGGTCTATTAATATTCTATGTGGCGTGTCCACTCAGAATGATAAATTAGTATATTTTTTGCCTTTTCATAGTTGGTTAAAGACGTGATTTGTTTGTTAATGAAAGATTAGTTTACTTCATATAGCTTTAATTATTTCAGGGCTATCGATATGAAAGTAATTTTTTATTTTTAATAAAAGGGGATCGGGATGAATGTATATTTTTCTATTAATCTCTAAAAGCAATGTGAATTAGGAAATAATAGAGTATTATATATTTCCATACATGTTTCTGCTAGAAACCATATAATAAAAGCACAAAATCATGCAGCGTAAAAAAAAATCCTTCTAAATATTGTTGAAATCATTCATATTGCTAATTTTTTTTTTAATTATAATTTCTTGTAAAAAGAAATTCTTTCTGATTTTGATATGTTTAACTTGAGCCGAATGTCTATTAGTAACAATTACTCTACCTTCACAAATAGTCATGGGAACACCCGATAACCTTTTTTTATATATATAAAAAAAGGTTGCATACACACCGTATCACTCTCCTTAAACTCCACTCATAAACTTATATTGGGCATGCATGCTATTAATATTGTTGTATATTTATCAAATTAATGCAAATACTATCTATAAAAAAATAAATCACGTTCATATTTATTATCACTTAATTTTTTTAATTTTTCCCTTTGGTGAAGAAATATATATAAAATTTATATAATATTGTTTTATTTTTTCGCAAATTTATACCACTAGACAGAGCGTCTAACAATTTTTTTCATTAAAATAAAAACCCTCAATAGAAATAAGTACAAGTAAGAGGGGCTAGGTCTTACCTTGTCAACCTTAGCTTATTTAATTATGAAGATTAAAAAAATCAATTTAAGATATTTGTGAGTGCGACTCTCGGAAGAATTGCTTTTATAGCTAAAGATTTGTTAATAATGGACACTTCATTAATTGAGTTATAAAACAAATAATGTTCGATTAGCTAGAAACATAACAATAAGTTACAAAATGTGACTTTTTGGTAATTTATGTAGGAAGTATGTAATATTTTTAACTAGTTTTATGATTATATGAAAGTTAATTATAAAATAACAGTACAAATTTAACAAAACACATGTAACTAAGTTATGAAATAATCAAAACTTATAATAAATATAAATATTTACAAGCAAGAGAATCAAAAGTACGAATATGAATTAATTGAAAATTAAATGTGCCTACTCAAATATAACATGAACTAAATTTAATGAATTTCCAAATTTCTACAAAAAAAAAAAATCATATGTAATCAAAGAGAGAAAATATTTTCTTAAAAAAAATAAAAGGTATTTTAGAATACCTTACCTTGTCGATTTTTTTTTTCTGTTTACCAGCCTTAATAAATAGCAAAATCAATAACAAATTTTAATTGTATTTATTAGTTTTATGATTATGTTACAGTTAATTATAAAATAACAACACAAGTTTAACATAACACATGTAATTAAATTATGAAACGATTAAAATTTATGATGAATATAAATGTTTACAAGCAGAAAATTAAAATTATGAATTTAAATTAATAAAAAATTAATTGTGCTTAATCAATCACAACAAAAATTAAATTCAATGAAGTATCAAATTCTACAATAAAAAAAAAATCATATGTAGTCAAAGAAATATAATTTTTTTTAAAAATAAATTAAAAAGGTATTTTATAATACATATAACATTGATTTTCTCCCGATCACCAGCCTTAAACCCTTGACCTAGTGATCAGGAGAAAACTCCTCAACCAATCAACCACTAATGACAAGAAGGCCAGTGTTAATTTACCAACAAGTAAATCTATTTCTATCTACTAAACACATAAAATAGGTCAGGCCTACAATATTTCATTTTATTTGAAATAAAGTTTAAAATATCTTCATGACTCAAGTAAATAGACCTACAAATATAGTAGTCTTCATATTTCAACAAAATTTCAATGTTTCACTTAATTTCATCAATGGATTAGAAAAAAACAAAAAATAGTTACCGTTTTCATTGTTTGACATAATATAAATGTTTCTTTTCTAAAAAAAAAAATCGTTTAGTCTTGGTATTATACAAAGGAGGTCCTTAGATCCAATTCTTATATAGGTAGAGACTAAGTCTGATTAATGTATTGATAAAATCTAATCGTACTTTTGATTTCTTACTTTTGACATTTATTAGAATATGTTGTTTTATTATGTATCGATTATCGCACAATTTTATTTGTTGTTATTGTTCCTTTTCTAAATGCAATATTTTAGTTGCCATCTTTTTTACATTTTCTTACCATTTTTTCTTTGCATAATTGTGTATTAATTTTTCCTTTCATAGTCAGTTAAGAACGTGACTTATTTGTTAATCAAATATTAGTTTACCCCAAATAACTTTAATCATTCTAGGGCTACCAGTATAAATGTATGTTTTCCTATTGATCTTCAAAAGAAATGTGAATTAGAAAATAATACTACATATTTTCACTTCTATGTGTCAGAAATCATATATGGTAAAATCTTCAAACATGCAACGTAAAATAAACCCCTCTACCAATTGAGATCATTCACATTGATAATATATAATTTTTTTAATATAATTTCTTATTGATTTTGATATATTTAACTTGAGTTGAGTGTCTATCGTAAACAATCACTCTACCTTCATAAGATAGGATTAAGGTTAAAATTGTATATACACCATTTTCCTTAAACTCAACTTGTGAAATTATATCGATATGTCATTATTATTGTTATTGTACATTTATGATTTATCAAATTACTACAAACACTATCTCTAAATTAAAAAATCATGTTTATATTTATTATCACTGATTTTCTTTTCTTGTGTCAAAAATAAATTTTTTTATTTTTCCCTTTTGGTGAATAAATATATTTGTTATGTTTGATAAATAGAAAGTACAGAGTCTTATTTAATTTATGAAGGTTAAAACAAATATAATCAATTTTGGAGATTTGTGTAAGTGTGACCCTCGAAATTGAGATATATAAAAAAATAATGTTTGATTAGAAACATAAGAAAAAGTTATAAATTTGTGACTTTTCGGTTCGGTTCATATATGTAGAAAGTATGTTATATTTGAATTAGTTTTATGATTATATTATAGTTAATTACATGTAATTAAGTTATGAAATGATTAAAATTTAAGATAAATATAAATGTTGACAAGCAAAAAAAATCAAAAGTATGAATTTAAATTAATTGAAAAAGTTAAATGTGTCCAGTCAAATACAACAAAAATTAAATTTAATGAGTTTTCAAATTTATGCAATAAAAAAAGAAGAAGCTAATAATATTATGTAATCAAAGAGAAAATATACTTTTAAGAATTTTAAAAAGGTATTTTAGAATACCTATATTAACCATGGATTTTTCTCGGCTTACCAGCCTCGAACCCTTGATCCAGTGGCCGGGAAAAAACTCCTCAACCAATCAACCACTGTGGCCAAGGAGGCCAATGTTAATTTACCAATAAGTAAAATTATTTATATTTACTAAACACATAAAATGGGTCAGGTCAATAATATTTAATTACTTAAATATAAAATCTAAAATATCTTAATGACCCAAATAAATAAGCCTACAAATATTTTGGTCTTCATATATGTTTCAACAGAATTTCAATATTTCACTTGATTTCATTAAAGGATAAGAAAGAAAATAAAAAAGAGTTACCGTTTTTATTATTTTTTTGACATAAAAAAAGAGTTAATGTTCTTTTCTAATTTATTTTTAGTTTCTTCTTTGTATTATACAAAGGAAGTCCATAAATCTAATTCTTATGGAAGAGACACTTAAATGTTTAATTGAGGCATTGATGAAATCTAATTGCTTTTTTTTTCTTCTCAAAATGTGTCTAATAAAGGTCTCTATTATTCTTTGCGGCATGACCACTGAAAATAATAAATCAAGAGTTATTATAATCATATTTGTGTATTAATTTTGACTTTTTCTAGTCAGTTAAGAACATGACTTATTTATTAATCGAAGTTTAATTTATTCCAAATAACTTTATTCACTAACGATATACCAATATGAATATATGTTTTGCTATTGTTGTGAAATTATATAGATATGTTATTATTATTGTTGTTGTATATTTATGATTTATCAAATTACTACAAACACTATCTCTAGATTAAAAAAATCATGTTTATATTTATTATCATTGGTTTTCTTTCCTTGTGTCAAAAATATTCTTTTTTATATTTTTTCCCTTTTGGTGAATAAATATATCTGTTATGTTTGATAAATAGAAAGTACAGAGTCTTATTTAATTTATGAAGGTTAAAAAAATATAATCAATTTTGGAGATTTGTGTAAGTGTGACCCTCGAAATTGAGATATAAAAAAAATAATGTTCTATTAGAAACATAAGAAAAAGTTATAAATTTGTGACTTTTTGGTTCGGTTCATATATGTAGAAAGTATGTGATACTTGAATTAGTTTTATGATTATATTATAGTTAATTATAAAATAGTAGTACAAGTTTAACATAATACATGTAATTAAGTTATGAAATGATTAAAATTTAAGATAAATATAAATGTCTACAAGCAAAAAACTCAAAAGTATGAATTTAAATTAATTGAAAAAGTTAAATGTGTCCAGTCAAATACAACAAAAATTAAATTTAATGAGTTTTCAAATTTATGCAATAAAAAAAGAAGAAGATAATAATAGTATGTAATCAAAGAGAAAATATACTTTTAAGAATTTTAAAAAGGTATTTTAGAATACCTATATTAACCATGGATTTTTCTCATCTTACCAGCCTCGAACCCTTGATCCAGTGGCCGGGAGAAAACTCCTCAACCAATCAACCACTGTGGCCAAGGAGGCCAATGTTAATTTACCAATAAGTAAAATTATTTATATTTACTAAACACATAAAATGGGTCAGGTCAACAATATTTAATTACTTAAATATAAAATCCAAAATATCTTAATGACCAAAATAAATAGGCCTACAAATATTTAGATCTTCATATATGTTTCAACAGAATTTCAATGCTTCACTTAATTTCATTAAAGGATAAGAAAGAAAATAAAAAAGAGTTACCGTTTTTATTATTTTTTTGACATAAAAAAAAAGAGTTAATGTTCTTTTCTAATTTATTTTTAGTTTCTTCTTTGTATTATACAAAGGAGGTCCATAAATCTAAAAGTACAGAGTCCTATTTAATTTATGAAGGTTAAAAAAATATAATCAATTTTTGAGATTTGTGCAAGTGTGACCCTCGAAATTGAGATATAAAAAAAATAATGTTCGATAAGAAACATAAGAAAAAGTTATAAATTAGTGACTTTTAGATTCAGTTCATATATGTAGAAAGTATGTTATACTTGAATTAGTTTTATGATTATATTATAGTTAATTATAAAACAGTAGTACAAGTTTAACATAATACATGTAATTAAGTTACGAAATGATTAAAATTTAAGATAAATATAAATGTCTACAAGTAAAAAACTCAAAAGTATGAATTTAAATTAATTGAAAAAGTTAAATGTGTCCAGTCAAATACAACAAAAATTAAATTTAATGAGTTTCCAAATTTCTGCAATAAAATAAATAAATAAAAGACAATAGTATGTAATCAAAGAGAAAATATATTTTTTTTTAAATTTAAAAAGGTATTTTTGAATACCTATATTAACCATGAATTTTTCTCGGCTTGCCAGCCTCAAACCCTTGACCTAGTGGCTAGGAGAAAACTGCTCAACCAATCAACCACTGTGACCAAGAAGGCCAGTGTTAATTTACCAATAAGTAAAATTATTTATATTTACTAAACACATAAAATGGGTCAGGTCAACAATATTTAATTACTTAAATATAAAATCTAAAATATCATAATGACCCAAATAAATAGGCTTACAAATATTTTGGTCTTCATAGATGTTTCAACAGAATTTCAAGGTTCCACTTAATTTCATCAAATGATAAGAAAGAAAATAAAAAATAGTTACTGTTTTCATTATTTTTTCTACATAAAAAAAAGTGTTAATGTTCTTTTCTAATTTATTTTTAGTTTCTTCTTTGAATTATACAAAGGAGGTTCATAAATCTAATTCTTATGGAAGAGACACTAAAATATTTAATTGAGATATTGATGAAACCTAATTATTTTTTTTTCAAAATATGTCTAATTAAGGTCTCTATTATTCTCTGCGGCATGACCACTGAAAATGATAAATCAAAAGTTATTATAATCATATTTGTGTATTAATTTTGACTTTTTCTAGTCGGTTAAGGACATGATTTATTTATTAATTGAAGTTTAATTTATTCCAAATAACTTTAATCACTATCGATCTACCAATATGAATATATGTTTAGCTATTGATCTCTAAAAGCAATGTGAATTAGAAAATAATATAATAGTATATATTTTGAAATATCTTTGCCAAAAATCATATAGTAAAAGCTCAAAATTATGCAGAGTAAAATAAAATTTTCTAACCGTTGAATTAAATCATTCATATTTCTAATATTCTTTTCTATGTTATTTCTTATATTTACTTTTTTTTTACTGATTTTTAATATGTTTAACTTGAGCCAGGTGTCTATCAAAAATAATCACTCTACCTCACAAGCTGATAGAGATAATAAGGCAAGGTTGCATACATACTATTCTCCTTAAATTCCACTCATAAACTTACATTGAAATATGCTATTATTAATGTTGTTGTATATTTACTAAATTATCGCAAACACTATCTGTAAATAAAAAAATATTCATGTTTATATTTATTATCACTGGTTTTAATTTATTTTCCAGTGGGAAAAAAATATTTTTTTCCCATGTAGTGAAGAAATATATTTGATAATATATATATATTTGATAATTTAAAGTCTTATTTAATTATGAAAGTTTTTAAAAAAAGTCAATTTTGAAGATTTTTGTGAGTGCGACCCTCGAAAAGAATTGCTTCTATAGGTAAAGACTTATTAATAATGGAAACTTCATTGATTGAGATATAAAACAAATAATCTTTGACTAGAAACAAAAGAAAAAGTTACAAAATGTGATTTTTGGTCAATTTATGTAGGAAATATGCTATACTTTAACTAGTTTTATGATTATATTATCGTTAATTATAAAATAGCAACATAATTTTAACATAAAATATGTAATCAATTTATGGAACAATTAAAATTTATGATAAATATAAATGTTTACAAGCAAAAAATTTAAAAGTATGTATTTAAATGAATTAAAAGTTAAATATGCCTAGTCAAATAAAACAAAAACTAAATTAATTGAGTTTCCAAATTTCTACAATAAAAAACAAAAAACATTAGAATGTAATCAAAAAGAGAAAATATTTTTTTTAAAATAAAAATTAAAAAGATATTTTAGAATACCTACATAGTTGATTTTCAAGTGTCTACCGGCCTTGAACCCTTGACCTAGTGATCAAGATAAAACTCTTCAACTACTCAACCACTATGATCAAGAAGGCCGGTGTTAATTTACCAATAAATAAAATTATTTGTATTTACCAAAAACATAAAATGGGTCATACCAATAATATTTTATTACTTAAAAATAAAGTTCAAAATATTTTAATGGCCCATGATTATATTACAATTAATTATAAAATAACAGTATAAATTTAGCGTAAGACATAGGTGTCTGTAAAAATCGAACCAACCGAAAAAAGTGTTATTGGTTTATTGCTATTGGGTTATTGTGTTTAACAAATTTTTAATGGTTTTATTAAAAAAATAATCAAATTATCGGTTCGATATTGATTTTTAATATTGGTTATTGGTAAACCGAAAACCCATTAAAACTATAGTAATTTATTACTTTTACATGTACATAAACATTAAATATGGATCTCAATAACTTACTAATTATTGTCTTTGCCCTTTAGCCTTCAATATACGCTTCACAATTTCTTTGAGTTCATAACTTCACATTATACAAAACGTCAAAACCTAAAGTAAGAATCCTATTCCTCTTAATTTCTATTTGTGTTACACTTGTATAGTTCTTTTCATGTTAGTTATTATTGTTTTTATTTTATGAGCATTTGTATAGTTACATTATAGTCTTATCGCGTCAAGTTTGTTAGAGAAGTCATATATTTTATTTTATAAGCATTTTCTTATTGGTTAAATCGAAAATCGAACCGTTAAGGACCAAAAACGATAATCCGAAAATTGATAAAAAAAATATCTTATTGATTTGGTTATTAGTTAAGTGTATCTAAAAATAAAAAATCGAATCGATAATACATAAAATCGAACCGAACCAACAGACGCACACCCCTAATAACACATGTAATTAAGTTATGAAACTATTGAAATTTATGATAAATATAAATGTTTACAAGCAAAAAATTCAAAAGTATGAATTTAAATTAATTGAAAATTATTTGTGCCTAGTCAAATACAACAAAACTAAATTTAATAAGTTTCCAAATTTCTAAATATAAAACAAAAAACAATAATATGTAATCAAATAGAGAAAGTATTTTTTTAAATTTAAAAATGTGTTATAGAATACCTATCGCATTGATTTTCTCTAGTTTACCAGCCTTGAACTCTTCACTTAGTGGTAAGGAGAAAACTCCTCAACTAGTCAATCACTATGATAAAAAAGGTCGGTGTTAATTTACCAACAAGTAAAGTTATTTATATTAATTAAAACATAAAATGAGTCACGTCTACAATATTTTATTATTTAAAATAAAATCCAAAATATCTTAATGGCCCAAGTAAATAGGCCTACCAATATTTTGATCGTCGTATTTCAACAGAATTTCAATGCTTCACTTAATTTCATCAAGGGATTAAGAAGTTAAAAAAAAAGAGTAATCGTTTTAATTTTTGATATAGTAAAAAGAGTAAATATTTCTTTTCAAATTTAGTTTTCGTTTTTTCTTGGTATTATACAAAAGGAGGTTTTTAAATCTAATTCTTATAGGTTTGAGTGAGCTATTTGATAAAACCTAATTGTAATTTTGATATGTGGTATTATTTATCGCACTATTTTGCTATTGTTACTGTTCCTTTTCTTAATGCTCTATATTACGTAATTTTGTCTTTTGTAGTTGGTTAAGGACGTGGTTTATATATTAATCAAAGTTTAGTTTTCCTCAAATAACTTTAATCATTATAGGTTGCCGGTATGAATATATGTTTTCCTATTGATCTCCAAAAGCAACGTGAATTAGAAAATAATACTAGATATGAAACTTGTGTCAGCACAGGTCTAATAAATGTTACTCTTTCAATCTATATTTATGTACATAGTTGGAATTTAGAGAATCATTTAAAATTATGATTTTTGAATATTTGAAGTTATAAATTATTGTGATTTACAGTAATTTTTACATAATTTTAAAATAATACATGTATTATTCCCAATGTCATAATTTATGTGATCCATATAGAATTTCAATAATCAATCAATAATTTTTATATTTTTTTCAAATATTTCATGTTGTTAATCATTGTGATTTATAGTATTTTTATGTTATTTTCAAATTTGTTACTTCTTTTGTTCTAATTTATATGACACGGATAGAATTTTGAGAGTCAATTAAATTTTTTATATATCTTTTTAAATTATTAATTATCCCGATTTATAATTATTTTTTTACTATTTTTAAAAGATAAAAAAAATTAAAATATAAAATATAAAATTATATAGATATCCTCATCTAAATGTAGACATGTCGACCATGAGGTGATTGGGTTCGACCTTCTCTATATAGTAGTAAAGTAATGAAGGTTTAAAAAATCAGTTTTGGAGATTTATTTAAGTGCGACCCTCGAAAATGATTGCTTTTATAGTTAAAGACTTATTAATAATGGACACTTCATTAATTGAGATATAAACAAATAATATTCAATTAGAAACAAAACAAAAAGTTACAAATGTGATTTTCGGTTAATTTCTGTAAGAACTATGGTATACTTTAACTAGTTTTATGATTTTGTAACGTTAATTATAAAATAGCAATATATGTTTAACATAACAAATGCAATTAAGTTATAGAGCGATTAAAATTTATAATAAATTTCAATCTTTACAAGCAAAAAACTCAAAAAGTATGAATTTAACTTATAAATTTCAATCTTTACAAGCAAAAAACTCAAAAGTATGAATTTAAATGAATTGAAAGTTAAATGTACATAGTCAAATACAACAAAAACTAAATTTATTGAGTTTTCATTTTCTTACAATAAAAAACTAAGAGAAAATATTTTTTAGAAAAAAATTAAAAAAGGTATTATAGAATACCTACCTTGTTGGTATTCGAGAGATACCAGCCTTGAACCCTTGACCTAGTGGTTATGAGAAAACTCATCAACTAGTAAACCACTATAATCAAGAAGGTCAGTGTTAATTTACCAACATAAAATGGGTCAGATCAACAATATTTTATGGGAAAATTTTCAAAACAACAATATTTTAGCATCTAATAGGACCCCTTGTCAACACTTTTAATATTTATTTTAAATGTCAATATTTTGGTTTGTTACATGGCTGACTTTTGTATTTATTTAATTTGAAAGAATACAAATCTTTAACAACAGAATAGAGAAAATCATGGGAGAAAATATTTCAAAAAAGGTAAAAATCGCTTAAATCTCTGATCAATTACAATTGGAAAAAAATATAAATTGCCATCTCTCTCTTGTTCTTTCAATTATTATGATTACATAATAATAAAGTAATACAGATTTATTGGCATTCAAATTGAGAATGGAATAAAAAGTGATAATGAAATACAAACTGAGCAAGATAAATACTCATTTCACTTGAAAAGTTAGACCATACAATACAAAACCTGATTGTATATCATTAGGACGAATACAAATTCAAATCTAAATACAAACTATTTGGTATATACAAAGTGATATTGAAAATACAAATGAGCCAAATAAAATACAAAATCTATTTTACTAATGCAATTAGTATGAATTCCTATATAATGAATAGGTAAGTAAACGGTATTTTGGTTATTTAGAATTGAGAATGAATACAAAATCAAATCTAAATACAAATTATATGGTATACAAAGTGATATTGAAAATACAAAATGAGCAAAATAAAATACAAAATCTGTTTTACTGTTGCAATTAGGATGAATACTTATATAATGAATACTTAAATAAATTGTATTTTGGTTATTTAGAATTGAGAATGAATACAAAATCAAATATAAATACAAAACTTGATGGTATACCATTAGGAAGAATACAAAATCAAATCTAAATACAAACTATTTGGTATACAAAGTGATATTGAAAATACAAAATGAGCAAAATAAAATAAAAAGTCTGTTTTACATATGCAATTAGGATGAATACCTAAATAATGAATACATAAATAAACTGTATTTTGGTTATTTAGAATTGAGAATGAATGGACAATTAAGAACTTCAATCCGGCAATTGATTCACCAAGTTCCATGGATTTGAGAAGAGTCTTTTCGGAACCATCCATAGAGCTGCGGCGGAGATCTGGAACCTGACAGGGAAACCGTCCGAGCCCGATAAGCAGAGAAATTGTGGAGCAGGTCCGACTCCTGATTAGACGTAGGAGAGAGCAAAATTGGATATTATACCCCAATTTGCACGAAGAATTATCATATGTTGAAATCGTACAAGTCGAATAAATTTCTTAAACAACTATAAGAGATAACAATGGTGGAAATGATAGAGAGAGTAGAGAGTTTTGGGGAAAAAATCTAGAGAGAATATTGGAATGTGGGTCTTTTTTTTACTTTTTAACCGGGTAGTTGAGTCAAATTAGGTAACTGTGTAGTGGAGTCAAACTAGGTAACTGAGTAGTGGAGTTAAGCTAGGTAACTGTGAGCCTGATTTGAGAAATAAAAAGATATTAAATTAATTATATTAGGATATATTATATTTGCTAAAATAATGACATAATGACATTTTTAATAATTATTTTAAAGTGTAGATGTTTTAGCTAATTATGTTAAGGATTTTGACTAATTTACTAATTTTTCCATATTTTATTACTTAAAATAATGTCCAAAATATTGTAATGGCCCAAGTAAATATGCCTACAAATATTTTGGTCTTCATATTTCTAAAGAGTTTCAATGCTTCAATTAATTTCATCAAAGGTTTAGAAAGAAAATTAAAAAGAGTTACCGTTTTCATTATTTGACATAATGAAAAGAGAAAATGTTTCTTTTCTAATTTATATTTTAATTTTTCTTGCTATTATGCAAAGGAGATATTTAGGTCTAATTCTTATGGAAGAAACTCTAAGTTTGAGTGAACTATTGATAAAACTTAATTGTAATTTTGATAGGTGTTATCATCTATCGTATATTGTATTTCAGTTATCACACTATTCTGCTATTGTTAGTGTTCCTTTTTTGAATGTTCTGTATTGCTATTCTTATTGGTTGCCTTTTTTCTGCAGTACCTCGACGTGACATGAGCGTGAAAGGGGTTCAAGAATCAGTTTTCTTTTTATAAGGGCTAAAATCACTTATTTTGGCTTTTTTACCATTATTTTTCACTGTCATTTTTCGTTTTCGTAACTATTTTGATTTGCTGCAATTGAGTTGCGCGAGAATCCTTTGAAAACAAGCTTTTTATATTCATGAAGTAGGAATAAAATTTGCATACTTTACATTCACTAAACTATTATTGTTGTTTAATTGAATTTTTGACTCCACGTGCATGAGAAACTCTTTATGGTAGCTAAGATTTTTATTATTATTATTATATTCTCTATATCTATTAACAGTTTGATTTCAACCAAAAAAAGGAAAACAAGATAAAAAGAAAAAGACAATGTAGTTAATAGTACCAATTGTGAGTTGATTAAGGATTTAATTAATTTCATCAAAGAAAGCAAGTTTGTTTGATTTGGTCACGTAATTTATTAAAAAATTAACTAGTTTTAAAAAGATAAAAAAGAAATTAAAATAAAATATATAACAAATTATATTAATGTCCTCGGCTAGAAGCAGACACATCGACTATGAGGTGCCTGCTTCTGATTTTCTCTATATAGTAGTAAAGCAATGAAGATTTAAAAAAGGATTGCTTTTATAGGTAAAAACTTATTAATAATGGACATCTCATTGATTGAGATATAAAACAAATAATATTCATTTAGAAACAAAACAAAAAGTTACAAAATGTGATTTTTGGTTAATTCATGTAGGAAGCATGGTATACTTTAATTAGTTTTATGATTTTATATCGTTAATTATAAAATATCAATATAAGTTTAATATAACACATATAATTAAATTATAGAGCGATTAAATTTTATAATAAATTTCAATGTTTACAATCAAAATACTCAAAAGTATGAATTTAAATGAAATGAAAGTTAAATGTAATACCTACCTTGTTGGTGTTTGAGAGATACTAGCCTTGAACCTTGACCTAGTGGTTAGGAGAAAACTCCTCAACTAGTAAACCACTATAACAAAGAAGGTCGGTGTTAATTTACCACAAGTAAAATTATTTATATTTACTAAAAATATAAAATGGGTCAAACTAACAATATTTTATTACTTAAAATAATGTCCAAAATATTTTAATGGCCCAAGTAAATCGGCCTACAAATATTTTGGTCTTCATATTTCAACAGAATTTCAATGTTTCACTTAATTTCATCAAAGGTTTAGAAAGAAAATAAAAAAGAGTTACTGTTTTCATTATTTGACATAATGAAAATTGAAAAGAGTAAATGTTTTTTTTTCTAATTTATTATTTGTTTTTTTCTTTTCATTATGCAAAGGAGAATCTTAGATCTAATTCTTATGACAGAGACACTAAGTTTGAGTGAGCTATTGATAAAGCATAATTATAATTTTGATCTATGTTATCATCTATCGTATATTGTGTTTCAGTTATCGCTCTATTATACTATTGCTATTTTTCTTTTGTGAATGTTTTGTATTGCTTTTCTTATTAGTTGCCATTATTTCTCACTGCCATTTTTTTTGTAACCATTCTGATTTATTGCAGTTGAGTTGCTCGAGAATCCTTTTAAAAACAAGTGTTCTATCTTTCATAAAATAAGAATAAAATTTGTGTACTCTACATTCACTAGACTATTATTGTTGTTTTATTGAATTTTTTAATCTACATGCATGAGAAATTCTTTATAGTAGCTAGCCAATTTTTTTTTTATTGTTATATTCTCTATATCTGTTAACTGTTTAATTTCAACCAAAAAAAAAGAAGTAAAAGAAGATACAAGAAAAAGACAATTGATGATATGATAGTTGATAGTATTAATTGTGAGATGATTAAGGTTTGAATTAAATTCATCAAAGAAAGCAAGTTTGTTTGATTTGGTCACGTGTGGTCTTATGGTATATATAGACTAATTAATTGCTGCTTATTCATTTCATAATTGCTTGTTTATTTAATGTTTAATTAAGGTTTTTATCCTTTGTGGCGTGCCTACTGAGAATGATAAATCAAAGGGTTATAATTACATTTTTTTGTTTTTTTTGGCCGTTTTGTAGTCGGTTAAAGACGTGATTTATTTATTAATCAAGCTTAGTTTACCCCAAATAACTTTAATCATTACAGTGTTAAATATCTCAATAAACCCTTTTAAGGGTCGAAATTAAATAAATAAAATTAATTTAAGAAAATACACATTTCTCTTAAAATCAAGTAGCATAACAATAACGTACGTACTTACTTCCATCTCAAAATATTTTTCGTGTTTTCTATTTACACGTTCTTTATAAAGAAAACATTAATCAGGAAAGTACCTTTATTTATATCTGATATAATTTCTCTTTATTAAATATTTACTCTATTTATATGTCATAATTCAGAAATTGCTAAGGGCGAAATAATTTAAAAGTTAATTTTACTTCAAACTTGTAAATTAATAAGTATATCCACGTGGCAGAGTGTGTCAAAAAATTAATATCCACATGGCAGAGTGTGTTAATTTTTATTTTATTTAATTTGGAGTGTGTCAATTTTGGCATACCAAAAAAAGTTCAAATAAAAAGAAGTGAGTCAACGGTATTTATCTTTAAAAAATCCAAATGCAGGAACCTTGTTGCCTTAGTAAACAAAAAAAAAAGTAGCAAAATTAAATTGGGAGGTGACCTAATTACTAATATACAATTTGATCTCCAATAATTTGGCCAGCTACCACTTTGCTTATTAGTGCCTTATTATGCCACTTATATTTTGACCATAATCTTAATGTCTATCCTTTTTTACAAGATGTTTTAGTGACGAACAAAATTTATAACTAAGTAATAAAATTCATTGTTATTTCTCTTTAGCGATGAATTAACGTTGAATTATTGCTAAGCAATACGATTTTTTTTTTGTGTGGTAGAAATATTGATGGGAAGAGAGAAAAGAGGAACAAAAAAGTTTTAAAAATGCAAAATAAGGAGTGCGAATGGATCGAATTTGTCAAAAAAAAAATAAGGGCAACTTTCTTTATTTTTGTATAGTTCAGAGGCAAATATAACCTTAACTATTAACAACCATGGTATATTTGACCCTAATTATTAATGAAAGACAGATTTGTTTCATTTCACATAAGTTTAGAGACATATTTGATCCTTTTCTCTTGTTAACACGTTCAACAAATTTAGCTTATATTTTAAAGTTTTTTTCTTAAATTAAAAAAATTTGTAGTCCGTCAAACACTATGAACGGAAAAAGGTAGCTAGCTATACTTAAGGGGAAGTGCAAAGTGTGTCACCATATATATATATATATATATGTATCGTGTGGAGCAAAACAACAGGTAGATATATTGTTTCAAGTGCTCCAGGATTTTGTTTAAAAATATTTACTGATGTCTTGTCCAAATTGCCTAAAGATATACATACACTGACCTGGAGAATAAAAGCATCCAACAATTTGGTTAATCTTAATTCTCAACTTTATGTGGCTCATATTTCACAACCTGGATCATTTGAATGCTTGCACAATCATCCACTTGTCAAATACCACTAATGTTTTTTTGGGTTTTATTCCATTTGTAGATAAGGAACAAACTTGAGTACCAACACTTGGAAAACAACAAATCCAAAACTAGAATGTTATTTAATATTTTGCTCATGCCAATATACAAGTGCTAGGATATTAGTTAATTAACCAATCATATGTCGAAACATCTTGTTGCCCATGTAATGAAGGGAAGCAATTCATGACTCATGCCACTTGACAATCATTAAGAATTTTACTCAATTTTAGTAACTCATTGATTCGTTATTTGAATTTTTATTTTATCGGTGAGATTTTTTGACTCCAATAAAAAATATAAATAGATAAGCACAAAACTGAAGATATATTAATTGGGGTGACAAACCATTACCAATTACCCATAACATCAAGAGCAACATTATGACGGCAAGCATAACCATTAATTTCCGTTTCCCACCTAAGATTTTCTTTGTGACCATTATAATCGTTACTTATTGGGTGCACACATTATAAATTTCTATTTAGAATAATAGCACGTAAATAACATTAAAGAGGTAAATCATATTGTGCAAACTTTGTGCCATAAATTCAATCAAAAAAATATAAAAAGGCTTTTGAATATGTTATTGAGAAATTTCATGCTCAACCAACTCGATTATTCGTATACCACAAGAGTAATTAAGAAAGTGATTTATGGTGGGACCAAACTAAGTTGGAACCCCAAATTTACAAGTTGCTATGCTGATTAAGAAATCCTCATTTAAAAAACTTCATTCATTATTCATTAGTAGTAACCCCTTTTGGAGTTGACTCAACTAACACCAAAACTTGCCTTTTATTCAACGCCTTTTGGGCCTCTTTGAATATATATCCACATTTCACACACATTGTACAAATTACTCATTTGTCCAAAATACAGGTTTCATTTTTTTCGAAAGTCATTCCAACTAAATTTTAATAATTTAAAACTACATGAAAAATATTATAAATAGGAGTTTCTTTTTTCATATCAATAAGATAAAAAATATATATGATAGAATATTAAGAAAAATTTATATAAATTGACTCTCGAAAAAACAAAATATGAAAAGTATTTTGGGACGAGAGGAGAACAAAAAAATGAAAAAGAAAAGTGGTCCAATGGATATTCACTACTAAAATTATATTTATCGATAAGTACTCTTCAGAAATAATTAATAGTACCAAGTAGTTCTTTAATTTCATGAATTTAAATTCATAAAGTAATAGAAATTTTATTTATTTGCCAGCTTTAATTTCCTCCAATGAGTTAATTCACAAGATGCATTTCTTCCAAATTTTAAGTAGTTAATATTTCGAGTTGAATATTAAACTTAAATGTAAAGCATAATTTTAATTACAAGATCTATGAGATTTGTTTGGCCAACATCACCCAAAAAAGTACGCACCACACATGTATATAATAACCATTAAGCAATAATTGATGGATACTCTTTATTCTTTTAATTTAATTCCTATTTAGAATTATTATTTTCTTAAAATGGCATTGACTTCAAAATAGGATAATTTTCATATTGATTCACTTACCTTAAACATTTTTCGTAATGTTATAAAAAAGGAAACATATTAATAGCTAAATCCTCTTGTTAAATTATTGTCCTTGATAACCTTGTAATCAAATATAATACCCTCTCAGTCCAAATTTACAAATGTCTTAGTTTGATTGGTATATAAGTAATAAATTTACTATTCTTTGACTGGCTCAAATTTTAAAAAAGTATTACTTATAATTAGGGAAATCAATAAATAATCTTCCTAAATGCTAAACTAAAGTCTTCGATTTTAATTGTATTTGTTAGAATACTAATTATTTACCTTCTCAATAATCAAGAAAGCGCCAAATTTAAATTATAAGAGAAAAAATTAAAAATATTTGATACTTCCTCTGTCCAACAATACTTGTCCACTATTGACTTAGCACACTCTTAAGAAACAATAAATAGAAGGGTGATTTTACTATATTACCCTTTGAATATAATAAATACAATGTATTGAAAAATATAGTAGGGAGATGACGATAATTAATGATAAGGGTAAAATTAGGAACTAAGTGTAAAATTATCCATTGATTTCATAAAGTGGACAAGTATTGTTGGACATCCCAAAATAGTATAGTGGACAAGTATTGTTGGACGGAGGGAGTATAAATTATAATCTACGACTTTTTTATTCAAAGGAAACCCACTTGGGCACACAATTAAGAAATTTCCAAAAATAAATTAAAATCAAAATAAAAATCAATCATAATCTTCAAAGTCAAATTTCTAATTACCGGCTATTTTCGGTTACCCACCTTTGCTCTCACTTTGTTATAAATAGCGCTCACATTCATTTCTACCTCTTTCACCAGTTGCTCGAAAACCACAAAACAGAGGGAAAAAAAGAAGAAAAAATAGAAAATGGTTCTACTAACACCACCACGAACTCCGGCCCGAGCTGCGACGGCGATAGCCGGCTCATCGAAGCGGCTTATGGTGAATTTCATCGGTTCGATGTCTTTGTTAGCTTTGTGGTTGAAGAAAGCAAGCCGAGGAATCAAAACTCAAAAACTCGGGAGCGATTCCCCCAAATCGCCGCTAGCGAAGCCGAAGAAGTTCCTCGCGACGATTAGTAACAAAGCGATTAATCTGAGGCATAAGAAGAAGGAGGAAGGAGAGCTTGTTGATGAGGATTTCGGCGATGGAGGACTTTGGCAGAGGGGAATTTTGATGGGAGATAAATGTCAGCCGTTGGATTTTTCCGGCGTGATTTATTACGATAGCGAGGGGAATCGATTGCCGGAGGTTCCGGTGAGATCGCCGAGGGCGAGTCCGTTGCCGAGTTATCTCAATTACGCTTCACCCAAAGTGAATTAGAGAGAGAAAGTATCAGTTACTTGATGCTCTGTTTTTAGGCATGTAGTTTTTGTTGGTCAGTTTTCTCTCTGTTTACAGCTTAAACTTTTTAAAATTTTTTTAATTGTGGTTATTATGTTTGTTTGGTTTGGGTTAATTACAAAAGAGATGGCGGATATATGAATTAGCTGTCCTAATTTTCTATTAATCTGGTGAAAATACTGTATAAAAAGGTTTTGAATTTGGTGGAATAAAATGAATTTGGGCTATTATATGCTTCAGTGGGATGTTAATCCAAATTATTAAGTTGCTGTGAATTTGCTAATTCTTGTTCATCCCGGGCGACAAGTGTATTTTAAATCACAAATTTTAATTTTTTAAAAAAGAATTTTGTATCGAATTAAAAAGAATTTTATATCGAATTAAATGGTGCCACGCAAATTGAAATGAAGATATGGCTGACGATTTAAGCTGCATGCTCATTTCCTTTCTTTTTTTTGTTTTCAAAAAATTATTAATTTCTGTAAACTATTTCTTTATTAGTACGCTATATAAATATTACTACTATATAATACACTTAAAATTATAATTTTTAAATTTGTAGTAATAAATATGGTTAAGAATTGAGGTCATGGAAGAAGCACTTGATTATATATGTATTCGAAGAGGCAGTTGATTGGGAAAATACTACAAATATTTTTATTTCCAAAACATGTTTTTAAAAAGTTTAATTACGATAATTGAAGTTAAGTTATATATACAGTACATCTTCCTTTTTTCAACTATTTAACGATTTCGAATTTCGATACCCAAAAGAAATATAGAAAAAGCTAAAGCTTTGTTTATCTATGAAAACGAACATTATTTTATTCTGAGCAGAAATCAAATAAGTTATAATTTTCAATAGTAGAACTTGTACCAGCTCAAAGGCCATAATCATGTCTCAAAATTTTATATTAATACTACCATATTATATTAAGCTTAAAGGCTTTAAAAGTCGATACTTGGTGATTAAATCGTTGAAAATATTTCAGGGGAAGACAAGAACATCATCAAGGGGTTTTGATTATATATTCCCTTTCAAAACCTACGCATACAATATATAGCCATTATCAATTGCAATAATATAATAAATTAAATATATAAAAATCAAACAGATATGTATAGAAAATTAATTTCTCGTTTTGATTAAGATGTTTTCACAGAATTAAGCTTTTTTTAAAGCCATCAGCCGCAATAGTAGTACGCGGGCATGAACTCAGTCATCCCCTAATTCGTTTGTTTAACGAATAATTGTGATTAAGCAAGTGACCTGGTCAACTTAATTAACTTTTATGATAGAATGGGCTATTATGAAATAAAATAATCTCATGCCAATTTCAGTATATGATTATTAAATTGTAGTTGGAATTGAATAATTCAACTTTTGTTAAATTCTTTTTTTTTTTATTCCTAGTTGGACAAAGCTTTGCATCATAATTATGGTCTACGGGGAACACTAGTCTCACATACAATTTGAACCACTCGATAGATATCCAATTTTTTGTAAAGTAAAAACTAAAAAAGTAATAATGAAAAATCAGTTCTATCAAATGATAAATACTCTGAGTATTAGGAGGAAGTGTTTTCCCGAAAAGTCAAATTTGTCGCCATGAATCTGAATTAATTGAACCTCAAAATGAATATATTGGACAACGATTTATTTTTTAAAAGTGACATGAGATCAATTATCTTCAGTCAACTATAAAGGCTACACAAAGTACGAATAGGCTAGGCATGAGTCATATGACTTGGTCCCCTTGCCTTTTTTTCTTAAAAGAAGAAAAAATGGAAGATCAAAGTCAATTAATGTCTCGTACATTCTTTGTCTTCCAAGTCCTCATCAGTATTAGGTACTTACTATATTAATAATTCCAAAGAAATGAAATCTTTTTTTCTATTTTTGCCAAAACGTTTTAGTAATTGGTCTGTCATTTGTGTGTGACTACACATACGATATAGCTCAAACGTGAAAAAAGACACTTGAATTAGGTGGAAATTATTGGTAATTCTCCATCTCATAATATCATAAATTTTTGTATCCGCCACGCGTCACAATCTCCTTCATCTGTATTATATAAAAGTCATCACAATCACCTTCTTGTGTGGAAGTTGCCATCGAAGAATCCTTCTTATGGTAAAATATCATTTGTATAAGTGAAACTCACCACGTCAAAGAGCAAAAATTTCTCCACATCTTCAACAAAATGTACACGTAACAAACAAGCTTTAGATTGATGGTCCTTCCAGAAATTGTTACATGCCAAATGTAATTGTGTTTTTTTTTTAATAAGTCAAATGTAATAGATTATTTGCTCAACGGTGCCCATAAGGAGGACACGTTAAACCCAATAGAAGATTGAATTTGACGCAGTTTCAAGTCCCTACTGAAAGTTTCTTATAAATTTCATAGCAAGTTGAATATTGTAGATAATATTATCATTCCTTAATTGTTGGTTTTAGAATAAACAAGTGGATGCATGATGCATAGGTCACAAATCGAGTGGTAAAAACAGCCTCTACAGGTGAGATGGCATACAATAGACGCTTGTGATCTGGGACTCGGGGAGGTTGGTGCACCATAGACGCTTGGTTACAGCATTATCATCATTTCTATCTTAAAATCTATTAAATTCCATATAAAAGAAGTTGAATTCTCAAATAACATCACTACATTCTGTGTAAATCAGAACACTACAACAGTCCGATTTCATATAATTAAAAAACCAAAATCTAGGAGAAAATTAACCAAACTTATAGAAACGGCTGGATTCAGCTCAAGCACCAGGAGCTGCATCCTTCACTTTACTATGAAGATACCCGCCGTATTCCCTAGCATAATCCTTCACATGGCTAGCCGTATCAGCAATTCGGCTTCTCGCATAATCAACCCGGTCCGAACCGGGCGGATGAAATCCCCTAATGTACCTATATAACCAAGAGAGAGATGCCAGCGTGGCAACCCCAAATCCACAAACAGATAAAAATCCGGCAATGGCTATAAACAGAACAGTACCCACAGGGACCCAAATCGGGCTCGAGATTAGAACCAAAGGGGTGAAGAAGATTAAACCTAAAATAATCGCGGTAAGTGTGAGTCCAGTGAGAAGGAGTAAGATCCCGCCGGAGATAATTAGGGTTAGAAATCCGACGAGTTGGGTGGAATTAGGGACGTGTTGTTGCAATTTGCGAAGGAATGAAGGGGTAGTCATATTGCTTTGGAATCGAGTTGGTGGCCTTTGTGGACGGCCGTAGTTGGGTTGTTGATCGGCCATTTTTGCTGCAGAGGAGAAAATTGAATGTTGGGGAAGAGAAAGTGAGAGTGAAATAGAGGAGAGTAAAGGGAGGAAAGGATGGGGTGATATGACACGTGTGAGGAGGTGGAATACATGCAAGAGAAACACGTGGGAAGTTATACTCCTAGATGTGCTTTGGGAGAATTGGACCTTTTCTATTTGTCAGATTTACCTTTTATGGCTCATATTTTACCATGTGTTGTATACTTGACAAGTGTCATAAACAGGGCTTTAAAATCATCTAAGTGCAAGTTGTTAGGATTATAGTTTTCTAGTGATCATGGTTGTTAGTGTGTAGTACATATAAAAGCATAATACATAAATATTTCTTTTAATTTAGTCTAAGCTTATATTTATGTCTTCTAACTTTAAGTGTACATAGGTAGACACTTAAACTAGTATAAGGTTGAACAAATAGACACATGTGTCGACATCTTACATGGCAATTTAAGTCTTATGTGGCGTTATACGTGTATTATGTCATGTAGGATTCATGTGTCTATTTGTTCAATTTTATATTAGTTTATTTGTACACATTCAAAATTGAAGGACATAAATGTAAAATGAAACTAACTTAAAGAGCACATTGATATATTATGGCTACTTATAAATATTGCGTGATATATAGCTTTATTTCATTTTCCTTTCTTTACGTTAAAAAGTGCATGAATTTTTTTTTTTTTTTTTCAAAAGGTGACTTGTACGCTCTGCATGTCTTTACTCCCTTTGTCCCACTTAATAGATTTATTTTCTTTTATAATTCGTTGTAAAAGGAATGATATATTTTTATATTCAATATAGTAATAATTTAATTTTAAAATATTCATTTTATTTTTAATAAATGACTTATAGCTATACAAACATCTCTGTCCCTATTTTAGTTCACTTCATAAGTTTTTTTTTCTCTCTCAAATTTTATGTCAAATCAAAATACATCATATAAGTTGGAACGGACAGAGTATCACATATTGCTTCTCAGCACCTCTGTTTCAGTGACATTTTCATTCCTGGTCCTTTTTGGCATTCTAGGACAAGAAGCTAGATTTCTGCATCTTGAGCAAAGAATCGTAGTTTGCTAAAAAAGGACACTAACATTTCTTCAAGCAAATGAAAACAAGATTTTATACATATAAAGGAGTAAAGTTCACACTCTAATTTGCACATTGAAACTAAAGCAGCTCATGATTCAACCTATAAGTATAATTTTTTTTTGATGATCATGATCCTGTTACCGGGACTTGAAAAAAAAAAGTCATGTTAAGACACAAGCTCTATATTACCTAAGAAAATAAATTCATTGTCTCCTCCTTTCTATCAAAACCTGTACACTAAACATATTACATAAAGGTAATAAATAGAACAAAACATGGACCTTCAGTTTCATCAATAAAAAATCTATCATGATTTTTGTTTCTTGTCGGAACCTGCCATTGAACTTTCAGCTGTTGTAGCGATAGCTAGTTCCATTAACCTCTCATAATCAATTTCAGTTGATTTATACTTCAACTTAAATCCACTTTGCATCCATGACTTTACACAATGCAAAGCTTGAGTGCTCTCATAGGGTGTTGAGAATCTCTGCTTATCTATCTCATCACCTTTGCTGCAGAAAAGGTCTTCAGGCGCCAATGCAGTTGGTTGTGCAGCCAAAAAGTCTCGAGCCATGGATGATAACCGTGGGTAACGTGCATTGTTTACCTTCCACCATTCCAAGACATCAGTTGGTATAGGAGCAGGAGGCTCTGATAAATATTGGGTGAGTTCATCTGTGGCGGAGGACATGCTTGCCTTGCGTTTCTTACGAGCAATTTCCTCTGCAAAAGAAACACTTCCTCCATCTTCGAGCTCATGTGTAGCATATGACCCGGTGATAGAAGCAAAATGACAGGTGGAATAGTTTCTTATAAAATGGCTTCTGGCTTCCTCCAAGTGATTATCAGAATTTAGACTTTCAGGAATGAGCTCGACTTTTATTCTTGGATCAAGAATAGCTGTCATATATGAGAAGGAGTTGCACATCTCGTCATTGTAGCTTCGAGCTTTCGTAGCCATTTCATCAGCAGCACTTTTGAGCCAGTCGGGGCTGTGTCGAGAGTCTCTACAGGCTGCAATCGTTTCAGAAATATGGTCCATGAAAAAAAGAACCAAACCAATTGTAAGTACTTTGTTTGTACATATGTCATTGATGGTTTTATAGAAAGGTTCTAAAAATGCATGCATGATATTCACAGCATTCTTCTCTGCAGTGTTGAGGAGCACCCTACTGCCTAGTAGTTCATCATACTTCCGGACGATAGTTTCCAATGATTTACCTGCCTACATGGAAAAAATATAATCAAAGTCATCACTCATTTGTAGATTAAATGTAAAGCAAACCCATATTTTAAAAATCCATTCTTGTGTTTCCTCCTTGTGATGTCGTCCACTTCCATCTATAAGTAGCAAGAAACAACTCATAGCTCAACAATGTTGGCATATCTATGTTTCTTTGTGCAATTTAGTAGAGTTTAAATATTAAACCTAATATAAATTCTATTCCCGAGCAGGATTGGCATTTCGAGTGCAAATATTTTTAACTTTTAACTTCTATAATTATCAAAGTTTCTCTTTTTCATATGGTAAACCTTGCGCACCAACTCCCCTATTCAGAAGCTCAACAGTGGCTGAAAGTGGAGGGTCCTTGACACTAATCAAAGTTTTATCTCTAAAAAGACATACAAATCAACTTCCCATTTCAAGCTGGACATGTATAAACCAACTGTTGCTAAGCATAGATTAGAGGTTGTTAATCAAGTATAATCATGAGATTATAAAATTCATTATCATAATACATTCAACACAATGGAAGGCAAACTAATTATACACGTATTATACACATTGAAGAACTTCAGTACAAAAATGAAACAGTTTAAGACAATCAGAGTGAGCTTTGAACTGTACTGATCCAACATCACAGTAAACTTATATAAGTTAGATATGTGTGTTTACCTTGTTCTCAAGTATTTTTACAAGAAGCTAGTAGCTTGACATTTATAAACATATTTAACAGGAAAGAAAAATACCTTTCGTGCAATGTCAAGCATCTGGTAATTGCCACTCCAACGAGGTGAGGCATCAAGAGGGAATTTCCAAGTGCCTTCTTGATAAGCATTGCAGCATTGGAGAAAATCCTGAGAGATCTCAAAGGATGTGTTCATCTTTAGGACAAATTCTCTTATTTTAGAAATTATCGACTTTGTTGAACTCAGTCCATCATTTATGACTGAATTCAAAGTATGAGCAGCACATGGGAGATAGTAGAAAGGATTCATTTTCTGGTTGTCCATATCTTCTTTGAGAGTATGGCACGCGTGCAGTGCAATTGGACTATTATCATGTGTGCAGCATAGGACTCTATTCTCAATATTATAAAGCTTAAGAACCTTCAACAAAGCATGAGAAACTTCAGCAGCCCCACAAGGAGACGATATGTGACAAATATCAAGGAGCAATGTTTGGAAGGACCAATTTTCATCAATCCACTGGCATGTCACGCTCATGTAAAGAAGTTGCTCGTAAGATGTCCAGAAATCAAGAGTTATAGAGACTTTGGAAGAAATTTGATCAACTATCACCCTTACATCTTCCTGCATACTTCTAAAAACTTCACAAAGTACTGATTGGAACTTGTCTTCAGGCCAAAGTTTTACTGTTGGATTGAGAAATTTAAATGAATTCAATAGCCAATGCACATCCAATGTGGAAGGAGGAAGAGACGTGAGAATAAGCCACTTGACAAGCAACCAGTTCAAATGATCGAGCTCCAACTGAGGACCTTTGACGTGAGGTTTAGGTTGAAGCTTCTTGAGAACAGTAACAGATTGTGGTGCAGGACTTGCGACATTTACTGTTATATCATATCCTGGATGACGATTGCTAAGATGTTTTCCTAAATTGCCTAGTAAAACGAAGGAACAACATCAAGATCCATAGATACTGCATAATATCCATATTTAGCTTATAATTTAAGCATACTTGATTATCAAATTCACTATGTATGACCTATTTCACATGAAAATTAAGCATTTGTCTCAATTAATTGGGGAAAAAGGTTTAAACGTACCGGTGGCTGTTGCAATTGAATAACTCTGTCCACAAAATTTACATTTTCTAGTTTTTCCATCCTGTGCTGTTTCAAAATACTTGAGATACACTGATGTGAGTGCCTTTTTCCTTAGTTTTGTTGTAGGATCTTTCTCTGAAGATCCCGGCGCGATATCTAAAGGTTCTAGGTTCGGAAGGAATGTACTTGGAGTTTCCACAACAGCAAGGGATTTGGATTCCATTTCTGTTACAGAAAAAAGAGAATGAATGCACAATCAGAGAAAAATGAATTAAGTAGAGTGAAGAAAAAAAAAGTACCTTTTAAGCTCTTATAACCAGTGTTGACATTCCAATCCATCGCGAACAAAATCAATAGCAAAACATACAAATTAGTGTTGAAAATTTGAAATTCCACTTCTCATTTACATTTCGAGAAGAGATTTTAGTGAGAGAAACAGAAAGAGAGAGAGAAAATTGAAGGAGGAGTTGCAGAGGAAGAAATGGAGGGAAAGGAATTGAGTTTGAAGTGGAGAAGGAGAAGGGGAAGCTGAGAGCCAGATAGATTAGTGATGGAAGCCGATCTCAGATCCGACTGATACACAACTTTATGTGAAGACGAAGCTTCAGCCTTTAGTTTGGTAGAGCCGTCACGCCAAACCCTTCTTCCTTTTTCTTTTTCTACTTTCCATAAATTATTACTACTACTCCTTTCTATTTTGTTTCTACTCAATTTAGTCCGAATAAATTTGAATTTATCACACAATTTATGGTAATGAGAAATTACTACTTCACTTTTAGTTTAGAATTAAACATATGTCATAATCATTTTAAATAACTTTTATTTCTAATTTATAAAAATCATAATTAATAAATAATCCTATTTTAACTTCTCAAGTAATTATTACTATGACGTGAGTCTTTTTAAAAAATTTAAAATATATATTGTTAACCTTAATTTATTTATAATAATAATGTTCGAGCTAGTTTGTGTGACATATTTCAAGTATATAAAATAATTTTCTTCTTTAAAATTTAAATATATCAAGAAATTGTCAAATAGAAGAAAGTGAAGTGATGCCATGTAGACAGCTCAAGCTGTGGAGACTTTTACTGAGTTGGTTGCATCAACTCGGACTCAGTTCTCTAGCCGTCATTTTTCATTTATTTTACTTCTCTTTTTTTTTTTTGTTTAATTTGTTTCTCCAAACTCTTTCGCCCAAATTAACTAATTTAAGCCATTTTCCCATGTGTATTCCATTCCACCGGCCACCCCTTCAAAAAAATATTTATATTATAATATTCTTTTATTTATATGGATAGAAGATGCATGTTGTGGAGATGAGGATGTTGAGATAGATGCGTAGATATATTATGAACAATAAGATTAGGAATGAGGTTATTCGAGATAAGGTGGGAATGACCTTTATGGTGACAAGATGTGAAAAACGAATCTGAGATAGTTTGGATATGTCCAAATGAGGTGTGTTGACGTCCTAGTAAGGAAATGCGAGAGCTGGTTGGAAGAGACTAAGAGGTACATGGAGAGGAAGAGGTAGGCCGAAAAAGTATTGAAGAGAGGTGATTAGACAGGACATGACACAATTTCATATTATCGAGGGCATGACTCTAAATAAAAAGGAGTGGAAGTCGAGTATTAGGATAGAAGGTTAATCAGGGTGGAGTGTTGTCTTATCGTGTATAAATTTAGACTTGTTAATGATTGTAGTAATAGTACTAGTATTATAAAAAAAAATGAGTTAACAATTTTTTTATTATTAAACTAGGAAAGTAATTTTGAATTGTAGAATGTTTTAGAGTGTGAATAAAATAACCATTTATAAATTTTGTCTTCTTTATCAAATTTATCCTTAACTAGTAGAATTAGTATTTTAATATTATTTGTTGAATCTTTCCTTGTTGAATTAACTTTTGAAATTATTTTAAGTTCAAATGCAATACTTTTTTCCTTCAATTTTATTTATTCACTATACTAAAAATAATTGTTTAACAATACTTGTCCATTTTAGAAAAATCAAGAGACGATTTACCTTTTTGTGTCTACTTTACCTTGCTGTTAAATACTATCAATATCAATATTTTACATAGTTAAACTAAAAATTTGATGAAAAAAGGTGTTCGTTTTTAATTACCACCTATTATGGGGAAAGAATTTTATCGATACCATTAAATTATAGCTTTTAGTGGAAAAACGTGTTTATTTTCAATTGTCACAATTATTTTTCCCCTAAAAAGAAACTTATAATTGAAAACAAGCGCTTCTTTCGATTGTTTATTTTTTCTTTCCAATTCAATGATTCCATTTGTTTTGGTGGGTTTATAACTTGCTGGTATAAGAAATAAGAATATTTAATATATAAATTTAAACCAATAAAATAGCACAATAATTTATCAAAAAATAGAAAAAATAAGTTCTGAAAAAAACTGACATTTCTAGTACTCTTTGGCATGTCACTCACGGTCTCGTGGGCCTTTTGGGCTCTAAACATTTTCGATACACAAATCTTGTCGCCATGATAAAATGTGTTCATAAGTTATGAAATTTCTATACTTTATACTATAAATTATTTACGAAGTTTTGCGGTAAAATTTGTCTTGTTCACAAGTTATGACGAACGGAGCACCCAATAATACAAATTACCTTTCGGACGGAACATACAGATTAATGAAAATAACAACTATATTAGTTTTCATCATAGTAAATCACATGATTATGAATATTCATCAGCCAAATTACCAAACAACTTTGTGAATTTTGTAAATCTTTTTTTTTTCTGTCTTTGTTCTATGCCCTGTGAGTCAAACTAACAAATTCAAAAACCAGTTTTGTCATCAAATAATTAATAACAGGAGATATACATAGTTCTTGATTTTTAATCTCTTCTTGTCCATCTTCTGGATCTCCCTTTTCTCCAAATAATAGCACTCGGGTCTGGACAAACTTGGTATGGAATTCTGGGTGGATTAATTTCTGGGACACTGCACACATTACATTATTCAATCAAATCATAAATGCCAGGTGGGACACATACTATATGTTTTTTTGTGGGTATTTTTTTTTCCAATGATTTATACACAAATAAACCACCAAATATTACTAAATAAAATTGTACATGATCACAATTTAAGACTGCAAGAAAAGTAGTAATTCCAATTTTTTAAAAGGATACGTACAAAATATTCTTTATATTATTAGTGGTAAGGGTGGTTCAAAATTTGTTTTAAATTATCAAAAGTACAAATTTCATGTGTGACAATTTTGTATTTGTTCTAATTAATTCCCTTTATAAGAATTTCTATTAATGCCTCTGTCAACAAATATATACTATCATCCAAGATGTGATGTCAAGTTTTTTTTTTTTCCAAATCTGGTGTCCGATATTCATATATTGGAACCCGATTAAATTTAGATTCGCACCGGAAAATTTCACATTAAAGTTAAAACACTCCATAACAAAAGCGACTTCGTATGCAGGAACTCAAATCCAAAAACCGCTGGTTAAAAATGAATAAGTACTTACCACTACATCACCACCACAGCCCTGTTGGCGTGATGTGAAGTTGACAAGCAGACAAGCTCATTTATTTCTTGTTACCCCTTTGCTTGTAATGAAAACCCTATCCTTAATTTCTATTGTTTACAGCTATACTATATTCCCTTATTTGTTCCTGATCACATCACAACTAATGTAGGGGGCTTTCATTTAATAAAATACCCTATTCATTTGACCACTTTAAGCTAATTGTTTTTATTATAAGAAAAAGGTTCTATATTTTTAATTATTCAAATACTTATTTTAGGACTTAACTAATTTAAATTCGTGTCAGAAAGTTTTACTTGGGGGTAATGCACTTCTAACCAAAGACAATTATGTTTTCAGGACTCGAAGTCCGTACCTCAAGGGATAAGGTTCATTATTGATTTATTCTTGATGAACCCTTTCTTCTAGAGTGTGATTACACCAAAGTTTGGACCACAGAATATATTATATGGAGCAGGTAACAGACTTGGATCCAAACACATGAAATTAGGAGTACATATTCTTACCTCAATGCAGCTATTTCAATCTGTGACAAGTCCATGTTGGTTGAATTGTTAGGTAAAGAAATAGTCCTTTTCCTTGTTGTGGTGGTGGTCAATGGTGTTGGTTGCTTGATAGCCAGTACTTTGCAATTCAAATTGCTACCTATACTGTTATGGGCCATGACCATCCTAACAAATCAATAAATAGTACAACTAGTTTAGTTCCACTCTGCTAAAACATATTCAACAAAATTTATATTTGTAGATGACATGTAACATATACATGTCATGGTATGGCTAATGGAAAGTGACAACATGAGAGAGCGTATTCAAACATGATATGCGCTCTCCAATAATGTAAATATTTGATGAGACGATCGCACACTTCGACTGTGTATACGCAAAAATATTTTAATCTCAAAAACAATTCTTGAGGATATGATATTTTTAGGATCATCTGATAGGCATGAATAAAAAATTTAGCAGTTACAAATAATGACACACAATTGCATGAACCGGCCAGCCAATGGGCTGTGACTGAAACGTGGCAGAGCACAAATCTCACCAAATAAACAACAACAAATTTAGGAGTTCCAACAAACTCAATTAATAATTCACAATTCCTTATTATAATAACTAAGTTAACAATTAAAGTGTACAAATATTAAAGTATAGTTTAGGAGACAAAGTTTCCTATTTGGATTCATCATCCTTGTATCTTTAATTAGATATTTCGAAAAAAAAAGCATTCTCTCCTTTAATATTCTTTTATTTTTAATTAGAGATTTAAAAAAAAAAAGCATTCTCCCCTTTAATACTAAAAGTAGCAATTCCTCAAGGACAGAGGAGAGTTGACCTACCATGGCTGTAGGCCTTTAATGGTTCTATTGGTAGCAACTAATTTCCTATCTACAATGGAATAATTCAATTCACACAAACTCCTTACCATTTAATCAATTTGTCCCTAAAGACTAAACCCTAAAGTATTAAAACTTTTTTTCTTACTAAAGAGATGTACTACTCCTAATTAAGATTCTGACGCTCAAAGGTGTGATCTAGTGATCAATTAACCAGGTTAACAAGGTCTCAGATTCAAAATTCATCGAAAGTAATGATATTAGGTGATTTCTTTATATTCATCATAGTACTCGATATTTGTGCTGGTAGGAGGTAACAAATACCAACTTACTTGTAGATAAAGCTATGATCATGAAGTCCAACAACAAGAGTTGAAGCTCCAATTTGTCTAACCATGTCAGCAATTTTTCCACCATGTTCATCTCCTTCAGTGACCACAATCTCTGTCTTGGTCTGTAACAGATCAACCACCTATCTCTGTTATCATATATGTATCAGTAACATTACAATTCTTTTTAAAAAATACAGAACATTATGGTTAAAAAGAAAAAACAGAGTAACGTACGTTGGGAAAATTGCTGCAAAGGTCTTGAAAAGACAGAGCTAATTGAAAACCTTTGAGTCGAAGAAGCCTAAGTTTGTTGCTGCTTCTGGATCTCAAATTTGGGAAAACGTGAAGAAGTGTTACTAAATCTCCATAACGTAAGAGATTATGAAGAGCCCATTGTAGAGCTGTTCTTGATATTTCTACATCTTCTACTATTATTACTATTTTCCTCACATCCATATGGAAAGAAGTAAAAAAAGTTTGAAACTTTGTATGAATTTCTTGGCCTAATCAGAGGTCTAGTTTTTCTCTTTTGATGTATAGTAACAAACAAAACATAAACATAACATAAGACTCTGTCTGCTTATGTTTTTTTTTTTTTAAAATAATGGAAGATTGAGATTGGATGGAGAGGAAAAACTAAGTATTGGAGTAATAATATAGTCGAATTATATGGGGTCTGGTCTCTGCAGGTTGTGCTTGTACGCTAGATTGGACCGCGCAAAGACTAAGCGCGGAGTATAGCTAAATGAACGAGTTGGATTATATTTGAGCTGAACAATTAGATCATAATCAATAAGTTTTAATTATTTTATTTATTATTTTTCTGTCTTAATTTATGTGACACATTTTAATTTTTGAAATCAAACAGTTTAAGTTTGATGAGAATATGCTCATGGAATCTTTAATTTTCTTAAAATGAAATTTATATATTTGTAAACTAAGTAAAAAGTACTCCCTGTCTCTAATTACTTGTCCACTTTTGAATTGACACACTTATTAACAAAGCAATAAATGACATAATGAGTTTACCATTTTACCTCTATTAATTTTGAAGTGGGTGAATTCAAAATTTAAGATTTTCAAGAAGTTTATTAATTAATTGAGGGTATAATAGGTAAAAAAAATTGTCCTTTCTTGATTTATTAAAATGGACAAGTAAAAAGGGACAACTAAAACTAGAAAATTGGATAAGTAATTAGGGACAGATGAAGTATTATAAGTCACAATAATTAATTGACAATTCAAAATATTTAAAAAATATATGAAAAATTTAGGCTAAAAAATAGACTTGTTTGAATCTCAAAATCCGAAATGTGCCACATAAATTAGGACCAAAGGAGTAATTCTTTTTGTACTTAATAAAACTTTTTTTTTCAATCATAGCGTAGAATATATTAAATTAAAAAATATAAAATCACAATTAGCCATGTTTAAGACATCTAAAATTCGACTAATAGATAAAACATTAAAGCAAAAGGTATTTTTTGTGGTAAAATGGAATTTAAAAGGGTTTGATTTAGTCAAACTTGTGTACCAAAATTCTCTTTTGTGCCCAAATTAATGTTTGTGTGTGATTATTAGAGATTTAATTTGTTAGAGTCGGATACAACATGAACAAAAAGCATTTACTCATGTAGATTTCATGAGTAAATGACTTTTAAGATGCTCAACCGTTCGATAATGTTCTACATTAATCATGCAACATTTGTTTTCATTTCACAATAATTACAGTAATACTAGGAGTATTATAAACTACTCTCCCCGTCCACTTTTAATATAAATATTTTATTCACAATACTCAAATTAATTGATGTATAGTCTTAAATTTTGAAAAATAATAAAGATATTTTCTTAATATGTTAAATAATACTTATATTATATTACTAATTTTTTTTTATAAAAAAACAAGTGAAGTGACGAGAAACATTCCTCAGAAAATTGTGGTTATCTGTTTTTTTGGTTCTTACTCCTTTGTCCTCTTTTCATCATTTTTTTCTTCCTAAGTTTGTTCTAGGTTCAACATTATTTTAAACCTAAGAAGAACTTATTTAAAAACTTGGATCAACAGTAAAAAGAAAATATTTATATTCATAAACTCAAATAATTTTCACAATAGAAAATACTTAGCAATTAATACATTTATGTATGATGGGCGAAATCCTACTTTAACTAAAAACAAAAAACCTATTTCTATACTCCCTCCATTTCAAATTAATTGAATTGTTGAGACATTTTTCATTTTTCAAATTAACTTAATTGTTCGATCTTCAAGACTACTTTTAGAATATTCTTCCAATTTTACCCTTCATTAATTAGTATTGGAATTAGTTATATAATTAATGTTTAGTTATTTTAATCATAAATTTGACAATAATTAATAAGGGTAAAAATGGAAAGTTATGCCTAATTTATGTCTTAATCTTCTTTTCTTAAAGGATGTGAAACACCTCAACAATTCAATTAATTTGAAATGGAGGGAGTATTAATTTGATTAAATTCTAACTTAGACATGAATTAAATATCAAATCCTAAACAAATAAATTTTCTTCTATAACACATTGATTATTTTAACAAACAAAATACGTACAATGATAATTAATAACAATAATATACTCAATACTCCCTCCGTTCCTTTTTATATGTCACATTTTTATATTGCACTTGCATTAAGAAATTACGTAACTTTACCCTTCTACCCTTATTTAATGTTTTCTTAAGTCAACTTTTCAATAAATGATGAATATGCTAGATTTCAAAAATTAAAATGCATTTGTAGGACTATTTAAATTTTTGAGTTTATTTTTGGAGCCAAATTTTTTCACCAATTGATCTAAGATTTTAAAAAAATTGTTAAAGCTTCAACTTTCAAGATTATTTTTGATTTTTTCTCCATCTTTTATTTTTAATTTGTTTGTTGAGATTTCTTTTTCAAAATAAGATTTTATAGAATAGTGAATGGAGAGAGTAATTAATCAATTTATGAAGTATTCCAATGAATATTAATTACTTATTAGTTTTCCTAGGTTGGTCAAATTATATATTTTCAAGACTAAAATTAACTACTCTATCAAGGGTATAATTGCAAGAATATGGTAACTTGTGCATTGATTTTATGAAATGACAAGTATTATGGACCAACTATTTATAGAAAGAGATGACATATAAAAAGAAATGGAGGGAGTATAATTTCATATGTGAAATCTAAAAAAGTTACTCCCTTCGTCTCATTTTATGTGACACTTTTCGAATTTCGAAATTCAAACAAGTCTATCTTTGACCACAAATTTTTCATAAATCTTTTAAACATTTTGAATTATCAATTATTGTGACTTATAGTACTTTTTACGTAGTTTACAAATATATAAATTTCATTTTAAAAAATTGAAGATTTCATACGTAAATTTTCAGTCAAACTTAAACTGTTTGACTCTTGAAAAATGAAAAGTGCCACATAAATTAAAACAAAAAGAGTAAAATATATATAAACCTGACTAGTATTTCGTAAAAAAGAAAAATTATTTTTAATATAAATCTTCAATTCAAATAAAATATTTCAAATCAACTTAAAAGAAAAAAAATACGGAAAGCGATATATTATTTTATTCAATAAAGTGAACACTCACTCTAAGAAGTGTTGGTGAAAGCGATATAAGAAAAAAAAAGGTCTTTTGTAACTGATCTGAGATTACATCTCTTGTACCTTTTAGCTTAGAATAGTAAAAGTTGCTGGTTATTCTTTGTTCAATTTTACTCATTCATATTTTAAAATAAATTTTTATTTTTAATATCATATCAAAAATAATTATTTTTTTCTCAAATTATTTTTCAAAACTTAAGACGGTAACTATATATCAATTAATATGATAATATGATAAATTACTCATATTAATTATTATTTTTTAAAAGTGTGCAAAGTTTAAAATGGACAAATAAAAATGAATGAAGACCGTACGTTATCTTTACAAATGATTCTCACTGGCATTTGGAACCTTTTTATTTTATTTTGAAAAGTTTATTGAATTTTTTCCAGAGAAAAAACAGCCTCGAGATCCTAAAGTACAAAGGCATGCAACAACAAGCAGAGGCGTATCAAGGATTTTGAGATGAGGGGTGCACTATTGTAAAAAGGTGGATCTAAGATGTAAATTTGATCGGATATATCTATACATATGTAAGATTCAGATTTCTAACCTCACTTAGAGAGGTGCACCGAATCATCGTCACATAATATGATACTCCGAGTATGGGTTTTCACATCTATATTTCAATATTTTTTTAAAAATATAACACTATTATATATGATCTCGGGAGGGGAGCATGGGTTCACGTGAACCCGGTGACCCCCAAATACGCCCCTGACAACAAGCAGTTTGTTAGTAAATGTTGTTTGTTTTAATTATAGCTTATTCAGACAACACTTTTATTAATCAAACGCTACGTACGTTGTCTGATTTGTCTCTTATATATATTTTTGATTAGTATAATTCATTAATTTTTTTTGTATATATATATGGTAGCTAGAGAAAAAGAGAGTGACATTTGTGTCAATTCACCCACCACTATAATCATATCAGAAGAATAATGTTTTCATTTCATCTATATTCTTATCCACCAGGAAGAGAACAAAAGGAACAAGGATCTTATTAATTAATTATGGTATATAAAGTTATAATAAACTCCTTTTTGTAGTCTAAAAAATGGAAATTAGGCAAATTCCCTGCTATAAGGCTCTAAGTTGCCAAGTTGGAGAACATTTCAAAAGAGATCTAAACACTCTAAAAGTTTGTCTGCATGAAATATTATATGTAAAAAACTATATTATATTAGTGCCTAATCAAAAGTAGCCTAATTAAACATGTATGTGTGTTAGTGTGAAAATCACTTTTTCATATCTCATCTCTTATGTGTATGTAAAAATGAATATCTTTTTTGATTTAAAAAAAATATAAAACTAAAAATAAATTTGTAAAAAGCTACAAAACCAAATCTCCCCAGATACATAAATAAGGATTCCATTTTTTTTAACAAGAAAACCTTATTGGTCATGGATGTATTAACTTGGTGATGAGCATGTATGGGAAGGTCAAAGGTGAGCGTAATGTTGTAAACTACAAGGAGAAGCTTTGATAATCCTATGTTATGTCAATTAATGAAATTCAAACAAAATGAACAAAAATATATATTTTAACAAGTAATCATGTTATGCAGTAAATGCAAGCTCAGATTTAAACCTTGCAACTTACCATTATAATCGAGCTCAAATATCAGCATTTACTTTTCAAACCTGTATAGTAGCATCAAATCGCTGAGTTCTACTGCTTGTTGAACCCAACTCATAATAAAAACATCCATCCAACAATGTCAACAAAGTTTGTAAAAGAAGTTGGAGCAAAAGCAAAGATGTCTATCTCTTCCTCAGGAAGTTATGCTAATTACATTCTTCTATAATTACCAAGCCTTACAACTTTGAATAGTTTTTGACCATGACAGTTGCACTAGACCATAAGATTAAATTGAAGGGTGCCATGCAGCAACATGAAATCTCATTTTGAGACACGCCTCCACACTTGTTTTACAGGATCATGATGACTACCACGCACATTATTGCCATGTCCTCTGCCACCAAGTGAGGTCGAGGCTTGAGATGTCCCAGCAGAGTGTTGTCCGTTTCCATGATCCTGATGGAGTATTGGGATCTCAATTCCAAAGGTCTGGAAACACGTCAACAAGTCTCTTAATGGAATGAAAAAATGATAAGCGTTTATAATGACATTGGACAAAGAATGAGAACATTACCTCAGCATCTATTCTCATTTGTTCAGAGAGCATCACTATGGATTCATGATCTGGTAGACCATAAGTAAGAGAGTCAAAGAACTCATCCTTATTGTAAAGAAAGTCCGTGTTAATCTTTTTGCTGAAGAAGTCCCAAACTTCTTTTTTGTTGAACTTTTTGTTCATTCCCTCGAAATCAAAGTCATCCTGAAATCTTCTTATGGCACCGGGATTCTGAACATGAAAACAAAAGTTATTCTGAGGAAAGATGTGAGACTATATTGTTAACAAACCAACAAGGAAATAATTAAGAGAATAAAACTAAGCGCGCTCATGTTTCCCAATGTGCAAAGGATTTGAAAGGAAAAGGGAAACTCCACTAGGGGAGAGGAATGAGGTCAAATTTGTAGGTGTCAAGAGGAAACCAAGATATGTATCCAAATAGGCTATGTTAAAGCAAATAGATTTGACAAAGAAGTACTGAGAAAATAAGTGTATCACAATAACAATGTAAGGAAAAGAGAAAATCTTAGACTTGCCATAATTAATATCATATGAAAATACAAATCTATAGTGGGATAGACACTGTGTGTGTAACCATGGTAAATAGCGAGTGTACATGAGAGACGTAAATGAAATTTTGGACTTGAACTTTCTTTTTGGCTTGGCACCAAGGAAAGTGAAACAGAGATGGAGTTTGCTACTACCCACAGGTTGACATCTCTATACAAGAAACATGCCAAAACACCAGTTTAAACTAGCAATTCAAAGAAGTCAAACAAGTGTGTTAAGTTACCTCATTTGCCCTTCCTAGTGAACAGCCTCTGCCCGGATGAGTGCCTCCATGCACCTGAAAGCATAATAAATAAACATCCCATAAGACTCATATCACTACCTATGTAGGCTTAAATAAAAATGCAAACAAAAGAGATAATTACCTGATCTCTTCCCCGAGAAGACTGACCTTCATCATGATGAGATGATGTAGATCCCTGCAAGTAGAAGAAGAAGGGAAAAAAGGAAAGAAAATAGAAAGGTTGTTGTTGAGCACAGAAACAAGTAGAAGAATATTGACTAGTGTTGTTTTGGGACAATGTGATCCAAGCAATTAGAAGAAAGAAAGAGAAGGAAGCATAAACACACAACAGAACCTCCAAAGAAGGAGGAGTCAGCTTATGGCTTACCATGTACATTAACTTAATGGTCTAGCTTTTGTGAAGTGTTAAAGTATGACGAAAGTCAAGGCGGAAGATGCTTACATCTTGAGTTTCATGGCGTCAAGAGCAATTTTGGTTAAAATTTGCTTCTTTCATTTTTTTAAAACTTTAATGTAGTTTACAAGTAACTGCATGCAGGAAGAATAGACTTGGTTGTTTGCTAATCAACATTCAGCAATAGTTATGGTTTAACTGATCAATGACAAGGATCAAATTAGGTTTACACACGAAACATAATTTTAAAAAAGGGAAAAGGTTGACATCAGCTCTACTGTTTACTGTAAATGGCCAAATCATATCATGAGGAAGAACAAACTAGTAGATGAGGGACAAAGAGTGGACATACAGTTTCAATTGTAGGTTTGAGCAATGACTCCGGGGTTTCTTCAGGGATATCTGATGGTAGAGGCTCCATAACCGGTGATATAGCAGTCTTCGCATCGATATTTGATGTCTGCAGTGACTGAGATGAAAAGGACTGCCTCGGTTCTGACTGTTCTACTTCTGGCAAAGAAAATGTCACTTTTCGGCCAGATAGCAAGGAAGGAAGCGTATTTGGGGAACCAGCACTACTACTCAGCAACAAGGGATGATGGTGTTCAGAAAAACGGGATCCACCAACTACAGAGGTATTTACATTCTGGTGTTGCGCTTGCCGCTGAACTGGGGCCTGTGATGCCATCAAACTCGGTGGAGGCGGAGGAAATTGCTGATGAAAATAAGAAACTCCTCCTGAGGACCCAACTGATCCTGGCCAATAATTAGGCACAGCAAGCCTACTGATATTTGCAGGTGGAGGAGGGAGAAATGAGCCCCCAAAGCTTGAACTTGATGCTGATAGGTCACGGGGACGGGGCTGATTCAACTGGAATGATGTAACAGGGAGGGTGGGTTGTGCACTGGTACTAACATTTGCTACTTGTGCAGCACCATGAGATGTTAAGGCCATAGTTGTAGGAATGGGCTGACGAAAACAAGGCTGCAAAAAATATACATGCAGAAGGTTAGACAAGTATCCAGGGTGTAATCAGAAAAACTAATCCGTATAAGAAAAATATACCCGAACTATCGCAGGATCATCAGGTACAGCAGATGTAGTTCGAGGTGATGGAGAAGATATAACCTGCAGATCCTGAGGCAACTCAAGGCAAAGGAAAAAGAGAGATCCAAGTACGAGATCATGTCTTTGGAAGAAAGAAAGAATGTTTTATAATGTCAATAAATGCATCTATTGTTTATTCAGTTGATGTTTCAACATTAAGAAAACCTTCCAGCTCTTGCAGAGAATTCAAGGACTTCTTCCTCCTAATTTAAAAAACCTTCCATCTTTTCCTCCTCATTCCAAGGCATTAATTTCACATAAATATTGCAAGGATACCTTTTCTATCACGTCTTCCTTTTAAGAAACAAAACTGCATGCAGATTAAACAAAATGATATATTCAGGATATTCACCAAGATTGATAAGAAACCATCCAATGTCACTCACAGGCTGCCACAAACTTCCAATACCACAATGCAGTTCTGCTTCAGAATTATGGTATATTCTCTACTTTAAACATCCAAAGTTAGCAGGTAAAGGATGTAAGTACAACTTACCTTTATGTTGCTTCCGCGCAAGTATATATAATCATAGATTCTGTTCTGCCCAGGAATCTGAGGGCCATATTTCAAGCGTCCTTCTGTCCCAAAGAATTTCACTGCAGCCAGATATAGATTAATTATGCATCAAAAGGGTACATGATATGAAGACAAAATTCGACGTGAGAAGAGTGTTCTATGCCTCCAATCCATATTAATACATAAATCTGGACATACAACTGAATTACTGTCAGTAGCAACTACACTAGATATATTTAAAATACTATATTAATAGATGAACAAAAAGCAAAATCCAGGAACTAGAAATCATCATATTACTTAACTAAATGGAGATCAGTATGTAAAAGATTCACTTTCTTTATTTGGTTGCTTGCAGCAAAATATTTGTTAATTTCTTTCCATAAAAAGTGTTTTATTTCCTATTAGTAGTTGGAGAAGTTATTATTCATTTGTAACCATAGTCTACATCAATATTGACGATAAACTTTAATACAACTGAAAGCTTGAGAAACTTAATCTAAATTTATGCATTTACTTAAAGATGAGCTTATTTAGGAATAGAATTCTAGTTAATGTTATTTCCTCCATCCCATAATGAATGCTATGATCCAAAGTATGAGGAACTATTATGAAATACAAGTAAATTTTGAACATTCATCCATTCGTTATTTGAGAATAAAGAATACTATAAACAACAACAATATCCCTACTAAGGTTTTTGCTTCCTAATTTGGTGAACTCCCAAGGTGACAGTGAATTTGTGAAGATTCTTAACTAATTTAAGTGGCTTCTCTAGCAAGTTGCTTGGTGTTGTTAGGGTTTATGCACTCCCGGTAACTTTTCCCCCTTATACTCTCTTCTCTTGATTAATTCTAGCAGCTTTTTCATTTTAAGCTTCTTACAATTACCCTATATTTTCCTTGTCTACACTTTCTTTGCCATTTTTATTTCCTAGATGAGATACATCCCCCATCTTGAAAATCAAGTGATTGATTTTTCCTCTTTTTTGTGAAAAGTCATGTGATTGAACATTTGATCACATCCATATGATTGAATCTTTGGTCAGATGCTTTCAATAAGTTCTGATCTTTAATTCTTCTTGGGATAAATTACATACATCTTTTTGCCTTTTTTTGTCTATGCTCCCAACAGAACTTCAATAATAGCACCAACAAATACAAAAAAAACTCACAATCAAGTTTATAGTACCACGAAACCACTAATAAGAACCCGGATAACGATGAAGAGTTATCAAAAGACACAGATACAAAAAAAAAGAACAAAAACTAGTATCAAAGTGTGGAAAGGACTATTATATTTTTCTGTGGTTTTGTACTAAAACAACTGAAAATCGACGCCACAGAAAAACAGAATCACTAAGAATCAGTACAGATAACGAATGAAGAGTTATCAAAACATACTGATCCAACCAAAAAAAATAAAAGAACAAAAGTAGTATCGGAGTGAGAAAAGGACTCTTTTTGTGTGGTTTTGTACAAAAGAGGAACTCAAAATCGATGCTTCAAAACCACAAAACCATGAAATCACCTAAGAATCAGTCCAGAAAACCAATGAAGAGTTATCAAAACATACAGATTTGACAAAAAAAAAAGAACAAAAAGTAGTGTCAAAGTGAGTAAAGGACTAATTTTGTGTGGTTTTGTACAAAAACAACTCAAAATCAATGCTTCAAAACCACAAAAATCATGAAATCAGTAAGAATCAGTCCAGATAACCAACGGAGAGCTACCAAAACGAACTGATACAACCAAAAAAATGAACAAAAAGTAAATCAGAGACTTAGAGTGAGAAAAAGGACCATTTCTCTGTGGTTTTACACGAAAACAACTCAAAATCGATGCTATCAAACCACAAAACTATCAAAAATAACCAATGCAACATTACAAAAACATACAGATATAGCAAAAGGTATATCGATTGTATATCAGAGTGAGAAAAATGTATACCATTTTGAAGACCAAGGCTATGAGGATTAATTTCAATTAAAAATCCTTCATAGCGCATGTCGGATATCGAAGTAACAGAAATAAGAGTTCCGATGCTTAATTCGGCCGTCCTTGCCGGAGCTGCTGTCTGATAAACGCCGGTAGCTGCCATGACGTTTGAGAGGTGTGAAAACCTAAGGAATTGATACCGATCAATTTATAGAAAAGAAATTGCAACAATAGCAGCGAAGAAGAAGAATAATTCAGAAGATAAAACCGTTTCACGTTTTATTTGAGCACTTGTCAAATGCGAGGGAAGCTCCTTTTTGCCTCTATTCCTATTTTGTATATTTGTATTTTATGTAATGACCTGTTTTTCCCTCTCCATTTAATTTTTCTCTTTTTTTATTGTGTGCTTTCCCACGTGAGATTTTGGATTTTTCTTCACCTTCTTTTGTTTTTTCATAATCACTTGTTTTTAAAACTAGGGATTGCATTCAGACTGCTATTCACCCTATTAAACTTTCAAAACATTTTATTTAGATCTTTACACTAAATCATGTCTAATTAAATATCTAAATTTTTAATAAGCTATTTCAATTAGATATTTTCTATTTAAATGTATTGTCATTCGTTTTTAAGGTAGCTAATTAACAAATCATAAAATATGTCAGCTCTGTTAATTAATCGTATCAACCTCAAATAGAAAATGTATGAAGTTTTATGGTTTATTGAGGCGAATGGGTGTAATAAAAAAAAAGATGATATGTTTTATTTAGTTAATTTTACTACCTAATAAACAGATGAACATACAAAAAAATAAATCGAAAATTGAATATATTATACATCTATCCTCTATTTTATTTTACGAGGGGTTATTATTTAAGTTAATTTTCCTGAAAAATACTTATTCTAAGTTGGATGATGATCAAATGAGCAAAGTGAAAGATTGTATATCTCTAACGTGTTTTTGTGGTTCATTTTCCTTTTATTTTTGTTTTGTTGAACTATGTAATTATTTGTAGACAATCATAGGATTAAATGAGGACTAGAAACTATTTTGTTGATAATTTTAATTAGCTATAATTATGAGAAATGAACAAGTAATTATTTTTCATTTAATTTGTTTTTCCAATTATATGTTCAATACACTCATAAAAACTTGTGAACATGTGAAAAAACAACCATTTAATGATTATTTAGATAATTGGAGTGTTTGAGATGTATAGAGCCACCACTTTCTTATACGTTTATTCACTCAACTTAAGGTACTATCATAAATAATTTTAATGTCGATGTTATATTTCTTAATTTTTTATTTTATAAATTAAGTCTCTTTCCAGCAAAATCATCTGGAAAAGAATAAAAGGAAAAGATCTTAATATTGAAGTTATGATAAATACTATACATTTAAAGTTTAATCTTTCCAAAAAAGAATTTCTTTAGGTGTATTGCAACATTAGGTTTTACTCTTCTGAATAAAAAGCTGCATTGAAAAAGAAAGAAATTTATATAAACTACGTATTAATTCTTTAACTAATATGATCACAACTACTTTTTTTCTTTTTATTTACTTAATTTGTCATATTTATGCAATCACACCAAGCTTGGACATGTTCATTACTAAGATACGTAACCAACATTTTATGCGAAGAGCAGACATGTTCACTAGTAAGGTATGTAAATTACATTTTATGTTAAGTGCGGACATGTTTATAAGTAAGGTATTTAACTGACATTTTGACCTAAGTATTGAGGGATGTTTATGTCTTTTTCCTAGTTTATACCAATTAGAGGGGGCAAATTAGCTCATGAAATTATATCCCACTCAAAAGTCGGATTACTTTAGGTGTATTTTTTATCATTTGTTTTTTTATAGGCGGCTACTTAAATTAATTGCCCTAAAAAGTAGTTGTTATTTTTTGGTTTCTCACCCGATGTCTTGAGCCCTCATTGAAGCCCCGATTAAATTCGAATTGCGCACTACTGGCCACTGCAGGGCTCATTCGGGGGTGACGCTCCCAATAAGATTTTCTCCATATCCAGAGCTTGAACCCGAAGTCTCTCATTAAAGGTGGAGCAGTCCCACTGTTGCACCACAAATTAATTCCCTAAGAAATAGTTATTCTAAGTTGGATGATTCTGAAGTGTGCCAAGTGAAAAAGGATGGCCCAGTCAAGTCTTTATAAACCAGTAGCATGATTGTATTAGATATGAGGGGATTGGCTTCTGCTGTTTCTATCCACATAATCAAACTGTAGAAAAACAGACTTCTTCCACCTATTTGAAATGTTGAGAAACAATTAGAGAGGCAAAAAGGGACCAAATTCAGTAAATTATGCAGTCTTCAGCTCAATTTCTTCAGCCTCCAGCAACCCCTCTTCCTCCTAAACAAATTCAAAGCACAGCTCTTAGCAAATGTATCAAATTTTCGCGTAGAGAACTTGCCATCAGCACCAGTTCATCCTTGCTTCTACTATCAGGCTCTCAAGCTATTGAACCATTGAATCTGTCAAGGGCAAGAGCAGATGAACTTCCTCCCGATAAAACAGAACCAGATCAAGAGCCTTCAAGAAAAATCGAATATTGTTCAAATCAGAATGTAACAAAGAGAGCATTTCTTGAAGTATCAGTTGATGGGGAACCTATAGGAAGGATTGTTATCGGGCTATACGGTGATAGTGCCCCGTTTGGCTCATCAAGGTTCAGTAATCTTGTAAGTGGAGCAGCAGGGGTAAGTTATAGAAGAAAAGATTTTGTGAGGATAATGCCAAATTATGTACAACATGGTGGATTGAGGTCATATGGTGTTGATGCTGAACTTGCCAAGAATACTGGAAGAACAATGGCAATCGATAACCTCGTAGATGAATGGGAGAAACAGAGTGAAATTTGTAAAGGTACCAAGAATGTAGCAAGAAGCGTTAGCCTTATTGTAAGGGACCCTTCAAAACCACCTCCCAAGATGAAGCTGGTTGCTCGTGGAGGGAAGCTCGAAATCGATCAAGAAGAAATGGGAAAAGATGTGAATGGAACAGAGTTTACTATTGCCCTTAAAGAGTCACCTGAGTTAGATGCATCTGCTTTAGTTATTGGGAGTGTCTTGGAGGGGATGGATGTTGTTGAGAAACTTGGCCAAGTCAAAACTGTGAAAGAGAATACAAGTTCACCTTATTTCAGGTACTAGCAATCTCCCAATCACCTAGTTCAGGTGGCTACTAATGATATTTTGACTAAACAAGAACATATAAAATAGACTAACCAATTAAGAAAATCATAGTATACACAAGACATAACCAACCAATTTTCTGGTTTTATCGACAGGGCGGCCAAACTGATAGGAGATAAAAGGGCTGTAGTTGCAGAGAGAGGCTTCAACAGGCCTTACTCAAAGGTGAAAATAACAAATTGTGGCTTGATGGAATGACCAAAGATGTTGTTGAGAGATTTTTGTCCTGTCATTTCTGTAAAGAGGAAGAACTGCTCAAGTAAACGAGTACAAAAATCATGTACAAAATAAATTCCTCGTGCAATTTTACCTCTCTTCAGAAAGCTTACATAAATGGTAATAATTTGGTGTCTTCTCCTTGTTTACTTTCTCTGTCCAAAAAAAGCAGATTACAATCCTCTTCTGAATAACTAGTCAATAATACAAAAAGTCTCTCTGGCTCATGTCAAGAGAAATCATATGAAACAATGCCTTGCTAATTAGCCACTACAACAAGCCTAGAACAAAGGCGCATCCGTTGTAACATCCAGGTAAAATATGGGCAATAAGATGCAGAAACTGTCTCCACCGGGAAGGTAATCTTATCACCCAGTCTACCCGGTGAAAGTCTTTTTCATCGTGAAACATGCGGTGTACTCCATCACATGGATGACTTTGCTGAATTAACTTGGACGAACAAGCTTCCTTCGTTTAGCCTGTGGAGATGTAAAAAGCTTTTGCACTGAAGCAACAGGATCATCCACCTGCATAGGACCCAAACAAGATGTCATTTGCTTTCTGGCGATAGAATTTTTCTAGTCATTGCATTACTCGGACCATCTGGTATCAAGAGATCAAAAGGAAGCTTATCCTTGCACTGTCTCAAACACCACAGACAAACCACCAACAATAGGTTTTAAGGGCCAACTCACCAGATAGAATTCCACTAACACGACTATAAACTAAAACATTAGATTCAGATAAACAGTTACGCCCAAGCAAAATTTTGACAAATTAAATGAGCTACAAAATCAGCTGATAAATCGTTTTCAATTATCAGCAAACAAAAAGACAACACTGACAACTTAATCCGGGCAAGCAACATCCCTAAGCTTGTCAAACTGATCGTCAATTTCTGTCTTGGATGCCTCAGCAGTGTTATAAGGGCATGCAACATGACTCTGCATCTTAGACTAATGATCTCAGTTACTTCTCATTTTTTTGTGATTTACAAAGAAAAGTTGTCATGCTCATATAAACTTGACTAAGAGAAGAAATAGACATGATCAAAGAAATGTGAAGTTCAAAATCGAAACCTGGTCTCCAGAATGGTAAGTCATCTTTCCAACAGAAGATAGTACTAAGATCCTGTTTGGATTGGCTTATGACTTATAAGCCAAAAGCCATAAGAGCCTGTTTGGATTGGCTTATGACTTATAAGCCAAAAGCCATAAGTTAGAAATTCTAACTTACGGCCTTTGACTTATTTTTGTGATTTTGGTGTAAAATAAGTGCTTATAAGCACTTTTTTTATTTTACTCAAACACCCCAAAACTGCTTAAAAGTTATTTTGGCTTAAAAGCACCTAAAATAAGCCAAACCAAACAGGCTCTAAATACAATTCTCTCTGAATTATGCTTAGTCTAAGCAAGGATTCGATTCTCTGAAGTACATAATGCAGTATTCAGATTTTTTTTTTTTTTTTGGAATTACTAACATCACTAGTTTAATGTAAACGATCTTGCCTTAAGTTCTCAAGTTATATATCCAAGTAAGCTCAAATTGTAGTTATCCAAATCAAGGGCATGGTGAAAATGATTTTTTGTAAAGGAATAGAAGGAGCAGCATTTCATCAATAGATCTGCCAAACACCAACCACAATGTGAGTTTATACAAATAAGGTTTGCGTTAATTAGCTACGGATTAATATCTGTTTCATATTAAGCTAGCCTAATTACTGCTATAATTAACTAAACAACATGCCTTTATCCTTACTAACTTGCTACTTTATCTATTAGTACTAATTTACTACTTCCTTACCTTTATCAAGGAAGATGGAGCATAATTGGACAAAGGAGAAGAAGATTCCTCATGACGCTGTAAAGCGGATAATGTTTGTTCCCATCCTGGTGGAGAGCCACCATTAGATGCTATCCAGGGGCAAAAATATCTGTGCAGCTTGAATGGATCAAACTCCAAAGCTTTATCTAAGGATAGAATTGGCAACTCCTTCCCTGAAAGGATAACATAGTCTGTCAGTTACACTTATATGAACATAAAAAAATACACCTCCTTTTTCTTTTCTATTGCTAACAATATAAACACCCCCACCCTGGGCGCCAAACAGAAAAGAATTAGGATACTGCATTTGCAGCATGCAGGGAGATGTACCTCCTTAAACACTTAAAACTGAAGTATATATACTAACAGTGCTGAGTGCTGATCATCAGAAGAATTTCTGCATGAAAACGTGATACTTCTGTGAAATTTTTAAATTGGTTGAAAAGTATCTCTTTTCCAAGCGTATATGTCTGATATATCGGCAAAGCAGATAAAATACTAAAAGAGGCAACATGATGCAACTCAAAATGAGTATCACGGAATAAGGAAGGGACCAGCCTAGACTTGAAGCTAGAGAAGAATGAAAAACTTGGGCATCAATGAGGTGCGGTCTTTGGATAGACAGCAGAATGTAGATAGGCGTTGTACTACTGGTTCATGGACATAAAAGAGAATGCCAAAAGGAAGATGAAGCCTAGCACTTCATATGGTCCTTTTGAAAGATGTTCAAAATAAGAAGAGACTGAACAGTCCTTGGACAGCAATGACGGTCCGATCTGCATTTCAACGCAGGTATACCAAACTTGGACCATTTCATGAAACTGGAACTATATTGCAAAAAGCTGACAGACTAGGTCAAACTTGGACATTTCATGAAACAAGATCTGTATTACTTAAGTGCTAACAAACTTGATTCACCCTCCAATTGCCACTTTAAATCCACTTCATGGGACAAATTGCAACAGTGCCAATGCTAATCAGCAAGCATGATCATAGAACACTACACAATTTACTAAAAACTGAATTACCTCTACTAGATGATCCAAAATCATTTCCAGCCTTGTCCTTACAATGATCCGTGACTGCTGGATCAACCTTGTTCATACTTTCTGCATTATCAGCCATTTCAGTGGTGTTACCAGAAACTTGTGCTGCAGCCTGGCTGTTTTCGGGTTGAGCTTCTGTAATCACTTCCGATGTAGACAGTGAAGTTCCTTCCTCAGCATTTTCTCCTGCAAGAAACTCTGGGTTTTTGCATACACCATATGAGCTCTTGGTTACTAAATCATCCTTAAGCTCAGATTCAGCAATAAACCATGCTCTCAAATTCCGTCCAATGATTGGCAGAGATATTTTCGCCCTATAATTATGTGTTGCTGGAGGAGGACCACCGGCAATTGTCAAGTTGAAATTTGATGGTCTTCTATCTAACATAGTGTTAGCAGAAGTTGCAACTTGTCCTATGCATTCTCTACTCTCATCACGATCACTGTTGCCTGAGAGAAGGTTTTTATCACCATCGGTGTGACTGATATGGTCATTGTTGACCTGTGTGTATCCACTTACTCGTAGAAATTCCAAAGGCCGAGAAACCATGGAAAAATCCCATAAACCAATACAAGCCCCACAAAGCCTGCAGTCGAGAACAACAGAATTTGGATTGATTATTGCTTCTTCAGAAGCTTGATTGTCATCATCTGACTTGCTCTCAGAAGTCTTATCAGTACATGAACTGTAGACAGTAATAGTCTGACTTTTTCTGCTCAAAATAGACTTATCTGAGAGATTGGCATCCTTACTAGATTGATTCAGTTGATCCTTGGGATCAACCAAATATGGCAGTCTGCGGAGTTCCCAGCCACATAAGCTAATTAGCTTTTGTGCCTAAACATGATTCAATATATCACAATATCAAAAATCACAAATTGTGATTCAACATCACACATCAAAAACCACAAATTGACAAACATAACTACTTCATCAAACAAAAGCAATTAATTTAAAAAACAAATTAGCTCATACAATATTTTAGAGCAAGTCCAAGCTAAGAAAATTAGATTTATCGTTTGATAGGATATAGACGCTGCTCACCTCCCCCACCTGCGCTCCCCAAAGAAGAAGAAGAACGATAAAGTCTCGTGAGAATTCTAAGATTTCTCAACCCCCAGCCCTTCCCCTCCAAAAGAGAAGAGTCTAGGGATATGCGGTCCAAGAATAAACATCATAGCAATCAACCGTAAAATGGATAAGACAAATTTTGATAGCAAGATGTGCACTTGGGCACTAAATCTTGCCATCATACTAATTAAATCAGAGACATCAAGTTGAGTAAGGGTTAGCAGCACTTTTGTACTTGTAACCATTCTCCTGCAATGAAAAACTACATGCTCACATTTCCTTTCATACCTGATAATATGTGAGAGAAGAAACTGAAGTGGGTTCATTTCTGGTGTCTTCTTCTTGGGGAGTTTGCATGGGCTCATCACGTTCCACAGTTAAAGATTCTCGTAGAAATTGTTCCAGCTGAGGGTTTCTCAAGAAATCAATGGCCTTAGGTGAAATCACAGGAAGAGCAGCAAGCTGTGATAGAACAGAATGCCGAATTTTATACTGATCAACTAGCACAGCAGTAGCCGTAGGTGGAAAATCTGCTAGTTTTTCATCGCAGACATTGTCAATCCAAGGGCAAAGTAGCTTGTGTCCACTATCTAGCTTCAAGCTGAACACCAAGGCGGCTTTGTCAACTGACGCCCACGAATGGGAGAACCATGAAATGAGAAGCACAAATTAGTTACAAAAGGAGAAGAAAGAGACAATGACCAAGTGCTTCTGTTTTAAGAAAAATAGTAAGATATCAAATGCCACAAACATAGAAAAGATGTATAGCTTACCTTGTTGTTGTGCCCAAGATGGCGGAGTAGTGAAGAGCATTCGTGATCCACATGCTTCACAGGCAATGGTATCCACATCCACATTAATCCAACCCCTTCTAGCACAGTTAACAGCACTGATTGTCTGCCAAGGAACAAAAGCATTGTGGTACAAGATTTACAACATGGCAGAGTGGAGACAGTTTTCTGTACAAATAGATTAGCAGAAGGAAAAATCACACAATGAAAGATGCTTTTTATTCTAAGGAAAGATGTAAAACCTAACCTTTACAAGAACATAATGAAGAAATAAGTGGATAATAGGAATTTAAAAGAGATGACATGTTCTAAAGGGAGAAGAAACAAACACTTAAAATTCTAAAACGAATCTCCTAAGATAAGGATAAAAGCCTGTATAAGCTCAAGTAGTCAGCTACATCGATTAGCTTTGGAGTTGTCATAAATGATTATACTTCTCTATTACAAGAACTACTCTGAAAAAGCGTATCGTTAAGAGGTACCTAAAGAAAGTTTGTTATCTGTTCCCTTGAGGCACTACATGTTAAGTAATTATGTTTCTCTATTACAAGAACAACTGAGCAAAAGCATATGGTGAAGAAGCATATAAAGAAAGTTTGCTCTGTTCCCTTGAGGCATTACATGTTTGATACTTAGGCATGGCAATGGGGTGTGGGAAGGCCACCATTCTTACCCTGGACCCCAAGATTTTCTTTTTGGGTTCTGGAATTTTAGAACAACGACTTTAAGTGCTGATAACTGGGTTCTAGATTTTCAGAATGACTCAACACAAATACACTATTTGAGTAAAAGTTACTCAGTAGGCTGAACCCGTAATTGGGCTTCTACCTCTGCCACTTGCCCCGTTAATACCCCACCCATCTTACCTTCTCAGGCTGAACTGCCCTTTCCAGGTGAAACTCTAAAAAAGTCTTAGTCTGTATATCTCAGGGATGTAGTACTATTTAATTTAGCAGGGATTATCTATGCCAGTACAACAATAACATAGGGTAAAATGTACCAAACCTTACCCCTACCTTGGTTGGGGTAGAGAGACTATTTCCATAGAGCCTCAACTCAAAAAGGGATTATATATGTAAGTAAATCTCAACATTCAAATTAAGCACTTCATAATAAGAATGGGCAGTAAAATACGGAACCTGTGGTTTAGCAAACCAGGTCATAGACTTAAAAGTTGATATCCTTCTAAACAAATCATCTCTGTCCCATGGTCTACACGGCGGAGCTTCCTCTGAACCTTTAGTAGCTAATAAGCTGTATTTGTTAACTACTTTGCCTATTGATGACATATCCGGACGCTTCTTGCCTCTTGACAATTGAACTCCAGATGCACTACACCAACCAAATTAAAACCCCATAATTAATCACCGTAGCTCAAAGTTGAAAGTAACAACATTCATGAAATTTGTATACAAATTCAGTCGAAATTAAAGGGAACCTGGAATTTGGTTTGGATTTAGGAGGAGTCCGAAAGATCTTATCCATGGCGTCCTCAAATCGCTTCTGTGATTCTTCAGCCATTTTTTCAGTGTCTTAATCTGTTCATGGAGGATTAATCGCTGAGCTGCCGAGAACTTCTTTTTCCGGTGCCCAAATTGATTTTGAAAGGGAAAAAGAATAAAATTTAATTTTCGAAAATAAGATAACTTTACCCTTCATTACTATTATTTCATAATGTGACTTAAGATAACTATTTCAATACTAATTACTTATCCTAATAATAAAATTATTCCAAGATTATTATTTTCTCCGTCTTGATTTATGTGATGTAGTTTGATTTGTTGAGCGACTATAAATCATTTTATTTATGATAAAATAGATATTTTAAAGCGAAATTATTATTAAATATAAAAATGTGTCACTCACTGAAATCGACTAAAAAAGAAATTAAGAGTTTGATTGGCATTACTTATAAAAACAACGTATTTCAAGAAGTACTTTTTAAAATTAATTTTTTATAAAAGTGTTTTTTTAAAAAGGTAATTTGTATTTGGCTAATTCATTTGAAAAGTGTTTTTGATAAGCATGTTGTGTTTGGTTAATCTATTTTAAAAAGTGCTTTTAAGAATCAAATTACAAAAAAAGACAAGTATCAATGTACTTTTAATATTAAGATTAGTTTATAGAGAGAAACTATTTTAAATATCTATTATAAAAATTTCAATCAAATTTTTATTTTTATTAAATTAAAATGTACATGCTCAATTTTTCAATTTATTATACACAAATTAAAAAAAATATTGATATAATATTAACATAATGATTTAAATATAATTAAAAATATCAAATATAAAATAATAATAATAAACGTAAAATAAAATAAAACAAGTTATTACATAAAAATAAAATTCTTAAATGAAGTCAAACTTATGAGATATACTAATTAATTAATAAGAGATATATTGATAAATATGTAAATTTGAAAAGGATATTTTGGTTTTAAAAAAATAATTTTCTTCTGCTTCTTTTTTTTAAGAAACATTGACTTAAACATTTTCTTTAATAATCTTGTGATCTTCATCATTCGCAAGATTGTTGTACATAATCATCGATCGGAAAATTATTGTACTTTCACTATCTTCATCCCTTCTTGACTTAAACATTTTCTTTAATAATCTTAATATTTGGGTTAGTTTGTACGTTTTTCAATTAATTTTGTAAGCTATTTTTAACCTCCTTAATATATGTTCATTTAGTTTTGTCCACGAATATTTTCATCGAAAATTTAAATATATCCGTCAAAATTTAAACATAAGATCTCCATCATAATTTTATTTGACTTAAATATTACAGTAGTGAAAACACACATACCATTGCTAATAGCGATCGACTAATAAATAACCCACTAGTCACTACTCTGTCACTTTCGATCAAATATATTTTCCCCCTTTTTAGAAGAAAGAAGAACCATATTTTGATGTTTGATCGTGAGATAATGTGAGATATTTTAGGATTAAATTTATATATATATATATTTGATTATCATAGTATTGGGATTAACTTTTGCACACCTCGATTAATTTCACGAGATACTTATCACCTCACACAACAGATAACTACAAGTACCAAATAATCTTCCTCACTCCACCTAATTTGACAAAGAACTCACGGCGATCTATAGGAAAATCACTATATATGTCTACCAAGATTAAAATAGACAAAAAACTCTGCTGAAATTGATAGAAGATATAACTAAATATCTAGTTATTTATTCCACCTAGAGGGTGAGATAAATTAGTCTCAAGAATCAAGATTATAACTTAGAAGCTCATAAAAGTCAAATGCATGGTCATAAAATTAAACATATTTTGGAAATAAAACACCTAATTACTCTTTAAAAAAATGTAAGAAAAGAAATACTCTTCCTATTCTTAAATGAACTAACTAAAAAATTACTACCAAGTAAATATGAAAAGGAACTTGAGGATGTCATAATCTTTAGTAATTTGCTCATTAACCTCAAAATCTTTAAGAAAATGACGCCAACACTTGTTTCGAGTAGCTGAGCAACAATTGCCTTCTCTTCTTCTTTCAAATTCTTTGCTGACTCCCTATGCAAATCATAAGTAAGATAAATTAATATTAATTTAAAATTGTAACGATAAAACGAAAAATAAATATATATGTTTTAATTAGAGAACATTACATGTGCGAGTGTAGGAAAATAAGACGATATTGATAGAGTCAATATCTTTGGATGAAACATGTTAAGTAAGCTATCAATTACAAATCTCATCAAAGATTCATGTCGAATTAATTTGAGCTTCGTCATGTCTAGCTCTAAGTGTTCAATATGATGTAGCAGTTGTGTTGGAATCCACCATTGAAGTCCACGTTTGTCCATTTCAGAAAACTTTGTGATCTTCATCATTCAAAGAAAAAAAAAGTGAATAATTCTCATGGACAATAAACGAGTAGCTAGGTATTCATTAAAATTATAATACGTACGTACCTCATCCCAAATGCTCTAGGACAATACCATATTGTTGCTGAAATTGTTAAGGTGACTTATCAATTTCTTGAACCAAGCATTATTAATCGTTGGTGCTTTAATCAATAGTTCAATCCTGGTCTCTACGAGCTTTGAAGAATCACTTTGTGCTAAACAAGGTATATATTTTGTACCTATGTATTTGAAAGAAGATAAATTGGGAGTAGAAATTTCAAGTCGTTTGGTAAAAGATAAGGTCAAAGTTCTAAGTGATTGACTTGAAATTTTGATATACTTCCGTGTCTCACAACCAAAATACAAAGTTTTAAGATGAGGAAAATCGAAACATAAGTCTTCATTAAGACCATCCGGAAATCTCTCACAATCCAAGTGAAATTCTCGTAACATTGTACAAGTACAAATATCCATGTAAACTGCATTGTCTTCGCGATCACTCGAGTAGACAAAGTGAAATACTTGTAAATTTGGAGCAAAAACTTGTATACTACTCATAGAATCATAATGCTTCACATAAAGCTTCTCCAAATTGTCTAATTCAGACAACATTAAAAACATTGGTGGATTATTATGGTACCTCCATTGTCTCTCACAATTCACCAATCTCAATTCTCTAATACAAGGGCACTTTCTAATAAACCTTGACAAAGTTTGTCCATAAAATCTAACACCATCCAATTTCAACTCTTGTAAAGAATAAAATTTTGCTTCACCATTGCGCACATGTTCACCAAGTGTGCAACAACTTAAATGAAGAACACTAAGACATGTGGACTGAAAAATATAGGGCAAATTGAATGAAGAATTCCTTAATGTCAAATACACCTCATGGAAATCGTTTTCGTCGATCAATCTCATGAGATTTAAAACATTTTGATCATCATCAGAAGAAATAAATCGAACACATAATATATGTTTCTCAGCCTTAATTAACATACTTTTCGATGTCTCAAGGGAGTGAAGGATCCAATCTGAGAATGTCATGTTACGTTTATTTTCTAATAAGAAAATGGACTCATCGAAAGAAAAAGAGTGAGGGGGTGTTACGATACCAATGTTTGTTAACAAGGTGAACATGAACTATGTCGTAAAAACTTAGGTAGAAAAATATCAAATGTAGAAGATGATCCGGCAATCCTAACGTTGGATCGATCGAATTAGTACTAAAATCAACTGTTTGAGACATAGCCATGATGGGGAATTGAAACAACACAAATCATATAAACTCTAACTTTAGCCCATTTTATTCATATTTTCTCAACAACGTAACTATATATAAGTACAATATAAGTAATTGTTTTTTTAACCAAAAGTTATTTTGAAAGGCAATCGAAAATTGAGGCCCAAGACAGTTATAGTAAAATATTAATTATTACTTTATGTCCAAGTTTAATTGTTTATCTCCCCAATTTTTATTTTTATTTTAATAAAGTTGTGTAGATACAATATTAATTCTATTTTAATTAAAAAGGCAAGTAATTATATCAACAGCTCGGTACAGAGTATTTTCCAATTGATTTATGTTCTTTTTCTCATAGGGATTATTAAGGAAAAACTGAAGAAAAGAATCCAGCTGGAAACAATTACTGGGACTAGGAGTAATACTTGCGGAAGATTTATTAATAGTTCTATTCCGGTCTCAATTTACATGACATAGTTAATTTCGGAAAGTCAAATAAGAAAATCTTTTACTGTTGCGTGCTCTATTTTAAATTGTTAATTCTTGTGACTTATGGTCCGTTTGGACATGTGATATGGAATCATTAATCATTAATATTTGAAATCATCGATTTGAAGTTGAAACTTTGTTTGGACATATAATCTGAATTTTCTTGAGTTGTATTATTTTTTCCTCATAAATATGAAAATTCCACTAGTTGTACTGGAAACTATCAAAAAAATTCAATTCTTATACAGTCTTACTAAATGAATAAATCATAATTCATAAACAAGATATCGTAATATTCTAAAGCTCCGCATTGATAAATCACATCTTTTATAAATAAATGTGTGACTAGGAACTTTCAAATGCACATAATTTTATAAAATTTACTAATCAACAAAAGCAATAACTAGTTATTTGGAGATTGTATGTCCAAATTCATAGTCAAAATAAAAAAAATTGACTTTTGCAATCCAAACTATGTCATATAAATTTGAATGGAGGAAGTAATTCGTTTATGCTTTAACCAAAATGACATAAAATTTTTAATTCAGATTCATATTTTAATGTTATTTTAAATTTTGTAAGATAAAGGAATATCTAATCTAAAGGTTAAGAAAGAGTTAAAAATCTTACATGGCCATACGAAAAAATCAGTAGAGCTAATAACCTAACCAATTTGATGCACGTTCGATCACATTGTACTGTTTCTATTAACAAAACAATGAGTATTAGCATTTATCCCCAGCGTTAGTAATAAAAGTTTTTTATTTTTTATTCTAACGATTAACAAATAAATTTGAACAATTTCAAATAATATAAGATAGGAGCAACTAGAAATAATTGTGCAAAAGTTCTAATAAACTTGTTGGTTGTGCCAAAAAAAAATTCTCATATTATTAGCCAAAAAGATATAATAAAGAATCATCTTATTTTCTTCTAGCTAGTGGATATGCAAATAAAAGTTTATGAAGAGCTATTTATTAAAGAAAATAAGTCAAAAGGAACTTGACCTAACTAATGAAATTGATGCCATGTAAATTTGATAATAAATTCCACCTCGTCCTTTTTAATATTTATGTTTTTTACATTAACTTCGAAATCTTTTAGAAAATGGCTCCAACACTTGCCCATAGTTTCACAGGTACAATTTCCTTCTTGTCTGCTTTTCAATTCCTCGATGAATTCCAATACAAAAATAGCAAAAATATTGAGATTAGAGAGTAAATATTTTAGAATCATAAATAGAAAAATCAAGATTGAGAACATTACATTTGCCATTGGTTGCAATCGAGACGATATCAATAGAGTCAATGTGTCTGGATGAGACATCCAAAACAAAACATTCATAATATATTTCATCAAATATTCATATCGAACTCTGATCCTATTCATATCTAGCAATACATGTTTGATATGATGTAGTGGACCAATTACTTTGCTCCATAAAGTTTCACCTTCGCCTTGAGGTAACAGGTTCTGAAGAGGATAAAATGTACGCATTATATAACAAAGAAAAACAAATAATACAAAAGTATATAGTACAACAAATAATAGAAAAGGTATAACATAACAAATTAAGTTATGAATTAAAATATTTAGAGGGTATTTATTCATGTACCTCCTCGTCATCATCACGAATGCACAAGGAAAGTCCAATAATATTGCTAAAATCTTTAAGACGATCTCTCAAATTGTTGAACGTCAAAACTTTATTGATCTTCTTCACATTATATACTAGTCCAATCTTGGTCTCTAAAAGATTTGGTGCATCACTTGGATTTAGGAATGGTTTAAATGTTGTACCTATGCATTCATACGTAGATAAATTGGGAGCAAAAACTACACGAGTTCTCGAATCCTCATGCATACGTGTGAAGAACAAGATCAATGTTCTGAGAGATGGACTCGAAATTTTGACAGTCTTCCTTGCCTCACAAGGACCCATTAACAAAGTTTCAAGACGAGGAAAATCTGAACAGAAATTTTCATGATCAAGACCATCAGGAAATTTCATACAATCCAAGTAAAATTCACGCAACATTCTACAAGTACGAATATCCATGTCGACAACATCTTCTCTTTGAGCCCGATAAACAAAATGGAATACTTGTAAACTCGGTGCAATAACTTGTACTTTGTCAATATAAGAAAAAGGACTCATAAATTGCACGTAAAACTTGTTCAAACTGTCTAATTTAGGTAACACTATTGACTTTAGCCCGAAGCAACTCACCAAACTCAATTCTCTAATATTAGGGCACTTACTAATAAATATGGATAGATTTTTTCTCTTTACCGTAACACAATCCAATTTCAACTCTTCCAAAGAATCTAATTTTCCTTTACCTTTGGAAAATATGTGGACGATCTAAGTCGCAACGGCTTAGATGAAGAACAGTAAGGCATGTTGATTGAAACATATACGGCAAGGAGTACCTAAAATCTTCAAATCTTAAATACATCTCGTGGAAATTATTCTCGTCCATCAATTTTAGTAAATTGTATATATTCTCATGATCATTAAAGTGAATGCGCAATATACGATTTTCAGCTTTGCGCAAGTGACTTTTATAAGTGTCAAGAGAAGAATGGATGCATTCCATGTAGTTGTTACGCATTTGTTCTAAGAGGTCCATTGAGAATCCTTTACTAAAGAAAAAGGATTGGTTAAAGTTGAAAACAAAGTATAAGGGTGAGTTTTTGTGCCATGTCTTGGAAACAAGACGGACATTAATTAGATCTTGAGATGTAAGGTAGGAACATATCGAATGGAGAATATGATCGGGCAATTGTAACGTTGGATCGACTGAATTAGTATGAGAAGTTTTTGGTTTTTTGATGATTTGTTCATCAATTGTTTGACACATGGGGGAGATGTCTTCAAACATTGTGTGGGAGGTGAAACCCTAATTTAGTCTGATGGTAATGTATTAGAACAAGACCTCGTTATTTATTTGAAAGGAAACTTTTTAAAACTTGGAAAGCAAAAAATTAGAAAACTTTTCCGATTTGGTTTGAGTAACCAAACAAGACAACGTAACTAAATTAAACTCTAGTACTTATTTATTTATTGATAGAAATTGCAAGGTTTGCTCTTTTTAGGGTTAGTCTATTATTTTTGCACTTAACAATTAAATTTATATATAGAGATATAGTATGATGCGAATACCCACAAATGAATAATTTCATGATATAAGTATAAATATTATTATGATTTTAGCTAATACTCACAAATTCACCAACAAATTTAATTCTAAATTTTATGCTAACATAACCCTCTAACTAAACGGTCACTTAAATAGTCCTTTAATTTTAAACTGCTTCCAAATATTTCGTTGTGCCGAAATCACGATGCATATTAATTCTTGTTGAAGTAATATAATTATTATTTTCTACTAATAAAAAATAAATCAAATTAAAGAGGCACCCAAGTAAAAAGATGGTTTTAAAAAAAATGAAAAAATAATGTTGTTAATTTTTTCTCTAAGTGTAAACAGAACATCACTTCTCACCGTAGAAAAATGAACAACTAAGTTTTCTAGCACCCTATTTTTATTTTATGAATAATCAGTTATGGAGCTACATAGAATTTGCTAAAATAATGTATTTGTGTTAATAAATTCATTAAATATATACAAATATTAAATTTAAAACTCAGTTATTATCACTTAAAATCGTCATTATGAAATTTAGAACTCATAAAATTAAAATCCCATGTGGAATAACCTAGATAGATAGATAATGATCAGGTTAAATTAATTTTAATTTTCATCAATTACTTGAAAAAAATGACGTTTGAAAAACAGTAATACCGAGTCAAATGAAGAACTTCCCCTTAACTTTTTTTTTTTAATTATTATTTTGCTAACTTCCTTCCCCCATTAACTAATTGCACCCCAAAATTCTCCCCCAATAACTCAAAAAACATAACTACTTCTCCTTCTTAAACAATCAAATGAGCCATAATTCTCATCTCAATTTCACAATTCACAAGTAAAGCATATACTTTTTCTACTCCAAAAAAAAAAAAACTTAAAGTCTTCCATCATGACTTCCTCAAAAGCATTTCTCTTCTTAGTATTTTTCTCTTCTTTTCATTTCTTCACTGTTTTTTCCACTGAATTCACTGTTGGTGGTGACAAAGGATGGATCATCCCTAAAGATGATCAACTATACAATGAATGGGCTGCCAAAAATAGGTTCAAGGTTAACGATACCTTAAGTAAGTAGTCATACTCATCTCTTCATCGTAAAATTATATTATATTAATATTATCAATGTATATAAATTAACTCGATCGTGTTTACATGTAGCGTTTGAGTACAAAAAGGACTCGGTCTTGGTTGTGACGCAAGAAGAGTACGAGAAGTGCAAGTCGATGCATCCGATTTATTTTTCGAATAATGGAAAATCCGTATTCAAGTTGGATCGACCCGGCCTGTTTTATTTCATTAGTGGAGTTTCAGGCCATTGTGAAAGGGGCCTAAAAATGATTGTTAAAGTATTGGAGCCAGTAAGCCCACCTGATCAAGCTGCAGATCATACTACTGGGCCTTCAACTAGTGGTGCAGCCCAGTTGGCTAATGTTGTTGGGGTGTTGGTGGTTTCATTATTAGGAGCTATTTTTATTTAGTTTATAAATTCTGAAAAAAATATTTGTTTTGGTATTTAGGTTTATGTTTAGGTAGTGTGATGCTAGGTTGGGGTGAGGGTAGCTAGCTTTTTAGAACTTATTATCATTATTAATTGTTTGGATCTTACTTGTTAGTTTGGTTTATGAAATAATTCATTTTTTTACGTGACATTAGTCTTTCTCTAGTCTTGTGTGTAAAGTTACGCGCAATTATAAGAATATTAATATGATTATGTCTCAATATCAAACTAATTGAAATTAAATTAATTATAATGAGTTAAATTTTGAAAAATATTATGCTCTTTTGATATATTTATAAGATAACGGCATGTATTTCTGTTTAATGTCATTTTTTTGGACAATTTAATAGAAGAGATTGATAAATCTTTAATAAATAACACATTAAATGCGATAATGGATGTTTAAAATTTTTCATTACACTATCTATGATCACCATTAGGGTTGATTTATGCAAATATCTTTTTTTTAAGTTGCTATATAAATTTTATCTTTATTTTTAAAAATTATGCAAATGTAACTCTTAAAACTTTTCTTTATTTGCTTAAAAGAAAATTTTAAATCCTAGTCTAAAATATTCTTATAAAAGATTCAAAAAATACAACAAATCTTTGACAAAGAAGGAGGAGGAGAACGATGAGGGGGAGGAGAATAAAAAATGACTATTAACAATCAAAAGGATTTCATCATATCAGATAATTAATTAACATATTAAATATATTTGTTGTCTTTTAAATATTTTAAGTCACTATTTATTATAATTTATAATATTTTTTATGTAATTTTTAAAAGTATATAAATTTAATTTTAAAATATTTAAAATATTTATTTTAGATCAATCATTTTAGAATTTAAAATCTTAAAATTTCAATTATGTCATATAAATTGAGTTTGAGAGAACATTCTTTTGAGTCTAAATATGATTTGGGGCTTTTTCTGTCAAATAGATTCTCTGAATGTTGTTTGCGTCAGGGTTAGGGTTATAAATTAAAGTTTTTTCGTTTCAGTTTCTCAGGCGACGCCATGGCTGAACTCTGCCCCAATTCTCAAAATGTTGAAGAAATTGTTAAAAACCCAAGAATTTCTGATAGTGATTCGGGCGATCCAACATTCCGATTCCCGGATCATGTTCTCCAGTTGATATTTTCCTACCTTAGATCTGAAGAACTCTTTCATGTCCGCCTTGTTAACAAAAATTGGCATCGCAACACACCTTCATACTTCCCTCTCGAATTCGACGAATCCACTTTCTTTGAAAGTACTCCAACTACACGCGCTGCCGTTATTCAAGAATCACATAACAAGTTCTTGGAATGGATTCGTTCTTCTCTCGAAACTTGTCAATCTGAGTTAATCAAGGCGGAGAAAAGGGTAATTCGTGTTCAATTTAAGTATCATGACAATATCAATGATCTAATGAAGTTGATCAACGGAATTGATTTCCATGAGGTATATTTGAAATTTCCGTCTTTTAGTTACTCGGTTCCGTCTACTTTTAAGTCCAAATGTCTTAAAGTTCTTCATCTAACTCGATGTCGAATCCATATGGATTTGTTCAGTGATGAAGCAAATTTTACTTCTTTGGAAGAAGTTGAATTGAATAGAGTTAATTTAAGTGGAGAAACTCTGTCAAACTTTATTAGTAAGTGCCCTAATATTACAGAATTGAGATTGGTGAATTGCATATACCTAAGTTCTGTAGTGTTACCTAAAGTAGATCGTTTGAAGAAGCTTCATGTGCTAATGGTGGAAACTTATCATTGTATTACGGATGTACAAGTTATTGCCCCGAGTTTACAAGTGTTCCATTTTGTTCAATATGATAGCAACAAAGTTGCAGTTAATATGGATATTTGTGCTTGTAGAATGTTGCGGGAATTTCACTTGGAATGTGACATATTTCCTGTTGGTCTTGATCATGAACACTTCATTTCAGATTTTCCTCATCTTGAGAATCTAATCCTTGGCCCTTGTGAGACATCCAAGCGTGTCAAAATTTCGAGTACATCACTTAGAAAACTAACCTTAATGTTCACACAACTGTATAATTATAATTATTCAAGGAAAAGTATAGTTTCAGCTCCCAATTTATGTTATTTCCATTATGTCGGTAGAACATTTAAATCATCTTTAGCTCCAAGTGAAACTCTACAGTTTGCTTCCATCGGCATTTCTTTGGTTCCTCTAGTTGAGAAGATCAATAGAGCTTGGTTCCTCCAATTGAGAAGTCATCTTACAAAAGTTAACTACCATATTGGATTGTTGGCCTTAATCATTCGTGATCAGGTACATGAACATCCTTTCGATCTTTTAATATATCATAGTTATTTCCATCGTACTGACTAGTCATCTTCTTACCATGCATGAATGATGAAGTCAATTTTTTCTGAATTGAGCAAACGAGGACATAAATTGTGGAGCATACCAATTGGACGAAGTCCAACACAAGTGATACCTCATATCGAACACTTAAAGCTAGACATAAGGCTCCAAGTTCCACAGGAATCCCATGGATGCTTGCTGAAATATACAATTGATAACTTACTTTGGATGTCTCATCCAAATACATTGACTCTAGCAATGCCAGCTAGTTATGCTGCATTTGCACTTGTAATGATCTCAAACATTTATATATAGTTTTTGGTTTTCCATTTTCTCTTAAAGGTTTTAAATTTAAATTCCTCTTATACAGGGAATCTGCAACGAGTTTTTGATCAGCAGAAGGGAAGGCAACTGCTGTGCAAATACTCAGAACAAGTGCTGGCGCCATTTCCTAAAGGATTTCATGGTTAGCGAAGTAGATACTGATGACAAGCAAAAGGCAAAGAAGTTCAGTTTCGTATTTACTTGGCAATTATGATGAACCTTTAAAGTTCAACAATGGTACTATTGAATTTCAATGACAGATTAGTTTGAGCCTTTGAGGGTAAGATATATATTTCTAGTCCAATTCAGAGACAAAGTAATGTGATTATTTTTCCGTTTCTCCAATTTGCTCTCCCTGTGAAAATCTTCTGGTGTACTTGTATAAATCGGTTTCTAAGGGTATAAATTCAAAATTTGTATATGCTTACCCTAGATTGTATATATAATTATATATTTGATTTGTATAAGTTATGAATAATTCATTTCATTAGTGGAGTTTCGGGCCATTGTGAAGGGGGCTTAAAAATGATTGTTAAAGTATTGGAACCAGCAAGCCCACCTGATCAAGTTGCATATCATACTACTGGGCCTGCTACTAAAGGTGCAGCCCAGTTGGTTAATGTTGTTGGGGTATTTGTGGTTTCATTATGTGGAGCTATTTTAATTAGTTTATAAATCCTGAAAAAACATTTCTTTTGGTATTTAGGTTTAGGTAATGTGATGCTAGGTTAAGGGAGGTGGAGGAGGGTTGGTAGGTTTTTTTAGAACTTATTATCATTAATTGTTATTTTGATTTTTGTAATAATTCGTTTGCTTTTTTACATAACATCAGCTTTTCTCTAGTATTATGTGTGAGAGTTACATGCAATTATATAAGAATATCAATATGGTTATGTCTCAATATTAAATCAATTGAACTTAGACTAAGTATTTATAATGCTAATGATTAGTTAAATGATATAATTCGAAAGATAATTGTGGCTATTTTTTAATGCCAATTTTTCAAACAATCTAGTAGCACTAATTGATAAAATCTTTAATAAATGATAAAGTGACTTGTTATAACATATTGAACATAGCATTGGATGTTCAAAAAAATTTCGTTACACTTTCTATAATTATGAATTTTATATATACTTATAAAAAATATTTTAATTTATTCAAATGAAAATTTTAGACCGTTATCTAAAAAGTTCTGAAGAAAATCAAAAAAAAAAAAACTTCATGACCAAAGCAAAAGTAATTTGTAAAATAAAAAAAAATATTAAAAGAAGAAGAAGACGACGATGTAGAAGAAGAACAAGAACAAATAAAGAAGATTTAAGAGGATCAAGAAGAAAGAAAAGAGGATAGGCGAAAATTCAAAAGGTGATTGAGTTTTTTTTTTGGAAAAATTACTAAATTACCCAGCTTTAAGTAAACTATTTTCCATATTTCTCTATATCTTTTAAAAATCTCTAAAATCCTTATTTTAATAATGTATCCGTATTAATATATTAATGTATCCGCGCTTTCACTAATGTATATTAATGTATCCGCGCTTTCACTAATGTATCAGGATTGCTGTATTAGTGTATCCGCGCTTTCACTAATGTATCCGGATTGGGAAATCCCTTATTTTAATAATGTATCTGTATTAATGTATCCGAATTGAGTTAATTTTAAGGGATTATTGTAATTAGAAAAAAAGTAGGGATAGATAGTAATTTATACTTTTTTTTAAAAAAAATTTACCTTTAAAATTTTTATGGTTATAATCAAATTTAATCTTAGTTGACCTAGTTGATGAGAATATAAGTTAGTTACAGCACAGTTAGTTAGAGTTAGTTGAAGTTAGTTGAAAGTAGTCAGAATTTGTTAGGTCTGTATGTGTATATATATAGCATCATGTGTAATAGTCATTAATTCAATTTTACACTTTTCAATAAAAGATTTCATTCATGTAATTCTTCTCTGTTCCTGTGATGTATAAGCGTGAACTCCATTAATGGAGGAATTCGACTCTCTTGGTAACTTTTTTGAGGTGATTTTCACACTAGTCGTCACTTTTTAAAATTTCATGCTTGAAAGATATCTCTACGATCTGACCTAGATGAGAAAAAGCTCATTATCATATGTTTATATTTTTGTTTTAGATTCAACATAATTCGCTTAGTGCATTAATAGTCATAACTCTAACTAGGGTTAATTTTCAAACCAAAACTAGTTTTATCACTCCAAATCTATAACTTTTTAATAATGTCTCTTTTTTTTTAGAAGAGTGAACTGGACCTATTAAGATCGACTTTTTATATATTATCAAATCTTTCAGACTTATGTCCAAAAAGTTATGAATTTATTTTCTTAATCATAAATCTCTATCATCTTTTTGAACTCAACCAAAATCAATCATTTCTCATTTACATAACTAAAGCAACTCACTTTCCCCCAACACGATGCTTTTGTGGTGTATACTTCATGATTTTTCCATGACATATTTTACTAGCAAATAAATATCTATTGTCAAATATGAAATTATAAAATGGTTAAGTTATAAGGAGTTAAAAAACTAATAATGTAGAAAAAAACTACATAAAATAAAACTTACTCAAATGATATAAAAATGGACATATAACCCAAAAATCAACAGATTTTGAAAAGTTATTCATAAAGAAACAAATAATAATTTTTTTATTGTGTTTTATCATAACATTTCAATAACCAATATTAAAAAAAAATAAAAATATTCCAAGCAAAAATAAACAAGGGAAAGACATTAATATATCCTAGAATTATGATCGAAGTTGTAGAGATGCACATTTTCTTTATATGGAGCCTATTACTTTTCTGAAATATTTTAATGTGAAATTTTGATTACCTAAAGTGTTGAGATGGAAAGAAAATGTGTTTCACTTTCATAGCGAGAGTCAGAGACAAGAGAATATTATAGTTTTATTTTATAAGTATTTCAATATTAACTTTCTTGATTTTCCAAACTTCTCCTTTTCTTTTTTCTTGTGTTTTCTCTTTCAGCACTACGTCGGATTTTTATATTGTCAATCTTTTTTCCCTCACCATATCCAACTGTTTCTCCACCAACATCAAAAGTCTTTCATTATCGTCTTATTCGACCCAATAGTTATTGTCGCCTGCCGTTGTTTCTTTACACTAGGGCATAATCGTTTTTAGTAATAAAATTCGTTTTTTAAAGTGGAAGAAGAAGGTGAGAAAAAAGTGAAAAAAGAAAAATAAAAAAATTCTCCTTGGTGTATGCTTAAAATTGATATGCAAAAGACATATGACTCAATATAATGGCCTTTTTTTTATAGAACAAATCATCAATGCTTTGAATTTCCCTATCAAGTTTATTGTGTGGTAATGACGTGTGTGAAGACGGTGTCGTATTCTATCATCATTAATGGTCAGCCCACAAAGCCCTTTAAAGCAAAGAAAGGATTGAGGCAAAGGGACCCCTTGTTGCCTTTTCTATTTGTGATGACTGCTTAAACAACTTGGACAACACCCTCAGTTTAAGTTTCATCCCAAGTGTAGCAAAATGAAGCTTATCCATTTAGGTTTTGCAGACGACCTCCTGCTATTCTGTAAAGGAGACCCACTGTCTATCAAATTGTTGTTTGACAAGTTCCAAAGTTTCTCAAAGGCATCAGGCTTGGTAGCTAATCTCAGCAAAAGCTCTATTTACTGTGGAGGCATGTCAAATGCTAAGGAACATGAACTCATTGACTTGTTGGGGTTTAGTATAGGTGATCTCCCCTTTAGATACTTAGGGGTGCCCTTAAGTACTAAAAGGATATCTATTATCCAATGTCAACCATTGTTGGAGAAAATATTAGGTAGAATTAAATCATGGATTGTAAAGTTTCTGTCATATACTGAGAGAACTCAATTGATAAAATTTATATTGTTATCTATCCAAGTATTATGGGCACAGGTTTTTGTACTACCTAAGAAGGTGATCCAAATCATTGAAGCCACTTACAAATCCTTCTTATGGACTGGGGTTACTGAATTATCAAAAAGGGCGTTACTTGCCTGAGAAAGAGTATGTTATTCAAGAGCTGCCGGGGGCCTGAATATATTAGATGTGTCCACATGGAATAAGGCTGCAGTCAGTAAGCTCTTATGGAATATATGCATGAAAAAGGATAAGTTGTGGGTTGAGTGGATCCACTCCTGGGAATAGAGACTTGCTGGTGGACATCCCTAAACAGACCTCGTAGGTCATTCAAAGGATCCTTAAGGGTACTAAATACTTTGCCCAAGCTGGATATGGTGTTGATGACATCGAAAATATGCCTAACTTCTCAATTAAACAGTTCTACTTAAAGTTGAGAGGACAATTTCAGAAGGTGTCTTGGAGAAGACTAGTATGTAACAATGGTGGCTTACCTAGATGGATCTTTATCTTGAGATTGGCTGCACTTGGAAGATTAAAGGGATAGATTAATCCAGTGGGGTATCACTACAAATCAAATTTTCCCTTTGTGTAAGAAGAAACCTGAATACTTAAATCACTTGTTCTTTGTATGTGAGGTATCTAATGAAGTGTGGCAACAATTATTGAAGTGCATCGGCATCAGGAAGTCCCCTACCCAATGGTCAGAGGAACTTAAATAGGCTGAACTACATGCTAAAGGAAGAACCCCACAAGCTGAGGTTTATAGAATGATGTTGGCTACTGCAGTATATTACATTTGGAGGGAAAGGAATGCTCGAGTATTTCAAAGCAAAAGCCAGAACCCTCATGCTATGATCAGACTCGTCATATAGGACATTCATGCTAGAGCTGCAAAACATGCTAGACTTGCAGCTTGGCTGCAAGACTATAATTGCTATCCTAGTTAAAACTTTGTTGGTGTTAGTGCAAATCACTTGCTTTCACAAATTGATTGTGATGTATTAGGGGGCAGTAATTCCACTTTAAAATAGTTTAGAAAAATATTTTTTTCGTAAAATAAAAATACATGTTTCTATTATGGAATACTTATGCCTTTAATTTTCTCAATAAATAACTGGAGTATAAGTATGTTTAGCAAAATCAAGATGAAAATATAATGAAAAGGAAACCTCTTATCGCAAAATTGATTCATTTATTTTAAATGCGATTAGAGAGTGACAAATAAGTAACACGTTTGGAGGGAAAAAAATTAACGTGACATGCATGTGCAATAGTTTCCGCTAAAAACTAACCCTAGTTAGCGTTACGAGTAAACCTAGTCCACTTTAATAGCGAATAAGAACTGATATGCACCTCGTGAAAGAAATATGTATTTTTTTTTATCTCAATTTACATGTCACAATATGAATGCCAAGAGTTAATCAAATTTTTATTTGATCAAAATTTTCTTATATTCTTTTTAAATATTTCAAGTAGTTTAGTTATTTTATATAATTTTTAAATATTATTTATTACAAAAAGTTTATGTTAGAATCGCAATTGAAATTGAGAAGTTTGAATACCGTATCCCAATTGTATCATAAATTGTAACGGCAGGATTAATATTTCCAAGTGTAAGGTATGATTTGGGTTTTTTTCTCTGATCTAGATTCTCTGAATCTATTTGGGGGCAGAGTTAGGGTTATAAAATTAAGGTTTTCATTTCTGTTTTCTCAGGGCGTCCGCCATGGCAGAACTCTGCCCCACAGATGAACAAATTGTTAAAAAACCAAGAATTTCTGATACAAATTCCGACGATCCAACATCCAGATTCCCCGATCATGTTCTCCATTCCATTTTATCCTACCTTAAATCTGAAGAACTCTTTCATGCTCGCCTTGTTAACAAGAATTGGCATCGCAACACACCGTCATACTTCCCTCTCGAATTTGACGAATCAATCTTCTTTGAAAGCACTCGAACAACACCCTCTAACGTCATACAGGAATCACATAACAAGTTTTTGGAATGGATCCGTTCTTCTATCGAAACTTCTCATTCTGAGTTAAAAAAGGCGGAGAAAAGGGTAATTCGGGTTCATTTTATGCATCATGAGAATATCAACGATTTGATGAAAATGATCAGCGAAATTAATTTTCATGAGGTATATTTGAGATTTGGGTGTTTTAATTACTCCATTCCGTTTATTTCTCAGTCGAAATGTCTTAGAGTTGTTCATCTAATTAGAGGTGGAATTGATAAAGATTTGTTCAGTGATGAAGTGAATTTTGCTTTTTTGGAAGAAGTAGAATTAGATAGCGTCAATTTAAGTGGAGAAACTCTGTCAAAGTTTATTAGTAAGTGCCCTAATATTAGAGAATTGAGATTGTTGAATTGCATGGTGTTATGGTCTGTTGTGTTACCTAAATTAGATCGTTTGAAGAAGCTTTATGTACAGTTGGTAGGTTCTTATCCTTCTATTACCGATGTACAAGTTAATGCCCCGAGTTTAGAAGTGTTCCATTTTGTTCACTTTAATAACAGCAATGTTGCAGTTAATATGGATATTCGTGCTTGTAGAATGTTGCGGGAATTTCACTTGGAATGTCCCACATTTCCGGTTGGTTTTGATCATGAACACTTCCTTTCAGATTTTCCTTATCTTGAAAATCTGATCCTTGGTCCTTGTGAGACATCCAAGCGTGTCAAAATTTCGAGTACATCACTTAGGAAATTAACCTTAATGTTCACACAACTGTATAATTATAATTATTCAAGGAAAAGTGTTGTTTCAGTTCCAAATTTATCTTCTTTCCAATACGTCGGTAGAACATTTAAATCATCTTTAGCTCCGAGTGAAACTCCAAAGTTGTTGAAGACCATAGGCATTTCTTTGGTTCCTCATGTTGAGAAGATCAATAGAGCTTGGTTCCTCCAATTAAGAAGTCATCTTTCAAAACTTAGCAACCGTATTGGATTGGCCTTAACCATTCGTGATCAGGTACATAAACATCCTTTAGATCTTTCAATATATCACGGTTATCTCCATCGTACTGACTAGACATCTTCTTACAATGCATGAACGATGAAGCTAAGTTTTTCTGCACTGGGCAAACGAGGACATAAATTGTGGAGCATACCAATTGGACGAATTCCAACACAAGTGGTACCTCATATCGGACACTTAAAGCTAGACATGAGGTTCAAAGTTCCAGAGGAATCCCATGGATGCTTGCTGAAATATATGATTGATAACTTACTTTGGATGTCTCATCCAAATGTATTGACTCTATCAATGCCAACTAGTTTTGCTGCATTTGCACTTGTAATGTTCTCAAACATATATTTATATTGTTTTTCCATTTTCTCTTCAAGGTTTTAAATATAATTTTCTCATATCATTTGCTTATTTGCACAGGGAATCTGCAACGAGTTTCTCATAAGCAGAAGTGAAGGCAACTGTTGTGCAGATACCCAGAACAAGTGCTGGCGCCATTTCCTAAAGGATTTCAAGGTTAGGGAGTTAGTTACCAATGAAAAGGAAGAGACTAAGAAGTTCAATTTTGTATTTTCTTGGCAATTATGAAGTTAGGTCACTCTCTTTTCTGTTGGCCAAATTGAGATACTTTGTAGTAAGAATTGTGTTTTGAGTAAAAGCAAATTATACCATATATTTTGCCTTATCTAAGTTCATGCTTTGCGTGAATAAAAGTTCTTTGTCGAAGGTATAGTCTATCTGAAAAATGAGAAGGATAGACACAACAAGAAGCTCTTTTTGTGCTTGAGACTAAGAAAAACATACTTGCATGTAACGTCCATAAAATATATACTTCATGATTTAGGAGTAGAATAGTTTGTGAACCTTTTAAGTTCAACAGGGCTAGTATTGATGATTTAGGCTTAGAATAGTTTGTGAACCTTTTAAGTTCAAGTGGTACTATTGATGATTTAGGCGTAGGATAGTTTGTGAACCTTTTAGTTCAACAGTGGTACTATTGAATTTTAAGGACAGAGATTAGTTTGAGCCTTTGAGGGTAAGATATATTTCTAGTCCAATTCAGAGACAAAGTAATGTGATTATTTTTCTGTTTCTTCAATTTGCTCTCCCTGTGAAAATCTTCTGGTGTTCTTGTCCTCTCACCATGACAGACAAACACATTTGCCTATGGTGAGCATTGATTTTTATCTGCTTTCTTAAGTTCCAGTTATGCTAAGCAGAAATGCCGTCTCGTAATTCCAAATCTAGGATATATTAATGTACCATAGTGAATGTACCTCTTGAAGAAAATCAGCAATTCCCCTAGGAGATGGTAAACATCATTTTGGTTACTTATAGTGTTGATCTTTTTTGATATTTGTGAGTTGTCAATCCGACTTTGAAGTAGAGGTGGTTAATAAAGTTATAGAGGAAGCAGAAGAGGATTATGGTTCTATAGAAACAAAGTAATTCAACTCGGAAGCCTCTGAATAAAGCTTAGTGAAGAAGAGTTCATTGCCTTGTATTAGTTTTCGACATTTCTGAAAAAATTGCTTTGGACATGGCCTCATTTGCTTTGTCTCTTGTTGTCATATTATTCTTGCAATTCTGCTTTGGAAACATTTTCATTTGAGCTGCAGGTGAATTAAAAACAACCTCTCTACCCCATAAACAGGGTAGTAAGGTTAGCGTACATCCTACCTTCGCTAGTGGGATTACACTTGATTCTATCAATACTGGCTAGATTTGCTGCACTTGCACTAGTAAAGTTCTCACGCATACTTATGTGTCTTGTTTATCATTATCTCTTTTAAGATAATAAATTAAAATCCTCTGTATTATAGCATTTGTTAGTAATCTTTTAACAAATGGTAAAATATAATCGGTGCATATAGCTTAATTACATGACGCTCAGTTTCGTGTTCAATTGGTGAAGCCTATATATTTAGTTGGGCTCAACATAATGTTATCTCGACAAAGAGCCCGTTTGATCATGTAGTTGCGAAAGTTTCAATCTTTGGCACTTTTAATCATAACTCTACCTAGCGTTTACTTTTTAACGTAGACTAATTTCATCCCTCCAAACGTATAGCTTCTTTAAAAAGTTAATCCTAATTAGGGTTATGACTAAAGTTGCTAGAATAAGGACTATTAATAAACCACACGAAAGTAGGGATGACATTGGGACAGTTGCGGGGCCAACTTAAGATTTCAACCCGCCTAGCTCCGCATAGCATAGCATGATTTGTTGTTTTTATCCTGCCCTGCACCACCTCGCCCCGCTCCGCCTCGCCCTACCCCACCCCTCCCCACCCCACATAATTTCTAAAAAAAAAAATTATTACTAAATGTAGTACGTATTTAACTTTAAAATTCTAATTCATTAATTACTTTATATTTTTATTTAATTGCTAAATCTAATAGGTTAGTCTAGTACTATAATGCAATTTTATAATACTCTTTTAAACATGTCAATAACAATTTTTTTTTGATAGTTTTGAATTGATTACATTTGATGTAATAAATAAAATATTGAATGCAAGCAATGACAATAACTTTATTTTTCTTTCTAGTTTTTGGCCATCCAAAACAGTTTTTTCATAAACTCTTTTTCCTCATCATAGGACTAGTGCCCAAAAGGTGCAAAATTGGTACGAAATGTGTGAATCTACAAATTCAAAAGATTTTTTTTTCAGTCTCGCAACCGACAACCCGCATGAATTTTAAAAAAAATCTATTTAAACCCGCCCCACACCCACAGAAGCTTTAACCCGCCCCACCTCATTGCCATCCCTACATGAAAGAGTATGTGAAATTTATGTGTCTCAATTTATGTAACACAATATGAAATTTGAGAGTTAAAATCAATTTATTTTATATTTTTTAAGTTGCTAAATTATATAATAATTTTATATTAATATTTTTTTTACATAATTTTTAAATATATAAATTCAATTTCAAAATATTTAAACCTACTATTTACGGTACTCAAATTTGGAATAGCTAAATTCAATTATGTCAGTAATATTTTGAGTCTAAAATGAAAGGTGATGTATGATTTGGGCCTTTTTCTCTCATCTGATTTCAGTTTCCATGGCTGAGCTCTGCCCCATTTCTCAAAACGCTGAAGAAATTGTTAAAAAACCAAGAATTTCTGATGCAAATTCAGCCGATCCAGCATCCCGATTGCCCGATCATCTTCTCCATTTGATTTTATCCTACCTTAAATCTCCAGACCTCTTTCATGTCTGCCTTGTTAACAAAAATTGGCATCGCAACACACCTTCGTACTTCCCTCTCGAATTCGATGAATCAATCTTCTTTGAAAACATTCCAACTCCCGTTATTCAAGAATCACATAACAAGTTCTTGGAATGGATCCGTTCTTCTCTCGAAACCTCTCAATCTGAGTTAATCAAGGCGGAGAAAAGGGTAATTCATGTGCAATTTAGGTATCATGAGAATATCAACGATCTAATGAAATTGATCAACGGAATTGATTTCCATGAGGTATATTTGAAATTTGGGTGTTTTAATTACTCCATTCCGTTTATTTTTAAGTCAGAATGTCTTACAGTTCTTCATCTAAGTCAATGTGGAATCCATGAACATTTGTTCAGTGGTGAAGCGAATTTTGCTTCTTTGCAAGAAGTAGAATTGGATAGTGTTAATTTAAGTGGAGAAAGTCTGTCTATGTATATTAGTAAATGCCCTGATATTAGAGAATTGAGATTGGTGGATTGCAAGGGATTAAGGTCTGTGGTGTTACCTAAATTAGATCATTTGAAGAAGCTTTAGACAGATATTACGGATGCAATTCTAGAATTCTTTGGGAATGGAAAATTGTTAAGGCATCTAAATACCACAAACATTGCTCTGATTCCAAAAGTCACAGCTCCTGAATTTGCCAGTCAATTTAGGCCTATTTCGTGTTGCAATGTAATTTACAAATGTATTTCAAAAGTCTTGTGTGCTAGATTGAGAGGAGCTATTAGCATTATAGTGGCAGGAAACCAATCTGCTTTTGTCCAAGGAAGGTCTATGGTACACAACATCTTGATATGTCACGACTTGATGGGACACTAAGGGAGGAAAACCACACCAAGATGCTTGATGAAAATAGACCTAAGGAAGGCCTATGACATGGTAAGCTGGGAGTTTGTGGACGAAGCACTGATAGGATATGGATTTCCTAAAAGTTTTATACACTTGGTGATGACATATGTCTCTTCACCGTATTTTACAGTCAAAGTCAATGGAGAGGGACATGGATTTTTTGCTGGCAAGAGAGGTTTAAGACAAGGGGATCCGATGTCCCCTCTTTTGTTTTTTCTAATAATGGAGTATCTATCGAGAGTGCTGAAATACATGGGCGACTTACCTGATTTTCACTTTCATCCAATGTGTAAACACTTCAAGTTGACTCATTTAATCTAATGATCTTCTGCAGAGGTGATACTGGCTCTGTGACTAGAGTGATGGAAGCTTTGACTCATTTTAGTGAGGTTATAGGTTTGGTGGCCAATGTAGAGAAATCTAACCTCTTTGTCGCTGGAGTTGACGATGGAACTCAACGAAAATTGTTAGAAATGACTGGCATCACTTTGGTACAACTTCCAATCAGATATCTTGGGCTTCCATTGTCATCCAAGAAGTGGACGAGAGTGGATTGCCAACAGTTAATAATGAAGATCACTAATCGAATTAACACGGGATATTCCAAACCTCTATCTTATGCCGGTAGAATTCAAGTTGTGACTGTCGTATTGTTTTCCATACACAGCTTCTGGGGGTCTGTGTTCATCCTTCCCAAAAGTATCCTTAAGGAAGTTGATAAGATTTGCAGGGACTACATTTGGGGGAGTAATGAAGAGGAGGAAAGTGCCACTTGTGGCTTGGGAGAAAATTTGTTGTCCAAAAAAGTTCGGAGGGCTGAATATAAAGGGATGTAGCATCAGTTGGCAAACTTCTCTGGCAGTTATCAGAGAAATAAGATTTACTATGGGTGAAATGGGTCCATGGGCTTTATATGAGGAATGATGTTTCCATTTGTGAACATACCCCGCCTCTAGACTGCAGCTGGTATTGGAGAAAACTAAATACACCGAAGAACAATATGAGGAACTGGTACGTACAAGGGAGGTATATTTTGATCCACTCTGGCCAATATTCAATTTCAGCCAATTGCAATGTAATGCTAGGTGAATTGAACAGGCTACAGATAGCTGATCTTATATGGACATCTGTAGCACAGCCAAGGCATAGAATGATAATGTGGTTAGCAGTACAAGGCATGCTACTTACCAAGGAGCGGATGCTACATTTGAACATTCATGTTGATAATGAGAAATGTTGTTTGTGTCGCAGCCAAGTGATAGAGACTCAACTGCATCTCTTTGCCCATTGCACTTTGCTGGGACAAGTAAAAGCTGAAATTTTATTATGGGCTGGTATGCAAGTATTCTCAGGTGAGGTGAGATAAGTGCTAGAAAGGATCAAGCGGAAGCATTGGAGGCAATTCTATAAAGAAGTAGTTGCAGCAATTTGGAGTGCCATAGTTTACCACACTTGGAGGGCAAGGAACTGGAAATTGTATAGAGACATAACTATTAATAGTGAGATAGTAATTGCACAGATAAAAACAGAATTTACAGAGCGAATAACATTGTTTAGAGGATCCAAGAAAACTCATAGAAGTCATGGGATGATTCAACATTTTTTCATGTAACTAGTTCGCTTGTCCAGTTGGAGGCTTAAAAGACATAGAACCTTACCTAGGTGGCTATGGATTTTAGGTGCTCTATACGTGTATCGGCCCTTTGTTGGTTAATGGTATTTACAGTTTACCAAAAAAAAAAACAATTGCACTTATGGTCCGTTTCATCGTTTGATTCCTCATGTATTATAATCCTTCTATTCCATATTAACTGAATTTTTGAGACTTTTTTATTGCTCAAAATAATTGAATTATTCAAAGTTCAATATGGATGTTTGAAATTTTTTCTGCTTTCATTTAATGAAGTTTTATATTTTCTATGAGATAAATTGCACGGTTTACAAAGTTATATTTTTTATTTCATAAAGGACGCTAGTGAAAATTATGATTTAAATTATGTCCTTAAATGTTTTTCTTAATATGTGTGCATTGTCTTACAAATTCAGTTAATATGAAATAGAGAGAGTATTAAACGTGTATTATCTACAACTCTACATCTTATTTGAAGATACTATACATATAAGAAACAGACTAAATATACATATTTCTTACATTAAAAAGATCTAAAATACACATTTTAATTAATTAAATATTGAATATGTCGAGTCACATATCATGAAGACCAAAATTAAAATTTATCAAAAGCATTCAAATATATTGTTCTCTAGAGAATATAAGAGATATAATTAAGGAGGTAGTATTTTTGAAATGGGGCACTAAATAAATAATTAAACTACAGTTATATTAACTAATTAACTGGTATATATTTGCTTATTCGCCTAATTTTCTCTTTTTGAAAGAGGAATGGGGCAATAAATAAATAAAAGGGGCTTGAAAAGGGCGAGGTTCTCAAAGTCTGATTGGTCAATCCAATAAATCTTCATGCCGATTATTGGGCCGTTATGAAATGGTATAAATGCTGAAAAAACATAAGGAAAGTTTCAATTCTTTGGTAGACACAGCCCATATGAAAATGAGAATTTACTCTTTCTATTTTACTCTCAATGTTGGCATCTTTATTTACATATTCATCTTTAATATTGCAAATATTGCTCATGGATCTGCAGGTTCATATATTACTTTAATTTGTTCTAGTTATTATCACAATAAGTAGTAATATATATTGACTAATGATCTTAATTTGTTAATTTTTTATGAATATATACAGGTGGAGTATGTGAAAAAGTGGATTGTGTAAAAGGCAAGTGTATAGAAACTGGAGAATTTCTGGGACTTGGATTCAAATGTGATTGTGATCCTGGTTGGACACAAATGCAACTTGGTCCTCTTGCATTTCCAGCATGCACTGTTCCCAATTGTGAGTCTCTCTACAACTTTGTTCATTTGATCGAACTTTTAAAATAAACTTATCTTATAGGTGCTTTTTTAAAACAGGTGATAAGTCTATTTGATCAAATTTTCAAATTTCACTTATATTTTTAAAATTATTTTTGTCAAAGGTGAAAGGAAAATCTTGAAACAATAATAAAGTAAAATTATATTCGTGTGATTGATATTTTAAAAGTTTAAGCCGTGAAATCAATCAGTAGTGCGTTTTGAAATTGCAGGTACGCTGGATCTTGGTTGTAAAAGTCATACATCGTCGCCACATCCTTCTCCTCAAAGCTCAGCCTTTAACATTTCCGATCGTAATTTCCGTTATCCCTTTATTTTGGTAGTATATAATAAATAATGATTAACAGCTCAAAATATTTGAAAGACATGAAAAAATTGCAGTAAGGAGAAACTTATTTTCGTTGTTTGACTCTGAAAATATAAATTAAGATTAAAAAAAAATATAACACTCTGCTTAGTAAAATCCGCACTGATGGTAATGAATATAGTTTTGTTTATTCGCATATATTTTTTTTGTCATATCAACACTTGAAGGCGAATAATACAAAGTAAGATTTATTTATTTTTGCTTTGTTGTTGTTATTATTTTTTTTTATGACAGCTTGTAGTTTAATATGGTGTGGTGATGGAAAATGTGAAATTAGTGGAATGGGACATTACTGCAAATGTAATGAAGGCTCTTCCCAATACATGAATATGTCTAAGCTACCTTGTCTCGATGAATGTAAGTTTCCTCTTCCAACTTTAATCTCTATTTTCAATAAATTAAAATTTGAATTTGTCAGTTACTGTAGGAAAAATAATTCTCTTTGAATAATAAATAAGGAATAAAGAGTGTTAATTGGACAATTATGATCAAGGGGCTATTAAGATTCAAGCTTTGCGTTATGATTGGAATTGTGATTTCTTGTACAAGGATAATTACAGCATGTTTAAAGATAAAAATATGCATTTATCAATGAGCCTTTATTACAATTAATACCTTGTTAAGCTGCATTATTTGAAACCCAAAGAAGGTGAATGGGAAATAACAAAAAGGAGACAGAATTATCATTTCATCTATCATATCAGTCCACTGAAATAAATAGTCCTTAATTGAACAGGCGTTTTCGGAGCAGATTGCAAAGGAGCAGCATTAGAACCCTGGCCGAGCCTTCCACTCCCTCCCTCTCTAGGGCTTGGTACGCCTCTTGGGAAAATTCTTCGGCCTTTACTCTCTTTTTTTTTTCTCTCGAAAGTCGTGGACTTTTAAACTAACTATAACCTGTTTGGGAAGTCAAAAGTGTATATTTTCTTTCAAAAAATGTTTATTTAGAAATTCACGGTGCTTGACCTAGCAGAACCTATTTAGATGGACTTATAAAAAGTAACTTATAAGTCATAAGTAGATGGTACCCTACTTTTGACTTATTTTAACACGTTTTTGGCCTAAAATGGGTGCTTAAAAACACTTCATAATTTTTTCAAACACCTCCAAAACTTAAAAAAATTATTTAAAAATAAAAAACACCTAAAAATAAGTTAATCCAAACGGGCACTTAGTCCTGCCTATTAAATTTTCGTACAATTAGATTAGATTAATCTAAATACTCTTTCGATCGGGCTCATTTATATGACTTGATCATTAGTATTTGGAAAGTAAATTAATATTGAGTGATTGTGTTATAATTGTTTGATGAATAGATGGACCATGCAAGTTTGTGGACTGTGCCAAAGGAAAGTGCGTAGCAACTGGAGAATTTCTTGGACTGGGATTCGAATGCATTTGTGATCCTGGTTGGAAACAAATTCAACTTGGCCCTATTACTTATCCTGCATGCAATGTCCCCAACTGTGAGTCTCTTTCTATACGTTTGGTACGACATAAGTCATTATTTTTTTTAATGAAAGTTGAATTCAAGATGGTACGACATAGTTATACATACCAAATCAGTCAAACTATATTAAATGAGCTGAATTAGACGAATAAAAATGAATTGATATATTGATGGGCTAATTTGGTCTCTCTTAATTTCAGGTACGCTTCATTTAGGTTGTGGGAGTCAAGCAGCCTTGCCACCTTCCTCTCTAGCACCCTTTAACATTTCTGACCGTAATTTCTATTATTTCCATCGAACGCGTTTTTTTATTTTTTTTAATTTTTAAATAACAAAGTAATACATTAATATTTGATTTTTAATTTTGTGGCAGCTTGCAGTTTAGTATGGTGTAATAATGGAAAATGTGAAGTTAATGGAACGAAACATTATTGCCAATGCAACGAAGGCTCCGAAAATTTGATGGATGTGCCTGAGCTACCTTGTTTCAATCAATGTGAGTTCCCTTTTTTTTTTTCGTATCGAATCTCAATATTATTATATTTTGATAAGGGTTTAAAAATAAGGAAAGAAAGATTATTTTTTTTGAATAGTAAAAATATTTTAGACTTTGAATTAAGCTACTCAATATTTCATATTATCAGATAAATTTCTTATACAACAAGATCTAAGGTGATGATGTATTACATACACATGGCTAACTTATTAACTTTAAATAATCCTAATAACATTATTATAATCAGATTTTTTTTGTAAACTTAAAAACATTATACCTTATAAAAAATTACACAATAATTTTTGAGATGATAATCAGTTATCAAATTATGCTTGATGATTGTAATTTTTTAAAATCTTCACTTGAGGTATTAACATTATTGTTTGGGAAAGAAAAGCACAAAATACATTAATAGCAGAAAGAAATTTTCTAAATATTTCTTTTTGCTTTTCTATTAACGTATTTGTGTTATTTTTATTTTTTCCAATGACGAAGCTAATGCCTCAGGTGAATTTTTTAGAAAATTACCATTATCAAGTAATAATTTAGCCAAAAGATTATTTAATTACAAACACTAATTTGTTTAGGACTACTAATACATGGTTTTGAATATTTTATTTTGTGTCTCATATTGATATTTATGTTATATGTCTAAGATAGTTATTATATATGCCTATTCATATGTGAATCTAATAATATAACATATGAGTTCAAGTAAAATATAAAGTTGAAGGAACCTTATCATTTTGGTCATTCTTACTTTTTTTATTTTAATATTTGAAGCATAATTTTTCCTGAAGTATGAAAACGTGATTGTAAAAGAATATTTTCACCAAGTTATGTAATTAAATTTACGGGCACATCTTTATGATAACTTGCATAAAAGTTTATACTATCAGGGTTTTTTTGGTTTGAGTGTCAGTTATGATGGGATAAGTTATGATGGGATTAGTTATGTTGGGATTAGTTATCCTGACATTATTTCTTATTGATTATTTGGTTTGTTGTACTAAAAATAATAATCATTACATACTTCCTAAAAATAAGTGGTTTGATTACAAAAATACCATCTTATTTTGCTTTTTGTATATTTTTTTGGGTAGAGTTTTAGTTATTCATTTTTAAAAACAAAACATCCACCTTATTTAGCTTAACTATTTTTATATATGAATTCCCATGAATTTTTATGTATGAATTCCCATAAATTCCTATCGATAATTAGGCTTTAATTAATGAACATTGCACTAGAATTAGCAGTTTGACATTGCAAAACATGAACTTTGTCAGTTGCTAGTAAATGGTTTCAATTATTATATAATAAAAATAATTGAAACCAAAGAGCACAATATCAACGAAGCAATTGATAAGGAAGTGTGAGTTTTTTTTTTTTCAAACAAAGTAAGAATTTCAAAAGATTAAACTATTTTCATGGGGAATGTACTTGGTTAATGTGAAAAGTGATAATTAAAGGGTTTGAAGGGTAGTTTTGTCATTTAATAAGTTTATCCCATGACAACTTATGATGGGATTATTATACCACCCCTTGGGAGGAATAACTTATCCCGATACTATTTATTAATCATGGGATAAGTTATTCCAAACTTTCCAACCAAACACTAAATTAAATGCCACTAAATATCTATCCCAAGACTATTTGTGTTTATCCTTCACACCAAACGACAATGTATATACGTACTAATTAGCTAAAACATTTGTTAATGGCACAGGTGTATTTGGAGCTGATTGTAAAGGAGTGGAGCTGCTTGTTCCGAACCCTCCACCCCCTCCGCCTCCACGGGACGGTAAGTTAACCTAATCATCTTTCTTAATTTTAGGTGATATAGATACATTTACAAAAAAAAAAAGAGAGGATATATTTACAACATTTTTATGGGTGATTAGTAGTGTTAATCTTAACGTATGATTAGAAATAACTATTTTTTTCTTTTATATTAAAGACGTGTTTGTATTGCGGAGTTTAACAATAACTCCTATCTTATACAAACAATATGTACATAGAATGGAGGGTTAAGTCTCTCATTCCATTCAATGATTACTGTTCCAAAATCTCTGATTTTGTCGTGTCATAATTCATAAATACTTAAAAGTCAAATAAAAGTGATTGAATTTTGAGTTTAACTTATATAACTATCATTCAGTAGTGAGGGGAAAAAATGACTTGGTTCGTATTGGGCATGTGATATATGGGCCTTTAGTCGGTCAAGTTTTTATTCAAGAAATTATATTAATGATCTTGGGAATGAATGATCTTGAACTTTTGATTTTCGCTTGCTTCATGGGCAAGTTTTCAAAGCCAAAAGTCAAGTATTGTTCATGAGGCAAAATTTATTAAATTTGAAATTTTCTTCATAGGACAAGCGGGGTTAAAAAGTGCATTCTTGTAAATCACTTGTTTTTATGGATTGATATACACAAATATTTCCTTTTTAAGTTGCTATCTAGTCTCCCTCCCCCCTAAAATAATAAGTAAAGTAGTCGTCGTCTGACCAATTGGCTCGGACACCAGACCGTCCGTGCCCGCCCTTTTTGTCTCGCCCTAAATGAAATGGCACTCTTAATTACGCTACGCCAGTAATTAGTGAAAATATAAGATTTCATAAAATACTAACCTATCATCTAACATTTTCAAAAAATTGGATCATTACTTAGTATTTCCTCATAAAAAATTTAATTAATTCAAAAAAAATCTTTAGTCTATGGTCTAAAATATACATAATTATAAAAGAAATAAAATTATAGTCATTTACTAAACAATTGTCCTAGAGAAAATTTCTGGTGTTTATTCTATTGTTTAGTAGTACTTCTCTATGTTAACTAATCAACATTCGGAGAGACCAAGAGCTTGCAGTGGCTACAAAATTATTGAAAACTCGAACGTGTATATTATGAATGAAGATCTTCATAGACATTTAATTTCATAATAAAAAAAGAAATTATCGATGAAATCGGACTATTAAAATATTTTTGTGATTAGACTAAATATTAATTTTCAGATGTTAATGCATCTTTTTCTAATTATGTGTTGGCAGGATCCAGTGGTGTCCCTAAGGATCCCAATTGCTCGAGGAGTCTTCGTGCTTTCTCCATTTTGTTGCTATTTACCTCTTTCTTATTTTAATGTAGATGTTGGTTATCGTAAGGAGTGTTGATATTTAAAGAAGTGAGCAAATGAATAAATCACGATTACGATATTACATTTTAGAAAAACTTAATTCAAATACATTATTACAACTCCTCGATGAGTTCATAATAGACTTTTTAAAAGTATTACTTAATACTTCATCCGTCTCAAAAAGATTATCATGATTTAAAATATAAAAATTAAACTAATTTATTTCGGTGTGAATTTGGACATAAAATCTTCAATCTTTTTAAAATAGAATTTAAATATTTACAAACAAATAATGTGTCTCTAAATTTCTGCCAAAATATCATAAAGGAAATTCTACTACTTATTACAAAAAGTAATTATTCAAGTTTATTTCATTTAAAAATAAATTTCAGCTTTATCTCCAAACGGTCACATCTGCTCAATCCGGCTAAAGTTGTGGTTTTCATCATTTGAAACAGAGCTCTTTGACTGTAATATAAGAAGTTTTAATAGTTTTCATAAATTATTTACGTAGACGTTGGTATTTTATCAGATTTAAATTAGAATTTTACAAGATAAAATTAATTTATTTTAAATTTTTATTATATTTTTTTGAAAAGACATCTTCAATATCTCATAACAAGGTCTATATATATATATCCTTGGATCAAGAAAAATACTTTTTTTTAAAGAGAAGATTTGAAAAGAGTAGAGTATATACAGGTCACTAGCTTGTGAAGGTAGAAAAATTGTTTCCGAAAGACCCTCAACTCGAATATGTCAAACCCAAGTAAGAGGAAGGAAACGATGAAGAAAACATAGCAATAAAATAAGAAAAACAGTATATAGTAGACAAAAGATCAGTAACAACAACAAAATAGGATAGTAATCGAAACCCAATAACACAACATAAGACGATAGACACCAAAAGCAAGAACTATAAGTGTAGGACTAGTACTATGACAAGTACCAAGTCTAAATCCTCACAAGTAAGGGCATCTCCAATCCTAACCTTTATTTTACTCTAGTTTTCTATTTTTTCAGACAATCAACTCTAATCAAATTCTCTATTTTACTCTCTAAAAAAAGAATTTTTTTCTCTCTCCTCAATATTATATTATTGTTTCTATTTCATTTTCATTTTCTTATTTCATAGTATAAATCTTTTCTTTCTTTTTTCCAAATAATCACCTTATATAATTTTCATATAATGTAAAATTTTATTTTTTTCAAATTCTTTATATAATATAAAATTATATTTTATTCTAAATTTTTAAATAACATAAATTGCAAGCAAATATTATATAATACACATATTAATGAAAAAATCAAATAAAAGTAAAATCATTAAAATGAAATACAATTACATAAACATTACATAAATACTTAACTTTCCAGATTATTACGTTGCTCCCATAAATGTTTTATCAATGCATTATAGAGTTCAAAATGAGCATTTTTGTGCATTCTTGTATTTAAATTATTATGTTATGTATTGTATTTTTAAATTAAAATTTTCGTCTTATCATTAAAATTTTGTGCGTTTTTCATTGTGATTTTTAAAAAAATAATTTTAAATTATACCACTTAAAGTGATGATTTTTTTTTAAGTTGAAATATTATTAATTTGGAATGAAAGTAGTATATATTAAATAATATATTTCTTAAAATGTTATATTATAAATTAAAAAATAATTATGAATATTAGAGATTTAATTATTGATCTTGTATGATTTATAATATGTTAATTACAAATATTATATAAAAATAATAATAATAAAATAGTCAAAAAGTGAAATAGAGAGTACGAATAGTAGTTCTTCAAATTTGGAGAACTACTATTCAACTCTCTATAAATGGAGAATAGAGAGTGAAATGGAGGGTGGTTGGAGAGCCCACTCTCTATTTTACTCTCCAAATATAGAGAATAGAGAGTAAAATAGAGGTGGGTTGGAGATGGTCTAAGACAACACTCTATCCCTACTAACCTTGTATCCTAATATGTGACATACACTTCTTTCTATCTAGACTCATGTCCTCGATAATATGTAGTTGTGTCATGTTCTCTCTAATCACCTCTCCTCAATACTTTTTTAATTTACCTCTACCTCTCCACATACCACCTACAACCAGCCTCTTGCACCTCCTCACTAGGGCGTCTACGCACCTCCTATTTACATGTTCAAACCATCTCAATTTCGCTTTCCTCATTGTTGGATAGTTAATTTGGATTATGGGTCACCTGTGTGGACTGATCAGACCCGTTTAGATAAGATAAGATAGGAGGAGGTTTACTACCGTTAAGGAACAACGATACTACCTCTGAGAAGGGTTAAAGAAATTAGAATTCTCACAAAACAAAAAGGCATCTAATTTGTGGGAAAACGCTTTGTTTCTTAGTGATTCAAAAGTAAACTTTGAGCTGATTCATTTGATAATAAGATCAACAAATTCCGTTGCAACTATAAGGTACACAATCGTTGTTCTTGCTTCTTTAATTATCTAACACTCATCTTATCTACCACCGAAGTCACTTCTACCTTCTCCCACATAACCTTATTTTTAATCTTATTGCTCCTAATGTGCGCACACATTCACCTCAACATGGTTATCTTTGCAATATGCATCTTCTGAATTCGGACAAACTCGAGAGGCAAGCCTCCATTTCATCCGTACTCCCCCAAATTAATAATTTAAATCATTATGGCAACCAAAACGTCTACGTAGTCCAGGCAGAATTCCCTAAAGAATCCGTGCAGCCATTAGGCGGCATTCGGCAACCAATGGGAGACCAGGTCTCTTGTAGCTTATATATTGTCCTCTTCTTCATTAAAACAATTTATTTAATAGAAAAAAGAAATAGTATTATGTGGTTTAAAATAGAGAAATTTGGAACATTCTTATCTTCTTTGTAAGAGCTTTCTGGAAGTCTCTTATGAACGGCGGTGGCTTCCGCCACATACAGACGATTGTTTTTTGAATTTAATTATATACAGACACTGTCGTATACAGAAAGGATAAGATTCATTCTTCCCGCTCCCAAAGGGTAACCACTTTTTTAGGAATCTCTAGTTAATTTTTTTTTTGACTATTTCCGATTGATAACTCATCGCAGAATATCTATTAAAGATTTTTTCATATCCAATAAATTTATAAATTATATATATTTATCTCGTAAAAGCTTATTCGTATCAAATATATCAAATTAATTACTAATAAATATATGTATTTATTGACTTTTAAAATTAATTATTTAAATTTATAATTCCGCTATAAATAAATATTTATATATTTTTTATTTTTTAATAGTTTTTTCTAATATTTATATTAACTTATTTGTTCTTTTTCTTTTTTTAACTTGTTAAATCTTCTAGGCATTTTGATTGGCTTGCCGAAATTTGATTTTAGCACAAAAGGCTGCCTAGCTAAAATATTTTTATAGTATGTAATTCATAATGTGATCTCAATCCAAATAATGGAGATCGGAATATCATGCAATCTGACAATAATATATATATATATGTATTTTTGTTTTGGTATGTTGATTCTTAAAATTAATTATTTTCTTATTTTTATTTGTCAATAATTAAAAAAAACACTTTTACGTGTTACTTTTGACATATAAAAAAATAAATATTTTTTATTTTATTTTTAATATTAATTACCTATTCTTCAAATTAATTTTCAATTAATAAGTTATTTTAATAAAATAATTATGTCAATCGTGATTTCTTAAGAAATATGTCAAATTCAAATATTACAAGTAAAACTGAACGAAAAAAATATTTAATTAGGAATAAATTTTTTATGCAAATAAATATTTATTAGTACTCTCTTAGTTGTTCCCTTGTTTTTTTATTATTTTTTTCTTGGCAATTACGTTGGCTTGCCGACAATTTGTTTTTAAAAAAAAATAAGAAGAGCATGATACAGTTTTTTTTGTTTTGTTTTTTTATATTAATTCCTAATGAGATCATGATCTCTGTAATGGAGATCCGAATACTATGAAATTTAATAATTATTTTAATATAATTATAGTTGTGCGTATATATTGCTCAGTAATAATATTTTTGCAGTGTTAGATTTTTTATTAACCATACGTGTGCAATTATGTCATTATTTTGTATGCTCAAAGAGGTGGCTCAATAGGATGGTGGCCTAAAACTAAAATTTTGAAATGAGGCATTACGTTAATTTAATAATTTTTAAAAATATATTTATATTAGTAACTTCTTAAAATACATAGTGATTAATTATAATTTAATAGTTAATTTTTTTCCATTGACAATATAACATTTTTGTATATTTTGTAAGATAAAAATGAACATATATAAAATTATTGTACGTTACATAACATCACAAATATTTAGATTTTAGGTAAGTTTTTATTGATGGTAGTTTTAGAAACCTTTTCAATTAACTCAGTTGTTACACAAACTTATCAAATTATTCTAAAAATATGTTAAAATATGTCGTATCACTAATAATCTCAAAAATATGTATAAATCAATAATATTGTAGTGATGTTACGCTTTAGAAGACATTCAAAGTTAACAATGTATTTTTATTATATAATAATAATACAATTAATTTGAGCTTGATACATCTAAGAAGACACTTCAAAGAATCGAAGACAATCTTACAAAGATATTAAAAGATGATTGATTTCAAATTGAAGTGAATTAGACAAATTAAAAAGTAAAACGTAACTACAAATTTAATTGTCGACCTTTAACTATAATTATATCAATTATATTTTTATAAAATAGTAAAAATTTTAAAATATGTGTATACCGATTGGTAAACGCTAAATTTGACAACATTGAACAAACTATTAAGATAATTGTAGTTAATACTAACAATAAATACATAATTATTTATAATTGTATATAATATTGAATAATTTTAAGGCCTTATTTTTCGGTGGCTTAAAGCTACTGCTTTAGTAACTTTTGGGTTGAGCTGTCCATGTACATATATAGATAAAATAGTAAAAGTTTATTTATATTAAATGTTTATATCGAATGAATAGATAAATGATATTTATGACGTAATCATGATTAATTAGTATATGCGTTTAATATATTAAGTTAATTTGATATAAATTAAATATCAGGTAGCAATAATTTTTACCGTGGGAAGTATAGAAAAAAATTGCAGTTTTTCTCGTTAGTACAGAGGCCTATAGATAGGCAGTTTTTCTCGCATAAATCTGCGAAGGTTTTAATCCGCCCAACATGACGTACTACTTCTTTTTCTACGCACTTCGCTTTATCCGCCCACTTAATTCTTAAATCTGCGATTAGCAAAACCCAAAGCATAAAATAGAAAAGGAGATTAACTTCAAGGAAATTTTATTGCAACTGTGATGAAAATTTTTATCTTAATATTGCAAGCAAATTATTTAATAAATGAAGCCAAAAACTTATTAAAGCGTTAAGGATCATGTCAAATACTAAAGCATTTTGCTGTTCAGTGAACATTATAATAATTTTGAAGAAGCAAGAATTTGTAAAAACTTTAAGCAGTAACCGGCACCCGCCCGACCGTCCTGCTTGCTCTTTTTGTCATTTCTATTTCTTTCGTTCAAATTTATATTTGATTATTTGATCACATAATTTTTTTTTAAAAAGAAAGATTTTTAAAATATATGTCTAATTAAAATAAATATTAAATATTTATGTTTGTATGAATCATTTCATTATGAAGATAATTTTAGAATTTATTTTTAATTATAAAATATATGACATTTCTTTGAGACACACTATCACATAAATCGAGACGTTGGAGTAGCACAGATGATTTAAACGATTATTTCATTATATAACACTTGAAATTCAAATCAATATTTTAAAGAAATTTGTTAACCTCCTTTGGCCAATTTAGTAAAATTATAACTTAAGTCAAAGGAATTTAATAATTTAAATATATCAAAAAGTTAATTTCAAACCGCGTTATAACTACAATTTGGAAGGGCAATCAGAGGCGGACCCACCTTTATCATTGGGGTGCACGTGCACCCGTTAACTTCGAAAAAAATCATATGTATATCTATCTTGAGAAACTGGAAGAAACTAGGATATAATTAACAGTGCACCCTTTAAAAGCATAGGAGTATGCTTGTGAAGTTGGTACAAGGCAAAGGAGTCACCCGCGAGACCAGAGTACAAATCCAGCTTGAGCCTATTTCATGTTTGGTGCTTAGAGATCATATTTGGTGCACCCGAAGTCTTTAAATTCTGGGTTCGCCTATGACGATTCTGAATCATATATAATTAGCTCCTATAAAAGGAAACCAAAAATGGACCACTCATTGAAATTGGAATAAAATCAACAGGATAAAATATTGTGTTCCCTTATAAATGATTTTAATACACTTATATTGGACGGTCTATTTTCTATTATTGACTTTGACGTTTCATGCAATTTGTCAATATCCATTTTAAAAAGGAAAGAAATTTTTTTTTGGATATGTCATTATCGACTTCACCAGTTGTGGAAATTATAATCATTAATCAACTGCACTTTCTTAATTAATAATTACTGTTAATTAGTTGGATTTAATAGTGTAAACATTGTTAGTAATGATGATTTGTCCATTATTACCTCTATAATTTCACAAAAATATGAACAATTAAGCATCATATGTTTCCATTATTTAAGTGAAACACTTAAAATAGTAATTAATTTATCAGGATTACGTAATCTATTTTATTAAATACTACTTAGCAAATTAGCTAGGTACCACGTTATATATGGACCCAAAGATCGAAAAGATAAGCTAATGATTGTAATTTTGTGGCCACTACGGAATGATGATAATAATGTTTATTTGCTCACGAATAGATATAATTATATAAAGCGGAGCGGAATTAATTTTCCGTACTTGCTCAGTGTGTCCCTTTTCTTCGAGTGCTCCACCTGATTGAACGAGAGAGATCATCTATTAGCTGAGCGAATTCAAGATTTAAAGCTTTTTTGCTTGATGTCCGATATTCATATTAAGATCTGACTGAATTTGAATTCGGATCACAAGGACCTTTTGGGGTGACGTTCTCAATATTATTTTTGTCATTTCTAAAGAGACTGAGAATTCTGACTAATGGTGGAGGAATCCTAATAATCCTACCACAAATCATGTTTATCAAGATTTGAATTTTATGATTCGAGTTTGAATTTTAACACAACACATTTAATTTATTACTCCTCTAATCATGTGTTAAAAAAAATCTTACCATAGTTTCAATTGGAAGCCTGTATTATTTGTCATTGCCAAAACAATTGAAAGAAATATTAAAACACCCAATTGATTATTTTTAAAGTGGTCCATTAGCTAATTGGCTTATAAGGTAAAGAAAGAGACCCACGAGTCGAGGTTTCTTTAATTTAATGGACAGATATTAGTTTCTTTTAGCCAATAATTATTAATCAACAAAATAATAATTAGATGAAGGAAATATTTGAATGGCGGACATGTCGAATGGACAGATATTTTGCCATGTTGGCGTAAAGGATCAAAAAGATCGTTGACAAAATTAAAGCGTATATCCAATCGTTCGTTGTGACTAACTTAAGAAAAATTATCTATGTATTTTAGCTAATTAATAAGACGAAGAATTGAAAAATCGACTAAAATAGAGCTTAATTACTTCTATAAACGTATAATATACATCTATTTATACTATTATATCACCTAAAAATAAATTACAACCGATAATTTATAATTTTAAACTACTGTATATGGTAATACTTATGGAGACTATATATAATTTTTAAATTTTTTTCCTCGAGGAGAAAACAGTTAAATCTGGCTTAAAGAGACATCTGTTAAAAGTGTAATTCCCAATTTAAATATTGACTGCTGAAAAGACACTGACGATGGGAAAAAAAATGAAGGTATGATTTCTCTTTTATTTTTTAGTAAATAAATTCTGGTCCCCAATCCACACTACTTGGGGTTTGCCGACAGCATTTTCCCTGCAGGATGATGTAACACCAAAATTATAAAATCCACTTCGTTTCATATTATTTGACTTTTGTTAACCTGACACAATTTCTAAATAAAATTTTAATTAGAGGTGGATTTTATTACACTGATCTTATTAATAATGTTTAAAAATTTAAATTAAACTAATATTGCTACTTTTATGTAGTTACTAATTAATACGAACGGTATTGAGAAAAAAAGAATAGTATATATTTTTAATTTGCTAAAATTGACAAGTAAAATAAAATATCTATTTTAATATAGGAATACAGTAAAAAATAAAACGATGGAAGTATTATATTATTCATCTACTTGACAATAACTTTTTGTTTTAAAAGAAGTTTGGAGTAGGAAAAGGGGAGGAGATTACAATGTGAGAAATCAAACCCTTACCAACAAGGTGAAAGTTTAAGTAGCCAACCAACTGTGCTACTATGATTCCCCACTTAACGGTAACTTGAATCTAAGTTAAGGCTATTAAGTATTATACATAGAATTTTGGCCAATATGTTCAAATCACAAAATTAACTGCAACATAAAGGGCTTGTTTGACCCATACCATTATTAATAATGTAAGAATTAGTTATGTAAATTTTAATTATTTATGTGTCACTTATTTTATCTTTCACTTTATATATAGTTATATATAAAGTGATTTATAATTTATTGTACATGTTTTAGTTACGTGTTATTGTAAAATAATAACTAAAAATAGTATATTTAACGAACTGAATTTTAGAATTTTTTTAAAAAACTAAAAAAATTATCAAATATAATATTAATTATGCTAATTTTATGTGAATATTTTTTTTCCTGACCTGATGATAAAAATAGCAACTTTTTTTTTTTAGTGTAATGTTCTGAAGGCTGCAGAATTAATTAATCAAACTTTAGAAGGTAAAATTTCACATCTACCATCAATATGCGACTCGAATAGACCTCACTAGCTCATACGTATTTGAGCAATTCATGTTGTTACTTTTGTATTCTTGTCCTATGGACAAAACCATCACCTATTAATATATATAAAAAAATTAATAGCAATAATATTATATGGTCACAAATTCAAAGCAATGCTGACTGTACCATTTCTTTATGTTAGAGTAGAAGAAAATTGCTTAAATTATTCAGTCATTTAATTTACATAATATGTATAAAGTGTATCAATAATATGTATTTTATACGAAATATATATAATATACATATTTATACATAATATATACACTATATTAACAGGGGCGGCTCAACCCTAAAGCCACTGAAGAGGCCTCCGAAAAATAAGGCCTCGGAATTATACAATATTAATATATATAAATAAAAATAAATTATGTATTTATTGTTATTATTAATTGAAATTTTCTTAATAGTTTGTTGTCAATCTTTCTCAATTATTATGCACATATTTTTAAAATTTTACTATTTTCTTTAAAATACAGTTGATGTAATTATAATTAAAAGATATAGGCAATTAAATTTATAGCTACTTTCTACTTCTTGATTTATCAAATTCACTTCAATTTGAATCACTCATATTTTAAAATTGACTTTGTAAGACTATCTTTAATTCTTTGAAGTATCTCTTGGACATTTTAAACTTAAAATAATTAGATAAATAATTAAACTTAAAAAGACATTGTGTTAATTAAGGGTGTCAAAAGAATATAAAAAATCGATCGAACCGATCTAACTTAACCATACCGAATCGATTTATATCATTTTTTTTTTCAATAAAATCATAGACTTTTATTCAAGTGTATAATCATCCTGTACAATTGAGATGATCTTTTAAGTTTATAATTAAAAAAATTCAAATCGGACCAAATAACCTTACATGTATGCAAATATATTTTATATCTTAACAATATGTTTAAACTTAATATATAAATATATTTTATAATATTTTCAAATATAAATATAACCTAGGTCCTAGGCCTCTGGTGACTAGACGATTTTGAGCAATTGCCCTTTAATTAGCCTTCAATTAATTAGGTTTAAAATTAAAAGATATCATAATAGATACTCCATCAGACAATACGATAAAATCTATGCAAACACTCATATTAAAAGCTTAAGATCAAACAACACAGAAACAAGGTTTTACATTCTTGGCTTCTTGGTGAAGAATTGAAGTGCTTCTTCAAGAACACACTTGCGAAATAAATATTTTAATAATGGTGTATTTTGAGGTGGTATTTTATAAGTAAAAAAAATCAAAAATTAATCAACCATACCGATATCGAAGAGAAACTGATATGACTGAGATGATTTTACAAAATCTAATTTTAGTTATATATTATAAAATACCCAAAAAAATTGAGATGGTGTAATTTTTTTATAATAACCAGTCAAACTGTCCCTTGGTACCACTAGTCTTAACTTTGAATGTCTTCTAAAGCATAACAATTTCAATCACTATAAAATTGATGGTTTAAACCTATCTTCGTAATTAAAAAGTAATATGAAATATTATACAAGTAAGAATGATACTTTAATTCGTATACTCAATCTAGTGAAGCCTCAATTTTATTTTAAATACTTCTACTACTTCTAGAATATTTTGATAGTTTGTATAACAATTGATTCAATTGAAAAAAAAATCAAAACTATAATCAATAAGAACTTGTCTAAGATAAAAATATTTGTGGTATTATGTAACGTATAATAATTTATATATGCCTATTCATGTCTTACGAATTATTACAAAAAATGTTATACTGATAATGAAAAAATAATAATAATTATCATGTATTTTAAAATTTTATGAGAATAATGTACATATAAATATAAAATCTCTTTTTAAAAGAAAATTTTACTTTTAAGTCTCTTATTATATATCAGTATATATGAAATGACCGAAGGTTTTTGTTCTTAATATTTCTTGATTGGACTTGCTATACAAATATTCTCTATTGTATTATTTATGTGATAAGAAAACAGATTATTTCTAGGACGTATAAAACTGATATACGTCAACACACAAAAGCAAAATATAAGCCCCAACCTAATCACGTCTATGCCACGTGAAGTGCATATGCAACTAATAAGGTGGTCATTTTATTCATGTGTCCTTGTATATATAATAACCTCCCTTTTGCATATGACCCATCCATGATAGGATATGATTGCCCCAATAAATAAGCAAATGATCATAACATTGACACTCCTAAGAGCCATATATTTTTAATTTGTTCTCTTTATGTTGTGTGACCACCACCACCACACAACCTTATGACCTATACCACCAAAAAAAAGAAATTTATGAACAATTTTGCATAACACCTATCTTATCTATGGTAGAAAAAGAACAAGTTGGGAGACAAAAGTACATCAATCAAATAAAGAAATCTATCGATTGACAAAATTAGTGATTGCTTCAATAAAATTAAGTGTTTGATTAAAAGATGGGGACAAAAGACACAAAATCTAATCACGGAAAATATGAAAAGTAACTTTACTGGTTATCGAAAGAAGTATCGAAAAGCATAAAAACAAAATAAAATATCAACTAACATTTATTTGAAGACGAAAATACCCTTGCTTTTCCAATAGATTATTCATGCATTCCTCTTGAGTGTGATCATAGTGAACATATTATGGTTTAATTTCTTCAATATTGAAAAGGCAAATTCTAGAGATTATATGTGGAGGGTATTGTTGTCATCAATTTGATAGGCCAATAGGAGAGGGGAATTGGGGCATTTGGTTCTAGGATCAGGATGTCATGTGGGGCAAGGAAGGAAAGCATTATATTATCTTATAGGTTTGATCAAATATTATTATTAAGACCTAGCTAGTAGGAAAGTTATGATATTATTGACATAACAAGACAAAACCATATGAAATAAAGAGACATATATAGATCATTTCTCATCACTAGCAGTTACAATTCAAAAGGAGTTCGCTGTGAAGCTTGTCTTATATGAATTTTAATTAGGTATAGGAGAGAAAAGTTAAGGCTTATAAGCAAAGAGATGTCAAATGACATTATTTTATTAAATTAATTATATTAGATAGAAAGGTAAATATTTAGACATTGTTTCTTAGTTTCTTTGTAAATTTAATTCTTTATATTTACATATTTTTAAGTGAAAATTCTAAATTTGTCAGTAGATTTGTGATTAAAAAAAACAAAATTGTTGTGGATCTTAATTAAGAATTTCCATTTCAAAATCGTATATGAAAATTTCACCTCATACGGCTTCTTCTTACGTGCATAATAAGGTCCTAAATATGTGACTGGAATAATCAAAATCTTGACAGTTGGATCTCGATATAAAAAGTATCGAGTATTAAAGTTGATATCTCCTTAATATGGTGGTGGAAATAATCTCAATTAAGATGTAGAGGCAGAGCTCAAACTCGACATATGATTTGGGTCGAATTTGATAGCTTTAATTTAAATCATATATTTGTCTTAATATTTCACTGAATTTATTAGGCATCATAAAGGTGTATCATCTATCTTTATATCAAGATATGGATTCTATTAGCAAACTATTATTTCGCCAATGAATATTGTAATTATCCAATTTATTAGGCATATTTTAAAATAACCTCGCTTCTTAATACATAGTAAACAATCTACCTAATTAATAATAATTATATCAAAATCAAAAATATTGTAAGTACATTTAATGAACTAAAAAAATTATTTTATTAAGTCAATATAATTATTTATCTATACTTGGTCTGTTCAATATATACACGATGTACTAACATAAGAAATCAGAACTATATCATTTTCATAATCAAGATAATTTTTTTTTAATTTTGTGTTATAACCATACGAATGGTTTGCCCAATTTCCATTCTTAATTGTGGACATAAACTTTATACTTGTAAAAATCGATGGTTATCTTCCGCAAAATAGTTAAAATTATATACTCCAAATTATCTATTATATAAATAAACGAACAAATAGACAAATATATTATTTATATAAATTTTTATTAAAATTAAATAAATAATTATTTATTAATATTTGATTAAATATGTACATGTTTAATAGTATATATTTTAAATGCAAATTCTCTTTTTGACTTTTAATTATGACAATATTAAAACATATCTTATCTAACACATGACTAATGGTATATACCCAAACAACTCTGTGACATTAATGGTTATACTATAAAGGGAGAAAGAATGCCTCATATGTGTGGGAAAAAAATATTAGAGATAGATGCCTTAACGTGCACTAATTTGATCCATAGTGGAGTACATTGTTTCTGTTTCAATTTATGTGATATTTTTTGAATTTTGAAATTCAACTAAAAAAAAAAGGTTAATAGTAATTTTTATATATTTTTTTAAAATATTTTAGATTGTCAATAATTATAATTTATAATATTTTCTTGTACGTATTTTTCAAATATGTAAATTTATTTAAAGAAATTTAATACTTTTTCAGTTAACTGTCGAAATTGGAGTATATAAGTTAAGGATTAAATTTTGCCTAGAGGACATGATGGTCCATTAAACTTTTGATCTTTCGTTTGTCCAATGATAGTCTACTCTATCCATTGCTTGCTTTCATTTCTTGTCCCCTTCCTTATATCGACACCAACACTTCCCCAAAACCACTCAAATTTTACAGTCTTTCATTTCTATGTATTTCTTCCCAGCATTCTTTGTCTCCATCACCTCTATATATATTCTTCTCATTTTCATCACCTCTTCACAACTAAATTCCAATTCCTCTTCTTCAATTCCAATAAGTCCTAAGTCACAACTTTAATTTCTACTATGCCTTCAATAATCTCATCAGAAAAACAACTGGATTTGTACTCGATAAAAGAATTACCTGAATCACATGCATGGAGATCGTCATTAGACGATCACCATTCATATGATAGTTCACGTAATATTAATATAGAGTCTATTCCAGTAATCGATCTAAACGATGACAAATTTGCCATGGATAAAATTGGCCATGCATGCAAAACATGGGGTGCGTTCCAAATCATTAACCACAATATTTCTCAGCGATTACTTAACGATATGGAAACGTCCGGGACTAGATTATTTTCCCTTCCGTTGCAGCAAAAATTAAAAGCAGCTCGATCGTCCGATGGCATCGCTGGCTATGGGGTAGCTCGAATTTCTTCTTTTTTCTCTAAGCTCATGTGGTCCGAAGGGTTCACAATTTTTGGTTCCCCTCTTGAACATGCCCGCCAACTTTGGCCACACGATTACAACAAATTCTGGTACTTTAATTAATCCCTATGATACATACTATTTGTTGAAAATATTAAGTTCAATTGACCAATACTTTAGTACCATATTGAAAAATCAAATCCACTTTTTTTCTTTTTTCCTCTCTTTAATTATGATATTTCCTTTTTGAATTTTCAGTGACGTCATCGGAGAATACGAAAATGAAATGGAAAAGCTAGCGGGAAGACTAATGGGTTTAATGCTTGGGTCCCTTGGAATAACAAAAGAAGATGTGAAATGGGCCGTTGGCCCTAGAAGCGGTTGTTCGGCCCTACAACTAAATTCTTACCCGGCTTGTCCGGATCCGGATCGGGCTATGGGTCTTGCTGCACATACGGATTCTACCATATTAACAATCCTTCACCAAAACAATACAAGTGGCTTACAAGTATTTAAAGAAGGAAACGGGTGGGTAACGGTTCCTCCGCTTCGGGGAGCGTTAGTTATCAACGTGGGTGATTTGTTACACATACTGTCAAACGGCTTGTACCCGAGTGTTCTACATCAGGCGGTAGTGAACCGGACTCGACACCGTCTTTCGGTAGCCTATTTATATGGGCCACCGTCTGGGGTGAAAGTTTCGCCCCTATCGAAATTGATAGACCAAAGGAACCCTCCAATGTATAGGCCAGTGACGTGGAGTGAGTATTTGGGAACTAAGGCAAAACATTTCGACAAGGCACTTTCATCTGTTCGGCTTTGCGCTCCTCGTATTGGGTTTCCCAATTCTAAAGATCAAAGTGGTGTCCAAGTAGGCTAATATTTTTTTTTTTTTTTTTTGGTTTCTGAAAATATATATCTACTTATGTTCCTTTTTGACCCATTGGAAGAATTTTGATCAATCTTTACCTTCGTGAGAACTTTTATACCTAAAAGGGATGTGTGTAGCTTTAGGTCAGCAGATTTGTCTAAAGTGTTACGTATAATAGATATGAATTTTTTACTTTAAAAATATATTGGATTAAACTTTTGTGCACCTAAAAGATATGTACAAATAATCTTTAGTACATAGGAATTAGACATATTATATGCTACAACATATTATAATATATAATAATAGATAATGTAAAAATTACTTACACGATTAGTGTGTTGTAATACAAGTTAAATTACAAAAAGTAAGGTAATTAATTTGTATATATATAGTACACAGATTGGACAAAATGAAGGGTTCCCATAGAAATGGGGCGCTTACTAGTACTAGAAGATAAGTTAAGGGTCAATCATATACATCATTGAAAAAGAAAAAAAAAGAGATGAAAACAAGGAACAGGGTGTGTTGGCATTTCTGTGGCGCGCGGTGGGTGGATAGAGAGAAGATGGATGAGTTTCAGAAACACAAAACAAGGGAAAACTTTGTTATATTTATCAAATTGTCCTTATTAAATGACTATGACTTTTCTTCACAATAAAATATTAAGTGAGATCCAATAAAAATAAAACGAGGCTATTGCAGGAAAGATACCTCCCAGGACATAAAAGAGTAGTTAGAAGACACAAGGACAAACATGTTTTTAGCGATGTTACGTTACAACTTACTCAATACAACATTAACTAGATTAGATCAAACATTAGGACGGCATAGCGGCAAATCAATCTTTCCAAATTCATTTTCAAAAATAATAGCAACTAAGCATCAAACATAGAAGAAAACAAAAGCCCACCATCGTAATGAGAAACATTATATGTAATGACTAATGTACTATTACGGCATACAAGTCGGCCTTAATTTATCTTCGTGTCTTTCTATATGCCTCAAACAATTATCTTGTGTTGGTGGTACCACTCATAAGGATAGCTATAGAAATGGCTGGCAGTCAAATATCACTCCAACATACTAGTATGGTCTGCCCAAGTAGTGATTGTCTTAAGAAACCATGTGCCTTTTTCTCCAAAAAATATAATATAGTGTATGCCAAACCTCAAACCAAAAAATACCTATGTCTTCCTTCACACATGCAAATATAATATATGTGACGTAAATTTTTTTTTGTAAAGATAATGTTAAGTCTTGATTGGACCGTGAGAGTTGTGTTCTCAATTATTCCTGCCCCTTCCGTAGGATGAAAAATCAAGTGGCACTAGATCATACAGGTGAACTAATAGAGTATAACTAATGATGCTATTGGATATATGACAACTTTCAATAATTCAGCATGGGTATATGTTATATACAGAGTAATTTACCTATAACAGGTTATCACACACTTCCTCGATTTCGATTGAGGTAACGAGTTGACTCATCATAACGTCACTCAAATAAAATTTATATACTGCATTTCGATATTATTGAATCAAGGTTATGTGGGCGCCTTTGAAAGAATTTTCATTGTATGAGTAAAAATATTTCTTATCGAAGGCGATATTATCTTTGGAGATCAAATAGGAGATACTTCCTCCGTCTCACAATAGTTGTCCACTATATTATTTTGGGATGTCCAACAATACTTGTCCACTTTATGAAATCAATAAATAATTTTACATTTAGTTCCTAATTTATCCTTATCATTAATTATATTTTTCGAGACATTATATTTACTATATTCAAAGGGTGATATAGTAATTCCATTTTTTGTTGTGCTTCGCTAGGTCGAGGTAAGTAAGGTATACGAAGGAAAAGCCTGTTTGACAATGAAAGTGACCAAAGATATTCATTTTTCTTCTAAAGTCATTCTTTCTAGCAGCTATCTAATACCGGTCAAGAGCTGCCATTGGACGAACTTTCATCAATTCTCTTTCCGGTTTGGTTTCCAAGAGGTGTCAACCATAAAAAAAGATCCTGTCCTTCAAAGATTGATCTGATAATTGCTTAAGTAAGGTAGTCGCTTCTTTTTTTCGGTATAGTAAAATTACCCTTCAATTTATAGTTTCTTAAGAAGTGTGCAAAGTCAATAGTGGACAACTATTGTTGCACAAAGGGAGTATCTGATTAAGGATAGAGGGATACTTACCATTACACCATAAACTTTGGTAGTAATTAAATTATGGGAAAATTACACGGATAAGCAAACATATACTAGTTAATTAGCAACATAGCTATAGTTTGAATTAATTACGGCTCACAGCTTACTTTTAACTGTAATTAAGTCACTTATACATATACAAATACAAATTATGCATATGTATATATACAATTATATGACAAATATACAAATACAATTAGTCTCTCTCGACTCTCTGCCCTCTCTCGCTCGCCTCTCTCCTCCCTCTATGACTCTCGCTCGCCAGATATACAAATACATATGTATATTAGTTACATATATACAATTATTTGACAGATATACATATACAATTCGACAAATATACATATTCAGTTCGCCTCTCTCCACTCTCTCGCTCGCCTCTCTCTTCCCTCTCTCACTCTCGCTCGCCAGATATACAAATGCATATGTATATTAGTTACATATATACAATTATTTGGCAGATATACATATACAATTCGATAGATATACATATACAGTTCGTCTCTCTCCACTTTCTGCCCTCTCTCGCTCGCCTCTCTCCTCTCTCTCCCAATCTCGCTCGCCACTCTCCCCCTATAGCATGTAGCTACGAATCGTAATTAGCAAACTATAGCTATGGAGCATAACTAAAATATTTTGAGTGGCTATATGTGAAAGTTCCTAGGAAACCAACAAACAACTTAATAAAAAGAAAAAAAAATAGATACTAATTGGTTTCTTCAGTCATTAGATTTTATATTGTCGCAACGTTTTGTCATGTGATTTTGTTGTGCTTAAATCATTCAAAATATTATTTCCGATTTAAGCTATTTACTCGAATGTATAACAGCAAAGTCGTTGTAGTATAGTGGTAAGTATTCCCGCGGGTGACCCGGGTTCGATCCCCGGCAGCGGCGTTATGCATTTATTTTTGTCCAACAAGACTTTTTTCCTCTCTTTTAAAGTCCCCAAATAAAGCCTGGTGACAGATTGATCTACAGGCTTGCTTTGGTCAAAAACTTCAAGACTGTTTACTTCATTTTTAATGCTCTTCCATGAAGTAAGGTTTTCCAGTAACACTAATCTAAATGTGCCTAACAAATCTATTAAACATTCCTGGCATGAAGCTAATCTATGTTGCTCAGACTCTTCAAAAATGCCACCAGGAGTGTGTCTGATCCTCCAAAAAGTAGTGCATTTTCAGAGGATCCAACACAGGTGCGGTGATAGTTTTGAAGAGTAAAGATAATAACATTGGGAAAGGGCCTACGATAACATGATTATCAAGAACCATTTCATGATCAAAGACCAGTAAGAATGTTGGTTAAATTCTTGGAACATCTCATGCATGATGGATTCTTTTAGTAAATTACGTACCTCATTATCAGACAGGTAAAAACATATTTGAGAAAAGAAACAATTCCGCAAGAAACTGCTCAAAATGTACATACAACAAGTCAGTAGACTTTCTTTTTCAAGAGTAATCTCAGTCATCAAGTCAGTAAAATCTCACTCAGTCGACATCCTGGTCTTTGGCATGATTATTGACACCCGAGGTAAGTTCAGCTTCAGCAGAAGGTAACCTCTCATAAACTCGGGACCCAACTGGTAGAAGCTTAATCTTGCCCAGTCTAAGTGTTTGGCTAAGCTTCTCATAGTTCCACCTCTGCTGAATATACACAACAACTGCCAGTAGAACTGCAGCCACTGGTATGGCAATGTCTCCGAACTTTGTGAAAAAATCAAACCTGGGGTTCACAAACTCGTATTCTTCGGAGAAATAGGGATTGGGAACAGGAGATCTGATGTAATCATACACATGAGGCAGAAGTCTAACGGACGTAAGTCCAATATAATATAGCTTCCTCAGTGGTTTGCAATGGATTTGCCAAACAAGGTTGCTTATTACTTGAGGAAGCAAAAAGAAATCTTGAATCAAACCCATGTACTCCTCTAATTCAGTTTCCCATTCCCTCAAGGTGTGGAAATTTCCAGTGGAATCTACGTAGCGTTCAACATGAAGAGGTTTCTGGCTTGTATTAAAGGAGTGGATAAACAGAACAATGATATATCCAACAGCATGTATTACCAGTGTACTGAGAAGTACCCACTTGTCACTTGGAACACGACGTGGTTCAAGAGGGCTCCTTGCCAATAATCTGACACGGGATCTCCACACCTTTTGGCTGAGCCTCGCTGTTACTAAAAAGGCAACAAGCACAAGAACCTTGACAGTATAATCAATCAGACGAATCCACTGGCTGTTATCAAGATCGTAAGATGGAGTCTCATTGATTTCAGCACCCATCATTTTGAACAAAGCCTCTGCACCTGTGATCAAAGGCAGGCCGTAGCCAAGAGCTTGGACACCTAGCATGGCAAGCGAGACATACGGAACTGATTCCGCATAATCTCTGATGTAAAATAGTTGGCTGAGAATGCAAAAGATCGCCAGAGAGAGTGTCAAGATGCGGAGGATGCCCTCTACGCCCCTACGGGAAAGAATGTCTTCTCGCTGCTTCCTGTACATGATGGGGAATGTTTGAAGGTTCACACGATTAAAATAGAGTGGATCATCGTCATTTCTTTGAGAGGATACAGAGATTTTAGCTGTTGGATTGACCAACCAACGAGCAGTGGTTGGTGGGTATGTTATAACCACCTCAATCAGACAATCCAATCCAGCCTCAAGGTCCATACTTTCTGATAGAATTTTCCAGGAGGCTCGAACATCCCTGCAACCAATGAGGTACATCTTTCCGACATGTGGATCATACAGTCCCTCTACAAAAACCAATGAGATGTTATTGTATGACGTCCCAGTGAGACTAAGTTGAGCAGAAACATTTAAGAGAAGCTGTTTTTCTGTGTATTCAGCCTTAGCATGATAAGAATTCTTTTTTTCATCCATGGAACCATTTGCCAAAGGCCCAAACATTGGACCAAGAGAAAGAATCTCCATTTCAATTTCAACTCTTTGGTTAACTGAACCAGCAATTTGATCTGCAACTGCTGATGTGTGAAGGGAGAGATCCTCAGAAAGAATTGAAAGGCTGACGGGAAAAGAATCTGCATCTTCCAGTTTTGGGAATGTCAACAGTGATTTCTTAAACATTGAACCAAGGGTAAAGGGCTCATTATTCTCAAGGACTGTAGCAGCTGCATTGATTTTTGAGTACTTGTAGTATGGGAGAGAATCAGTATATTGATCCCACAGCTCAACAGGGCGGATCAGTTTCTCAAATGATAAAGGAAAGTAACGCCTACTGCTTCCATCAATGCTGGAAAAATGGCCAATAATTATGCTCCTTTGTGTTATAGAAAAGGAGAGCGGGACATACAAGCAGATTCGAGAATCACAATTGCTGTCTTTTGCACCAACTACTCCACGACAACCAACCATACAAAGCTGTCCACTGGAAGATTTCCAGATTCCCTCAGCAGAAAGAGTCATGTTATTAAGCCCAGTCCTTTGTGCTGCGGTGAACTGATTCTCCAATGGAGAAATCACTCTAAACACGGAAGAGACCCTAGCTGAAGTGACATTATCTTTTACAGATATTTTATCACATCGAACATCCTGAAGGACAAGCTTGACGTCCTTAAAACCCCCATCCGTGGCATTTATCTCCTTGTCTGATCTGAATGGACCCAATTGACTGCAAAAATCATCTGTACCGTTGCATTTCCAGTTCGGCACAACTGTTAAGGCTTCTTGCTGAGTGAATCTTTGAAGAATATAGCAGAAGTCAAGCCCTCTATATGTATTTATCTCAGTACTCAGACTATCTTTGTACGGGTATGGATCACAAGCTTTTGACACAAACTTTTCAGAGGCAAATTCGTACTTTGAAGAAGTTCCCAGCCAAGAAGACATATGAACTTCATCAAAGTACTTAAAACTCGTCTTTGGGTTTAAGCTTTTCATGGTTCCTAGAATAGCTCTATTTGTCAGTGTATTTGTTCTAGGATAATGAAGTACGAGCAAAATACGATCATCTTGCATAAGAGGTGGCTGATTAGTATAACCAGATTCCTTTACCCACTGCCATGGATCAGTAGACTCTTGCTGACGAGAAGGCAACATCGTTGTCCCTAACAAACACATCACTCTTTCCCCTTGATTTTTCTTCGATTCAATGTAAATTCCTTCAAAAGTGACCGAAAGCTGGGAATGGCCAGGCCATATATCAAAATGAGGACTTCTCTCGTATGGTTTACTTGAAAACAAGCCATCCAGGGTGACACCAATCTGCAATATTCCACTCACACTCACAGTTTTCTTAGACTGATGAACACGATCAACATTCGTAACCCAGAAAGAAACTAAGTTCAACGGAGATCGAAGATCCGATGATCTGTTTGATAGATCTCTATCATCAAAAGGCATTATTGAAGCAGCCCCATTAGACACTTGCCACCAATCTCCATTCAGAAAACTTAATTCATGTTTTATGGTATAGATTCTGTTATCATCAGGTTCCAATTCAGAAGCAGAAGCTAAAACAAAAGCACATTCTTTTTTGACTTCATCAGTTCTTTCGTATTTGTAAATCATAGAAGTTCTAGTCCTAGGTCCTAACTCTCCATCTACCATATAAGAATGAACAAAACCAACAGACAGCAGGATCAACCAGATAATAATACCCCAATAAGAAGCAAAAAAAGACATTTCCCCCAACCCCTTAAATCAAGATTCCTCCAGTATTAGTGGAAAACAGAGAAATTCATGACTAACCCTTTTTAGAACTAAGATTGATCTTGCTAAATTCGAAATCAAAACAGCAAAAACAAACTTGGGAACTTGAAAAAATCAAGTCTTGAGGATGGGAAATAGTGAATCTTGATGAGAAAATAGCAAGGTGCACTTACCTGGTAACTCAAATCTTCATAGAAAGAAAGAAATGGACCAGAGAATCAAAAGGAGAGTGATGATCAATTTGAGAAAAAAGAGAGAAGTTGGTGCTTTGATTTTGATAATTTTAGGGTAAGTAGAGAGAGTAAGGTGTGAAGTTGAAGTCAAGGCAGCTGATGATGGCGACACTAAGTCAAATATTTCTTACAGTCTGTGCCAACTCCTCTAATCTCTGTTTTTTTTTTTATTAATATTATTTTGGTCGGAAAAGAACCAAAATAGTTCCTTAATTAATAAAACAGATCTCAATTAATCAATTTACCTAATTTTCAGAGGATTACTCTTGAACTACTCACTCAGTTGACTTTTGGTTGTGCATACCCCTTAAAAATAAGAAATAGAAAAAGAAATTATTTTTCTTTTAATATATTAGAGTGGACAAGTAAAAGGAATTTTTTTTTAATGTATTGAATTAGTAAAAATGAATATAGTAGTAATTTTCTTGTAATTATTCAAACTTCTGAGAGAAATCTAGTAACGCCTCTAACTTATTATGTTGTGAGTCATAATAAATGAAGACTGTAGTATGATTCCTTCAAACAAATATTTTAGTGCAAGTATAAACAATTTGTTAGGAGAAAATGAGATTAGTTAGAGACAGAGTAATAAAAGAAGTGACTTTTTTTTAAAAAAAGAAATAGATTTGAATCTTAGATGAGTGGCCCATGTGAGCTTCATTAGAATCTTATATGGGTGCGTATACAGTCTCGAAGAAAATATTAAACAAATTCGATCCGTTTCTTCTCCATTTTCCCCCTACTTTGCTCGAGGACATATGACATAAGTTAAATTTAGTGGCTAAGATTTAATTGATCAAAATAAATTCCTATAACCACAAGCATATTCATGAATCACTTCCATCAGAGTCACTCTCAGAGGAAGTATCCCATTGCCTTTTTTTTTTTTTTAATTTAAAAAAATCGTTGTTCCAAAGATGTTGCTCATGAAAGATGTAGCTCTGTATAGGAATGACTGCTCTCAAGACAGCAGAAAGAGTGACATAGCTTTGTTTCTGGTGAACAACAAATATCAGTACTCGAGAGCTTATAATTGTTGAATATAGCATCTTTCGCTTCAGTCTCCCAGTCTAGGATGAATAGTGGTTCCTGATTCTTACAAAGCATCATGCTATGACATCAATGTCAAATGCTTCTGTCATTGCACAAATTCATCTTGACACATGGATTTCAAAGCTATAGATACCTGCTGTTAGAAATTCTAGTCATAGCTCAGCTTTGAAATAATATTTGATACCTTGTCTGATTTTCTAGTTAGACTTCTCTTCCGTCAAAAGTCACCCGCTCGCTAGCTAAGTGAATCAGCATGGGAAAATCACTAATCTATTTCATTCATACCAAGAGTCAAGCCAAGGTTTAAAACAGAGTACACAACTACTCAATCACCTAGAGGCACATTAATTCTTCAGTAGGCTCAGATTGCTACCTTATGTTTAAATACTCTACAATTCGGAGAGTGTTATACACAGTTGGCAAACAATCTTCCCTAACTCAGACAAAATGTCTTTCCTGATTCTTCCTCACCTTAGATTACATTTATGACTTATTTCCTGTAGTCAGGACCAAACAACAACTGCATTGCCTTCTTATTGGTAGTCTTACATGCTGCGAACAAGATCCATAACACACAGATATCGAAGAAACACAGAATCTTTTCTCCTTTTTTGGTTGATAATATCAAAGAGATATATAGATTATGAAGGATAGTAGCTCAACAAACAAGCGATTTTTTACTGATACAATTAGATATACAAAGTTAACACATGAACATAAATAATTTATCTTCTGAAACATCTTACGGATTGAAACTAGTTTCATCGTTTGATCTCCCAAAGCAACTATCAAAGCAGTCCAATTCCCTTAACTTCAACAGCAAAAACAGCACAATACCGCACCCAAATCCCAATGCTGCACTGGAACCCGTCAATGAAACAGCAGCACAAACCAACATAACAAAAGATTCTTCCTTTGAGTTCATATCCCTTGAAGCCATAGCCAATTCAATCCCAGCAAACAACAAAAGCACCCCAAGTATCCCAATAGGAAACTGACTCAAAATCCTCACAAATGAGCTCCCAAATACCAAACCAAGAATCAATTTCCCCAATCCAAGAAACGCCACCGATGCACCACTCCTCCCACCAAATCTATACTGTCCAGCCAGCCCCCCTGCCCCGTGGCAACACGGCATTGCTCCAAACCAACAACCCACCAAATTCATTAATCCAACACTCACAGAGACTCTAGTGGCAGACACTTCCTTCTCCGGGAACAAATCAGCTGACAATTTACACACTGCAATCACCGAATTCAACACGGATAACGGAATCTGAGGAATCGCGCCTCGGAGAAAACCGGTTTTCCAATCTTCCCATGTGATTTTCAAAATGTGAAGTTTTGATGGGCCAAATTTAATATCGTGAATGATTGAAGGGTCACGAACAAAACAGAGGATCAATCCCAGTAAAAACACTATAAGAGCCGCCGGAATTGCTGATAATGTTCGTAATCTACGCCGAACTCTCCGCCGATCACTCCCGTCTTCTTCTACGTCGTCCTCAACAACTTCGCCGGAGCCGGTGACGAGTATAAGAAAAGAAACGCAAGTGAGGGCCAAAATAACGCCGTCAAGGCCAAGCCACGAACGTGGGGAGGTGGCGCTAGCCTTTGTAGAGGTAAAATCTTGGTTATAACGGATGTATTTGATGGCAGAGAAGGCAAAAGCGAGGCCCTGAGAAAGCTGAACGCCGCGAACAACAGGGAGGGGAATAAAGCGGTAGAAGAAGGACATAAGTCCGGTGGCTCCGAGGAATAAAAGTGTGCCGGCCGTGCAAATTCCGGCGGCGGCAATTTGGGGAACAGTGAGATGAGGTATTTCAGAGACGGCGACAGCAGCAATAGATTTCATGGGTTGAACAGGCATGGGGATTCCGAAAATAGCACCGGTGATAATATTGTAGAATGCAGTGAAGATAAGGGTAGTGCTGAGGTCAAGATTGCTGACTAATGTGAGTGCTAATACAATGGGGATGTAAGTGCCTAAATCGCCGACGGACCCACCAAGTTCGGAGAGTAGGGAAGTTTTCAGGCGGAGTGAGCCGGTGAATGGATGGGAGTAAAGGCGGTTGCGCCACCCATTGCGGTGGAGGAGGGGAGTAGTATGGTCAGAAGTTTGCTCAGCCATATTTTTCCGGTGGGAGTTGGCAGGGGAGGGACTGATGAGATGAAAGTCGCGCGCACGCAAACATGAAAAGAGAAGATTTTTTCTAATATAAACTCTCTCCTTCCGTCTCAATTTATATTATATTTTAGGTGATATTTTTTAAATTTTAAAATTCAAACAAGTTTATCTTGATCTTCAATTTTTCATATATCTTATAAACATTTTGAATTATTAATTATTGTGATTTATAATATTTTTTATATAATTTACAAATATATAAATTTAAAAATTTCATGCATAAATTTTTTATCAAACTTAAACTGTTTGGACGGAGGGAGTAGGTAGTTTCCTAAGTTTAACTCATTAATTTTAGAAGGGTTTTAAGTGGTGAAGGTTGGAACTGTTTGTGTGCTTTTAAATATGCGATTGATATTCGGATCTTTGATAGCAGGAGTTGATGTTGATCGACAAAAGCATAAACAAATATCTGTGCAAAATAATAGTTTTGGGCAAGTGGAGAATTCAAGTAGGAAGGAGTCATGAGAGGTACAACTGTCGGCCTATTATTTACTAACTAAGGAGTACTAAAGTGACCTCCCACAATCATCTCTTCACTGCACCAAAAGGCAAAGCATCTTTGGTAAAATTTAAAAGGTGCTTTTTCTTCTGGAACCTGTTGATTTTTTGTCAAGGGGATGGTTGGTTGATGTAGTATCGGAACCCATCAGTAGCCTCCTAAAGTTTATATCAACTTTCACTTAGGCATCTCAAGTAGGCTTTGTTCATTTTAAACACCTATAGTAGGGCCCCACTATGTCATTTTGACACTTTTTTTACAATCAACCAAATAGTTAAAGTGTGTGTATTAGACTCGTTGATGACGTGTCAAAGTGGCGAATCAAATGAAGACACATGGCATATATACCAAAAATAATTATTAAAAAATATATTATGAATAAAAACCCATTTTTAAAATTATATAATTAATTACTTTAAAAAAATTACATTTCAATAAAAAAGAAAAAGGAAAAAAATATGCAGCCCCTTTTTTTTCTCCTCCACCATTTTCACATCTCCTCCTCCTCTGATCCCCATTACCTTCTTCTTCAAATCTGATGATTATCATCACCACCATCTCTTTCTTCAAATTCACCTATTATAATCAACAAATGTAATATTAATTTGGGTCTCAAGCATTTACCCATAATCTAACTGCCATACTATCACCATCTCTTCAATCCTTCAAATCCATCATTTTTTTCCTTCTCCAACCACCTCCACCATTGGAGCTGCTCTTTTTTGACAGTTTCAAAATGCCCCCACAAAAACTAACCTACAATGAAAGTGGATCTATTTATGAATTTTCTTGAAATGGGTTCATCAAAAAAGAAAAGTTAAAAGCTTTTGAGAAACAAAAAAATTAATGTCTCAAAAATTGAATTTGAAAAAATAACTTAAATAGAAAAAATTGAAAACAGGTCAATAGAGCTTTTAAATGGTTCGGCGAACTTGCCGGCAACTATGAAACAACTAGAGAAGAAGTTTTATACCATGAAGAAGCTTAAATTATTTTTGTTGATATATATTATTAGTTTAATTTACCATATCAAGAAATGAAGAGAGGAGAAAGTTGAATATATAATGGTGGCGACGTGGTGGCAAGGTGGTGATGGATGGTGGAGGAAGTTTTGAAAGGAGAGAGAAGGAAGAAGAAGAAATAAAAAAAATTAAAAATTACAAAAATTAAAAATTTCACGCGTTCAAAGTAAGTGCAACACACATAATCTGCCAACTCAGCAAAAAGTGTCGAAATGATATAACGGGACCCTACTTAAGGTGTCTAAAATGAACAAGGCTTACTTGAGGTACCTAAATGAAAATTGATGCCAACCTTAAGGGCCATCGATGAGTTCTGCCTTAATAATTTTATGAATGAGTAGGATCGAATTTATAATCTAAAAACCGCAAAAGGGATAGGGACAAATACAATTTAAAAAGATAGTTGTCAAAGTTATTAGGGGCGGACTATGTAGATCGGAGGGAGTGGTGACGCCACCTTGTGGTTTCGGTTGAAATTATGTATATGCATGTATATTCACGTATATATATATATATATCAGGAAATGTATAAATATTAAGCGTGGCACCCTTAGATACAATGAGCTTTGTGGTTCTAGTGGTTTAAGCTTAGTTTTACCACCTTAGGGATGCAAGTTGGAGCCCTGCAAATCAGAGCCGCATGTCACCCGGAGATTCAAAATCCTGATATAAATGGTGGGATAAATGCCTCCAATCAAACACAGGATAAAATAATCTTGCATTTTATCTTAAGATTATTATACTTTATACCTCACACCAAACGACTCCTTTCAGTACCAAAAAGAAAATCAAAGGAAAAAGGAAACATGAGAATTGTTAGGATCAGAGGAAATCCCAAGCCCACATACATACTAGACCTGGACTTGGAGTTTAAGGCCATGGACAAGTTCGAGAAATATTTGGGCCTCAACGATCCAATTTGATGTGGATAGTCAATGCTTGGGACAGGTACTAATTGTTAGGGGGGGCATAAATACCGAAAACCAAAAAATCTAACCGAACCAAACTAATTCGGTTTTTTGGTGTCGGTTTTTCGGTTTTCCGGTTTGATTTCGGTGTTTTTTTTTCGGAATTTCGATTTTTCGGTTCGGTATTCGGTGTAAGGGTAAGAAAAATCCGGTGCACCGAAAAATCGAAATTTTATTAACTAAATTTAAAATAATATTTTAAATTTATTAATTATGTACTTGGTAACTTGTGTTTGTGAGTTGTGACTCCTATTGTTTTTTATTTGAATGAAGTTGAATATTAAGGCATTTTTAACTTTGTATTGTTTTAACTTTTAAGTTTCAAGTGTTGAATTCTTGATTTAAATTGTTGGTTGCTATTACAAAGAGTGTTTGTTGGAAACAAAAAATCGGAAAGAGAAAAAAAAACTTATTTAGTTCTTTGTTGGAAACTTTAACTATTAAATATGTTAATTGATTATTTCGAGTTTTCAACTTTTATCTTTAGTTAAACGTTTTGATAATTTAATTTATTTTTTATTTTTTATTTGCTTGCACCGAAAAACCATTTTAAAAACACCGAATAAAACCGAACCGAACCGAAATATTTTGGTTTGGTATTTGGTGCACACTTTTTCAAAACCGAACACCGAAACACCGAATCGAAGAACCGAATGCCCACCCTTACTAATTGTGGATGAAATTGGTAAAAAGAAATTCAGAAGTATAAAATATGCCGTTCAAATTTTAGAAAAGATTCATGAAAAATTTAAACTCCATCACATTATATTGAAATTTCACATATAAAAATTTGGAAGTTCATATTTCCCAATTTTCTCATTGTAACATAAGTTGACGTCTTTCTAGAATTCTAGTCATGTCCAAATGAGAATACCAAAAACAAATATCGCCAGAACATTGACAAAATTGGACCTTTACATGAAGTAGAGTTTGGTGTAGCATATTTAAAGGAAATTTGAAATCACTTATTTTATATCACAGCTAACTCATGTCCATGTGTGAAATACAAATACATAATGCTTATATCTTCTTTTTTTTCCATTATTTATCTTACGTAAAAAAAAATGTCTCTTCCTTAATTTAAATTCAACATTTCACATCTCATATTTAAGACTATACTATTAAACTAAGACGGTGTAATTCCTCTAAAAAGAACACTACAATGCAGGTACGACATCGAATTTAGCTAGAGCCTGAGATGTTTGTTGGCACGTACTTGATTTGTCGTACTTAAAAAGGAACTTTTCACTTTGACCTTTTTACTAGGAGTAATACATTTGTTTCACTCTTTGTTCAAACTTAAATGATGACCTGTTCTACAACGTTCCCTTTATTGGACCAAATTACCCTTGTGTAGATTACAAACATCTATCCAGCTCAGCTCATATCTAACTTTATAAGGGTAGTATTGTCTTTTCAAATATAGTTAAGACTTTAATGACAAACATCTGAACTTATATGGGAGAGCCAACATTTCTAGCCGTTACAAGTCTCCACCTTTTTAAAAATGACATGACCGTTGGTCTGTCCTTTTGTTTCATCAATATCACCTAATCCTCTTTCTCTGTTTTTCCGTTCAGTTCTGATTTTTTCATTCTTCATTTTTTCTGCAAGAAACAGAGGTTCCCCCTTCCAATGGCTGGCGATCTTGTTTTTACCCAAGAAGAAATGGTGATTGATCAAGGTCTTGGATACCCAAAGGCCTATGCCAAGATCTGTAAAGATCGAAGCTTTGGCCCGTTCAGCCGCGGCCCTCCTTTCACTTTCACTCCATATGCTCTGCCACAACATGAGGTAACTTAAAGACTCAATCTTTTTTTTTCAAGATTAATTAGTATTCGATGTGGAATTTGATTTAATTTATGTATCTTGCTTGCTCTGGTTCACCATAAGGAGTAGATTAATCTGTTCTCTTGAATTTTTAACACCACCCAGGCACCCCCTTCCCCAAATTTGTGTTGAATTTATGGTAGATATGCTTTTCTTGCTTCCAATTTGTGAATTTAGTTGCTACTAGCAGAAGTGGCGGATGTAAGATTTAATTTTGATGGGTTCAATTTTATAAGGTTCTTAGCATTGTTGAACTCGTTGAATTTTTGAAATTATGGATTCAGAATTTAATTTGAGTTATATTTCAGTGAGGGAAATACTGGTTTTTTCCTTTTTCCCGAAGTGGATATCATAGTTGAATTAAACCTTATGAATTTGAATCCTTGATTTTCAAGTAGAAGCAGCCAAGTTTATGTTTCATTTAGAACAAATGAACCTTAGCTGTTGTTATTTTGATTGGTAATAGGTTTTGAGAGCCAAGGAATTGGATGACATGTTCCCTATCATTGATCCGAATGCACAACCAAACACAAAGATCAAGATTTTTATGTCTCTTTTGTGGAAGCAACTCAGCCACATCGGGTAAAAATCAATTGTGATGCAATTCTGTTTATCCATACTGTGAATAACTAGGAAAAACTTGAAAAGTCTTTCTCATTCTTGATTATGATTTGAAATCCAGGAATGCAGGATTTGATCCTGAAGTGTTTCGAGTAGACTCATATGGCAATGTTGTGTATTATCATGCTGATTCAGCTTCACCTTTGGCATGGGAAATTGATCACTGGTTTCCTTGCTCCAGTAATTACTCATCATCCTTCGTCTTTAACTTATCTACATTTTTACACTATCAAGTCACTTCTACGTGTTATAAAAATTTATACATTCCGTGTAAATAAGTTAAACTCTAAGGCACAGATGGTTGTCTGCATTCATTGAGTATTGAATTTGTGTCTTTCGGTGAAATTGCAGGAGGAGGACTCACTGTTCCAAGCAATCTGCGGATAATGCAGTGGCAAGCCTGTAAGAAAAAGAATAATAAGCTGGAATTCCTTATACCCTGGTGGGATCTGCAAGTTGGTATATCCATAAACCAGTTCTTGTCCATCTTTGCTATATCAAATTCAGATTTCAGGTCGGTTGCTGTATGTTTGTTGAGTGCAATTCCAGTTTCAAAATGAGATTTTGCCACTTCTAGATTCTCATTGTGTCATTATTTTCAGGAGTAGAGCATTTTCCTGGTTGTTTTCTGAAGGTGAAAGTGAAGAATTGAATGCCTCACAAACTGTTGATTCACATGTTTTTCCTCAACATTTTGTTGAGTCGAAAGAAAAGATTGGCCTTGCTCCAGCAGCTGTTGTTTTATCTCGAAGGGAGTCTTTTGATTCTTCCTCGGCTCTGAAATCATTGGATATAAATAGGAGACCAAGATCAAACACTCCTATTGTTGGTTAGTTTCCAAATAATCAAAGGCCATAACCTGTTTCTTACTAGTCAATTGATACTACTCCTTGTTTCTTTGGTTTTTTCTTTAACTGAAACTACTGTTTGTTTCTTTGGTTTTGCTGTTGTGACAGCTTGTAAACGATCAAAAACTGATCTGAAAGAAAATGAAGATCCAGACATGGTAACCAATCCATACCAGGCTATTGTGATAGCTAGAGATTCTTTGAGACACAGAGAAGAAACAGTAAAGATGCAGACAGAAATGAAGAAATTAGATGATGAAGTAGGTGAATTGAAGCAGAAAACCGAGGAGGAGAAAGCAGCTGTACAAGATTTGGAGCTAACCCTAACAAAGAAAAGAAGGAGAGCTGAGAAGTGTCGACGACTAGCTGAGGCACAATCTTCTTATAAATCTATGCTTGAGAAGATGATTCGAGATGCCATGCACCAGTAAGATCTCTGGAAAAACAAGTCAACTAGAAAAATAGAAATCCATGAAGTGTGTTTGATTATATGTTTTAGTCTCTTACTCGACTGGTTTATGTGATTTGCAGGAGTGTTGTGTATAAAGAACAAGTGAGGTTGAATCAGGCAGCAGCTAATGCTCTTATGGCAAGGCTTGAAGCTCAAAGAGCAATTTGTGATTCTGCCGAGAGAGACCTACACAGGAGATTCAAACAGAGAGATGAACTCGAGCAACAGATAAGACCCGAGTGGGACCAAACAAGAAAAAGATCAAGAATGGATGAATTTCCGGGTGGAGAGGGAGATGAGAAGATTCTTCTTCTTCTACCTGGCAGTTGCTCAAGGGCAGAATTAGAGAAAGATGAAATGAGAGTTCTATGCTTGCCCGAGATGAATCCCAAGGACAATATGCATAAGGAGTTAAGAGTATTTTTGGAGGAAGAGCAGAAAGCATACGAGGCTAGACTATCTCTAAATGGAGGACAAGAGAAAGAAACTTATCACAGAAACAGCATGGAAATCCCCTCTGATCGCAGTAACAATGCTAATGTGCAGGCAAAGGATGAGGATCCAACAGATCAGAAGGTTCAAAACATAGAGATACAAGAAGAAGAGATAACATGCAACCGTGGGTTTCCCACTTTTCATGAAACTGAAAGACAGGAGGAGGATGAAGAGAGCAGACAGCAGCGTGGGAAAGGAAATGTTGAAAAATGGCTTCAGTTGCTTTTGGACAACTCTGAAGAACCTACCGACTTTGGTATTCAGACTGCTGAGGAGAACGATAGTGGTAAGATAACTCTTAATGCAGGAGAAGGTGAAACTAATGAGATTGATGGCATGATAACAAAGCTGAATATCAAGTATCCACAAAAGGAGATGAAGGTGTCTGATTCTGAGGGGGCAGAAATAGCTGAGGATGTGAAACAGCCGCAGAAGGTGCAAAATCAAAAAGAAGCTGTCCAACAGGAAGAAGAAACAAAAGGAGAGGAAGTTGTTCAAATGGCAGCCAGGAAATCATTCTCAAACAGAGGAAATGGGAAAAAGGAAGAAAGAACTGAACTTAAGGGTCAAAATTTACTATGCAAGAATCCTCCTCCCTACAGTTTAATCCCAGAAAGGAGGGCCAGTGATGTAGGTTCTTCTTCTAAGGGAGTAGGGAGATCTAGCAGCTGCGAAAGGACTGGAAGGAAGAGTGAAAAGGATAAGGAAAGGGAACTCTTGAGGTCTGACAGTGTTAGGTTGTTTAGGCGTATCCCATCCTCGCCATCTCTCCTCTTGAGTGGCATGAAAAAGAGAGTGGATTGCATGAGGAAGAAGCCATCAGTCGTTGGTGATGATAGTGATGAAAGTCTGGTAGGAGGTAATATTGGCTTCATAAAATCATCCATCAAAACAATCAAGAGAGCAGTGAAGATGTAGGTTTAGATACAGAATTAAATTTTCGTGTTACCACCAATGAGTGTGTGAATGGTGCTTTGTGCTTGCTTGATTTCTATATACAATAGTGTACTCTAATATTCTTTTGAAGGGTTTGTAATAACAGCTTGTTGTTTGGCGTAAAGATTTCTAATAAAGTAACTATATTGAATTCCCTTGGGAGTATGGAAAATATGACATGTCCGGTTATGCTTTTTTAAGGCAAAATCAGATTGTGCAGCAAAATAAGAGGAAACATTTCTCGCATAATTCTCTCTGTCGACAATTTTAAAAATAGTAGTAGTTTGCTGGTTAGTGAAAACAATAAACACCAAAAAGATACATGACCTCAATGAACACCAAAAAGATACAAGGAGGCCAACCCTTTATTGTGAAATCATGTCTTTATTATGCAAACTATGAAGTTTAAACAAGTACCTTTCCGTAACTTCATTTCAGCAGACAATACAAGAAGTCTTACTCCTTCAGATATTATATTTGAAGGAAGATTTGGAACATGTTTATGAGAAACCAATGTTTGTTTTCTAGACATGCCTCCCCGCTCTTTGAGCACCACAATTATACCACCACCAAGATATACAAGTTTCTAAAACCACTTGGCTAAAGTAACAAAGAACTAGGCGCCTATCTTCAAGTATGGGAGAAAGGTATGTGCTATATACAGTAAATCAGGCATCTCTATGTTGAGTATTACAAAATTGTCTTTGACATTGTAAACATTTCACAATATTCTAGCTTTCGAGAGCATTACCACAGGGGAAACAAACATTCCTGCAGAAGGGCATTTGATGTTGTCTGCGGAAGCAACTGACGTGCAGTGCCGGACTGTGGATGAGATTTAATCTGGGACTGCAACCTTGAGGTGTGTTGAGTACTCTATCCAGGAGCAAAGTCAGCTTCCATCATGAATATAAACACCTAGCTCTGCCCGTCACCACAAACAGATTCTATTTCGCCACTTGTGAATCAATTCTTTCTGGTTATGAATTTCAAGTTTCTCCCAAATAATTTTCATCCCCACATGTACATCTTCCATCTTTAAAATGGTGGAATTGCTCAGTATCTCTAACTGCAATCTCCCTCCGAACAACCTCAGAGATAAACTTGATTGTGTCGTGACAGCTCTTGCACATGTAAAGATTCTTTGTGACCCAAATAGGTGTCCCCGGAGCCGTATTTATAAGACCAAATGCAATAGCTAGTCTCTCGCTGTGTCCACAAAAGATCTCGGCTTTTGAATCTTTAACTTCATTTACTGTATATCTTTCTGATTTACTACGATGTGCTGCCTTCATTTTTTCATAAAATCCTTCTAGAACTGCATTAATTTCCTTGCTTTGGGGGTGTAAGTTATCACCACTAAGAAATGCATGTACATTTCCCTTTACTTCTATCCAGCTGCAACCAGGATCAATAGTCAGTCCCTTTTCTATCATAAACTTCCTTAATCTTACAACTTCATCCCATCTGCCGTTGTCGGAATAGAAGTTGCAGAGGAGAACATAATATCCCACACCTCTCTCATCTGTTTCAAGAATGTGTCTAGCTGCTAGTTCTCCAAGTTCAACCTGCCTGTGGATCCTACACGCATTTAATAAAGCCCCCCAGATAGCGGAATCAGGTTTCACAGGCAATGATAGAACAAAATCATAAGCATCGCCCACTAGACCTGCACGGCCTAGCAGATCAACCACACAAGCATAATGCTTCAGATTCGGAACAATACAGTATTTACTCTCCATGCTATTCAAATAATCAAGGCCTTCAGTCACCAACCCAGATCTACTACAAGCACGTAACAGAGAAATGAAAGTAATTTCGTCGGGCTTAACTCTTGAAGTTATCATTCCATCAAAAAGCTCGATCGCAAGTGCACCTTGCCCTCGCTGTGCATAGCCAGTCAGCAAGATATTCCAAGCAGTAACATCCTCTTTCTGCGTATTAAACAGATTCAGTGCTGGGGCCATTCTTCCACACCTCACATAGAAGTCAAGGAGTGCATTGGGTAAAAAACCATGAAATTCCATTCCATTTCTCAATACATATGCATGTATTTCTTTACCACACATCAGTGCACCCATTCTAGAACATGCAGAGAGGACAGACATTAAGGTAACAGAATTGGGATCCTGATGGCGTTTCATTTCTCTAAAAAAAATTAAAGCTTCCAAACTGCGATTATTAATCCGTAGACCAAGAATGATAGAAGTCCAAGATATGACGTTTTTATCCGGTATCCTGTGAAAAATTTCCAACGCCTTGTCAATACAGTTGCACTTCGAATACAAGTCGATCAGAGTGTTTGAGACAATCACGTATGCTATAAGTCCTCTCCTTTCAGCTAGTTGTTGAAGCTTAACACCCATATCTAGAAGGCCTAATGAAGTACAGGCAGATAGAACAGAAGCAATAGTAATTTCATCCGGCATGACACCTTCTAGCTCCATCATTTTGTACGTTTTAACGGCCTTCTCCGGAAACCCATTACTCTCATAACCCGAGATCATTGCAGTCCATGAAACTACATCTTTACACTGTATCCTATCAAAGATCTTTTCTGCTTCTTCCCAGCTCCCAATAGCTGAATAAAGTTGAATAAGAGAGTTGTGCGCCGAAACATCACTATAAAATTCCATTCTTGACACATACCCGTGAAGTGCCCTCCCTAACCTCTCATCCCCAAGAGCCTCACAAGCTGAAATCACACTTGTCATGGTCATCAAATCCGGAAAAAAGCCAAATTCCAGCATTGACAAGAACAACACTAACCCCTCCAAAAACTCATCATTCTCAAAGTAACCCGAAATCATAGCATTCCAAGAAATCCTATCTCTCTTAGACATTCCATCAAACAGCATTCTTGCACTGCAGACATCACCACACTTGACATACATTGTAATCAATGCATTAACGACATCAATTTCCGAATCATAGCTAAAACGTACTACATGACCATGTATCTCCCTACCCATTCTCCAATCAGTCAAGCCCCCACAAGTCCTCAAGACACAAGGAAAAGTATAGACATCAGGCCTAATTCCAACCCACAACATCCGTTGATACAAATCCAAAGCCTCATCAAAATACCCATTTTTCGCATACCCACCAATCAAAACATTCCAAGAAAATACATCCCTTTCCTCCATTTTCCCAAACACATACCAAGCATCACCCAGATTCCCCAACCTAACAAACATGCTCAGCAAGGCATTTCCAAGCCTCAAACTCAACTGGGTCATACAGTTAAGTATGCAAGAAAATACTTCACACGCCTCATTCGATGCCCTCTTGAATTCACAAAGCCTAGCTAAAGAAACAAATGTCTCTTCTTCTATGGTCCCATGAAGTTCTTTTATCGACTTCAAGAACACTATTGCTTGTTCCAGCTGGCTGTGGAAGCATAATTGGATAAGATGGGAATTTGGGTCAGTAGTAGGAGTAGAGGAGGAGGAGGAACTGAGGATAGAATTTTGGTGGGGTTTTCTAAGGGAAAAAAGATGGGATTTTTGGAAGATATGAGAGAAATTTAGAGATTTAGAAGAATGGAGTTTAGAGAATTGACGGTTTTGGGGGTCTAAAGGGAGAGAGATAGTTGGGGTTTTAGCAGAGACCGCCGCCATATTGGGAGGTGTAGTAGAGAAGGAGCATGTCGGATTTTATTTTCCGGCGGGGTTTTAGGAGAATGTTTAAACGGCTATCAAACACAAGGGGTTTAACCGATAAGAGATACTTTGAATATCCCTATACGACGTCGTTCAGAATTTGTTATTATATTTTAGCCAACTATAGTCTATCATCTCTTCTGGTTTAAATTTAATTTCAATTCAACAATCATATTAATTAGGGATTTTATACGGAATTTTCCCTCAAACAATTTGTTGTTTTTCCCTCTCTTTCGTATAGAGTGCTTGAACATGTTAGGCTAGGCAATACAAATTGTTTTTAAATAAAGTAAAAACTTATTTGCATTCGATGGTTACATCAAATTATATTATTAATATTATTGATCTTCATGTTTATAATGATCCTCTAGGTTCAACGAATTAATAAAGATATGATCGTATTCGGATAGAGATGATAGTTTTCATGTGATGTCTTTAAGCCGGTCATAATAGAATAAATAAGCAAAGCAATCAATAGTTATTTATTCTCGCATATTGAAAGATAGCAAGTAGCTTTCAAGATCATACTATGTGAAGTTGCATCGCTAGTTTTTTCTAGTTATTAATAAAATGGTATTTCTAAGCCCCTATCAAATAAAGTAGAGGAAGAACAGAAAGAGAGATTTTATGTAATTAGTGGACTAACTTCACGAAGACTCATTCAATCCCATTTCATTCATTATCTTCTCTCAATCTCTCCTCGAGAGAAGGAAAAAAGGGACAAAAGATTGATAAGTCTAATAGAGAAAGAAACTCTGATACACTCAGTAATTCAAGTCGTGGATCAAGTGCGATAATAAGCCCTCTCAAGAGTGGAGAGATTTTCCCTGTTTGACAAAAGAACAAATTTAGATAAACATATCTTCAATAAAGTCTTTTTTATTCCTTTTTTCACGAGAGTACTACGAAATAGAAAGATATTAAAACAAGTAAACTTATATGGATCTTAATTAGTAGTTGTAGTACTTCTGCATTGACTGATAACCAGCACGTATTCCAAATTCAACACCAAAATTTTTCTCATCCGGACAAAGATTTCCTCCACTTGTTAGGTGTTCTGCCTCTAACAAGCCTAGTCTTCATATCCCCTGGAGTTTGTCTTCCAACATATCCCACATCAGTTTCTCTATCAATCTCTCCAATTTTATCAACCTTATTCACTAAGGAAGGCACAATAATCTTCTTCCAACCAAATAAACCACTGCCTCTTTTCTTCTCTAACAATTTCTCAATTTGCGAGTGCATTGTCATACACTGACTCTGTAGCCTCAGGACATCTTCTTTTAGCCTCTTTATCTCCATTTGCTGAACGTTCATTTCGCGCTTTGACATACACCGAGCTGGAGGCTCAAGTAGTCCTAGATGATTGGGGCTTCGGGTTCCGCTTATAAAAGATCCGCTCCAATCAATTTGATGCTTGTTAACCTTTGTTTGTTCGGATAAAAGCACTTGTATTACTGCCCGCACTGGTAAACGTTCGTTTTGCGCGGCGTGCAGAGACGCCTCTGGCGATAGCTTTCTGCTGTCGATCAATCTACATAGACTTTTTCTCTCTTGTTTTGATACCCCGGGATGTGTCTGCCATGTTTTCAAGTCAATTCACTCAAAATCATAGAAATATCATACGAATTCTCTGTCTGTGTCTTACATTAATTGGATATGTGATTTAAAAAATCAAAGATAGTGTGTAGTCTTCTAAATCTTGTGATCTAAAACTTGTCATATAAAACTTACTAAATATAGAAGTTGATATTTTTTTCGAGACAAACCAAAAGTAAAAAAGAAAAGTAAGACACTTAAATTGAAATAGAGGGAGTAATGTTGTTATGTTTAAAATCACAAACTCTAAAAATAATTTTGGTATGTTTCAAAAAAATATTCTTTCTTTCTTAAACTTGCTATATAAAAGAGTTGTAACTAAAAGTTCAAAAAAACAAAGTCTGGCCTAGTTGTCAATAATGTGATTGATAGTTATAAGGTCTCGTGATCAGATCCCATGAAGTTAATCGAGGTGTATGAAAACTACCCGAACACAACGGTCATAAAAAAAAAATGGAAAAAAGGACAGTTTTTCACTTACTTTGAGGTAGGTATCAATGGCTCTGTACAAGCCATCATCTGTAGAACGAGCATGAGCAGGAAGTGCATCAGCAAGTCCAAAAAACTCCGACAATGTCAAATTCCCATCCACAGCAGCTTCAGCTAAGTAATTATCCACAAGTTTAGCAACCTTAATTAAAGCAGATCCACTTCTTACACTTTCATCCAGAGTCATAAACCTCTTAACCAACCTAAGAACAAGTTCAACATCCAATAATGTCCCACACGTATGGACAAATGACGGAATCAATAACTCCTTCAATGTAGCCTGGTCCAATTGCCATGATATCCTTTTCTCCAAATCGACCCGGTAACTTGGCTCGACCCGAACCATATTAGCTACCCGAAGCAACCGTAAAAGGAAATTGCACGGAATGGCATCCTTCTCCGGCGGGAGAATTCCGACTAATGTTTCCACGAAAAACCTCTTCTTCATCCATATCGCCGTTACACTTTCCGGTGAGTCCTCAAAATCTTTCGGTACCACAAAAACTTCTGAACCTGTCAAAAAAATAAACTAGATAAAGTGAAAGTTCATATAGTCAACTAACTGAGCTAGCGTAAAAAGAAATTCTATAAATACCTTCGCCGTTAGAAAGGTCAGGGAGCCATTTAGAAGCGTAGTGAGTAATAATTGAGCCAATGAGTTCGGGACGGACACCTTTGGCTTTAACGCCGGAAAGTGTCTTGACAAAGTAGTCCATGTCGAGGATACATGTGTCGTCGAACCAACATTCGGCCGAGAAATGCGTGGATTTGCCGGGAAGATTAACGGATTCTGGTGATAGTTTCATCATTTTGGAATTTGTGTGAACATACCCTGGCTAGCTAGTAGTAATTCATATAGATGAAAGAAAATTTCTGGCCAATGATGTTTTTTTGCCTTTCTTGTTGTTACGTGAGGTTTATTATCTCTAGTGGATAAAAAATTGGTAGGAGTGACAGCACCACATAATGTTTACAACATTGTTTTTATCTGTTGTTGATAATAATACCCGTGAACACTTGTTGATGGAGCTAGTAAGTTATGTCTTTAGATCAAATCCGGTATTTATTTTTTTACTTTTAGCTTCCCTCGTTTCTTTTATTAAGCATAGTAATGTGAATCGAGCTTGTTGTATTTAGTATGCATCATCAAGCAGTTTTGCTTTCTCTTATATCGTTGATGTGCTGAGAAGTGTATTGTGGGAAGTTAAAGATTGAAGCAGTCACACTGGCATCTATATAAGAAAGTAGTACTCTAGACATGCAATAATAAGGCAAAAGGAGCATCCAGTTGAATCAGTTTATCCTTTTTATGAAATTGACTTAGCCGATTATTACTTCTAACACTTGGATTTCGGTACATAATAACAAATATCATGTTTTAAATTTATGATTTTGAAAGTATGTTGAGTTCAACACTAAAATCTTTAAAAGTTCATGAACTTGTTAAGTTTAAATTCTGAATTCGCTTTAGCCTTTTGAAGTGGTTTTTGTAGTGAAAATTAGGTAAGATGTAGTGGTTGACCGTTAGTGGCTTGAACATGAGTGTGGTAGGAAGAGGAGGGATAGCAAAAAGGATAAAGGGGAGTAGTGAAGACAAATTAAAAGACAAGTGTAAGTCATTTTCCTTTCTCATGTGGGAGTTTAATGAATTTTGTTCTCTATTCAGCAGAGAAACAGCCATGATATGTCATTATATACTCAACGGAATATTAGCATTAATTTTACTTGTCTTTCTTCCTTTTCATTTGCATCCCATTAATTGCTCTGCCCACACCCTTGGCTTCTAAATTTGTTTCTTTCTCTTTTGCTTGCTGGAAATTTGGCTATCATGTGCTGGGAAGAGTACGGCGGAAACACAATTGGGACTATGCTACATAGTGTTGTGAGGAATATCCACCGGGCGAGCAGGTTAAACTGAATTTAGGCAGATCAAAATAGATTAAGTTAACAAATAGACAGATTATTTAGACTTAGATAGTACATAGTTGGATTAAGATGGATTAAATGATAAAGTCACAGTCGTGACCTTTCAATACTACCAAATTTTAATTGGTATGCTTATATTTCTTATCATTTGTTTAATCACAAAATAAAACTAAAAAAAAGATCGTTTTATTGTGGCTATATAACAATCAAAGGAGAAGATATTTTTTATAAGGTTTGTAATGAATTGATTTGTGTTACTACATATTTAACACAAATTAGCCCAACATTCAAATGGGCTAAATGGGAGGATCAAAGGGTCATTTGCACTTTTGTCCCTCGTGACAAACAATTTTTTTGTGGAACATAAGTTTATATTTTTGTAACTATAATATTCACAAGTTAAGTTATGTTCAGGTATGACTTCAGTTTCTAAAGAATTTATGCCCTGTTGGGCATGAGTTTGATGGCTACATAGAAAAAATTAAGTATAATTTACATAAATCTCATAGTGTAAGACCTAAATTACATCATATCCCTGCTCTTTTCTATTTTACAAAAATTTCTTAAAATATCATCCATCCGGATACATAATTGATTGTCCGGATACATTAATTGTGATACATTATATATGTGTCTGTTGCGCTAAATATGTAATTTTAATGTAAAATTGATTTTAATTCCCTCGATTCATGCAAAACTGATTGATATCAATCCATTCCAATTTGTAACAGATTCACAAAATTCAAAATTCAATTTTTCATCTTCTCCATCAATTCGAAATAGTGAAAAACTCCAAATTACTCAACCAAAGTGGCTGATACAAGACGAATATCAATTTTGTTAAGGAATTTGAGTAAGCGAGGTGAGTTATGAAGGTTACAAAAGTGATGGAATTGTTGTTGGACAAACGATTTCATTTGTTGGGCAATGATCTACCATACATACAGGGCTCAAAATTGGAAGCTGTTCAAAGGAGAAACTGTACATATACAGAGGGTCATTTAGCAAATCAAAGAGAAGTTTCTGGGTAGATTGACTATATCTTGTTTACACAAGAAACATCATAAATATAGGGGTTTAATGCAAAGATTGCACTTGTAACTAGTTGTTTTTAATTTTATTCTGATGCATGTGATCATTTGGCTTGTTTCAAAGGAGATGACAAGGTGCTCTTTGGCTTGTAAACACTTGGATTCTGTTTGTCAATGGTAATATTTACAGTGTTACAAAAAAATGATTTCATTTGTGGATCTCAAATTCGCAAGCGACTCAAAGTTCCAAAATAGTATTGTCAAAAAGGAAAAAGTCTAATCTTGAAATTGTTGAAGAATTGCCAAAAGGATCAATCGCGGATAGTGAAAACGATATTGGTTCGATAAATTTGCTGATTAGTGTGATGGAGACATGCCTTGAACTGAACTCTGAAGATGATATGGAAATGTAAATGCAATTCTGATAGATTTAGTGATCAAAAACACTTATGTTATAGCTAGATATGAAAGTACCAATGTACAAAGAAAGAGTATGTAGATGTGACCATACATCGTAGAAGGGAACTCATCGAAGATCCTTTCAATTTTTATTCAAAATTGTCAAAAAAAAATTGAGATTCAAAATTCTTGTCCCAGTTCATCGAAGACCCTTTCAATTTTGATTCAAAATTATCAAAAATTTTGAGAAGATACATCATGAATATCTTCGTTAGTCTGTACTTGGAGGTGAAGAAACGTGAGCCGGAATTTGCAATGTATCTACTATGCATTGATACAACACACAAAAAGATTGGAGAGATGTTGTGTAGGCAATTTTTGATTTGTGATCTCGAGATGGATATATTACTCATGATACATTGCTATTTTAAAAATATTTAGTAAATTATTAAGTACTGCAATCCTACATGATACATTAAAGTAGTAAAGGTTGCCCATAAGGTGTTTGGTTTTAGATCGATACATCACCATGCGATAGTTATTACGTATCAGATACATGTAGTGTTAATTTGTATGAATGTATCATGACCAAAGTTTTTTTGATTTATTTTTTCGAGATGGATATATTACTCATGATACATTATTATTCCTAAAATATTTAGTAAATTGTTAAGTACTGCAATCCTACAAATACATTATAGAAGTAAAGACTGTTTGTAAAGTGTTTGGTTTTATATCGAAATATTATTGTGTGATAGATATTAAGTATCAGATACATGTAGTGTTAGTTTGTATGAATGTATCATTATCAAAGAATGGATTTTTAGCAGTAGTTTGTATAAATGTATCATGGCCATTAATGTGTATCAAATACGTGTGATACACATTAGTCATTAATATGTATCAGTTATAGTACATTATGGTTTATGTACCAAGATTATTATTGGGTAATCTTGATACACAACAAAAAACTGATTTATTACTATCTACATCCTTTTAAAATTAAAAAATATTGAAGATACATTATAGAACTTGATATATTGTAAATGATACATTAGGCATTACTTATGTATCAAGTACATAAGTATTGAACATGAAACCCACTAGTCGAATATTCAGCAATATTAGAGTTATGTATCAATGTAATAAACATATACATGATACATTACATAAAACAAATCTATTGTAGCATTGATGTATCAAAAATTTCATACCACTAACAAAGGTTAATTTAAGAAAAAAAATAAACAAAATACATTAAGAATCTGTAACTTTGGTAAAGATGGGTGTGAAGATGCATCCTTCTTCGATTTTGCCTTCTCCCATTCAAGTTTCTTCATGAATAATGGATCGTTTCTTTGTTTAGATCTATTTTCAACAAAATCTTCATCGTCATAATTAAAGACACGACATACAATATCTTGAGTAGTTGAAACTAATTGGGTAATCCTAATACTAAAAGAAGAAGTAGCATCCATTAGTATCAGTAAATTAATGATGAAAAATCAAAAAAAAAAAACAAGGATGAATGGAGAGAAACAAGGAAGATGAAAACTACCTATTCAAGAAGTTGAAATTAATTTGATTGGAGAGAGAACGATTTTGAATTTCAAATTGTAAGGAAGGAACTAATTGATAAGATTGTGGGAGTGAAAATAGGGAGAGATTGATGGAGTAAATTAAGGAAGAGAAACGGTTTTGGGAGTGTAAGGTTATGTATCCGGAAGTTTGGTTTTGGGAGTAAAATAAGAGATTTTGGAAATATTTTGAAATGGTAGGGAATAATGGAAATTATGGAAAATAAAGGTGTGTATATAGGTAATTTTTCCAAAAATTAAAGACCAACTCATTTAAAGATTAAAAATGAAAAATCAATCCATTTGAAGAGCAAAATGTGCAAGTTTACAAGAATCAAATGTGTTGAATTAATAAATAAACGGATGATTAGCCCACCTAAATTTGAACGAATTGCACATATCATTATGGTGGTAGGATAAAATTGTAGTGAATGGACGATGGTACAATAGTAACGGTCTGACTCATTTAGGTTGATGATTCCAATTTGTGCGGAAAGTTTTGAAGATGATGTTACCTCCATCGTAGTACCAATTACTGTTGTGGTTCAATTTCCGACATTTAATGAGTGAGCTGTTGGTTTCTTTGTTAATGTGGATAAAAAAAAGTACTTTTTGAAGAATCCTAAGTACTTGAGGTGTGTTACGGGAAGAGGAAAATTGTTTTCATGAAAAATGTTTTCTAAGAAAACAAGTTGATTTCTTACTTATTTTCTTGTGTTTGATAGGTAAGGTAGAAAGTATTATCCTAAAAGCATTCGTACATAATTTAGGCAAATAGTGCGTGAGCTGTGGTGAGGAGGTAGGTGGGGTGAAGATGAGGTGTGTAAGAGGATGGGAGGATGGTGAAGACGACGAGGTGTGTTCGATACGAAGGAACACTGCAAAATGTTTTCCAATTTTCCCACGTTCGATTCGTTAATAGTCAGATTGAGCTGAAACTACTTGCTCTGGATGTTACTACTAAAAAGTTTTGTGTAGTTCATTAATAGCATTTTCATATCATGTAACCAAAGAACTCAAAGAGAGCAATAAGTTTACAACATCTAAGGTCTGTCAAGTCAGTAACATTCTTGTCTTCTATTTGTGTTCATTTCTATCTAGTAAAAAAGAAAATCCTACAACCAAGAAATTCTTGGAAACTTCATTCAATAGTTGAAACTGCTACCAACATACATATTTCTCCTGCTTTGCAGATGATGATGTCCAACAATGATATTACAGATTCCTTGGGGAGGAGGGTTCAGTTGAAGCACTGGCTGAGTCACCTCCCGTGGGATTCAGTGACGGTGAGTCACTTGTAAAGGAACCATTTCCACTTTCATCTTGTGACACAACAGGAATCTTCACCGCTGCTCTCTCCATTTCCTTCTCGATCTCTTCCTCACGACGCAGAGCAGTAAATTGGCCATCTAAAGACCTGGCTGCTGCCAACCATGCAAGGACAATTACTAGGAGCACACCTCCAAGGTAAGGAGTTGAGTTGGCAAGCGAACCAAAACTCAAAATCATGAACTGCTGTATCAAAGCTCCTCCGGACTTTCCCAGTGGATTGCAGACAACATCAATTGCTGCCTTCCCTTTAACCTGTTATAAGAAAATAACTGAGTTAACTTTCAGGAAACAATTGAATGTGAAGTAACATCTCCATTTCCGGTTAGAAAAGTCCGGACAGGTACTTGTCAGTCATATATACCATCATAAATAAATACAAGTGAGCATGCAATATAAAAGGCAACGACTGTGCATGCTTCATACATTAAGTTCTAGAAAGCACAGATATATTTATGCATAACCAATTTGGTACATCTGAGTTCTGACAGCACCGTAGAGCACTGACAAAATAAAATTTTAAGACGCAGTAAATTAGTGTATACCTTGGTGTCCTCATCCAAAGGAATGTAGGCCATTTCTTTGCAAGGATCAAACAAACTGTACTTTGCACTCTTACTGAAAATGTTTTGCATCGCGCCCACATAGACAGCTGCTAGAAGAGGAGTGAGCCCAAACTTAGCAAGGGTAGGGGCAATGGGGTCACCAAACAAAATCAGGGAGAAGAATCCAACTCCAGTAAGAAGCAAGACTGTTGGTGTTATCTTAGCCGCTGTTCCCCAACCATATTTGTCAAAGATCCACTGGCTTAACAGCATCATCGTGAAAGTTGCTATACCAGTAGCAGTAGAGAAGTCACCCATGAAGGAAGAGTATTCATTTGGGCTTGGGAACTGCAGAGTTAACAAAGGCCAGAGTGTGAAACAGATGCTTCAAGTTAAAATGACAGACAACATAAGGTTAACATATCAAACCGCATACCACCTAGTAAGAATGTACCTGAGCTTTGAGCTTCGATTTCCATGTAACCTCAACAAGGTTGATACTAATACCATATGCTACGACTAATGTTGCAAGATCCCTGATATACTTTGAAGAGGCCAAAATTTTCAAGCTCTCCATCGTGCTCAGGTTAGGCTTCTCCTGCAAAAATATATTTTTGTCAGAAAATGATAATAAATATTAAATATAGTAAATGTGATCCTTTAATGTAAAAGTGGCTTACCTTCTTCTTCTTGCTACGGGTCGGTAGAGGAACATTGTGATTCACCCACCAGTAAATGAAACAGATCGCAACACCCATCCCCACTACAATGCTCATCATTGCTTTCAAGGAGACTGCCCAACCATCAACTCCAGGACCCAATGATTTTCTCAAATTCGAGAAGTACTTTACTGTACGGCCAGAGAAAATAAGAGCAACATTTGCTCCAAGTCCAAACAAAGGATAGAATCTCTTAGCTTCGTCAACTGTAGTAATCTGCAAAATAAAAGCATCAAAAATATTTAAAGGCAGCTTAATAACAGTGATTTCTCAAATAAAGCTCAAGCACTGATACTGAAGATGTATAGATGATTTGACCAAGTTGATAACTGGCCATTCGAACAAATGGAAAAAAAAAAAGTGCAGGTGATAGACTGAAACCTCAGCTCCCGTTAGGCCATAGATTTTAAGTTGAAACTTGAAAATTTGAGTTTTTGAAGTTGTAATTTTTGCAACTTGAAGTTATGTTTGGACATGCATTTTACTTGAAAAAAGAAATTGTGTGTGGAAGTGAAATTTCTCCCAAAAACTAGTGCTACCTGTTTAGCACCAGTTTTTGGGAACTTGAAAATATTTGAAGAACTGATTTTCAAAATTTGATCAAATTCCATGCTAAACAGATAATTGACGATAAATTTTCATAATCTTATCAAAAAGCTATGGCCAAACGCTAGCTTAGTGAATTTTTATAACTGGCTACAATGAAGAGATAAAAATATAGACGGGATGCAAAACAATGAAGAAGGAGTGCAACCAACATATTAGCAATTTATGAGCAAAACTGCAGTATAAACGGGACAGCCTCACACCTTAAAGCAAGATCAACCTCTGAACTCCCCAACAAAAAAATTATAAATCAGCACATACTTTCTAACCCGGTTACGGGAGCCAATACCCATTAACAGAAAAACTAATGAAGAAAGACTGTTGAACCATCTAATCCTACAAGTAATCCAACATTAGCCTGTTCCCAGCATATCAGTTTAAAGAGAGTTCATATCACCCTAAAGGGAAGCAGTTCCACAAATCCGTTGGATAAAAAACAACAACATACTCAGTATAATCCTACAAGTGGGGAATCCATTGGATAAATAATAAGCCGAAAATTCCAATTACTATGTTCTACTCCATAAATTAATATAAGAATCTGACATCATGGACTGACCAAGAAAATAATTACATAACCTATGAAATGATTACCAGTTCACAAAACAGCATATAAATATAATATAACAAGTTATGCCACCTACATCAGAATAGTAATCAGTTATTAAAAAGGATCTAGGAAAGGATGATCATATATTTACCTGATTAGCAAAACCCCAAAAAAGCACTGAAATCACCACACTTCCCCAAAGTTCAGCCATGACATAGAACAAGCAGAAACTCCAGATCCTTAATATAGCTATTGGTCCAAGAAACCTTGGACCCAAAATGTTTAGAAGGTTATCAGCAAGAGCTGTGGGATGAAAGTAATTACTAAGGGGATACAAAACAAAACCAAATGCCCCAAAGAAAGCAATAAAGGGAAGGATAACAGTATAAAAAAGAGCCTCCTTTGACAACACATTGGCCAACTTTGTGTACAACAGCATGAATCCTACAGCCATAGGCAAATTCACCCATGTTTTCAAGAAAGGGATAATCTCCGCACTTGACCCTTTTGCTGTTACAACCAATACATCTTTAGTGTCTCTGAGGATTGTGTAATTGAAGAGAATACAAAAGAACATTGCCCCAAGTGGTATAATTTTCTTGAGGGTCACAACCTCAATCCCCATGAACTTAGGTGACTCTTTTTCTTCAATAATTGATTCTCCATCTGCAGCAGCAGCAGCCTCTGCCCGGCAAATTGGGAAAAAATTGTTCTTTTGACCAACCAATTGTGGCTTTGTTGAAAAGCCTTGAACTTTTTGAAACCCATCAGAAGATAGAGATAACCCTTCAAAAGGTTTAGGTTTCAGAGAATTGAATCTATGCCTTAGACCCCCTTGAGGTATTGGGTAAAATGCCCTGATTTTGGGCTTGGAAGGAAGAGAAAGAAGCCCTTTTGTTTGTAGAACAGCTTCCATTTGCTCTATTTTTCTCTATCTCTATCTCTGCAAGTTCAAGAAATATAAATACTTGAGCTTTTTAACAGGTAAACATGAGAGAAAGGGAGAGATAAGGTTGGCAATGAAGATCGTTTTGGGAGAGAAAGATTCTCAAGAAAAAAAGATACAAAAATCTACTGTCTATAAATTTATGTCATCAACAACTAAAAACCTTGAAAGAGACTGAAGACACAAAAAATGAAATACCCCCTCTGTCCCAATTTTGACTCACTTTTATTTATTTTATCTTTATTGAATTTTATTTATTCGATAAAAAGTCTATAAAAATATATTATTTTTAAAAATAATTTTGAAACGGTACAAATTTTTTTGTATTTTTTAAATTATAAATTGAACCGGAGGAAATATTTTATTACATAATTTGCTTTATATTTTAGGGGAAATTTTTTTGAGGGTGGGGTAGAATGCTACATTCTCTGTGACAAGTTGTGCATATGCACACTTTGCTAACCGCACTCAACAACTTTTCAACTTGGAATTGGTGCAAAAATTGTAATTTAGTTCTTATTTAAACGACTGGGGTCTGGGGGTAGTTGGATGGGCGTGGGGCGGATAAATTGAAAGAAGTAATCTAAAATTAATTAAGATACATACGAGCTAGCTTAGAAAAAATAGTTTGACAAAGAAAAATCGTGCCAAGGGAAACAAGTATGAGCTCATTCAAGTTGACCCCTCAAGTGTTGGAATTATCAAAAATGGGCCTTTCAACAGAGATATTTTTTTCTCAAAGGGACGTGCACTTTTTGTAAACAGCAATCTAGTTCTGGTCATATGGAAGTAAAACGTCTCATTCGCAGTCATTGGTTAACACAACACGCAGCAAATCTCTTTTTTTTTTTCTGGTCATAATAAGTGAACACTTGTAAAATTGGTATTGCCGTACACGGTGGCGAACCTAGGATTTTGTTCAAATGGGTTCAAGTTATAAAGAACCATGACGAAAGTCAATAATAACAATTATCATTTTTTTAAAAATTTTATTATATCCCTAAAAAGTTTTTTTTAGGTGATATTTCCTAACAAAAATATATTCTATTAAATTTTTATCTGCTTACAAAAAAAATTTCCACATATTTTTTATTTAACATGCTACTTATTACTATTATGTATAAAATTAAATTAGAGCAATTTTAAATAATCATAAATAAATAAATAACTTAAATTTAGTAAAAGAATCAATTAATAAATAAAAATGCGTTAACCTAACTTTCGTATATACCAAGTAAAAGGGGAAACAAATACACAATTTTGTGTATTACTAAAAATTTAAACTCAAAAGGGAACTGAATTAATAAATTTATCAACTATAAATTTATAGCCTACGTAAAATATTAAAAATTTAAATCAATTTCAAATACAAACATAAAAAGAAAATTGAACTAATAATTTTAGAATATTACTATTGTTATTTTCCGTAAATAGGACTCTAGAACTATAATGGTCTATATTTATTAGTTAATTTTAAAAAGGAAAAATACTTGAACCTACCATTTGAGACTTGAAAATACAAAAAAGAACAAAAATTATGTCTTTGTGTAAAGTGGGTTCATTTTATTTACATATACAATTTCGCAAATAATTTATATACGTATAACGCAAAAAGTTTCAACGAAGTGGGTTCAGTTGAACCCACTTGCACCAATGTAGGTCCGCCCCTGGCCGTACCATATTTCAATCCTTAAACTTTCATCGAACACTTTTTACCAATTTTGATCATATAATCTTACAAATGGGGTCCGAATGAGGTCCTACCTCTACTTTGAATCTATTTTCTCTTCTTTTTTTAAAAAAAAAGTTTGACACACTCACATTAATATGTAATTGACACGACAATTCAATCGTTTGAACTAAGATTAGGGTGTCGAAACAAAAGACATTTCAATCGTATGAGAAATAGGCTGTCCAAACAAAATAGAGTTTATAATATGACTGGTAAAAATATAAGTTGGTGGACACCAAACTATATTGGAAAGAGACTCAGCAGTAGAATTTGAACGAAATGAACACGTTTATTTATTGGCTGTATTTTTTTGAATAAAGTAATGGTTGAATAATTGACATTTCTTTGAACAAATATTAAGTCAGACATGTGTATCATAGTGCCTACATAACATTTCTACCTCTTAATACGGCCACCAAACCTCATTACTTGTAAACGCACCTGAATTAATTAGACTGTTTATGTCAAATTAATAAATTTAATTTTTACAATTGTTAAATCAAGAGGCTAAGTAAGATAGACGAACGATATATTTAACCAATTCAATTTTCAACATATCAATTATATGTACGTGCCCCAACATTAGCATGTGCAAGAAGAGTGTAACACTTTATTTAATTAATTTTGGATACATAAAGTTAAACATATGGCAACAAAATTCCCTGACAAATACGAAATCCTAAAGATTTGGGATCAATATGTTAACACAATTTACTGTACTACTATTCCATCTGGCCTTTTGGAAATTGGATTAATTCATTTTATAAGCCACACGTGTAGACTTTGAACTTGCAGAGGTAACAATATTGTCGAGTATATTCTTAAAAGATACTCATTTCTAATATTTCTGCTAATATCTTCTGATCTTTAATATATCGTATTGATTCCTAGGTAGAAGGCAAATGGATATGTCGAATTAAATAGTTTTTAGTGTCAAATTTAAATTGACCAAAAGAAAGGAGGAATAATGTTGTAACATTAACAGATAAGGTAGTATTTTTTTAAATTATAAACGACTTTGGCTATTCTGATTAAATTATGAGAATGTGACGTTATCTTTTTCTTTTTACAAAGTTTAAATTGTAATGATATGAGTTGAGAATGATAAAATCTTACGTTTAGATTTCAATAAAAACAAAAATACGACATAATTTCTTATCATTTGTCCTAGTTTTAATGGATAAAATTATATTGCTATTAGGTATCTCATGGAATTAGAAATATAAGATCAGATATTTAAAGTGAAAGACGATAATGGTGCCGAACGAGTTGGGCCAAAAGTTCATTCACATAATATTCGTCGTGACATATTCTCTTTTTTCCAGATTTGCGGTTCTCACAAACCGGTGCTTTCATTCATTGTTGCAAATTGGGGCCAAAAAATATCAAAATCAATCACGGTCGAGACTTTCAAAAAGTGAGCCCAATACACGTGACCCGTTTCAGTTTTTTGACGGTTCATTTATACACGTCACCTTATGTTGCAACTACTCTCCATTTTTGTCTGCTCTTCCTTTTGCGTCCAATCGTCTCATCCCATTTTCCCTCCGACTTACGTATATATTTGGACGGATTTTTTTAAATTCGTACATAATTAATGTCAATTGTGTGAGATATAAAAAAAGTTACACATGAATCTGAAGCTTTTAAAGATTAAATTACTTTCGGTGACACTAATGGTCCGTTGACCAAGTCACGATTTGATGCCAATTGTCTTTTTGGTTCATAATAAGTTATTCTGGGATTAACTATGAACCTGTGTGCAATATCTTTTCGAAATGGTGCAGCTGATTCTTGATAATTTAGGAGTTGGGAGGAGGAGGAGCAACTATTGACCCTAAGTGAATCGAAGGAGTTCAACCAAATGTTTGGCTCAAGGGTCAAATTGTAGAGAAGATGTCTCAATTGGACCAAGAATCAATTTAATTTTGAAAAAGAAACAAAATACTGTTATCCAGAATCCAATTCAAACAATACTAAATGGACCTGAGAATACTACTACTCCTGAATGCTCTAAAAAAACTGAGACAAAAATGGACCAAAAGTTTATACTTAGGCCACCCATAAAATGTTCTTTACGGATGAGAATTGAGATGATAGAAATAGTAGAAGGAAAAATGAAAGAAACTGAAGAAAGATTCGGGCATATCATTTTCGTGTAGTTTGAATAACTATATATATGTCTACAAAATTCTAGAATTACATTTATATTAAGTTAGCATATGTTATAATTCGAACTTCTGAATTTGTCTTAGATGTCCATTTGCTAAAATAATGAGAATGGGCATGAAGGGAAATACGGAATGATCGGCTTAGATATAAGGTTCTACTAATTACTTTTAGAAGGTTGAATACATCAACCATCCTTTAAATTTTTCATTAGACAATCAAATTATCATTGGATTCTAAATTTCTAATTAAGCATATAAACACATGATGAAATATTTAGACACTTCCGACTCATATTTTAGAGAAGGTTTTGCACGTGTTCCAAGTATCATTTATGTAAATAAGTTAATCACATAAAATATGTTTCTTTATTTAATTATATACATAAACATCAATTAGAACAGGTATGAAATTTTAAAACTATTGAGGGTAATAAATATAACTAAATTAAAGTGACTAACTTGTCTACTTAATGGTTGTTTGACAATACAAGCAAAGGCTTTTTTAAAAAAATTTGAGTCAGAAAGATCTAATAAAAAAATGTTATCACTTGTTCAAGACTTCAAATATTTAATAAGACCGGATGAATATCTAAATAAAATTTAATTGGTTGTCGATATATTCAACCATATTTTAGAAAGTGTTGCTTAGGGTTGTGAATTGCGTGATGCTCATGATTTTTGTTGAAGAGTGGGAAGTGGGGACCTTAGTGGTGAACACATTCTCTACATTACTCCAATATTTTTTGTTTTTGTGCTCTGCAATGACAGCCTTGCCTTGCACTCCACATGTCTTTCCCTTATACTCAACATTTTCCTATTCTTTGAAGGAGACAATTTTGTGGATGGCTAAATTTGTAGATAAATGTCAGACGCAGGTTCACATATATTACTTTGTCAACTTCTATGCCTTCTCTCTTCTGTTCATTTTGCATGATTATCTTAAGTTGGAGTGGCGTGCTCAAGGAACGGGAGAGCATACATTGTTTTAGCCAGCTAAATAGACAAATAACAGCTTGAACTATTTTAAATGGACTCGTATCTTACACTTTTGGATCCACAAATTCTAGGTCCACCTTTTTATCTCACACAAATAGTCTGCAATTTTTTTTTTAAAAAATCTACCCACAAAATTTATGGCTAGTTGGGAGCTAAGTTCAATTTATTTCCAAAGCAAACTAGGATCCAACATCAACACATTAATATAATGTAAAAATTAATTTAAAATTCTGGTTATGGTTTGGAAAATGCAGTATAAAGTCTCAACAGACCTTCGAAGAACTTTTCCAATATAAATTAAGAATGAAATAAGGTCCCATGTTGCTTCTACCTACCAATTGATTATTCTGTTCCCCATTCAGCATAGTAGTGGCCATGTGTTATCGAAATATCAAAAGTAAAATCTCACAAGTAGGTAACTGAAAACAACATTGCCAGGAGTCTTTTTGAAGTACCAGAATAGGAATTCTGGCAATTGCCAACCCTCTTACTTCATAGATCACATTTCAACCAACTACAATATTACCAGACATTGAAACACTCGCATATGCAATGAACAAGTAGAGAGAATATCGTGGCCGAATAATAATTAAAAATACTATGCTTTCTCTAAAGGATATAGTTCGCCAAATGTGGTCCGCTCAACTATCAAATTTGGGGTCAAGCACCAAAGAATACATGGATTAAGCAGAGTTCAAAGTTGAAGAGTACTATGCAGAGCCACTGATTTTTGGACCATACCTCTCAACCCTCTCATCAATCCAAGCCCTCATATCGGCTAAAACAAGAGCGACAGCATCATCAGGCTCCCCTTGGATCAAGGAATGATACATTCCATCGTAAATCTTGAGGGTCTTGTCCTCACTGCTTGCCTTCTCATACAACAATTTTGAGCCAGTAGGGCATGCTAGACCATCCGAGGTACCATGTGCTGTCAAAAATGGAGCAGTCACCTTGTGGAAATTGTTTTGGACGTATTCACATTGCCTAGCAATCTCCCTCATAGTTCCAACCCTTGGCTTCCCGGTGTATCTCCTGGGATTGCTTGCGATTATTTTCAGTTTCTCAGGGTCCCTGATAGCCTTGCCCACCATTTTGTTGTCCGGCATAGCAGCCCATGTATCGGCAAATCCAAATAGCAGTCCATACACGAATAAATGTATCTACGTGTTGAAAAGTAAAGTTCTCATTATTGATATCCCCTTCAGAAATTATAGTCCCCTCCTTTTCCAAAGAGGTAAATGAAGTAACTTTAGTCATGATTTTGAAACATATCATTTAAAATAAGAACTTTCTGAAATCCAAATTCTATTCGCAAAATGTGAATTAATACGTAGTACCGAGTATAATTTAAGACTAACAATTCGATCAATTCACATTAGGCAGGTTGAAGTGCTCCATCTCTTTTGTCTATCGCACTAAGATTGATACCTTTCTTACTTAAAAAACTACTTAATATAATTTTTACTAAGTCATTACCTGAATGTTCTCTTAAGAATCAACATGCCTCATCAGGAGTTCAACAAAATACATAAAGAAAAGTTTAGCATTAAGGACATATATATTTAGTTTAGCATTAACATAATAATAGCCAACTACAGAAAAAAGATCAGCTGTCAATTGAGATCTCACTGAACTTTCACAGATTAGTCTCTCTTAAATCAGTAAGTATTTCTTATGAATAACAGGGCTTAAATGTTTAACTTACTCTTTCACTCGAATTCAGAATCCAGTTCACTGCCGCCAATGTGTCTGTTAGACCGTTTATCCACTTAGAACTGGATTCGAACCAATGACACAAGGATTCTTAGTCCTAAGTTCTAACTAGCTAAGCTTTGTGAACCTCTATCGTAAAATTTGTTTTATTTGAACAAATTTGACCTGAAGAGAGTAACAACTCAAACAACTAAATAAAGAAGAGTATGATCAATTCAGGAAGCATTGCTGTTCTACCGAACCTCCTTCTCCTTCATCAGAAAATTACAGGCCTAAATGTTTGTTTTATGTATATATATATTAGATGTAGGATCGCCTTTAAACCAAAAGCTTAGCTCAGCTGTAAAGGGTTCAAATTCTCTTATACGAAGTAGATTAAATTCCCGCTAGCAACAATTTCTAATGTTTTTAGCTCTTGGCGTGTTTGTTTCTCTAGTTTTATGAATCGCGTTGACAAAAATCCCACCTCCACCGCTGCAGGGAAGGATTACTATAACGAATAAATCATCAAACTATGAGCCGATAAAAGTGATCGCAATGATAAATTAGCACAAAAATATGGTGCAAAAGAGCAGAATGTACTGAGAAACAATTAAATAAACAGAATAGTAACTAAAAAGTACCTTAGAAGGCTTCATAGGCTCAGGAATGACGAAAAGCGGGGCGGAGAATATCAACCCGGTCCAAGTATCCGGCTCCGACTGGAAGTACATAAGCAGAGTAGCTAACCCACCCATAGATTCCCCGAACAGAAACGCCGGCAAATGCTTGTACTCATCGCTATTCCTCACGCTCTTGAAAAAGTACAAGGAAGTAGCAGCGGTCTTCTCCAAGTCTCCAACGTAGCATCTGATTCCATCGGAGCGGCCGTGTCCGAACAGATCGGCGGCAAACACAGCATAACCCCAACTTGCGTAACTGATGCATATCTTCTGAAATAGCCAACCGGTGTCGGAGCCATATCCATGGGTCATGTAAACAGTGGCCTTAGGAGACACATTTGGGTCAAGGGGGAGAAATGATTGAGTGAAGAGCTTGCCGTTGGGTGTGTCGAAGTAAGATTTGGAGTTGCGCACTCCTTGAGAGGCATAGTACTCTTCCTCCGGCATATCGCCCCAGTAGTTAACTGCGGTTGCCGGAGCTTCCGACGCCATTTTTTCCGGTAGCTTTCAGTGGTGGGAGGGTATATTGGGAGTTGGTATGAAAATTTTGCAGTGACTGGGTGTTTTTATTCAAAGTGGTTTCACCTACTTTTAATTTTATTTTTTTTTTACAGGTCAATTTCAATTATAATATTGAATTTGTGGCCCCACTTGGGGGATTGGTGAAGGGAGTAGGTGAAGTGCCTTTTCCAAAAATAATTATAAATATTTTAAATTATTTTAATTTTTTAGTAATCACGATAACTAAAAATAAATGGAGGGAGTAGTTCTCAAAAACAAAAATGTCTCATGTATATTAAGGGATCGTTTCGTTAGTGAGATGAGATATAAAATGACATTTTATCATTTAATATGATTTTTATCTATACTAATTCTATCAATCAAAACACATAATAAAGTAATTTCATATTTTATTCCGAGATTGTTATTACTTATTTCACCAACAAAACAATCCATAAGAAGATAATTTGCAAACGGTGGACAAGATAAGAAGTATATTTGCCCCTTGTGGAGATTTTGTGCAATGGAATTATATATATATTTAAATTAGAGAAAATGGTCTAAAACCCCCCAACCTATATCCAAAATCTCAACTACACACTTCAACTTCACGGGTGTCCTATCACCCCCCTGAACATTTTATTTCTCTATTTACTACACACTTGGGTGCTGACCTGTACACATAAACCAAACATTTCATTTCTCTTTTTGTGACGTGATTTTCACGCGCGGGCCCCATTTCTCAACCTTTTCTTTTCCCTCCTAAACATTGAACGACGACCCTCCAACCCTCACCCCCAATTCTTTCTTATCTCTTTTCTCTTTTCTCCTTTTCATTTGATTAACACATCTGAATACGAATTTCTGGTGATGATCCAAGCGTTCGTGTGTGTATTTTCAACTTGATTACGTAGTTTATCAACTGATTCAGTAAAGGTTAGTTCTTTGTCCCTTATTTCGAGTTTGTGCTTTATTAGGGTTTTCTGTTAATTCGTAAGATTAATAGCAACATTGTGTGAAATATTATGTGTGGCTTACTATTATAATGTGTAGGTATTCAATTTACACCATACTATACCACAGTTTTCATGAAATTAGGTTGTACTCTTTCTCGTCTAAGTCGTGTAATGTTGTATTTATGTTTGTTTTAGTATTGTGTTCATGGAGATAGAAAGATGCTACTATGTTGTATTTATGTCGTCTTAATATTATGTTCATAATGCTACTGTGGTACTATGTCTATAATTACTATTTTGTTTTTTTATTGCCTTCAGGTAAGAGATGAATGGGTTTACTTTGATTACTCTAAGGTGGTGCCATGGTGGGGTGTTAGATTTAAGTAGTGGGGAACCAATATATAATGGTGGAAAAATTTCAGAATTTTTGGATGTTGATGTAGATAAGATGTCATATTTTGAGTTGAGAGACTATATTAGAAGCTTGGGATATAGCACAACCTGCACCTTTAGTATTAAAACACCTAACAGTGGCATTTTGGTAGATGTTGATAATGATATGGATATTTTAGACACGATGTGTTCCCTGGAAGATGGAGATGTAGTGGATGTATATGTTAAGCATATGATTGATGAGCCAATTGCAGGGACCATGCTAATAGAAAATGGTAGTCATGTGGATATGGGAGAATCTGGTTCAACTTTTAATACAAGGCCTAGTCAGAGTGAAAACTTTAACTCCGGGGTAGGTGAAAACCATTTAAACAGTGAGAACAGTTTTGCTACTTTTTCAACCTCACCTCATGCTACTGCAGATGGTGCTACTGCACTAGATGATTATATAGATGTTGGTCCTGCTGGATCTGATTTCTCAAAAGAAGTAGAGGATTCTGATTATTCAACTGAGGATAATGCTGAGTCTGAAGGTGAATTAGTTGGAGATAATGAGGAGGAATAGTTGGGTAGTGATGTACATGAGGAGGTTAGGGAGTTGAGGGCTGAATAGAGAGCTTTTCAAAGGAGGAAAAGAAAGGAAAGGGTACCAGCTGACAATAAAGAGGTACCAGTAGGTGAAGCTGGACCAGATCTAAGTTTTGATGAAACTGAAACATGTAAAATAAGTCATGAAGAAAGGCTAGGAGGTGATGAGCCTTACATTGCAAGTTCTGATGAGGATAGTTTTGAGTTAGATGAAGATGAACATGAAGTGGCTGAATCTGGTAGAGCAAGAAGGGTAAAATTATCAAGAAAAAAGAGGAAAACAACAACTACAATCATTCATGACCCCACTGCAAAGAAATTTGTATGGCAATTGGGTATGGTGTTTAAAAATGTGAAAGAATTTAGACAAGCAGTAACTAAATATGCAGTAAGAAGGAGGGTTCAAGTGGAGAAGTGGGTAAATGAACCAAAAAAAGTTAGAGTTAGATGCAAGAATGGTTGTCCATGGCTTTTGTATTGATGTCTTGACAAGACAACAAATAATTTTATGATAAAAACTTACAACCCAAAGCATACTTGCAACAAGACAACTAGAAATTACTTGTGCAATGCAAAGTTTTTATCTGAAGCCTACAAAGAAAGAATAACTGAGCAACCAAATATAAGAGTCTTCAAGCTGCAGGAGATGATTAGGAAAAAGTTTAAACTTTATGTTGGCAAGACTACTGTGAGAAGAGCAAGAGTTAAAGTGTTGAAAGATATAATGGGTGATCATGTTGTGGAATTTGGAAGAATTCTTGACTACATGGATGAATTGTTGAGGACCAATCCAGGGACCAGTTGTGTTGTAAAACTTGGTGAACCAGATGCATTTGGCAATTCAATATTTTAGAGTTTTTACATCTGTTTTGATCCTTTAAGGAAGGCATGGGCACATTGTAGAAAGTGCATAGGCTTAGATGGTTGTTTCCTTAAAGGTGTTTGTAAATGCCAGTTGTTAGTTGTTGTGGCCAAGGATAGTAACAATCAGATGCTGCCACTTGCTTGGGGAGTAGTTGAAAAGGAGAACAGAAACTCATGGACCATGTTTGTGAAATGCATAAGAGATGACCTAGGACTTGGAGATGGTAAAGGTCTCACCTTGATTACAGATATACAGAAGGTATGTGAACTTCATATGTATTTGTATGTATTTTTTTCACTTTCTATATCTAATTGTGACCTAATTATCATATATTACAGGGACTATATACAGCAATTGAAGAGGTATTACCTCATTGTGAACATAGAAAATATGCTAGGCACATATTTGCTAACTGCGCTAAGGATTGGAGGGGTCTTCAAAGAAGACAACAATTTTGGAAGATAGCTAAGAGTACATTTGAGTCTCAATTAAGGAAAAATATAGAGAAGATGAAGTTGTTAGGTTCAGAACAAATGATGGATGACTTAATGTACTATAATATTAATTATTGGTGCAAAGTTTATTTTAACACTGAAGTGAAGTGTGATTCTGTAGACAACAACATATCTGAGTGTTTTAATGCATGGATCTTGGCTGCTAGACACAAGACCATCATTACTATGCTTGAAGAAATAAGAGCGAAGATGATGACAAGAATAACCAATTTAAGGGAGTTCCCAAGTACTTGGAAGTGCAATTTCTCTCCAATGGCAATGAAGGTTTTAGAGGAGAACATTACTAGGCCTATTGACTGTACCATTGAGTTTAATGGAGTTGCTGGGTTTGAAGTGAAAGAAGGGCTTTGTCAACACAAAGTGGATATTGCCAGTAAGACTTGTAGTTGTATGGTGTGGCAGTTAAGGGACATACCATGTCCACATGTTGTGGTTGCATTATACTTTAAGAAGTTTTCTCTTTATGACTATATAGACAACGGCTACAATAAGGAAACTTACTTGAGAACTTATGCCAATGTTCTTAAACTACTCACAAACATGGAGATGTGGCCAGTTTCTACAAACCCCACTATTTCACCACCAGAAATCACAAATATGCCTGGTAGGCCATCTAAAGCTAGAAGGAAAGAAGCTAGAGAAAGTAAGAAATCTAAAAAACTGCCTAGGACTGGACTTGCAATGACATGTAGTATATGCCATGTTAGAGGCCATAACAAGAGAGGGTGTCCTCATAGAGAAGGCGTTGAGTCATCAACAAGACAAACTGCACCATCATCAACACCTAGTACACCAACATCAGCACCTAGTGCATCAGTAAGGGCAGAACCAACAGGTTCAGGCTGGGGAAGAGGCAAACCCAAGGTAATATTTGAACTCATTAAATATTTTCTAACAAGTTTTACTTTTTCTTAGTTTATAACTTACTCTTTCTTTATATGTATAGAACACTCCACCAGCACATAGTGCACCATCAACAACACATAAGTGCACCAGCACCTAGTGCATCAGTAAGGGCAGAACCAACAGGTTCAGGCAGGGGAAAGGCAAACCCAAGGTTATATTTGAACTCATTAAATATTTTCTAACAAGTTTATAACTTACTCTTTCTTTATCTGTATAGAACACTCCATCAGCACAATCAGAAGGTGAGCCTCCACTAAAAAGAGGAAGAGGAAGACAAAAAAAAACATCAGCAATAGCACCTAATGCACCTCCTCTACCTCCTACACCTACTGATTTTCCTGCATCCTCTTCTGCTGGTACTACTAAAAGAGGAATAGGTAGGGGCAGGGGAAACACATCTCCAAACAAAAGGCCAAGAGTCATGGGAATAGGTGTGTTCCAAGCTGAAAATGGCTTCAAAGTCATGAATATGAGTCTTTGCTATATCATAAACTAAACTATTTTGTTAATTTAGACAGTTTAAAATTTGAATTATATTCATAATTTTATTTTAGCCTGGCATGCCAAGTCGTAAGATCTACTCTACTGGTCAAGCAAAAGTGACAAGATCAGCTGATGTAACTGGTGACATTGGTTATACATCAAGTACTACAATTAAGCTGAAATGGAATAGCAAAGCAACAATCTCAACAAGAAAACTTCAAGAGCTTAGAGAGAATCAAAGAAAGAAGACAGTGGGAAGTAGTTCAAATAATCCAAGTCAAAATAACACTTCTTCACAGTCAAAGATGACATGGAAATTGTAGTGGTGTTGATGTATTTAAGCACTTTTTAAGTTAGTTCGATAGACATGCAAACTATTTTATTAAGGGCCTACTATTTTTGATTTTGTTTGTTGGTAAATTCTACCTTATGTGAGGCCTTATGAATGTGATTTTATTTTGGTATTGAATAGTGATGTTGAAGTATGAATGAATGGTGGTGTTGTGTTCAGCTGTGTTTATAAATGGTGTTGTGTTGTCTATTCAATTGTGTTGGATATTCAGTTGTGTTTACATATTATGTTGTGTTGGTTATTGAATTGACTATTCTATTTTGTTGGCTAGGCTGTTGTGTTTACATATGGTGTTGTGTTTAATTGTGTTGGCTATTTACAGTTTACAGATGAAGTGTAAGCAATTTACACAAGCTTCAATTTAAAACATAGATAGATTGATATATATATTGAGAGAGATATACAAAATTTGTCACATACATTGACAACTCCTCTAAACATAGCAATAATACAAATCAAATACTACTTTGGAATAGATTGGTTGCTGATGAACATAGCAACAACACAAATCAAAATACACAAAAACATCTTCCATTGGAACCTACTACACCATTTCCACGTTCCATTGAGCCTCCTCTCCAATATCAAATTAGAGTTACTCAAGTTGTCAATATGAACCTGCCTAATCCATAACTCTTGCTCCAACTCATTGATTTTATTCACCAATCTTGGAATGATAAAATTTGATCTTGGATCCACTTCTTCTTTGTCCCTCCATCGAAAAATTTTACAGTTTTTAGACTGAAAAATAGAGAAAAATAGTACATTAGCATCAATTGAATATAAAGTGGAGCAATAATGCAAGGAAAAACACATACACCATAGCATGGGCAAGACCAAAATCTTCTTCCCGGATTTAATTTCAACCAAGAAGTTTGCAAATTCAGCAAAATCCCATGTTTGCATCTCACTACAGCGTTGAGCATTGGGTTTGATTCATCCATACAAAGCTTATTCAAGTTTTCATTTGCCATTTTTGACGAATTTAGAAAAAATACAAAGAACCTAAATAAGAAATTAGAGCAGATTACAAACCCTAACTTCAAGATTTAAAGTTGAAATGAACATAAACAACTAAACCCTAGCTAAGCCCAAAAATCACACGATGATATAAGTGTGGCCCAACAAGGTCTAGCTTTGTTAATTTGATTACATGTTTTTCCAAGAACTACCTCTATGACTTAATTTCCCTAGGCAAACATTTCTAGAACTTTATTAGCCAGGGGCATAAGTTCAATGCTATCTAATCCACAAGTAGACATTTACCCTTAATATAAAAAACAAATCACTAAGCACATGTTGTGTCATGTAAAGCACAAGTTCATGCTGCTGAACTTATGCCCCAAGCTACAAGGTATGTCTGAGGCATAAGTTCAATATATAAACTTCTTAAAACATACTGAACTTATGCCCCAAGCCACAAGTTATGTCTCTAAGAAGTTTATTCTACAGAACTTATGCCCCGGGGCACAAGTTATGCCTAAGGCGAAAAAAATTCGCAAACCACATGTTATTGCCTTATAAAACATAAGTTGAATTTCTTAAGGTATATTGTTTTCAAGATTGAACTTTAAGTTGAACTTCTTAAGGTATATTGTTCTAAAATTGAATTTTAAGTTAAATTTCTTAAGGTATATTGTTTTAAAATTGAACTTATGCCTTATGGACATAACTTGTGCCTCACGATTCTTTTTGCCTTGTGATTTCTTTTTAAAATATTAGAGGTAGTTATGTCTATGTATTTGTTACTTAAAAGTGTTAAAGGACAAAAATTAAAGATCACTCCAAAATAAGGCATTCCTTCGAAAGACCCGTTTGGTTATAGCTCTAACTACAACGATAAGGCCCAAAAGAAGTTCCTCTCTTGACCAAAATAGGCCCAAATATTTACCGTATTTATAGGAAGAAACATGCAGCCCACAACCAGAAACCAAACCATCTAAAACTGTTGCGAAAATCTAGTCTCAACTACGCTCTTAGAACCACTATTTAAAACATAGTCAAAATTTATGAAGTATTTAAACCCGAGGTCTGAAGTTTGAACCTCGGATATTTTGCAGTTCAAACTTCAGACTTTAGACTTCAACATTTTAAAACTGAAGCTATAGCAACTCGATGAGATCTAAAGTTTTCCCCATTTAGTTAAACGTTAAATAAAAGGGTTAAACTTTAAATACAATACAAAAATTAACTATTGAGTTGAATGTGAAGTTGGGACAAATTAAAAACAGTGACTAACACTAGGTAGTTATCTAAAAAGGAGAAACACTAGGTAAGTAGGTGAAATTACTCTTAGTAAACTTTGAATTATATCCTACTAATCATAATTAGCAGCAAATTACCCAAACAGGTTAGTCGATAATGAACATTGCTCGCTGGCCCTAGCTAAGTCTATTTTAAATTAATGTTTAATCTACAAAAATATTACTCTAGTGGAATTCAATCATTCTCATTTTACATCCAAACATATTTGAAATTAGTGTAATAGGTTTCATTGTCATTTTGCCCTTGTTAATATTTTTTTATTATTAATAAAAAAATTTAACATAATAAAGCAGTTCCAAAAAAAAAAAAAAAAAGGACACTGTACATATATCTGCAAGGAATCAAAATTATTGGTTTTCATTTCCATTCTTTTGAGAGAAGTATTGAGAAGGATAGTTAAAGGTGCAGTGACAGATATGGAAATGAAAACGGCAGTGAAATCCCGAAGAGGATATTTTCACTCACGAGGAGAAGAAGAGTAAAAACAATAGCGAAATTAGATTTTTCACTAAAAATAACAACGTAGTTAAATTTATGTTATGTACTTTAGTGTAAATAATTCGATCTTCATAAAGTTCTCGAGATATTTTCTTACGAAATAGTAATAATTATACAATCAAATCATCCCGATAAATATTTATAGATAAATCTTCATAAAATGTGACATTTGTACCTAAAAAAAGGACTAATTACCTAATGCAATGGTGATTTGATGATATTAAAATGTATTTAAACGTGTATATTGCAATGGCCATGTTTCATTGTAAAAATAGAAAGAAAAAAAAATAGTTTTCAAAGTGAATATAGTATTTAAAAATTAAAACTTGTTTGACTTGACTATTAAAATTATGTACTTTACTTGAAAATTAGTGTTGAGCCAAACTTGAAGTTGAATTCTAAATTTGAAAAACGAGCTCATAACATGTTTTTCGACAACGCTCTCTTCTCTCCTTTGCAAAATATAACCAAAACACAACTCTATCAACTTTGGCTATAAAAAATAAATTAAAGTGAAAAACTATGGCCAAACGCCTCTTTTTAAAATTGAACTCCAGAAAAAAAAAATCATGGTCATACACCCCTCGAACTCAATAACAATTTCTCTTGGCTCTCCTTTTTCTTGTTTTCAAATATTGGCCAGCTTTTGTCAAGGCCGATTAAAGATATATATTACACTAAACACATCCAATGCATTATCGAAAATAGACACTATCTACGTATCGCCTATTGATTAACACTTTTCCATATTTTCGTATATCTTTTAAAAATCTCTAAAATCCCTTATTTTAATAATGTATCCATATTAATGTATTAATGTATCAGCGCTTTCACTAACATAACCGGATTGGGAAATTCCTTATTTTAATAATGTATCCGTGCTTTAACTAATGTATTCGGATTGCTGTATTAACGTATCCGCGCTTTCACTAATATATCCGGATTGGGAAATCCCTTATTTTAATAATGTATCTGTATTAATGTATCCGCGCTTTCATTAATGTATCCGGATTGGGTTAATTTTAAGGGATTATTGTAATTAGAAAAAAAGTAGGGATAGATAGTAATTTCATCTTTACACTATGTGATTTATGTAACCTATACATTATTTATTATATAATTATAAAATCAATGTTTCATTAATTCTAATTTATTCGTCTTTTTGTCTTCATTATTATTTTTATTATTTTTTACCCAATGTATGATACATACATTAAAATTGACTAAATTTAAATTCGCTCATTGCATATATAATTATTTTCTGAAAGTAATTTTTCAAATTTTATTCATTTCGAGAAGTACAATAATAATGGAAAGAAATGATCTGATATTATTTTATTTTATTTTTAAAAAAAATAACTGAAGTAACAACTTTCGGCAGTTTACTCTGTTTTTTGACCAAAATTTTTTTTTATTTATAAAGAGATGGCCTTAGCACATTTACCACCTAATTTTATTAACAGTCTATTAAAGTGGAGCACTACTTTTAATCTTCGAGACAACAAAAAATTATGAAAAGAAGGTGTCATGCGTGGTAGGTAGGACTCATTGAATTTACATTGCTTTATTATATAATAAATATCATCATTTTAAAAGCATGGTTTTGATAAATTAACTCAATATATTATTGTCATTAACAATCTCATGTTTGAATTCTAATGACTAGGTCCTCTATACAATTGATAGCCGTTATATTATATACCGCCGGATGGAGGAGTTAATTATTGCTGTTACTACTCACTCCATTTCATATTAATTACCACATTTCTCTTTTGCAATATAAATAATTTTCTTTTTATACTTTTTATTCTTATTTGTTCCTAATATATTACACTTTATAAAGATTAAGCTAATTAATTATTTTAAAATGAGTCAAAATAATTAATTTCTTGATTTTATAAAACAACAAGTAAATTGCGACAAATATTTTTAGTAACCTTGATAACTATACTCCTTTCGTCCACTTTTACTAGTCCATTGTATTATCTATTTATCCAATTTAAAAAATGAAAATATAATTTTCTCTATCTTAATAACTATAGTCATTTCTCGGAGTATTGAATTTATTACATATTCAGATGTTGATATTATAAAATTATCATTCTATTAATTATTTTGTAAGAAGTGTGCCAAGTCAATATCTAATAAGTAAAAATGGACGGAGAGAATATTAATTTATATAAATCTGAAGAACGTTAGAAGGGAAAGAAAAGAAGTTAAGAATAGGAATATTATGTTCCCTTGAAACAATCAAGAAGAAACTGTTAGAAAAAAATCCAAAAATCTGAGCTAAATTTTAAAATTTGAAAGAAACTGGACACTGAACAAAACTCTCACGCCTCAGCATATGCCAAGCAATGAAACAAACTTCAGAATATTTAATCACTGAAAAAGTCAACCAGTAAAATTCATGGTTACAGACAGAACTAATAACTTCTTCCTTTTTTTTGTTTTTATTATGTGGTTGGTGGCATACTAAGTCCAAAAAGAATAAAATATATCCCAATGTGAAATTTATTTTAATAAAAAAATAAATTTCAAATTATCTTTTACTTCTGTCGATTAGTCGAAAAGATATATCTGTTCATTTGTATTAAGGTAGGATATATTTGAGCGATTTTTATAATGAAGGATATATCATTTGATCGTAAAGTTTAAAGGTATATCATTTTTCTCATTTGATATATAGTTGTAGATAAATAAAATAACTGTTAGGATTTTGCCTGATTTTCATACTATATCTTAAGTTTTATATTTTCCTTAAAAAAAAGTCAAAATATTACCATAAATACATAATTTTTTCTTGAAAGAAAAATATAATTCTCTTTCATATTTGGTTTATTCTTTCCATAGAAGAAAAATTTTGGAAGTTTATAAATTGAAGACCCCTCTTCTCATATCAACAACACAAGAGCATCCGCAATGTAGTCGTCTAAGAGTTCCCAACATATTTATGTCTTTTTTCAATATTAGTTTTTAATATGTAGGTCGTTTGACCAAATCATAATAATAATATGTTTTTCTTTGTCATCTAATTTTTCAACTCCATTATTTGCCATTGTAAGCTTCCGCATGACGTCATAATCACTTTGAACCCAACAGTAGCTTGACTAATATTTCTCATTGGAACAAACTGAAAAAAGTCACTGTGGAGTTGGTGCCGTAGGGCTGTTTCAAAACTGAATCGAAACCGATAATCCAAACTAAAAAAAATTATTGGTTTAGCGATTTTGATTTTTTTTGTTATCGGATTATCGGTTCTTAACGGTTTGAGATTTTTTCTTAACGGGTTAACTGATAACCCGACAGTAAATTAAATAATTATATTTTTATCATTTTGTATATAAAGTCCTTGACTTAGAGTTTAGTTTCCTACTTTTATTTTTGGCTGTGTCAAACTCTTGGGTATTCTACAATATAAAAGTGTTTGCTTTTTAGCAAGATGTAATTTGTGAACTCATGTGCATGGTTCATTTGGTTTGTCACCTTGTTTCTAAGTGATTTTTAATGACTTTTTTTTGTGTCAAATCTTAACGGTTAAACCGATAACGATCAATAACCGATAAGTCAATATCTTAATGATTCTTTAACGGTTTAGCATCTCTACAAACCGATAACCAATAAGTCAAACTGATAAACTTCAAAATCGAACCAAACCGACCGATACACAGGCGTTGGTGGTCTCACTTTTGTGAAGCAATACAAAGACTAAGGAGGGCCTAGCTATATCAGATTCTCCACTTAATGGATTTATCAGCTGGCATTTGGTCCCAGCTAAATCCTTATCTGTCTCCAATATTATCTCCTCTGTACAAGTGGATATTGGGAGGCTAGGCGAAGTCAGAATTTTAAATTTATAGGTTTTGAATTTAAAAATATATAATTTATTGAGTTTTTAATATTATTTATGCATGTTAAATAAATTTTAAAATATAAATACAATATTTGAACAACTTATAAATATTGGGTGTGCTATATTGATAGTTAAAGAAGCTAAATATGTTAATATGAGGTGCAGTAATAGAGAGATATAATTGGATATGTGAACACATTGATACTCTTAAGAAAAAACTACATATAAAGTATAGTGATATACTCTTAAAATATAGTGTGAAGTCTTTTGAGAAAAAATTATTTGAAATGAATAATATTATATGTTATTAAGAACATGTACTAGCTGTTTTCAATTCCTCCTAAAATGTCGTAGGAAAGAGAAGAGTAAAAGAAAAAGAAATTGGTAAAAAGAGAGAATAAGCCAAAGTTAAAGTTAGGTAATATGGCCGTTACGTTGTGGGGTGAAATAGTAAAACAAGTGCAGAAAGTTTGGTGCTATTACGGGACAAATTGAAATGTGGCAGAGAGAGGTGGGACACGATCCAGACGTGACTCACAAAATATATTTGTTTATACATATTTCTGGTCCCGACCGCCCACTATCTTCTGCGAAACTAACGGTCTCTCGTTATCGATATGGATTATCGTGGGATAGTTAAATTTTTGAGTTCAAATATAATTGAATTATTGGAGTATTGAACACCGAATAGAAAATAAAAGAAAAATGGTCTCACGTTTTACAGCGGTGGTACGTTTGAAATTCAACTCATTTGCCGTCTAATACTACTCACTTGTAAACAATTGTTATTCACGTGTTTCGTCACATCATGATAACACAATACTTAGAGGGTGTTTCGATTGGTTTAAAGTTGATCAAACTTACTTTTAAGTCAATTTTTGATTTCTGAAAGTGTTTGTCAATTATAAAAATAACTTAAAATAAGTTGGAGAGTGTTTGGTAAAGTTAAAAATAACTTAATATAAATTTAAAATGACTTAAGAAAAAGTTAAAATCCAAAAGTAGGCCTCTACCTACTTTTTATTTTTTAACTTAAAAGTCATTTCAGTTTGACTTTTTATTTTTAACTTAAAAACTATTTTTTTTAAGTCAATCCAAACGGGCTCTTACTAGTATATTTTAGGGAAACTTACATAAATATGTTATATTAAGAAAATATTTACCATTTACAGTAATCATATTTTTTTTCACTTTGACACTTCTAATACATTTATAATACAGTTTTAATACATATTACAGAGAACAATTTATAAAACACGTATAATACAAGTTTTATTGATGGATAATAAATTTATCACACATTTTAATACACTTATAATACATTGTGTCAATGTTCTTACCAAACAAGCATGATATATTTTAAAAGGGGAAATGGTTCAAAACACACTCTAACTATGGACGAAATTGTTGTTACACATACCAACTTTGCGGGGGGTCCTATGACATTCCTGGACTATTTTAAAGTGAAATATACGCCCCCTTAAAATGTCTCACCTAGATTTTTGTTAAAAAGTGACTGACACGTGTCTATTTCTTATAAATTTTTACTTTTAACTTTTTAAAAAATTCTTTTAAACTTTTATTTTCTTTACCGTATATTGTATTTCACATTTTCTTTATTTTTTTTCCAATTTTGCTACTGCCAAAAAGCTTGACAGCCATGACTCTCCCTCTCATTTCTCTTTTTTCTTCTTCATTTCATTTGCCTTTCATGATCAGTTTCTTTTCTTTTAAAATTTCGTTTTCCTTGAGTTAAATTAGAAAATACAATTTTCAGATCGAAAAAGATAAATTATTGATAGCCGAATAAATTTTCCGGCAAAAACTTTAATTTTCAATTGTAATCTCTATTATCAATCATTGTTGTTGAAGAAGTTATTTTTTCATTGATAATGATAGAAAAATGTGATTAAAGTAGCTTTAATTAAAGTGATATGAGAGAGAAGTGAAATGAATTTTGAATTGGTGGATGATTTGTAGAGCTTTGAGAGGGTAAAAATGGCGGCTATAATGACAAACACTATTGTTGTTAGCGACGGCGTCGATTATGGTGTTAGCGGCGGCGCTGATTCCGGTGTTAGCGGCGGTGTCGATGCTGATTCTGATGACAGCGATGATACAATTGAGAAGATGAAAAAATAGGAAAAATAGAAAGAGAGAAACAAAGTAAAAGTAAAAGAATACATATTTTATTAAAAAATTATTATAGAAATAAAATTTCCGAATCTTTTTCTACTCATACTCTCTCAAAGAGTGTGTATTACACTTTCTTTGCCACCTAAGCAATTAAATGTATAGTAATTATTGTTAAAAATAGTCTAGGGATGTCATAGGACTCCCGCAAAGTTTGAATGTGTAATAGCAATTTCGACCATAGTTGAAGTGTATTTGAGCCCTTTTCCCTATTTTAAAACATCTTATAATACATCTATACTGCTTGAGTAATTCACATTTAATACATAATGCAGATTTTTCATAGTATTGCTATGTATTGTTATAAATGATAATAAATAAAAAGTATCGCTAAAATCAGTAATTATTTATTAAAAAGTATTTCTCCAACTAATTTTTCCTATATAATTTAAGGGTCAAAACACAATATTACTAATTTTTAGTTCAAACTCGTGCATACATTTTTTTAAGCTTTTGAATAAATTTTACATATTTTGAAAACTACAAAAATGAATTAAATTTAATATAAGTAAACATAATTAGTAATCAAAATATTTGAGAAGAGTGTGAAAAAATTGAATTTAAAAAAATATTATTCTTTATCACAATAATATACTACTCCTATGGTTTGATACAAACACTAAAAATAGGGTCTTTTTTAGTTTCTTTATAATGATATTTAATATTTTTGTGGGGTAATAGGACACCTGTATAGTTAAGGTGTCTTTTTGAAAATTCGAGACAACTTCAGTGGTGACTTTACGTCTTTTCTCTTAATATTATATATTTAACTTAAAATCATTATATGAATTTCAAATTCCTAGACTAGATATGGATAATTGTTTTCCAATTTCCGTTAGTACCCCATCCTCTCTCTTCTTACTCTCTGTGATTTATATATCCATGCAAGCCTGGCAAATGATAAGCACTAACAAACATTCTTTTTACTAATCGTTCTTAAACAATAATTAGTGTCTTCCAAACATATTAAAGCATCTATTTAAGCCGTTATTCAAGCTTATAAAAGACAAAAACCACTCAACATAGTATTAAAAAAGTAGTTTATCTCAATATTTGATTATTAAATTCATCACCTAAGAAGATGATTGCTCTTTACCAGCTGAATTTCGTTGTAAGGAACGGATTATATATTGCTTCTACTCTTTTGTCCTTTCATATACATAAAACCGCCTTATACTGTGTTATGATGAAAATATTATTTCCTCTCTCACATTATAGATTAAATCGTTATAAACATATCTTTAAAATTCAGAAAACACATAAGTACCCAAATATCATTATCACCAAATATTTTAAAATAGCTGGTCTTAAAAGACTTTCATTTTTATGAATTTTTAAATTGCTAATCATTCGAAAGTTCAGGGCCAAAAAGGGAAAAAAAAAGAAAAAAAAAGGAGGACATGAAGGGGAAAGAACAATGTTTTGGAATTCAGTAAAGATAATGGCAACTCATTCAATAGAAAAAAAACTGCCAGGCAGGTAAATGGGCCACCGTTAAGCCCTTTCAATTTTAATTTTAATTTTAATTTTTTTCCGTTGGAAAGAAAAACTTTTTTTCCTTTTGTTGAAAAAAAAGCTTTAATTATTTACTGTAATAACTTTCATACATCTAAAGGAAAAAGAAGTTTTTTTTTAATCTTCCATGTTGCTTATAATTTCACTATTTACAAACTCATTCTCATTAGAAAAAAAAAAGTAAAATAAGAACAAAGAAATGCAATATAAACTTTCAGTAGACAAAATAAATCTATTATTATCTTAATTACCTTGCCACAATCTAACTTTTTTTAATATATATATAAATATGTGTTGGTGCGGGGTGACAAATATTCAATAAAATGATTAATATAAGAAAGATCTAATCTTCCCTAAGTCAAAATTGAAAGTTTATAAGTTTGAATTTTAATTTTTAAATTTATTAAATTTTAAATTACTATTTTTTAAAAATAAATACAAAATTTACACCAAATATGTCGTATAATGAAATGACTGAAAATAAAAACAATACAACAACATTAGCTTTAGTGTAATTTTACATGTGAATCCTCAATTGGACAATGATGAAAAAAATAAGGGAAAAGGGCCTGATATAACCCTCAACTTTGTCATTTAGAGCTAATATACCCCTCGTAACAAAAGTGGTACACATATATCCCTACCGTTACAAAATAACTCATATATACCCCTACCGTTACAAAAATGGCTCACATATACCCCTACCATTACAAAAGTAACAAAAATAATTTTAAATTTATTTTTTCAATTAATTTTTTTTTTTAAATCATGTATTTAATCTTTTTCATACATAAATTATTTTTTTGACTTCTTTGATTATTTTTATTTTATTTTTTTCCATTCTTTAGTATAAAAATAAGAGAAATAAAAAGAAAGAAATGTGAGTGGAAAAAAATAAAAAAGTTAAAAAAATTAAAATTAACTTTTTTACGGCTATATTGTAATTTAGTTTTTGTATCCATAAAAAAAATATTAGGGGCATCTATAATAAATTTTAGAACAGAATAAGTGAAAAAAAAAATGACCATAAAAAAGCAACAAATTTAAATTGGTCGATGAATAAAAATAGCCAAAAGAAATAAACGTGTGAGAAGGATCAAATATACCCCCGCATATATTCACTTTTTTTTTAAAAAAAATAAATTAAAAATTAATCATAACGAGAGGTATATAAGCTCTAAATGACAAAATTGAGAGGTATATCAGGCCTTTTCCCAAGCAAACACAACAAGAAAACAAGTGAAAAGCTATTGAAACTCTTACTAATCTTCTACCTTCGTCATTCAGTCCCGTGCATTGAAAAGAAAAATAATCGATACAAACAAAGTCGGACCAAAAAAATATTAAAAAGCTCAAAGCAGACTCGTTATTTCATTTCCATAAAATAAAAGGTGGTAAAGAGCAAAAATAAGAAAAATACAACTGGAAACACACAAATAAATAAGAAAGAGTGAGAACAAAAACTCCGGCGACCGCCTCTCTCTCTGTTTAAATATTTCTGCTCGTTATAGCTAAGTAAAACAGTTATTTTCTGCATTTCCTCGCTTTAAGCTTTCAACAACTGAAACCCTAAGCACCAAAACGTCTTACACTGAGACTATAAGAATCCATATTTACCGTTTTTTATTCGCCGGCGACAGATGTCCGTTGAGCCGCTGAATCCTCCGGTTTCATTCCGCTTGCGATCTGTCAGTATTCGCCAAATGTACCTGAATTGTATGAAATGAGTTGTTAAGGCAGGAGGAAAACTGTTTTTGTAATTTGCATTGTTTGACTTGGAATTACGAATGGCTTCCATGGGGAAAGGAGGGTTGGAGAAGGTAAGGAGATGTTTGAGGACTATATATTTCATGGTGGTGATGTTGGTGTCGCTGCTGATGTTATCGGCGCCGGTGATGGTGGTAATAGGGGATGTTCTACTACCGAGTGTGTTGATTTCTAGTTTTACGTGCGTAAGGTGTTACAGTTTTAAAGAGCATTTGCACAGATATGACTTCAAAGCTTCCTTGATGGATATTCCTCTCTTTTCGATCATGAGATCTCTTATCATCTCCTGTACGTTCTTATTTACAACTTCCCTTTCAATTGTTTTCTAGTTACTGCGTATTTTACATAATTCTGATTTCTGAACATCCTCTCGAGTTCATGTATGAGCCTTCTCGTTTTAGTAAATTTTTTCTAGTTCTTCTGTAGTTTTTCCACTTTGGGATGGAATTTTAGGTATGTAAGTACGCTTGGAGTTTGATGCGTATTTTAGGTTGGTAAATTGAATTGGGAACTCCAATTGCAACATAGTGAAGTATATTGCTAAAAGTTAAAAGAGTTTATTTCTCACATAGTGGCTCAACTAATAGTTTTTATCTCAGAAATTCACTTTCTTTGTTGAAAAGAGTTGGAACCAAGAAGAAAGCTGAGTTTTTGAGATACTAACAATTAGTTGAGTGACAATCTGAGAAATCAACTCTAAAGTTAAATCATTTTCGTCTAGACTTTCCCTTCTTCTTCTAAGGAGATTAAAAATATTTTTTTTCTTTAGTCGATTCTGTGTTTAAGTATTAGTTCCAAATGTCTTGATGTTTATGATTCAAATTGGAATAGGTTCTTAGGGGAGTAGTACTTTTTATTGGTTGTGTTTCTTGGCTATTTTTTCCTCCAGAACTAATCCATTTTAGTTTTTGATGATAGGTGTTTATTCTATGTGTGATGGACCTGCTCTCTCACATGGACCATATCTTGGAATTGCTACATTTTGTTCCATTATATCCATTGTTCTTCTTTCTGTAAAGGCTAGTGTTTTCTCTTGCAATTCATACTTGGAGGCTGAAGCTTCATCTTCTATCTCAAAGCAAAAGCTTCATTTGAACAAGTCATGGGGGATGCCTGTGTTGTTTCTATCGTCTATAGTCTTTGCTGTTGGACATATTTTTGTTGCCTATAGAACAAGCTGCCGAGCTAGGAGGAAACTCTTGTTTCACCGTATTGACCCTGAAGCTGTAAGTTATTATGTTTTTCCACTTCTAGTGACCTTAACTTCTTGGACACATTTGATCATTGATGATACCGACTGGATGGTTCTGGTTTGCATATTCTTTGAAAGAAGCTAACAACTTTTCCAACTGAATGAGTTCTGATTAAAAGTTATCCATCTAAGTGCAATACTTGTGATTTGTCCAAGAAAATGTTAACTATGTGAAGATAATCGTTGGTGTTGGTTTATTGATTTACTCATTGACCTTAGAAACAATTTAATGGAACCTATAAGTTTGTAACAATTGATATATTGGAAATGACAGGTCCTTCCTTGTAAAGTTGTTTTCTCTGCATACAATAAAGTACCACGATCTCCAACTCCTTCCGCTGGGAAAGCATCAAAATGTGATACTGAAATGAGGAGGAAACTTGCAGGATCAGCTCGTGAGGACGGGGAAATCCCTGCCAAACTGCTTGCTGATGTTGACAGCTTATTTATTTCTTGCTTAGGGCTTACTCTTCATTACAAACTTAGGTTGCCTGGATCACCTTGTCGTTCCTTGTCCTACACAGCCCATTTAGACAGACCACTAAATCTTTCATCAAACGTGGATTATTGTATTCGGAGGAGCTACAGTAGTCAATATCCTGCAAACTGTCTCTCCACACCTTTATTGGATGATTTTCAAACTTCCCCCATCCTGTCTGAAGAAATTCCTAGTCTCAACCTAGATGAAGTTGGTGATGGAGATGCAGTTAATAGGTCGGGGTCTCCTCATCCTATACAAAATCTGGAAGGTAATGATCAGTTTGGAATTGTTCTGGTACATGGTTTCGGTGGTGGGGTCTTCTCTTGGAGAAATGTGATGGGAGTACTAGCTCAGCAGGTAGGTTGTGCAGTCACTGCCTTTGACAGGCCAGGATGGGGATTGACATCTAGGCCTTTCCAAACAGACTGGGAGAAGAATCATTTGCCCAATCCCTACACGATTGATGCCCAGGTAATGTCTCACTTTTCAATTTTTCATTTTAATGGACCAGTGTCAGCATGAAACCAAACAAGAGAGGTGACAATAATGAATTGAAAATAAATATCAGCGGAATTACCTATTTTTTTAGGGGTGGGGGTGATGAAGACTGAATTACCCATTTAAGCAGCAAGTACTGGAGGAACGAGTCTGTATATGTGTGTAATGCATATGCTTGTATATGCAATACACGTAGGGAATTTCTTTAACTTTGAGAACAGATGGCATCTGAACATATCCTTTTTCAATTAGTATTAGGGAGTCTGATTGTTGGGCTATAGTTGTCCTTCATTCAGACAGATACTTGTAATGATCATAGGGGCTATTATTTTCATTTTAAATGTCTTGGCTTTTCTTTGTTGACAGTTGAAATTTCACTTGTCAGGTTGACCTGCTTCTGTCCTTCTGTTCAGAGATGGGTTTTACTTCAGTTGTACTTGTTGGCCATGATGATGGTGGATTACTTGCACTAAAGGCTGCACAAAGAGTCCAGTCATCCACAAATTTTGTTAATGTGAGTGGTCAGGGTGTGTGTTTTAACTTGTTTTAGTTGGCATGAGTGTTATCGTCACTGTATAAATTGGTAACCTGGTAAATTATGATTCAATCTTGAGAAAATATGCCAGTAGCCCGCTTTTTTGCTTATGCTTATGCTTATCCATTTAATATCGTCGTTGAAGAAGAGTGATGTGAAATCTTGTGTACCCTTAGTTTTGAATATTAATTGCTGATAAACTATGGTATCTATTATAGAATTGTTCATTGCTTTGACTATTTTACTACTTTTGCCTTCTATAATAGGTTAAGATCAAGGGGATTGTATTATTGGGTGTTAGCCTGTCAAGAGAACTGGTTCCTTCCTTCGCAAGGGTATTATTACGCACTTCACTTGGAAAAAAGCACTTGGTGCGGCCTCTTTTGCGAACAGAAATTACTCAAGTTGTTAATAGACGAGCATGGTATGACGCAACAAAGTTGACAAGTGAGGTTTTGAGCATATACAAGGTATGTGTTCTTATTCTTGAAATGTCGAGTGTGCTAATTTTTTGTGTGATTGACAAGAAACATATAAATCTGTTGTTTATAAATTTCATATCTTCATTTCGTGTATCCTGGGGTGCATGATATCATAACCCTCTTTACTATAAACCTCCTTTCCTTGTTCTTCCTACCTTCACTCAACAATAAATGATCAGAAAAAAATAGTATTTGTGACAGTTCAACTTTTGATATGGATGAACTGAAACCATTATGGAAATTTTTTAGAGTATCACCCCCTAAATAGTTCAGGATTCCCTCATATATGTTTAATATATTTTCATCGTCAAGATGGAAGTACTTGCTACTTCCGGGCGTACAAGATGCCAATATTTTTTTTTGCGAAATGCCCTTCTTTCGTCATCTTTACACTCAAAAAATGTTTCATATTCCGATCTTAGTCCTCTCTGCTTGTGTATACAATCAGGCACCATTATGTGTGGAAGGTTGGGATGAAGCACTCCATGAGATAGGGAAACAATCATATGAGACAGTCCTCTCCCCAGAAAAGGCAGCAGCACTGCTAAGAGCAGTTGAAAGTTTACCAGTTTTGGTGATTGGGGGAGCAGAAGATGCAGTGGTACCTTTAAAGTCTGTTCAAGCTATGGCTTCAAAACTTGTAAATTCTGTGAGTTGTTTCAATCTCTGTATATCCATCTTTGCAGCTGTAGTCTATTGTATGTCATTGTCTAACTCTGTGTCATGTGGATTGGTTTTCATAATTGAACAGTTCAAAAACCAAATACCACCTAGTATGAGTATTCTTACCTTACGTATGATTTTACTCTTCTGTAACGCACCTTTTACCTGGAGGCTTTTAAAAGTTATTGTGTTTGTGACTAAATTGAATGGAATCAATTCAATAGAAACTAATGAAAATTGGGACTACTCCTGCTATTAAGCCACTATAACCCCAGAATATTGATATCTATGAATCAGAAAATTAAAATGAAGTGCATCGTGTCCAGAAAAATTGTTTATCAATATGGTGAATGGTGATAATCACCAAAGATATTGGAGAAAACTGACAGCACAAGGACACAGATCACAGATTAGTGTTGATTTTCTTTACTGGCTTCTTATTGTTGCAATGATGTACTGAATGACTTGTATGCACATATTGTTCTGTTGAAAATCCTGTTTCACTGGTGGATTTGTATGCACATATATTGTTCTGTTGAAAATCCTGTTTCACTGGTGACTTGTATGCACATAATATCGATAATATGTGTAGTGAATAAAACACTTTTATAGCATATGAGAATGAAATCGAAACAACATTTTATGAGCTTGCTTCAGATGAAAGCATAAAGTTAATAGTCTCAGGCTATTATTAACTGTGGAGTCTATTTAACGTACAGAGACTGGTTGCCATATCGGGATGTGGTCATCTTCCGCATGAGGAGTGTCCCAAGGCATTGTTAGCGGCTATGTCACCCTTCATCAATAGAATTTTAGTTGAGAAACTGCAACATCAATAGGGCTCTCTGTGTCAAGTCAAGCAGCATCCTGTGGATTTATTTGTATCTTTTTGTATCGTTCTTTTTTAAAATTTACTCAGAAGGTAGCCAATCTTTAGTCAGTTTGGAGCTCTGCTTTAGAGCTTTTAGTTTTAGTTTCACCGATCCTTGAGCTTGTTTTCCTAGTTTCTGTTATCATTGGCTATGTTATCCCCCACATAAGGAGTGGAGATAACTTTGAAATGTACATTCTTTCAGGAGAAAAGTGCAGTGTATTTCTCCAAGGTGGATGCCTTTCCATCTTTCTTCCTTTATTTGTGTTCTTTTACCTGAGAAACCATGGTTGAGTAGAAGGCCAATTGTTGTTTTCACTTCATTTGTTCCATCAAGAAGATAGTACATGTACTTGGTCACCTATTACGATGATACCTTGTTCTGGGGAGGATATTTTTCTCGAGGAAAAACAAGTTAAGAAAATTTGCGTCAAGAATCTGTACTTTACCACTAAAAGTAAATTTCACCTTTTCACATTGCAGATTCATGTATTGTTGCAATAAAGTTTATAGTTGTTTGAAACACGAGTTAATATCTTAAAAGATCACTGAATTATGATAAATTATCTAATAAAGTCATTGAACTTTGTTTTGTGTCAAAAACATCACTCAACTTAAAGTTTTTATCTTCAAAAATCACTCTAACTCATTTATTATTAAAATAAATTTGACATGGCAAAATATTTTTTTTTTCAATGTCAAGTAATTATGAACCCTACAAATAAATAAAATTATAAAATCTATAAAGTTACTTATTTTAATTAGTACTGTCTACTAAATTATTTCTGCCATATTAACATAATTATTAGTAAATGATGTTAAAGGATGCAGTCGAATTGAAATTGCAGTTTAAGGTCGATGAACCATTATTTTACCATTTCCATCACGTATTGAAATTGCAGTTCATGAAGTAAATTGCATGTTTATGCTTTAACCAGTTGAGCAGATCGATAGTTCATAATGTTATTATCACCTTGTTTTGTAACAAGAGTAAGACCCTTGTCACCTAGATTGGTGAAGACGGAAGAAGAAGAGAATAGAGAAAGGGAAGAAGAGAGTAGAGAAAGATAGATATTATGATAATTTTCTGTATTTCTCATTGATAGTACTAATGGATATAAGTAAATGACAGATACAATCATAAGATGACACCTGTCTTCTTTCTTAACAGAATTTAGGACTGAAAAGAAATTACTAAGTGCGACTAACTAAAACTTAAGGGACTAAAACAATTTATTTAAAACTTAAATAAACTAAGTCACAAACGGACATTTGTGACACTCCATCCTCCTTGAAATCAGTCTTGCCTTCAAGAATCTTCAAACTCAGGATTTTGTGATCTGATAAACTGATAATCTTCCCAAGTGGCTTCTTCCGGCAACAGGGTGGCCCATTGCCCTAAAATTTGGGTAGAAGCTATGTTTCCTTTCTTGACCATTCTCCGGTCTAGAATAGCAACTGGCTCAACTAAAGGATGGCCTCCTGAAGAGTAAATGGGAGGGTCTATAGTCAGAATAACATGCTTACCCATTTTTCTCTTGAGTTGGGAAATATGGAAGACTGGATGTATTTTAGTTGTGGAAGGTAAAGCTAGCTTATAGGCTACTGATCCAATCTTCTGGATCACTTGATAAGGACCATAAAATTTAGATGCTAGTTTCAAACTCCTCCTCACCGCTATAAATGTTTGTCTATATAGTTGTAGCTTTAGGAATACCCAGTCACCTACTTCAAATTCTCTTTCAGTCCTCTTTTTATCAGTATACATCTTCATTCTGTTTTGAGCCTTTGCGAGATTTTCCTTCAATGCCTTAGCCATGATCTGTCTTTCTCTAAAGTACTGGTCAACAACATCAACACTTGATTGTGCAATTAACTCAAAAGACAACTGTGATGGTTCATAACCATACAACACTTTAAAAGGAGTCATTTTGAGGGACGTACGGTAGTTGTTGTTGTACCAAAATTTTGCTAGAGATAGCCATTTATTTCAATCATTAGGCTTGTGTCCTGTCATATATCTCAGATAGTTCTCCAAACTCCTATTTAGCCTTTCAGTTTGTCCATCAGTTTGGGGATGATAGGCAGAACTGTAAAGTAACTGCACAGGTAGGAGTTTGAACAGTTCCTTCCAGAAATTACTTAAGAACACTTTATCTCTACCAGTGACTATACTTTTAGGTAACCCATGCAACTTGTAAATATTATCCAAGAATACTCTAGCTACTTGGGAAGCAGTAAAAGGATGAGACAGTGTAATGAAGTGTGCATATTTGCTATACCTGTCTACTATCACTAGAATAGTGTCCTTTCCCTCTGATTTTGGCAGGCCTTCTATGAAATCCATGGAGATGTGTTCCCATACTCTATCAGGAACAGGTAGTGGTTGAAGTAAACCAGGATAGGCTGATTGTTCATTCTTACATCTTTGGCAGATGTCACATTCTTGGACTAGAACTTTTACTTGATCAATCATGGCAGGCCAATAGAACACAGCTTTCAACCTCTGATATGTAGCCCACACTCCAGAATGACCTCCAAGCCCAGAGTTGTGAATGGTGGAAATAAGTTGTTTCCTCAACTAACCATGCTTTCCTACCCAAGCCTTCCCCTTGTACCTCAACACCCCTTGCTGTAAGGAGATGTCCATTGTAGGATCAGGACTGCTGCTGAGAAGTATTATAGCTTGTAACACCTCTTGGTCTCCCTCACAACTTTCTAGGGTTTCTTCAATCCACTTGGCTTGTAACTGTGTGATCATCATACATTGTTGAGTATCAGTGCTCACTTGATGTTCTTGCTTCCTTGACAGTGCATCAGCTACAAGATTTTCTTACCCTTTCTTGTAATGAATTTCAAAGCTTAACCCCATCAGTTTGATCAAACCTTTGTGCTGTAATGAGGTAGAGATCTTTTGTTCCTGCAAGAACTTCAAACTAAAATGATCAGTTTTAATTATGAAGTGTTGAGGATGAAGATAATGTCTCCACTTATCCACAGCCTGAAGGGGAACAATTAATTCTTTCTCATATGTAGACAACCCTTGGTGTCTTTTACTCAATGATTGGCTCATGAATGCAATTGGTCTCTTGTTTGTTGCATGCATCTACTTCTAAAACAAAAGTCTTAGAGAAATCAGGTAATGCCAACACAGGAGCACTATTCATAACAACTTTTAACTAATCAAAGGCTTTTGCAGCTTTTGAGGTTTATTGAAATTCTCTTTTTTTGAGTAGGTTGGTTAAAGGCTTGCTTACTTGGGCATATCCCTGTATAAACTTCCTGTAGTACCCTGTCAACCCAATGAAACCCCTTAGTTCCTTCAATGTTTTGGGATATGGCCATTCCACCATAGCAGTGACTTTAGACTGATCTGTGCTCACTCCATATCCTGTGATAATGTGGCCCAAATATTCAATTTATGGTTGTCCAAACTCACATTTGCTTAGTTTGGCAAACAACTTGTTGTTTTTCAGCAACTTTAACACCACTTCTAGGTGTTTAATGTGATCCTCCATACTTTTACTGTATATTAGTATGTCATCAAAGAAAACTAATATGAATTTCCTTAAGTGATCCTTAAAAACAGCATTCATGAGGGATTGGAATGTGGCTGGAGCATTTGTCAACCCAAAAGGCATGACTCTAAACTTCTATAAACCATGATGGGTTCTGAATGCAGTCTTGTACTCTTCCCCTGCTTTCATTCTCACCTGATGATAGCCATCTCTCAAATCCACTTTAGAAAAAACATTAGCCCCAAACAACTCATCCCACAAGTCATCAATCATAGGAATAGGATATTTGTTTTTAACAGTTAGACTATTTAGCCTCCTATAATCGATACATAATCTCCATGTCGAGTCCTTTTTCTTCACTAACAATGCTGGGGAAGCAAATGAAGATTGGGTAGGAATTACCGTAATTGCTTTAAGCATATCATTGATAATAGATTAAATGGCATTCTTTTCGTCAAGTGAGTACCTGTATGGTCTTAGATTGTAGGGCTGAGCTCCAGGAATCAAATTGATTACACGATCAGAACTCCTTTCAGGTGGCAATTCACTTGGTTCCTGAAATATCACAGCATGAGTCTTCAATAGCTTGGCTATGCCAGGGTGTACTTCTTCCCTCTTTAGCATAACTACTCCAGCATTAACCATTGACAATTCAGCCACCACTTCACACGTTCCACATTGCATCCTCCTCCTCAATGATTTAGTATCAACGGTGGTTACTTCAGATTCTTCTGTAATTCCATATAGAGTGACCATTCTCCCATCAGATATGAAGCTCAAACTGTGCGGCCTAGTATGCAGAATAACGGGAGCTACCATATTAATCCAGTCCATACCAAGAATCATGTCATATCTTCCCACTTTCATTAATCTCAGTTTAAAATTAAACTGTTCATTTTGCATTTTCCATTCAAAAGAAAGGCATTCCAGTTGACAACTCATTTGTTGCCCATTTGTTACTATCACCCTTATATGCCGTTGCATTGGTTGAACTGGCAACCTCAATAGTTTGACAATATGAGGATCAATGAAAGAATGAGTGGATCCACTGTCAATGAGGATTGTCATAGGTAATTTTCCAGCATAGCCTATAATTTTAATAGTAGAAATTTTGCCACTTGTGGTACTCAGCCCCAACAAAGCATTTAGAGAAACCTCAGCTTGTTCCTTCACTTCCTCCTCCAGGGACTCAGGTACATCCACAAATTTATCTGGTTGTTCTCCTTCAGGTTCTGCCTCCACGCCCTCTATAGGATGTAAACCCCTCTGTTTGCATTGATGTCCGGGAAAGTACCTTTCCTTACACCTGTGGCACAGTCCATGTTCTCTCAATGCTTCCAAATTAGGTGGAAGAGTATTTGGTTTGAATGGAGCTCGGGTTTGCAATGGCTTTTGATTAGGATAAGTAATCTTCAAAGGTTGTTGAGGAGTAACATGAGGTCTACTGTTTGTGACTTGTGGATTTCGAGGATATGTAATGGCTAGAGGTCTTGTAGTAGTGGTTTGAGGAGGTTTGGTCGACACAAAGGGAATGAGAGCCTTAAAGGATTCTTCATACAGTTTAACCACTTCATAGGCATCCAACACTGTCGAAGGATTTGCAAGTTTTACTAAAGGCTTAAGCTCAGGTCTAAGACCGCTAATGAAGCTTCCTACATAATGAGTCTCATTCAGCAAGGGATTAATGATGGTCATATAACTAGCAAGCTCCTCAAATTTATCCAGGTATTGATCCACAGTCCCAATTTGCATGAGTTTATTAAACTCATCAATGATGTCTTAATGTTGCCAAACCCCCTACAAACTTCAGTGCAAAATCTCTGCCGAGTCATTCTCCCCCTATGGTTCATCACACAGCTATCGAACCATATGTCTACCCTTTCCCCTAAATGTACTGAAGCATAACTGAGTTTATCCTGCTCAGATATGTTATACAATTCGAAAAACTTCTCACATTTCCTCAACCATCCGTGCAAAGTTCCTTCTGGTGTTGTAGTTGACCCAGTTGATAATGGGCTCGGAGAAGGGGTTTTTGCTGGGAGCTCCAAACTTGAAATAATTAGCTCTATTTTCTTGTTAGTCTCCTGCATCTCAGAGAGCTGACTCTGGAATTGTCCCTGATTTGATTCCATAGCCTCAAATCGTTTGTTCGCATCTTCTACAAAAACAGAGAGCTGGTTTCGAACTGCTCTTACATCATCTTGTAGGCTTTGAAATTCCGGTGAAGAAGCCATCGGCGGCAGCAGAGGAACCGGCTGCTCTGATACCATTTGTAACAAGAGTAAGACCCTTGTCACCTAGATTGGTGAAGACGGAAGAAGAAGAGAATAGAGAAAGGGAAGAAGAGAGTAGAGAAAGATAGATATTTTGATAATTTTCTGTATTTCTCATTGATAGTACTAATGGATATAAGTAAATGACAGATACAATCATAAGATGACACCTGTCTGCTTTCTTAACAGAATTTAGGACTGAAAAGAAATTACTAAGTGCGACTAATTAAAACTTAAGGGACTAAAACAATTTATTTAAAACTTAAATAAACTAAGTCACAAACAGACATTTGTGACATTTGTGTAGCATTTTCTACTAGGAATTGCAAACACATGGATTGAAATAACTTCTATAATACGATATTAATCTTTAGATGAACCTATTTTGTGGGTGGGTCGGGTAATAAATAGATGATAATTTTATTTATGGGTCCATGATTATAATGGCATAATTTTTTTAAAATTTTATTATGTTAAATGTGATTGAGTGATTTTTGAGGATAAAAGCTTTAAGTTAAGTGACTTTTTTGATATAAAATTAAGTTCGATGACGTTTCAAGATAATTTCCCATAGTTCAATGATCTTTTAAGATATTAACTCATCAAAACACTGTCAAACATTTAAACAAGGTCACTCTTAACAGACTTGCAATATCGTACTGTGAAGAAGGAAAAATGTATTTTCACTTTTGCACTTTGTACAGTACTGGTGTAAGATCACCGGCTCCTTCCCTGACACTCGACTTCGAGGTCTCTTTGTCACTGCTCTTTGCAGAGGCATCTACACTCCAGGTAGGCTATCAATCCGATGGAATTGTTTGATATTAAAGGTGATCTCGTCCTTCATTTTATCATTTGCTATGACATCCCTTTCAATGCATTCTATCTTTCGATGGATTCCATCAAAGTCGCAATCTGCAGCTCAATCATAAGAGCAATCACATTTACACATAGACAACAACTAAAGTATGCAATTCCAGTCGACTGATTCCAATTGATAGGCGATGTCAAATTTACCTCTTCCTCCAATTTGGATATCTCCTCATCTTTCATTTTCAGCGTCTTCTTCTCACTGAAAGTTAGATGTTAAAATATAAAATAGGAAATTACAGGACAAGATTGGGAAGTAATTTAGCAGTTCTGGATGAATGCACATGAAGTTGGTCTGAAGTACTTGATCATCCATTAGATGAACAACACTAACTCACAAAAAAAAAAAAACTGTCTTATGCTGAGTCCAGGATTTCCTCATAAGAATATCAACTTTGCAAGAAAACCAAACAAATCTTGAATTTTGCACTAGCTGCATTTTCTCTTAGAACCAGATCTGTGAGAAGCAGTTATCACAAAGCAACAAAGACAAGTTCCCAAACCAATACATATCTGAAAGAAGTAATTCTTGTAAAAATGTATTAAAAGCCTCGTTTAATGGCGAGAGGTGAATTTTTGTAAAAGATAACAATCTAAACTTAAGCGGGATTTGAAACCTCAAGAGAATATGATTCTCTCTGATAAGAAAGAAACTCCCAATGTGTCCTGGAGTTTATTTCTTATTATATATATGGCGTGATGTTGCTATTTCATATGCTAGTCAGAGAAGTTGCAGTGAATGAATCCTTCTAACAATCATTATGATGCAACATGCAAAAAGAAAGTTGATGTCAATCGGTACAAAATCGCAGTTCTTGTGATCCACCTATGCGGGAATTGTGAAAATACTAGCAGTTGCGTAGAAACTAAAAGAACAAACATTTGAAGAAAAGCGGGTTGATGGGATGAAAGAGTTCTGACAGATATATTGCCTGCCATTGCCTCAGAAGAGGACACATGACAACCAAGGAAAGATTATAATACCTTTCTTCAATTTCCAATATCTTGGCTTCCCATATCTCCTTGTTTCTCGTAAGATTGTCATTGATCTAGAAATTCAACACCAAAAGATTCAGGTTCAAAATCCGCAAAAATCAAATGGTGTAAAAAAGAAATGTGGACTAAATGGTGATAAACTGGTAACAGCTTAGAGATCAATAAAGATTAATAGACTTCAACAGTACTCACATCATCATGGAATTTCTTCTCTTCAACGCATTTGTCCAAACGAACTTTTAACTTCATTAACCTTGGATTCTGGCATAGAGCTTTCTCAACAGCTTCCTTAGTTTCCCTTTCAATTTCTTCTTCAACCTCTTGCAATAAGGACTCAAAGTACTATGATCAAAAGCAGAAGCTGTTAATACAGTAAATAGAATGTGATTGTTCTAAACTATCAATCAGTATCTCTACATTCAAATGAGTAACCAAACTTGAAAATATTTGTGACATTCAGATCAACAAACAAAGGAAAACTTATACATAGTTAAAAAGTAAAAAGGTTAACCATTTTTTGGTCCTCCAGTTGGGAAGTCAGGAGCTCATTGTACTCATTCACAATCTGCAGTTACAAAATTTGAAGATGAGCAAGGATTCCAAATTAAGTAGCAGAATGACCAAAGCAATCCAAAGATTAAGCATTTGACTAGATGAAAAAGTGTAAAGAAGAAAAAAATACAAATAAAGAGAGAGACGTACAGCTTCAACTTTGCTGTTTAAAATAGTCTCACTGAATCCAGGATCTGTACCACACTCGCAGCTGCAGCAGCCATCATTATCATGATGACCATGGTGGTTGAGCTCAACCAGCTTCCCATCAGTTTTAGACTGAATCAAACGGTGAACATAGTTATCCCCTGCGTAGTCCCAGACACGTCGTGTTTCCAATTCAAGTGCATAGCAATGTTGTGTCTCCTTCCAGTGCCTTGTAGCATGAGCTTCTTTGTATCTATAGAAAAATCAGCATGATGAACATTCATTACCAAAACCTATACTTATCCAGCAGTCAAAAAGATCATTTGTCTTTTAGGTCTTCAAAATTATTTATATAGCTCAACCAAGCATTTTCTCTTTTAAATTCTCTATTATGTATATAGAAATTGAGTTTTGATTGTCATTAAAAATATTTTCTAAGTTATAATTTAAAACTCATTTAAAGAATAAATAGATAATGTTTTACGAATTTGTTATAAAATCTACCTCCATTTTAATAATTAGTATATTTTTGTATTACTTGCATGAGTATATGCTTACAAATTTCTCATCCTCTTTTATCCTCAATCGTGTAATAAATTTTTTAGTTAAGATTGCTATTTATTAAAATTACTGATACAAATAAAGTATTGAATTCAATCTTTTTTATTCTGCTCAGTTTTTTAATTATTCAATGTAATTAATTTACATAAATGAGTTATAAATCATGATATTCAAAACGCAAAACAAAAGAGAGTATGTTGATTATATAAAGGGTATACTTAAAATACTCAATAAGGGGAGAAATGTCTACTGTTCAAACTTGGAGGAGTTTGATTCTTAAAGGAATGTTGGGGGATGTAAACGATTTTCACCCTCAAATTAATTTTGGTATAAGAATATCTAACTTCAAATAGAATTGGTCAAATAACAAGAGAGACAGTATTATTACCTTCCACACCCAACAAAACCACAAATAACGCACATCCATAGATTTTCTGGTGATTGACAGATAGAACATGTTGAGTTTCCAGGCTGCTGCTGGCAATATCGGCATACCTGAGAGAATTTGTTTTAGTTGAGTCAGCTAATTTCTACAAATACTTCAAATGAAATACATATTTTCTAACTAATACTGGTATATGATGTCTAAAAACCAGCCTAACAACCTTGGAGCAGGGTTCAAATATCAACAACAACAAAAAAGCTAGGTTATTTTGTCCCATCTGCCTTAACCTTGGAGGGCAGCGTTACCCAATCCCTGAGCGAGTGGAAGGTAGCCGGTACCAGCGAAATAGTCTTGGAGTATACAAGCTTTCCCGAATACCATCGTCATCAAACCAAAAGTTTTATGAAGAATATATCAAACATATGGTGGAAAGATAAAAGTATGGTATTACTTACGGGGCATGAAGAATCTGTCCATTTTGAAATACATGAACAATGAAAGGAATGATTACAAATGGTTGTGAGAATTCCACTTGTATCCTGGTCCAGTCTCTCTGCAAATTGCACAGGAATTAAGATACATATGAGAGGGAACCCATATTCTTTTTTATTTCGTAAGATACACAAACACCTAGAGTTCTTGTCTACATTGGGATTTGAACCCGAGAACTGATGGTTCTCAATCCACTTCATTGACCACTAGGTCACACCCTTGGGTGCTCAAAAATAAAAATAAATTAGAACTCTTAAAAACATTCCTCATTGATACTAGTCTCGAATCCTTTCTCTAGTGGAAGACTCAATGATGACCTAGTATTAGAACTCTTAAAACCTACTAGGACTCTATATTCAACTAAAAAGATACAATAAACCAAAAAAAGAAAAAACTTATCTCTAAGATCATACTATCCACTATCCAGCTATATGATAAAGAAAGCTAATATGATATTCTCATAGCCTTAATCACCACATGCTATAATTGATAGCAAACGGTAAACTTTTACATTTAGATGTTAAAAGTTACAAACATTTTGGAGGAAAATGAATGAAGATGGAAATCTCTAACATTTTGGAGCGAATCTCACTTTAGATGTGCTCAGTGGTTGAATAAGTAAGCTCCAAAATGATGGCAATACCAAAATAGAATAAAGCATTTTGAAACTAGATTAGGTAAAATACCAAGACAAACAGGACAAAACGGTTGCTCTGTAGAGCTTGCAGGAATGGATTGTGTGTGCTCAATTGAACCGGTGTAATGAACATCAGCAGCAAATAAGACATTGCACGTCTCTTCCTGCAAGCAAAGAAACAATAAAAAAGAATGGAGTATGAAAAGAAGCTGATTGGTCTTATGAGATACCTAATATGATGCCAAAGCAAGAGAGAACTTTTGAGCAACCATACCTCAAGAGATGAAAATCTTTTACCACTAAAATGCTTGTGAAAAGTATCTGCAGTTTTCTGCTCATCAAACCTGATCAATATACTGTAACAATCTTCCATTCCATCACTCCTAGAGGAGTACACATAAGATACCAAAGTTCAGAAGGAATCACAAACAACCAGTTAAATAATGACCTCATAAATTCTAGGAGAGAGTACCTGACAATTCGCATTTCCAACATATGTTGAACAAATGAACCACAAAACTGACAAAAGTCTGAATATGTCATGTGATTCGGAACACATAGCACACAGAGGAGAGGCTTTCTTTCCACCTAGAGACAATAGCAATGGCACTAGATAAGTTGTTGGACTTCATTTCTAAAGGATCAACATGGATGGTGAGGATTCATATAGTCAATCCCAAGGCGTTTTTGTTGTTTCATCTCTCGCAGATATATTGCCCTTTATTTAATTACAAAACTTAGAGCTATTATTGATCTACAGTTTTGAAAAACAAATTAAGATCAAAATGATGTATACTAAGGACAACAAAAATATTCAAAGTTCAATAGCTCCAAGAATTTGAATGTATAGTCAAAATGTTGCTGAAATCGAGCCTTAGAGCATGAAAAGAAAATCTATATTATTTCTTAAATATTGTCTGCACATCACGCAGGTACTAATACTAGTTATTATTAATCAAACCAAAGCTATAGCTATAGCCAGAGTTAGCTTTATCTGCTTATGTTCTATTCTCTTACTAACATGTCCAAGTGCAGCAACCAAACAAGTGTCTCATAATTCAAGTTGGTTTACAACCTTCCCCAAGTTTTTAGTATCTTCACCACAACATACATAGTAGAATAATTTTAAGCAAAACTGCAGTCATCTGCCACAGAGAATTACTTGTAATTCTCATATATACTAAAGGGCAACATAAGTAATTCCAATGTAAAAATCCTAGCAAAGAATTCGTTCATGCTTCACTCATCTTTCAGCAATTGGATCTCCTTTCCCGTATATTGAGGTTCTTTCATCTTTTTCCTGCCACTAATCAATCCAGATAACCCACTAAATATCAACCAGTTCTACTTCATTTGGACCAGTTTGATTCATCAACTAGGGATTCTCTAGATTTCATACATATCCTTATATACTATCATACAATGTCTAATAAACTTAAAATACTACCATCAGACATCAATCAACCAATTGTATCGCATATAGAGACAGTCAACTCACAATATGCTCTATCCTTCCTGAATCCACATGGATTAACAAAAATAGTAGATTTCATTATCAAAAGAGAATTAGTACGAATCAGGTATTGCAACAACCACAAACTATTCGGGATATGAATGTAAATATCCTTTCAATTCAGATGGAAGAAAACCTAAGTGTTAGCAAAACAAATCAATAATGAATTGAAGGATTGGAGTCGGAATGTTTACTTACAGGTAAGTGAGATGATAAATAAGAAGCAACATCGTTGGAGAAGAGATGCATGACGCCTCTGGTTTCTTCGATGCGAGGGTTTCCAGAAGAAAAATGGAACACCTGAGTTAAATTAGACATGGACGTTGAAGAATCACCAGAATCCATGCTCACGCTACTTGTTGAAATTAATTCTGGCTATATTTCTCTTTTATGTAACACGATCAATTTTGAGGTATAGCATATTTAATAGGAGTGCTCATATGTGCTACTTCCTTCTGTCCGATAAATGAATTTTGGGTTGTGCTACCCCCATTAATTTGACAATTTTATCATTATTTTCAAACCCTTCTTAAAACTAGAGATAATTTTCTCAAAAGGTAAAATTGTTGAAAATTTAATTTATTTTTTTGCGGGATACCTAATAGTACATTTTTTAACTTTATAAAATTCATTTAGGACCTTTAAAAAAGGTCAATAATTCATTTATATTAGACTAGAACTAAAAAGAGTATTTCTTTAGTTGATTTATGTAAAACTTAAATAGGTCATTAATTTACAATCTCACATAAAGAAAACACGTATAAGTTATGAGTTTTAATGTATCATTATTTGTGTGTGGTAAAAATTGAATAATTGATACGTAAATTAATAATATATGAAAAACTAAATCATTCATAATTAAATCTTGCCTAACTAATTATACACTATTAATGTTTGCATAACATTAACTAGCAACCCAACTTTAGAGGCCATTTGGTCGGAGGGATTAAGTGACATTTGCTTATGGATATCACTTAAAATCATGATAAATTCTTTCCACGATTATACTTTTTATAACAAGAAACTACGAAACTTTTTTACATTATTGGAGATCTTGTAGAGTTTAAAAACTAAAGAAATTATTGGATAACAAGATATATCTAATTCTTGTTCCATTCGTTAAGCGAAAATGCAGCGAGAGACCGCGTTGTCCTCCCTCGTTAATGTCATCCAGTGTTAGATTTTCTTTGAGTTTTTGCTGTGATTTACTATCCCTCATTATGCATTTTATGGGACTACAAAAATTATTGGCATTCCTCTAAACAGGTTTAATTACATAAAGAGTCGCTCAACAAAATTGTAACATAATCATCACAACACTGATGAACTTGGCTTGATATCTTAGTTCCATTTAAGATATGATTTTAAACTAAAGCAGCCCCATGACATACATAAGTTATTATCCTGATCCTAAGGTCGACCAACGACATTAAAAAATCCAACACATTCTCAAAAAGTTACGTATCAAATCTGCTGGCACAAACCTAAAATTTTCAAAACTCAGTACTATTTCATTGATTTAAAGCCTTGTTACAGAGTTTACTTTTTCATTCTATTAAGGCTCTAGGTTTGCGACTATTCTGGTTTGGACATCCTACTGGTTTGTAAAAGCAACTGCAAATCCAAGGACAACATGAACCTGAGAAGAGAGCTAGGTACTTCTCTCAGTTCTACTACAGAGAAAACTACTCCAAAGACTATATAACTGATGATTACGATCTCGGGCAAGCAAAGAATACCCAGCACTCTCAAAACCTTAAGTCTTATTTCATAAGCAAAAACCTCCGAAGTCAAGCCAGTTACAGCTTTCCAAAAGGAGAAACCATACAAAACCCTTAAATTCCTAATCAGGCATCAACTACCTTCTGCTCCACACCATCGACCTGTCTCTCTTCTGTCTTCTTTGTTTCTGAAACAGCCAACTCATCAATCTTTTGGGTCACCTCGCCCATACCATCATTGGCATTTGCAGTAGTAGACCCGTTTGCTGTGGAGTTGTCCTCAATCTGACCAAGAGGGCCCAGCTGCCATATTCTAATAGTCCCATCTTCAGATCCTGAGGCATAGGATTCACCTCCTGGAGAGAACCGCAAACAGTGCACAGGACCATGGTGTCCCTTGTTGCATCCTATGTTGTATAAAAATAGAATATAGCATGTGGTTAAAGCTTGAACCTACTTGAACAAAAATAGAAGCATAAACCCCTACTTAAGTCAAGAAAATGCAAATACCAGAAAAAAAAAAGGAACACATAAACAAAGAGGCATTGATAAGAGTAACTAGAATTTCTAAATATTTACTGAGCCCCACACAACTTACCAATTTCCTCTCCAGTGTGAAAATCAAAGACATGAACCCACATATCTTCTCCTCCGGCAATGAACCTATTACCGAACTTTGGTTCCAGGGAAGCAGATTCAACTTTGCAAGGCAAATCGTGACTCTTCACCAATCCAAAGCTGCTTGTAAAGAAATAAGTTAAAAAGCAAGGTAAACTGTGGCAAGATTCTTTATTTAAAACATTTTTGTGCCATTGAAGTATGAAAAACAATACATACTGGTTAGCATCCCAAAACTTGACAGAGGAACCATCAGCAGTTGTTATGTAACGACCATCCTGACTTACTTCAGCACTGGTTACAGGAAACTTAGTTTCAAGGATTTGAACAACTTTGCCGCTCCTCACGTCCCATAACCTAGTTTACAACAATTAAATCAAAACCAATTTAAGATAGTGAACAATACAGGGGGAGTGAAAGTTCATACTGATATATGAACCACATGTATGGCCATTGTATCAAGTATCCAATAATATTTAGCAAGTATTGTACATGACTTGGTTAAGTTTACAGTTGATTAAGTTTACGGTTGAATAGTAGATCAATTAATTGCAAAGTTTAAGTGACAATGAGCACTAGCCACATCACTAATGCAACCAGCAAGAAAAAATGAACAAAATATACAACTATCTCAGCAGACTTTGAAAGCCTACCTCAAACCACCAGCATCTCCAGAGGAACTCAAAATAGTTTGATCACTGTGCAGCCAAGCAACTGTCCTTACTGAACCAGGAGAGCTGTCAATTTCCCTTGGAGGTGCATCAGGTCGGTTTAAATCAAATATCCGAAGAATTTTTTCAAAACCACCGGTGAGTAGCAGATTTGTATCCTGCAAAGTCATCACACAATAGTTCATACAAATTAGCAGAACGTAAAGGTTAATAAATGGAAAAGATAAATATGGATTGAAGTCCCTTTGACATGTTGTACCAATTAAGAGAGGGAAAAAAAAGAGAGAACCAAAAAGGAAAAGAAAGAAAGTTCCCGTCAAGTAGGATTGACTAGAGAATTTCACTCAAAGCCTGAAACAATGTATAATGAAAGATGTTTGCCTTTCAATAGCAGTAGCCTCTCATGACTCAGCAATAATTGAAATTGGCATTCTCTGCTCTTAGTTTTTTTAACCTACACAAGGGGATTTTACATAAGCACCCATGAGTGTTGCCTACTGGTCAATGAAGTGTGATTTCTGCCAATATACATAAGCCTTGATGCGCATATACATTCACAGTATTCTATTGTTTTATGAAGGTATTTCATCATTAAGGCATCAAGGAGATGCAAAGTTATAAAAGAACAAAAGTGCATTTGTTAGCCCCTCTATAATGTGTCAAACAAAGTCCAAAAACTGGTCAGTGCAACAGTATTTTCTATTAAATCAATATCATAACTTGGATACTACAACATAAGAGAAGATATAAAGAGCTCTAAAGAGCTCTAACCTGAAGGAACTTTAATAGAAGTAAAGCAGGAGGTACCTCTGAAAAGGCACATGCTCGAACTATGTGCTTGTGGTCAAATGAGTGTAATACATCCCCAGTCAATGCATCCCACAACTTCCTGAAAACAACCAACACAAATCACAATATAGAAAGGTAAAAAAAGGACAATGTTGAGCCATGGAAAATTCTAAAAAGAGGATGACAACGATTCTACCGTATTCTATAAGATATTAGTTAATAAATCTACATATATAATGACATGCAAGGTTGACCAATAATAGACATACCACAAAAGGACTTCTTTTGTTCTACATCACTTATTTATAGACTGATGTCACCATATTAATGTCACTTAAATGCTACTTTTCAAAGTACTGAAGTGAAGCTACTAGATAACATACGCGCTGAAATCGGCAGATGCAGATGCAGCACGAAGAGCATGTTTATCCAGACAACAACTCCACACGGCTCCTTTATGCCCTTCAAATGTTCCAATCCAATCTCCAGTCTCTCCATTTCTCAGCATTGGTGTAGAATCTTACAACATGAAAACAATTCAGAAATTAAGAACAGATAACAACAACTACTATACACAAGTCCCAAACAAGTTGTGTAGGCTACATAAATCCTCATTGACCATGTTTCTCCATTTAAATTCATCTTGATCCAACATTATACAAAACAAAAATAAAAATAGAAGTACTAAAAGTTCTCTATATCTTCTATTTGCATAAAAATATTTGATATGCCAACTCCTATAAAGCATAGGGCATAAAATCTAAAATAAATATATTAACATGACTAAAACATATCCAGGACTAATTGGTATTGCCTATACAAATCTATTTCTTTAATTGTGCATCATCTTTCACTAAGTCTGCTTGGCGAAAAAACAAAAGTATTAAATCAACAAATATCAGAAGAATGGAACTGGGAATTTTTTGACGAAGGTGTAATACACTAAAGAACATCTTCGTTTATATCATTTTCTACTTTACCAGGCTCCTGTGATATGGTGGTGAAAAACTTGAGGCTAATGAGATTTTAGCTATCTTTCTGGCCACAGTAAGCTAGAGAATAAGGTGAGAACAGTTAGCATACATGTGATGACTTGCCTGAACACCGACAACATAGTGATAAAATCCCAATGGCTACTGACAACAAAGATACCAAGTGCCGCAGCATGCCAATCATTCTATTTACCACCAATTATGGCATTTGGTGAAAACACTAGGCATACCTAATACTTAAGATGATAATATATGCCCACACCTACAATGGAATGCATTGAACTTGGTAGTATATTTGATGGAATTGAATGCAGATAAAATAATTAAGGTTTACTTTAACAAGGTTTGATAACATCTGCACGTAAATGAAGTATGCATTTCACATCAATGCCTTACACTTTTTATGAAATACAGAAACATTTTCCAATTGTCTTCGTAAGTTCTATGAAAATAACCTTCTTTGGCTTTCTTAAATTGCTGCTTCTTAGTATATTCCACAATCTCTAAGCAAATGCATGAAATCCTAAAGTTCAACAGCAGCACCTACAATTGAAACTACGATGCTACTCTATTTGTTCAAAAATAGATACAAACACACAGAACCAATGGTAAACTATAGTAAATGTTACCACCACAATGTCAAGAATGCCTCGCCCAATCAAGATTGTGACAAGCTCATACTTATATGGTAAAGATCAAATGCTATAAAAGGGGCGGAGTGGGGGTTCTAAAGATGTAAATACCATAAACAATCCAAGGGAATTTTCAAGAAGTAATTAGCACAACATTTAAATACTGGAGCAGGGGTTAGCAAAAGAAAGTTCCATAATTTAGAATGTAATAGATCATTCTAGACAATCGGAATGCAACACACTCAACACTTCATTAGATTATCAAAACTATCAAAAAGGAATAAAATTTATAAACGGATAAAAAAAAAATTACCCTTGCTGGCACTGATGAGGAAGAATCCATCAGGAGTGATTGGACTGTAGGACAGATCAACAACAGGACGAGAATGCCCATGGCAAACAAGCGGTGCCACAACCTTCTTCTTATCCATTACTGCCAATTCTAATTAAATCAAATCACAAAGATTATTATATCTACGAGAAACCCAACCCAGCGCCGATATGATAGAATCGAAATTGATCAAAAAAAAAAAAAAGTCCCCAAATGAAAGAAACTGAGAATTGACCGATGAACAAAAAATTTAAGCACAATTGCTTTTCCCGAGTTGTGAGATCAAAGAAACATAGAATTAAAACATAAATTTGAAAAGATCTACAAAATCACAATCAGATATATAGAAATATATGTATGTATAGATAGATGTGTATAGATGGGGAACTGGCGCGACTGTAAAAGGTGGGAAACCCTAATTTTGAGATTTGATGTTTCTTTGATGGATCCACACCTTTCTAACCCTATCAACTCATATAAGAAGCCCTAAAGATAGATCACAACTCCGAATTATTACCAAAATAAGAAAGATAATACATAGAAAAAAACTAATACAAAAACCATAGAAAAGAAAAATAAAAATATACTGAAACTATAGGGCTTGGCGCAGGGAAGACAATGCGGCAACAAGATCTAATATAGTCTTATCACACCCCACCCCAAGCCCACGCCCATCCCCACCTACCCACCTCCTCGTGTCTAATGTATAGTTTTTTTATATACACTAATATTGATTTTAATCTTAATTTATCACTCGAATATAGTAAATTAATATGATTTAAAGTAATCGTGTAAGGAATACACATCTTCTTTATTTTATTGTGAAAAGTTATTTGTTGAGAAAGTTTCGTTATTTTAGGTATGTATTGAGTTAGGGTTTATTCAAAATTCAGTTACAGTAATTAGTACGTGGAGGGTCGAGATTGATAACGAGTTATTGAGTTTTTAGAGTTTGGAATTAGTTAGTTTTGCTAGTTCATCCATTTCGGTTACATAGTAATGTTACAGATTAACAGGGGAAAAGAGATATTGAATCTGCACTGATATCTTTTTCCTCGAAATTCTTCTTTCTCGATCTATTCCAAATCTTGTATCATCTTTTTATGTTTCTATAGATCTATCGAGCTTAGGAGTTACTGTTCAATTTTTTCACTTTCAAAATTTTCTATTATTAGCTCAGGATTTACTGTTCAATTTTCACATTTTCAGTTATTTTCGTTATTAGCTTTGGAGCTACTGTTCAAGTTTCCCATTTTCAGTTATTTTCGTTATTAACTTGGCTTATATTCCAATTTAGTTATCAATATAACGGTAAATGGGGAAAATGAACAATAGCCTATCTCGTCTCTTTTTCCCAATTCTCATTCTCAATCTATTTCAAATCTTGTATTTTCTTCTTCCATTTCTGTAGATCTATCGAGTTTAGGAGTTATTGTTCAATTTTCTCACTTACAGTTTTTTCTGTTATTAGCTTTGGATTAACTGTTCAATCTTCACATTTTCAGTTATTTTCGTTAATAGCTTTGGAGTTGTTGTTCAAGTTTCACGTTTTCAGTTATTTTCGTTATTAACCTAGTTTATATTCCAATTCAATTATTAATATAACAGTAAATGAAAAATTGAACAATAGCTTATTTCGTTAGCTCTTTCGATTTCTCAATCTCTTATGAAATTCGTCTCTTCTTCTTTCGATTATGTAAATCTATCGAGCTTTGGAGTTACTGTTCAATCTTTCTATTTTCAGTTATTTCTGTTATTAGCTTGGAAGTTACTATTCACTTTTCACATTTTCAGTTATTTTCGTTGTTAATTTTGGGGTTACTATTTAAATTTCTCATTTACAATTATTTTCACTATTAGTTTGGCTTGTATTTCAATTCAATTGGCAATATAATTGAAAATTATCCTAAAAAATACTTTTTATTTCAGATTTATTTTGAGATTGTTACACTTCTCTTTATAGTTTTGTATAGATATATTCTTCTTTTTATATTTAGTAATTCTTTAATTAAAATATACTATATATCATTCTTAAGATCACTAAATCGAATGAATATTTTTAGACTTATAATGTATTACATATTTCTTTAGTTTAAGATCATAAAACTCATATTAATTTTACTCTTAATTTATCACCTGAATATAATTAATTCATGTGATTTAAAGTAATCGTGTAATAAATATACATTTATCATATTGGATGATTTATTATTTCAACCTAAAAGTTATTTGTCGATAGATCAGAGATTTGTTAATCTTGGTATATAATGAGTTAGGAGTTATTTGAACTTTAGTTACAATAATTATCACTTGAAAAGTCGAGATTAATGGCGAGTTATTGAGCTTTAAGAATTGAAATTAGATAGCTTTGTTAGTTTAACCAATTCGATTATACAACATATGATAACTAACAAATGAGAGGAGACTCTACTTGTATTTCCATTAACGCAGATCTATTGAGTGAAGGATCTACTGGTCAATTTTTTTTCAATTATTTTTGTTATAAGCTTAATAGTTACTGTTCAACTTTTATGTTATTAACTTAGGAATTACTGTTCAATTTTCTTATTTTCAATTATTTTCGCTATTAGCTTAGTTTGTATTTTAATTTAGTTATTGATATAATTGAAAGCAGTTATGAAAATACTTGTTATTTCAAAAAAAAATTGCGATCACTACACTTTTTCTTTCTATTTTATTTTCAAATAAATATGTTGTTCTTAAGATCATTAAACTAAAATGATATTTTAGATTTTTGATGTATTACATAATTTTTTTAGTTAAAGATTATAAAATTTTAAATCTCATTCTTATTTTATTAATTTCATGTCCAGTTAAATTTAAAAAATAAATAAATAAAAACAGATGGAGTAATTTGGAATCACTTGTCACACTTAATTAAAGTTGGTGCATTTGTAACCTAAAATCCATCACTTGTCAAATGTTGTGAAATGGTTGAATTACGTAAATTATCTCATATGATTGTCTAATGAATATGATCCACATCATCTCTATTGTGGTCAACCATGTGAGTTTTCACATGCTTATTGATATTAGACTTCAACATGAACAACACAATTTCATATTCAAAAGTAAGATGTGATTGATTTAAAAAAAGTCGAAGCTAGAAATCAAGGTATAAGTTCAATCAAATCCAAATCATTGTATGTGTCTTTAAAAAATATTGTTTAACACGTGAAAATTATTAATTTAAAATTCAATAATTTAAGTGATTTAAAATTCTGAAATTAAAAACTTAATGGAGTTGGTACTTTGGGTTTTCATCAGCAAGTATTCTATATATTGATACAAATAGCCATTTGGGGGATTTCATAAGCAATACATATATTGATACAAATAGCCTTTGTTGGCAATCTTTGTTCATATCTTTATAAAATAGCTAGTTTCATACATAAGTTTTTTTATTTCAGTCGTGAAATTTGAAATATCATGATAATAACTATATTTTAATTACAAAAATTGAAAAGTGGCTATTTGCGAATTTCATAATGTATTGTACTATATTGTTTTGATTAATATAACATTTAGATAGATTATATGATTGTATCAATCGTTTTATGTCATTACATAACGCCACACATAAATATTACGAGGAATAAACTTATATATAATACAAATTAGAGTTATTATAAAATGGTGGGTAAAATGATAAAATATGATTAAATACTAAATAACAAGCAAAGCCAAAATGAGAAAAAAAGAAAAGAAAATAAGAGGCAATGATATGACCATATCAAATAAATCATTACATAGAAAATTTCGGCGTTACATAACAATGAAGTTAACGATATGATACAATAAAATTTAAGTAACAATCAAAATAAACATTATATTTGAAACAATATGATACAATACAATAGGTGGCAACCATCCAAACAAGGTCTTAACTTTGTATAAAAATCACGAGTTCTGTTAGTAAAGTTACTCTTGAGCAATAATTAGTACTTAATATATTCGAGTTGTTCAACAAATTTAACGAATTGATGATCTCCTCCCCTTCAATATTTAAATTTGCTTCAGTTACAACATGTACTTGATTTTAAACAACACTAATTAATCCTCGATTCAATGATATCTTTTTTTCTTGAATTTAAAATTTTAATGTTCAAATCATAATACACCAGCAACACTATTTCGATAGCATTATATTAACTTCTCAATTTTTTGAGTCAGGTTTTATTATTTAATTTTATATTATGATTTTCCACTGAAAATTTACTTTCTTACTTCTAAAGGCATGTCTATCTCTTACCCTTCTCAAACTCCACTTGGTGGAATTACGCTGAATATGTTATTGTTATTTGATTTACATACGTTAACTAAAAAAAATTGAAGCCTTTTTTATAAAATTTGACTTTAGACCCCAATCTTGTTAAGCCGGCTCCGGATCCTAGCCCAACGAGTCCACACTCAGTCTGTCTGTCTTCATTCATCATAATTCCATACTTGTCTCCATCAATAATGTTAAACAACATGTACAAGAGGAAGCAAATGCTTGTGCCTTACTAACCATAACTGGAGAATCATATGTAGAACACCAATAGTCATCCAATTATTTGGTTGGCAAAATAATGAACAAGTATCAAACCTTAGAGTCTCTTAAAAGAATAATAAAAAACCTTAATAGTCTCGAACTAAAATCTCCTTAATTTGTTTTTTGACTTACAGTTGAAAAAGGGCAATGGTTCACCAATCGATCAATATTCAAGTTGTTCACATTTTGATTCTCTTGTTATTTCATTTATCTATTTGGAATTTGATTTAATTAACTGATAGCACAGCCCCCGACTGTAAAAGTTTTAGATTACAAGATAACATATGTGTCGAGTTAATAGAAGGGTTGCACGAACCTCTGTTAACTTTAAATAATTTTTTTTTGGTATATATATATGTGTATACACCCCGAAGAACTATTATATATTATAAAAGGATCTCTCAAACATAATTGTTGGGTTGAGTCATCTGATCATCGTGTCCCTTAGGCCCTTGAGTGCAAGAGTGTGTGACCCACGTTATTAGTCCTGTTGGGTCATGACAAGCGAACATCACTAGGATACATAGAATTTTTCGTAAACAATGCTCTTACTCCTTCATTTTAAAAGAAGTGGTGTTTCAATTTTTTAATTTTATTTCAAAATAAGTGTTTTAGGATTTCACCCTAATTTTAATACATAAAGTTTTACACCATTAAAGAATCACTTATTTCTTCAAAACATTTTATTACTCTGTATTTTCTAGGAATAAGTAATTTCTTAAGGAGTGTGTCCAAACTAAAAATAACACTTATTTAATTTAAAACTCAGGGAGTATTTAAAAGAAATAAACAAAGACAAATCATCATAATAACACCATGCTTAATTTGAGCCCACAAAATAATTTTTGGATCATATGAAAAAACATAGTTCAAGTACATTATTACTTCTCTTCTTGACAACTTTTTTCATTTTTAAAAAATGAATCAATGATAGATTTATTAGTAATTCCACTAAATAATTCATCACTATACTATAAGTTTGTTCTAGACTCGTCTAAATCTATATTTTTCAAGACATTGGTATGTGATAATCAAAACTCAAAAGTAGAGCAGGCAAAAAAGTTGGTGTGGGAAATACTCCATTCCTAGCCAGAAAATAATTTATAAAAAACTGTGTCATGATATAATTTTATTTTTTTTGTCTTTAAGAACCTGTACAGGGACATATATTATCTGGCATAATGTGTAGGGTTGTGCTAGTCCCAAGTACTTACAAATAAATTTCATGAACGTCCAACTCATAAATAACAAATGAATGAAACATTCATGCTGATATATAAATAAGATCTTGTTCATCATTATGGAATATATGTATATTAAAATGGTGAAATTGCGTCATTTAGAAGGCTCTAGTATTTATAACCCAATCATATGTTCAGATTATATTTTCTTAAAACAGTTCCAATTTATGCCATTAATATGTTGTTGACCGAAAATATATTAATTCTAAAGTATCTTTAAATTTATCAAGTATGTACAAATAAATAAAATTGTATTTATTATTGAAAATGTGATATTAATAATATCCAAATATCCTAGGTGGTCCTGTCATGAGTTGAAATTCACTGGTGCTAAAAGGTTGTAGTAGTAGGATACATTTATGTAATGAGTAGATTTCTAGTTAATATTATACATATATACTATCTTAATTGTTTAATGAGTATGATTTTGTAATGTTTTCACCTAACCTCGAATTAAGTTTCACGTGACCTATTATCACCATTCATGTCATAATTTTCTACTCCTACTAATAGATTGAGTTAATTTTTGAGATTTACTGTGAGTCACTCACATGACAGAGCATTTATGGCTATCAAAGCCTAGAGCTAGCTTCTTCTTATGCGCATTCTTCTCCAACTCCAACTCCACTATCATCATATTCGTCCAACCGAATCACTAGATACTCTTAATATAATATTGTTTAATTTGACTCAAGCCCGCAAGATTTTTCCCCAAAAAAACTCAATTCTCAGTACATATGTAATTTTTCTTTTACAAAATTTATCGAACAATTGCATTAGATTAAAGAAATACATAACATAATCTTAATCTGTGAGAAAACTTAAAATAATTAGCTCAGATCGTCATGTCTTACCTTTGAATTCTATACCACTATATATTATTTTTGTTTTAGATGGAAAAAAATATTTTAAATTTTTGTTTTAAACTAATTTAATTGTCTTGTTCTCCGAGACGATGCCAGCTAGCCAATTGATGCAGAGATTTTCTCTGTTACTCTTTAAATATAGAGTTTTCTATTTTTTTCAGATAATCAACTCCAACACAATTCTCTATTTTACTCTCTAAAAAAAATCTTCTTTTCTCTCCTCAATATTATATTATTATTTCTATTTCTATTTTATTTTCTTATTTCATAATATAAATCCTTTTATTTTTCAAAATAATTACCCTATATAGTTTTCATGTAATATAATTTTTTTTTCAAATTCTTTATTAATATAAAATTATATTTTATTCTATAATTTTAAAGAACAACTACGAATAATTGAAAAAAGAAATCAACAAGCACAACCGAAATCACAAGCACAACAATTCTCTGAATCATATACTAATTTTTTCCAAATATTGTTAAATTTGAAAACGACCTATCGGATTACTAAATCATTGTCGTTATTTTTAAAACTATTATGTTATGTATTGTATTGTTATCTTGTATTTAAATTATTCAGTTATGTATTGTATTTTTAAATTAAAATTTTCATCTTGCCATTTAAATTTTGTGCATTCTTCATAGTGAAATTTAATAATAATATTAAATTATCACTTAAAGTGACGAAAATTGAAAAAATATATTTAAAATATTATTAATTCAGGATGAAAGTAGTGTATTTTAAATAATATATATTTTTAAATATTGTATTACATTTAAAAAGAATTACGAATATTAGAAATTTAATTAATAGTCTTATATGAAAAATAATGTGTTAATAACAAAATAATAGAAATAATATTAAAATAATGAAAAAGCAAAATACATAATAGAGAGCTTTTTAGAGTGTGGTTGGAGATCCAATTCTCTATTTTACTCTCCAAATATAGAGAGTGGAGAGTAAATTAGAGTGTGGTTGGAGATGGTCTCAGGCACAAGAGTACAAGTTTTGGTTAGGTGTTTTAAGGCCCTACTAGCAAGTAACAGTTACTCTATATTCCTATATAAGTAGCCACTAAGAACTTATGTTTTAGTAACAAAATATAAGTCTCTTGAAGAACTTATACTACATAATTTTCAAGCCATTTTCTTGAGAAAGTGAGAGAAATATCAGGTAACTAATGGTTCTTTCATATGGCTTCAACTCATCATTATTCGTGTTTGGTGCGAAATAAAAATATTTTCCTGAAAAATAAGTGATTTTTTTGTGTGTTTGGTACAAAAATATGGTCGAAAATTGGGAACTCCGTAAACACACCCTTAATCATTGAACAGAAGATGAATGCATATTGTTGTGACTTGTGTCTAATGTCATTGAATACTCTATAGAACTTGAAATTATTGAGATACATCCCCCTAGGACACTTATTCTTCTTGTTCTGCTATTTTCCTTTTCTATACGCATATTCGACATTGGTAAGAACATAAATGTTGAATCCATCAAATTTAAATTCTAGTCCGAAACAACAAAAGCAAGTCTCTCGTGAAGAACAAGATTATTAATGCATGTTGCGTCTTCGATTCTTTTAGAGAACTAGAGGTTAGTAAGTAATACATGCCCTGTATACTGTTAAAAAATACTATGATAAAGGAATACTACTAATAGTATGTAGTAACAGTTCTAAAATTATACATTTTCTGTATTTTGATTCATGAATACTTATTTTATGGTTATAATTTTTTGTGGTTCACCAGATATGAAGATTCGTCCCCGAGCTACATTTAAAGGCATTTCAGAGGATATTCGAGGACGAGTATCTTGCTACAAGCAGGATTGGATTGCTGGAATTAGATCTGGAATAGGGTAATATAATTTTTCTTGTCATACTACATACATAGACATCTTAGTTAGGTTTCAACTGACAGTTAAACACTCCCAACTTTGAGAATGGACGTCTAGTCACCTCAACTCGTCCCTCACTATGTGTCGTGGACACCCAATGCTTACGTGACACATAAATTTTGGAAATGTCTAGATGATTATTTTGTAAGTTGGAGTGTTCAACTGACACAGTGGAGACAAATTAATATGTTTAGATGTGTATCCTCAAATTAAGTTGGAGTGTTTACTAGGCCAAGTTAATGTGTCTATCCATGCAGTATGCAGTTTTTCTTAGCTGTTTTGAAGCAATTTTTGTAAACGAGTTAAGTTTACATGTTTTTTTAATTGTATTCTAACTGCTACTTCTGTATGTATATGCCAGGATATTAGCTCCAACTACCTACATATTTTTTGCATCTGCTCTTCCAGTGATTGCTTTTGGAGAACAATTGAGCAGAGAAACAGGTTCTTTTACATTTCGAACTTTTGATGAAAGCATTCTAAAGTCAATAAAGGCATTTCTGATCATTAGTTGTCCTATGATATAACTTGAATTTTCATATAAGATGGGAGCCTCAGCACTGTGGAAACTTTAGCTTCTACAGCAATTTGTGGTATCATTCACTCGACACTCGGGGGGCAACCTCTTATGATACTAGGAGTTGCAGAACCTACTATTATTATGTACAGTTACTTGTACAAGTTTGCTAAAGGGAGAGAGGATTTAGGACAGACCCTTTACTTGGCTTGGGCCGGATGGTATGTTAGAATATGTTTGATTTTCGTATAAGTTTGTTTGATAGACAATATGTCAGGATTTCTCATATCTATGATGAAATTTTACTGCAGGGTTTGTGTCTGGACAGCTCTCATGTTGTTTCTTCTAGCAATATTCAATGCCTGCTCTATTATAAGTAAATTTACAAGGATTGCTGGGGAAACTTTTGGCATGCTTATCGCGGTGCTTTTCATTCAAGAGGCAATTAAGGTACACTTTAGCTGCAGAAACAAGAATTCTTTTTATAAGATATTCAACTCTTGTCAAGGGCGGAGCCACAATGGTGTTACAAAATTCATTCGCTATGTACAAATAATCCTTATCTAGAACCTAGTTAGCAAAACAATAATTGTGATCCTTCCTCTGAATCTCTTGGTGACATCTGAAGGAAGTCTTGATCAGAATGGATTTTGTATTGTAACTTTGTAGGGATTGGTAAGTGAGTTCAGCATTCCTAAAGCTGAGGACCCAAGTTCGGAGATATATCAATTTCATTGGCTTTACACGAACGGGCTACTTGGAATCATATTCACCTTTGGCCTTCTCTACACAGCCTTAAAGAGCAGGAAAGCAAGATCATGGTGGTATGGCACAGGTTTGTAATCCAAACATTTTGATGATGGTGTCAATATGTTGTCACTTCATCTAAGTACAGGTCTCACAAATTCCTTTTCGTATTAAATCAGGCAGGATTAGAAGCTTTATTGCCGACTATGGAGTTCCTTTAATGGTTCTGGTGTGGTCAGCTCTCACATTTATCGTGCCAAGCAAAGTTCCATCTGGAGTTCCTAGAACTCTTTATAGTCCTCTTCCTTGGGAATCTGCATCTTTATATCACTGGACTATAATTAAGGTGTGAAAAACTGGTGAAAGGTTCCTTCTGTAGTTAGTTAATGAGAAATCTTGAACTTTAATACTTTCCTCAACTGCAGGATATGGGAAAGGTTCCTCCAGTATACATATTTGCTGCCATAATACCAGCAGTGATGATAGCCGGACTCTATTTCTTCGATCACAGTGTTGCTTCGCAGATGGCACAACAAAAAGAGTCCAATTTAAAGAATCCTTCCGCTTATCATTATGATATCTTACTCTTGGGATTTATGGTATGGTATCCTATCATCTGTCGATTTCTTCTACTCTTCTAATTATATATGTCGATGTTTCTAGAATCAAGACCAATGACAAGGGTTGATACTTCTGTCCAGACTTTGCTATGTGGTTTACTAGGATTGCCTCCTTCAAATGGTGTCCTGCCACAGTCCCCAATGCATACTAAAAGTTTGGCTATTCTTAAGAAACAGGTTAATATAATTTACTTGTCGATGATTGTTATGATACTTATTACAATGTTGCCTCTGGTGCTGCTACATTGAGCTCTAAACACTTATGTATTGCTAATCAGCTGATTCGGAAGAAGATGGTTGAAAGTGCAAAGGAGAGTATCAGGCGAAAAGCTAGCAACTCTGAAATCTATGGCAACATGCAAGCTGTATTCATTGAGATAGATAGTTCTCCTATTGTAAGTCCACCTTCTTAGTTTCTTTAGCACTTCCAAAAATTGCACCATTGTTTTTGAGTTAGATAAACCTAACTCTGAGTCAATTTGTCCAATACTTGACCAGCAAAACTGAACATCTTACGTGTTACGGAGATATCTAGAGTAATATTGAGATTTATAAAACCGATCTTTCTTGGTTATGCAGAGTGCAGTAGCTAAAGAGTTGGAACACTTGAAAGATGCAATAATGAAAGGTGAAAGTGAAAATGCAAATGGCGAAAAGTCTAATGGTATATTTGATCCTGAGAAGCATATCGATGCTTACTTGCCTGTTCGAGTGAATGAACAAAGAGTGAGCAATCTATTGCAGTCACTGTTAGTAGCAGCATCTGTAGGTGCTATGCCAGTGATAAAAAAGATACCAACTTCAGTTCTTTGGGGATATTTTGCCTACATGGCTATTGACAGCCTTCCAGGAAATCAACTGTGGGAAAGAATGCTGCTTCTATTCATATCCCCTGGCAGGAGATTTAAGTAAGTTCATTATTGGCATATGATCATTGAAGTTATCAAGTAAATAGATCATCAAGTCTTGTTCCTTTTGACTAGTATTTACATATGGGACTCGAACCCATTCTGACACCCCCTTTCACGCTCAGTCCCAATTGGAGCATGGACTGGGAACCCAAACATGGATGAACCATGCTCTGATACCATGTAAAGATATGACACTTGGATTGAGTTAGGCCCAAGTGACATATCTATACAGAGTTCAACAACCAGCTATTACAAATGATCTCAATTTAATATACGCAAACACAATCACATGCTATCTTGTGACTTGTTCAACTAACTAGAGTGATCATGATGGCAGGGTCCTTGAAGGGGTTCATGCATCTTTTGTGGAATCAGTACCATTCAGATACATTGCAATCTTCACAATATTCCAATTTATGTACTTACTTGTTGTCTTTGGAGTTACTTGGATTCCTATAGCTGGTATTCTCTTCCCCTTGCCATTTTTTCTCCTCATAAGCATAAGGCAACATTTACTTCCCAAATTGTTACACCCTCGTCATTTGCAAGAGCTTGATGCAGCTGAATATGAGGAAATAGCTGGTGCTCCACAACGCGCACTTAGCTTCTCTTTCAGGGTAATCCTAGCATTGTCATTTGTCGAGTCCATTTAATTTTCAGATATTCATTTGTTAAGTCCACAACGCGCACTTAGCTAATGAACTGTCATCAAATAACGTGATTAGGAAACGGAGGTAACTCTTCCTAGAACTGAAGGCGAGATAGAAATTTGTGATGCTGAGATTTTGGATGAACTTACAACAAGTAGAGGAGAGTTCAAAGTCCGGACTGCCAGCTTTAGTGAGGATAAGCGCCCACAGGTACCCCTTGACAATGAATTTCATAATTACTAGTATTAGAACCTGTGCAATGCACGGTCAATATTTTTAAAAAAATGGCAAGTCTTAATTGTTGACGGATGTTAATGATGCCTATTTGCAGGTTATTCATCCAACTGCAGACGCAGAATCTGAGTGAACAAAATTTTCACTGTAAGAATCCTTTGATAGATTTGTAAAAGTTGAGGGAGACCTCTCCCAACAAGATTTTTTTTTCATATCAGGGCTCGAACTCGAGGCTTCTAGTCAAAAATAGGATGTACTACGTTTCACTCTGCTGAAGTTCTACAAGTTTGCTTCAGCTAAATTATATGGAAAATTAGCAAACAAAACTGTAATGAAACCATTTTAAAGTAGGATTTAGTAATGTAGGATAAAAGAATTTGAAAGATATATTTTGATGTTTATTTTTAAAACCTTAAATAGAAAAGATCTGGATAATTACTACGATAATAACTCTGCTAAAAATTTACAAAAAAAATGAAAATTTTCAATATATCATAATGTATTCCACAACATACAAAATAAAACCTACACATTAACAATCAAGAACTTAATAAAATTCTTGAAACCAAAACAATTACAAGCAAAATCACATTAAATCTTGACTTTAGTTTGAAGAAATCCACTTGCCCTTATTCCATTCTTGATGAAACCTCAAGATGTGAGGAGGATATGCAACATTCTCCCCAGTAGTAGGGAAATAAACCTTGTAATCTTCTTCATGTCTTCCAGAAATAAACCCGATCCACCATCCATCATTGTCAAACACATCAACTATATCGTACATACGAATATCTTCAGGCACTAATAATGTTTCATGGTTAGGTGGTAAAGGACGGATCTCAGAAGCATTGACAATTTCCACTAGCAAATCAGACTTATCGTCGTTCACTAAATTCATGTATCGAACTCTGTAGTGAGAATTTCCAATCGGAGAAACGATAATCGCGGTATAATATGCACCAATGTATCCCCATTCTTGACTTGAAACTTCAACTTGATCACCCCTTTGAAACAATTTTGTTGTGTCTTGTTTCTTGAATGCCAATTTGTTAATTCTTGCCTTTAAGTTGTCAATCAAGCAATGAGATTTCTCAAAATTGGGTTCCATAATTGTGAGTAGATAGAGAGAGAAAAAGAGTGATTTATTTGGTTGAATGACGAGAACTAATGAGGCGTTACTAATGTATTTTTAGGGAGAAAAAAAAATGGTTTTCCACTTTTCCTCAAGTGATTAGGAATAGGAATTTGTTTCCACTTTTAGTTTTTCTTTTGGTTTCCTTATATGATTAGGAATTGGAAATACGGTTTGGTTTATTTTATTTTTATACTTTGTTAGTACGCGTTTTTTGATTTAAGAAACTGTAAAAAATAATTTGTGCAAATAATACTAATGTTTTGCCTAATTTGTTCAACTTTCCTAAACAACGGTTGTAATAGGCCCATGTAAGTAGAGTTATGGATTGTAGATTTAGAACTTTATCGTACATTCTCTGTGGCCCAAACTGAAAACATTTTAGAAGAAACTATTTTATCACACAAATATTCCTATCATAATTACTAAAATTTTCCCCTAAGTTGAAACAATTACATATTCTCACTCTGAAATACTATTTTTGCTAACAGGTACACTCTGAAATACAAATACATAGGGAGAGAAGCGAGCGAGAGGTGAGAGAGAGAAGAGGGAGGTGAGTGAGAGAATCAGAGTACTTCAGATATACATGAATCAACTTGGATATAGTGTATCTGAAATAAATTACACCTAATTTTAACCTCATCTATACTAGATACATATATATGGACGTGCTAGATATATGTATTTGGGGACTGAAATCTAACACAAATGGTAATTTTGAAATTTCATGAGAAGGCACATATTTAGGCACTAAACTAGTGTGATTTTTGTTGTTTATGCAACATTTTATTGCCTATATTTCAAATATTGCATTTGTTGTTTCCTGATCAGATATATGGTGCACTTTGAAAACGTTTACCCAACATGTCTTTGGTATTCTACTTCAAACTTTAGTGTTGCAAGTAGCCAGTATGTTTTGGTTGTATGATTGGGAGGGCCTGGACTATATTGGGCTTTTGCAGACCTCAAAACTTGATCTATTATTTGGGCCGTTTTCCAAGACAGCCTTCCGGCGACTTTGTAAAGTCTAATTACAAGGAGGGTGGCGACTAATTAACTTCATAAATGTACTCCATTCGTTTTATTTTATGTCTTAGTTTGATGGGATACACAATTTAAGCTTATATTTGAATATGCATATAAAATTATGATTTCAAAAATCAATTTTTGGACATGTGATTTGCGATCAAGATTTTAGATATGCGATATGAAATCATGATTTCAAAAAAAATTAAATGTAAAATTTGACTCATAAGTTTATACTTTATAAGAAAAGACCCATCATTATAAATCTTGAAAAGAAAAACATGTACATACCATGTGAATGGATTATATTGAAGAATGCCCTACATGACACGCTAGTGGATTTTTATAAAATTTTGTGTATTTGAAAGTTTGTAATTACAAATTTTTATATATAAGACAAGATATTTCGATATCTTATTTATGAATTATGATTTGTTCACTTGATATCATTATTTATGAATAGAGGCAACAAATATAGTCCCTATCGTAGCGGGTTTCCTGCGCCTTGACTTCAGCAATATTGTCCTAATTTAAGATGCTTCTTTTGTTTGAAGACAAAACAGAACAACGTTTCATCTCTGAATTTTTCGCAAAATGCCCTACATGATACACTTTGAAGTTCTAAGTCCTATCATACTTACTAAAAATGGAAAATTGCCAACATAATTCATATTACTCATCTAAGCTCACTTTACTTATTTTTTAATAACTGCGGTATTTAAAGCTAGCTGGCTCACGTCTTAATTAAGTTCACGGGATATTTGTTATTAGAGGTACTGTCATACTGAGGTAGTGTAAAGATTTGATTCTTATGGATTCAAAATTCTCTCTTCTTTTTTAAAAGGATTTGAATTTAACGGTTTAGGATTCTATTTTTTTTAAGTAATTGAATTCTAAATTAATAAATAATACATATTCAATAAATTTTTGAAGATACATGAATTTAGACCAAAATTACTGAGGTTTAATAGTCGAACTCGTAAGCTATATTTCACCCTCACAAGTATAGGCTAACCATGTATCTCTTAATTGTGTAATTATTAATTGCACATGTCTTGGAGATTATACATTTTTCGAATATTGCCGACCAAAAACAAAGTGTCAATTCGAAGGGAGAGACAGGGAGACAAATAATTTAAAAAGATAATTGAAATCACTAATTGGACGCTAATCATGTTATAACAACATTGGAAGTGGGGGTGCTGGGGGCCGGGGAAGGTTGTTCTCCTTCAATTAATTTAAATAGAAAAGTTAGCGACTAAAATTATTCAAGATTATATAAGATAAAAATTTATTATCCATTAAAAACAACAATCCTCAGCATTTTTAGAACTTGGACATATGAAAAAGTGAATAATATAAGATCAATGATAACTCAAATAAGGTGAACCATAAATTGAAATTTTGGGATTAGCCTGATTCTAATGTAAAAAAAAGAATCGGCTCTTTAACATAATTCATTTCAAAATATAATTTATTATTATTATTATGTGATGATCGCATAAAATCATATAAGGATATTAAAGAATCATTCAGTCCGGAGGCTGCACATGGGTTTTGCCTCAGTATCAAATCTTGAATGTCACGTCCCTTACTTTGTTCTCTGATTGACACGTTCATTATAAGCAATTACTTTAATTATTTTTAAAATTGAGGACAAAACCGTGAATAATGGGAAGGGAAAAAATAGAAGAAAAATTTGTTGAAATTAAAATTATGTTACCCGAAGTAGAATGTGAATTTGATTGTGTTTTAATATCATTATTATTTGTCGAACTTATACCTTTTTTGAAGTAGACACCTAAAGTTTGCGGGAGGTTCTATTACCCCCACGAAATTATTTATATTCACAATAAATACACCCTATTCAGCCATTTTTACTGCAATTGTATTCTCACGAAAACTGGGCGCGTGAAGGAGTAATATTACAACCCCAAACCAGTGTTAAAATGCCATGTGGCATTTTTAATTTGATTTTTTAATTAATAAATTAGACCCATCTTCCCCAAATCACCATTAATAGCCTTTAAGAAGCTTTTTCATCAAGCCAGAAATTAAAAATCACCATTCTTGATCAAATTTTGTATTTTTAAAATGTAATATTATTAGATTCTTTCTTCTTCTTTTTTAAACTTGACTAAGTAGTTTTCTCTTTCCTAAAAACTAAAGATCAAAAATGGTGATGCTAATAGATAAAGAAGGCGATTTGGGATGAAGATGGTGATTTAAATTTTGGTTTGATAGAACTTCTAATTTTCATATTTTGATTATTTGTCATGATTTAGTAGTGATTAAGTAGTGCAATGATAGAGTGTTGTCACTATGATTTGTGATGGCAGAGTTAAAAAAAAAATTCCAGAAGTCAAAGGCAAAGTAGAAATTGAAAAGAGAAAAAATTCAAAATAGAAAATTAAAGGCAAAAACGAAAAGAGTTAAAAGTTAAATAATGAATGATAGGTGGTAGATTAGGGTTGGTGCGTGATTTGCACCTGCCTTATTACAACTGGGAATGACCCAAAAAGGAGGTTTATATGCCACTTTAAAATGATTTCATGGGGTAATAGGACTCTCGCAAACTTTAGGTGTCTACTTCAAAAAAAGGTATAAGTTCGATGGACTAATTATGTATTTTCTCATTGATATAAGTTAGTACACACATAATATCTTATTCTACTATAATTTTTACTATTATTAGTTTTTCCTTCCTTTTTATTATACTTCGATTATATTTATTTTGAGCCAAAAGTCTATTGAAAATGACCTCTTTATACTACAAAGGTAAGAGTAGATAAAATTTACGTACATTCTATCTTTCTTAGATCTGACCAGTGGAATTATATGGAATAAATTGTTATATTATTTGTAGCATATACAGTATATCTACGAGGATATTTATGTCATTATCAGCTTGAGAAATTGGCAACTACCTTTCTAATTAATGAACAAAACCAAATATTATATTATCCAGCACAAGCCATGTGCTCAAGGTAGGGTGCCAACTTTTGAGCTTCTTTGTATCCATTTGTAATGCATATACTTCTTCTTTTTTTTGGCAAGATTGCCATTACAATACTATTTAATTATATGATCTTTTTTCATGGGAAATTTGTAAATAAAATATACGAAACTTTTGTAGTGTCATTTTATTCAAAAAATTGAAATACGAGATTAGTATATTATATAAATAATCTATCCAAATTTAATAGACGAAAAAAGATATCATGATTCAAAACCTATAGATTAATTGTCTCTGCCGACTTGTAGGAGAAACTTAAGATGCCAAAACTTTTTGGTGTCAACTCAATTGGGGGGCGGGGCATATATAGAATATGATTTGCCATAAAAACCCAATGAATGAATCAAGTGAAAGTCGGTACGTAAAGGGATAGTGTTACTTTGATGCAATTCTTTAAATCTAGGGACAATTGTGCATTATAGCAAACTATTAATTCAAAATAAATGCTATAGCTATAGTTTGAGTTAATTGTAATTCGTAGCCAGTGTTTGCCATTCTCGCCTCTCTCGCATAAAAATCTCGCTCGCCTCTCTCGTTTTTATACAAACACAAATGTATAAATTGTGTTTGTGTTTGTATAAGGTGAGAGAGAACTGTATATACAAATACAAATACATATTTTTATCGTCCTATACACTTATAAATATACAAATACAAATCTTCCCCTGTCCAGTTCTCTTTTGCCTTTCTCTCTTTCTCGCTTTATACAAACACAAATTATACAAATTACAATGTATAATTTGTGTTGTATAAAGCGAGCGAGAGAGAGAGATTTGATATATCAATGTTTTAATTCGATTCAATTGTATACAAATTCAAATTTTATGCAGATATACAAACACAATAATTGATACATATACATAATAGTTACATATATACAATTATCTAACTATCAATACATATACAATTGAGGGGGCGAGCTGCGTTTTTATACAAACGAGAGTCTGCCGCGATTTATACAACTGAGAGTTTGCTATGGAGCGCAATTATGCAAATTATACCTATAGCATACAAATATGATTTTTATGTTTGCTAAACCTAAAATTTACTCTTAAATTTATCACATTGATATAGCAAAAGGAGAATGAAAATGCCAAGCCTAGCTACCCTCTGGGTGACCATCAGATAAAAACTTCTCTCGACTCTAATTCCATAATACTTGCTCTGTTTCACTTTATTTGTCTGAATAATTTGGTATGAAGTTTAATTTTATTTTATTTTATTTGAAAAAATAATTTAAACTAAAAATATGTAAAATGTACCAAAATGATCTTGTGTCTTAAATATATAATATGAAAAGTTAGAACTAAAAAGTTGTCAAAAAAATGGTTAAAAGTAAGATGGTAATTAAATATAAGCACGCAACAATAATAGCATCATTTAATTCAAGATATTCCATTTGCCTAAGATCAAATCATGGCTGTCATTAAACGTGCAAGATGCTTGAACAAAAAATTATCTCCCTAGATTGCTTTCAGCATAAATCAAACATTATTGAACATTTTTTTAATTAAATGAAATAATTTTATACTTTAAAAATATTAATGGAACTCAGAAACCTTTATACCTTCATAATATTCCTTTTTAAAAAAAATTGAATTGAGACATTATATATTCCGACATTTTACAATTACTAGTAAGGATATTAATTAGTTCTATTTAATTAAATTATGTTTTCTTAATTGTCTTTGTTCCTCAGCATGGGAAGTGCACGTGCAATCTGTTGCTTCCTTGGACCAGCTACGAAAGAGCAACATGCTGGTGGCAGATACTGTAAATTCCTTCAATCTAAGGGGCATTTTAACTAACAGAAATTCATAAAAGCCAGTCGAGCATTTGTGAATTTTCATCAAACATATCTTTTTCTCTCTTTCTTTCACATTATATGAAAATGAAGAAAATGGGAATACTGAATATAGTGCTGTTCTTTGCCACCATAAATGTTGTTTTATCTGTACAAGACGGTATGTTTTTACTTATTTTACTTAACATGATAGTATGAAATTATATTGTGCAAATAGAAAAAAAAAAGAGGTTTTATATAAGATGTGTAATCTCTTAACATAAAAGAAAATGCAAGTCATGAGATGGTAAAACAAATACTGCTTTACGTAGAAAGTTTAGTTATCATGTATGATATTTTAGTTAGTTTTTTTTTTTTTTGAATCTCTTATATAATTTCTATTTCTGTCACTGTGTGTTTAACGTGTTTGTTACATGCAAATTTGATTCATTGACTCTTGCTTGCAATTCTGCATTTACTCACTTTTTAGTCTTTTAGAGTTCTATTTTTGTGTCTGCTAAACTTTAGCTTAGCAATGATAGACACACATTTATAGAAAGAAAAGATCTTAAACCATTCATTCCGAACAAATTGTAATTCAGAATCAACTTCTTATGATTTACCGTAAAAATGAGTGGCATAAATATAGTTGTTTTCTTCATTTTTTAGCTGTTTCCTAGAAGATCTATGATTGAATATCGCACAGAGACACACAGACAGATACAGAGGAAAGATGATAGAAAATTTTGTAAAAAGAAAAACAAAATAATATGATGGGTGTGGTGAAATAAAATAAATCATCATGGACCGTCCTACTTACTTAGAAGGCAATTAATGCTAGGAAGATAGATTCAGGGGTTTATCTTCATACGAGATTTTGGGTATTGTTTTCATGAATAAGTTTCAGCTTTTTGCACATGAATCTTTATGACGATTGAAGCAATAACTACTTCCGAATTGGGAATCGGAATAATATAATACTACTCCCGTCTTTCATTCAATATTTACTCTATTGTGTTTTTAGCTTGAGACTTGAAAGTTTTACTCATCCTTAAAAGGCTAGAGGTATTTTACTTACTTATCCACAATTAAATAGTACTCTCTCGGCCGTATATTAGTTATTCACCATACAATAAATAATTATTCTAAATTACATGTTAATTTCTAAAAACAAGATAGAATTAATTAAAAAAATTTCATTTTACCATTACAATTTTTTGTTTATTTTTGAAATTGTAAACAAATTTGTAAAATTCTAAAAAAGTTTCTTCTAGAAGTAAATTGGTAAATCTACCCTTATTATTTATCATTTCTTAAAAGTATGTAAATGAAAAAGTGAATAATTAATATGGAACAGAAAAAATATCGATTTAAAAATTCAAAATTCACTTATCTAAATAGGGGTAAATCGAAAATAAAACAATTAATACCTTTTTGATTACCTGAACCACCACCACTTATTTTGGATAAAAAAAGAAAATAATTACTACATTTATCTTAGTATACGGCATTTTATCTTATTTCGACGAGGGACAGAATCCAAATATAACAATTACCAGCCCCACCTCAAGTTATTTTAAGTATCAGTCATGGTCACGCTAATAAACATTTTATAGAAATTAAATTAGAACAATCAATTCAATCTCCCATAAAGTATAACTGTCACTCAACAATTTCCTAAATTACATACTGAATGTGTAATTACCCATTTGATACTTATACCAAGTGTCACCTCACATATTTAATTGGAAGATCCAGCCTTGCCAGTTGCCACCAATCTCCCGACACCAAGTTGTCACATCATATTCTCTACCCAACTTAAGATTTTTTCTAATAAAATAGTATTCTAATTGATATGCAGTAGCCCAAACCCGAGAACATAGCTGGTAAGCTTTACTAACTTTGGTTATTCCTCATGCAAGCCATGTTACATGAAGTTATGAAGGCACAAAAGTACCTAATGAGCTGGTCTTACTTTGTTCACGTGATTATTCAAACACATGTGATGTGTAATAAATTGAAATAAATTAATTTGTCATAGTACCTAGCTAGTTCAAGCAAGGTCCATTTGATGATATTATCTTATACACAGTGATAACACAACATTTTTTCCACATATTAGTGTAGCTATACCTGCGGTAATATGTCATTTATCACATGTCTTAAAATTCACACTTAATTGTAATTGGTTATATATGTAACTTTTAGCCCTTGTGGTTGATCAGGATTATTGCCTAATGGCAACTTCGAGCAAGGTCCAAAAGCATCACAAATGAAGGGCACAAAAGTGACAGACCCACACGGAATACCTCACTGGGAAATATCAGGCTACGTAGAATACATTAAAGCAGGACAAACACAAGGTGACATGTTGCTTCCAGTGCCTGAAGGAGCTTTTGCTGTTAGGCTTGGGGAAGATGCCTCCATCAAGACCAGAGTCACGAATGTCACTAGTGGGACTTTCTACTCTCTGTCTTTCAACTTTGCTAGGACTTGTGCTCAAGAAGAGAAACTCAATGTGTCGGTGTCGCCTAATACTGAGCCTAATGACTGGGGAATGCTTCCCATGCAGACTATGTATAGTAGTGATGGTTGGGACTCCTATTCATGGGGTTTCTTGGCCCAAGCCAATGAGATTGAAATCATGTTACACAATCCAGCAGTTGAGAAGGACCCAGCTTGTGGCCCACTCATTGATTTCATTGCTCTCAAGGCTCTGAAAACCCCACATAGACAAAGAGGTAATTTCCCCTCCTCTCTCTTGTCAATGTGCATTTCCGTTGGGAGGCCATGTGAAACTTTTATACTATGCGTCTTAAAGTTAAACTTCAAATTCTAATGAATAAAATGAAAGCAGGCAATATGTTGAAGAATGGAAACTTCGAAGAGGGTCCATATATCTTCCCCAACACAAGCTGGGGTGTTCTAATTCCTCCAAACATCGAGGATGATCACTCACCTTTGCCTGGATGGATGATCGAATCTCTCAAGGCAGTAAAATACATTGATGCTGAACACTTCACCGTGCCAGAGGGCAAGCGTGCCATCGAGCTTGTGGCTGGAAGAGAAAGCGCAATAGCACAAATAGTGAGGACTCAGAAGGGAAAAGTGTATGACCTTACGTTCTCAGTTGGAGATGCGAGCAATTCCTGCCAAGGGTCTATGCTTATAGAGGCATTTGCTGGAAAGATCACTTTGCGAGTCCCCTATGAATCCGCAGGTAATGGAGGATTCAAACGGGCCAAGCTTCGGTTCACAGCAGTAACTGAGCGCACCAGGGTCAGGTTCTTGAGCACATACTACCACATGAAGAGCGATCACTCTGGCTCCTTGTGTGGTCCTGTGGTTGATGATGTGAGATTAGTCGGAGTTCGTCATCCATAAATTCCATAGATCAATTAATTACTAGTAATATAGAAGCTTTGATGACTATTACTTAATTTGCATCGCCTTTTCTTTCTTCTTACAGCATTGCTTATGCGAGGGAATCAGTTACTATTCCATGTAATGTTACTATAGCAGAGATGATCCTTTCTCCATATTGCAAAAGAAATTAGAGGGTCTAAATCATTTAGTCTTTGGTGTCATATCTTACATGTACCTATAAAATTTCAAGAAATAAAATAAAATTACCTTCATGAATCCGCTCTTGCTGTCAATATTGTAAAGATATGACACCTGGACCTAACTCAACCCCAAAAGCTAGCTCATGAGGGGAGGTTTGTCCAAGTTCATATAAGGAGACAAAATTCCCATCCCTCTACTGATGTGGAGCTTCTTAACAAATATTAATCCAAACTCTATCATCTTTATATTTTTAATAGATAGGTAATCCAAACTGGCAAACTCTATCTTAGACTCGGAAGAAGAGATAAATCTAAGCAAATCATTGCCACATACTTAACAAAGTACGGTTAAAAAAATTAAGCAAGGAGCACACACATTTTTCCTTACTCGTTATCCATTCTACATTGCTGTTCCAATCTGATATATCCTATCTGATAATGCAAGTTAACTCCAATTTCTTTTCTTATTGATTTGTTTAGTCATCTAAAACTGAAACTCACTTGATCTTGTCCAAAATTCACTACGGGAGGGTAGTACTTCTTACTATAGATTACCTAAGTCACAAGACATGGATCAGGAGGATAGGCTCCTCCATTATCAAAGCCGGCAGCTGCTTCATTAGCATAAGACTGTGTAAGTCAATCACTCAGTTTTCTTGGTCGAGTGAAAATCTAACCTTCATCATTAGGCTCATCCTCATTTTTTGGCACCATGGCCTTAGTTTCTTCCTCAAGTCAATGTATTCCATTCCAACAAGATCACAATAGAAATTAGTGACATCGAGTGGCAAGATCTAGACGCTTGGTGACCTTGATATTTCTTCTATAGATTGACCGGAAAAGGTTAAGCAGTATGCATAGTAACTAAACTTAGTTTTATGCAAATCTCTTGATTATTGGTCTATGGGAAATAATGCTGAAAGATAAACACATCATAATTTTCATTTCAGGAACCGATGGCTGAAGAACTAGCTCAACCAGATCTCAGTAAATAAAAATTGAATGTCACAGCAGAATCTTCAACAAGTAATATCACATCGCAGCACATAATTAACTTAGGAAACATGGTCATAAAACAGAGAAATAACTTAGTGAGGCCAAGGATAGCTGGACTACAGTATAAACAATGGTTGCAAACCTATGGAGCCCAAGGACTCTAGCACCTATAACTGCAAATGCTCCGAAAGACTTTAGGGGTGGAGGTTCATGCTCTGTAACAAATCATAGAACAATCTAGTTGGGCCATATATATTTCTATAGCAATATAATTTGCAAAGCAGCAATATACATAAGTTAATGCCAGTAGCATTATTCCCTCATTAAAAAGAAAAAATAACAAACAATTGATTAGAACTGGTTACTACAACAACAATTACATCTCAATATTAAACTAGTTGGGTCAGCTATTTGAAAATTTAATATGCATTGAACATCTTCCATTTCAATAACTTGTAGGAACAAGTTAGCACTCTAAAACTATATGATCTCATTTTCTGCTGACAAAAAATGTTTATGACTTCAATATGCATTTTGCCTATTTCTGCATTCAACATGATCGAAGTAGCTCAGTTAGCAAAATAACTATATACGAACACCGATCGGAAATAATAATAATAATGAAATGAAACAACACATTTAGACGAGAAGCAAAAAGTATAACGTAAAGCACCGAGACATGGAAACAAACTACTTTTGCAAAGTTGCAATTTCGAGAATCACCGGAAAAATAAAAAATAAAAAGGGCTGAAAGGTCAGTGTACCGTATTCGAAAGATAGAAGCTGTCTCTCCGGCATGCTACTCCGGCAACTACAGGATTGATCCCTTCCAAATCCTATATTGAAAAATAAAATCAAAACATTCAAGTTTGCCAAAAGAATGACCAGTAAAGTAAAACCTGGACTCTCAATTCAGATTCGGGTCAATTTTAGTTGCCCGCCAATTCCTTCAACTTGGGCCGAATTGCTATACTGGGTCCAATGGTTAAGTGTCCTTTATTGGACCGGTTACATTCGGGGCAACCAATCTACCTATGGGCTTTGCAACATTTTGATCACTATTTAAATTTTTTGGCCAAATTTTAAACAACATACAATTATAATCCTTGAAAATAATAAAATATTAGACTGTCATCTTCAGTTTACACAAAAATTAGACTGTGATCTGATATTTTCTCATAGGATTTTAGTTGTTTTTTTTCCCCAAAAAGATCTTTAAAATCATAGCCTAAAGGTTTAAAAGTTGCAATAAAAATTTAACAAAAGATCATTTACTAAATGGAAAAGGGTAAAAAATGCTCTTAAACTATATGAAATGAACAAAAATGTCCCTGTTTATAGTTTGGCTCAAAAATGCTCTTGCCGTCAATACTTTGGTTTTAAAATGTCCTTACAGTCAATATTTTGGTTGAGATAATCTTAAGGTATTTTTTTTGAAAAATTACACGTTTCCCTTTTTTGTTTTCTGAAATACTTTCTTTCCTCAATAATGTTTGTGCCGCTGTGGCCTGTGTGCACAATGGGTTCTTCTTTGAAAAATTTAAAACTTGGTCGTTTGGTAGAGTGAATTAGCAAAAATAAGGCATGCATTAATTTTATGTATTAGTAATACCTTGTTTGGTACACTTTTTCATACTATGAATAATTAATGCTTGCATTAGTTATACACTCTATTTTGTATTAAGGTGTGTATTACTAATACCATGAATTTCTAAGTATTAGTAATACAAAGGGTTTTAACACTGCATTAAATTAACTAATGACAAAACTACCCTCAAAGCCTTTTCAAAAGATTTCCCAATACTTTTCCACTGTAAACTGATATTATTCTCAAAATGTAAGCCAAGCTCCTTCATCAAATATAAAACCGTGCCAGCAACACATGCGCAAATTGCAGTTAAAAATAGATAGATTAATGCAATTGTTTATACTTTTGATACGGAGAGCTTTTTTTTATAAAATATATGAAAATTTTAAAAATATAGCTGCTCCACAGTGTACTTCAAAGTCCAAACACAATTGACAAAAGGGGGTTATGAAGGGGCAAAATACAATAGAACAACACATATACTATTGCTTCTAGGGAACGAGTTGATCATTTATTTTGAAGCAATACTAGCAACAATTTAATTTATTTTTGGGAAAAAAAAAAGAAGAGCTAATGACGTTTTAGCAAAGAATTCTAATGTGATGTTTTATTAAAGAACCTAGTTGCAAAGAAAGTGTACAAAGCAAAAAATTGTGGAGGGTATTTTTGTAAACAAACCTTCTTTTAATAGAAATTATACAATGCTTGTTATTTCTAATACATCAAACCAAACAATGTATAAGAAATAATGCAAGCATAACTAATGCAGATATTACTAATGCAAGCATTACTAATACATCATATTCAGCATTATTCTTATACACTCTATCAAACGACCCCAGTACTGGAAATATATTCTTTATGAGAAAGTCATTTTTTAAATGTTTGGTTGTCATAAAACGTTTCCCAAATAAAACTTTAGGAATAAAATGACAGTTCTCACTTATGGTCTAAAGTAGTTTCTTAAATAATTATTCTAAACTTTTAATTTCATATTATTAATTTCTTCTAATATCTATTAAGAAATATTTTCAACAATTCACCCATCAAATATCAGAAAATAATTTCCGCACAAGCTAAGATGACTTCCAGCTTATCAAAGCATTAGTAGTACTCTTCCTATCTCAAAATAATTTATTGTGTTTGTTTACACATTCTACAAGAAAACATTAATTAGTAAAGGTATTTGGCTATCTTAATCTTATTTATCCTTAAAATATAATCTATCTTTAATAGCTACTATATTTATATGCCATAATTGAAGTGTTTATAGTTGAATTGCTCCAAAAACAATTATTATTAAAAGTAAAATGGGAAAAACTAATTAATTTTGTCTGGAACTTCTAAAGTAACAAATATTTTGAGATAAATATTTTTAGTAAGGACGATAAATATTTTGAAATGGAGGGAATATTGCCCTTTGGAGTTCTCCTTTTTCCATGCTACTCGACTATGAATACGCTTTTTTGGTTGTTGTCAAAACAATCCATAGGCAATGTCAAAACATTCTTTAACCTCATAGTGTACTTTTTCCTTTTCTATAGTTTATCTCATAATGTACTTGAAGCATTGAATTGCAATGACTTATCACAAAAAAGTCATTTTTATCAATAATGTATCCAGTCCAAGGAAACGAATCTGGAATTCCAGCATGATCTGGATAGATTAACTCTAGAGGCAAATCCAAATTTTGAAGTTTATGAATGCGTATAATAATTTCAAGTTAACATATAATAATATTTAAATTTAAATCAACTAAAAGTTATTGAATTCACTTGAACCCACACCTTAAGAGCTAGATCAGCCTTGCTCAAATTCGATCGTAAGATTTTAACTAATAGAAAGAAAGAAGTGATAGGCACAATATTGTGTCTTTAAAACGTCAACTCCTATAGCTACATACGCAACTTTTGCTTTCTGACACCAAAAATGCCAAAGGGGAAAGTATCTATAGATCAATGTTTGTGGAAATACTGCTCAACTTTTGACAATTTGGGGTATGGTTTCTCATATAATCCCCACTATGTGACCCCTATTTTAATCATCATAAATTGGACAAAGGAAAAAAAAAAACTTTTTATTGCTGTTCCAAAATATTTATATATAGCAAATATTTAAAAGTCATAGTGAATACTCAATAGCATGTTCAAGGATAAAAAGTGGGCGTCCCGGAAACGCGGGGACTAAAGGGAATAACACGCAATATTTGACATTCCAAATTCCAAACCGGCAAAACTAGATGGACCACTTACATTCTTTCTTTTTGTCTCTCTTCCTATTTTCTCATTTTTCATCTGATGTTCGATATTTATCTTGTGATTCGATTAATCTGAATTCAGATAAAAATATGGAAGTACATTGTTTCCTATGAAAAATGATTATATATTTAATGTTTTAACGAAAAACTTTTAATTAAAGACGAAAAAATATTTATCTGTATTTCACTATAAACTTTAGTAATCTCTTTTTCAAATCGCCTTGAAATATTTCTTATTAATTCTTGTCAACAAGGGACAATTGGAACAAAAGATTCATGTCTTTTGTATACTGCTACTAATTGGTTCCACGCTCAATTTGGTTGTAACCCTTTCAAGTTCTGTTTGACCCTATGTTCAAGTCAAATTCATCCCCTATTTTACTAAGGCGGAAAAAAACATCCACCAAATTCAATCATTCCATAATTTGACATATATACGATTAATGCTCTCTCAAAGATTTTCCAATAACTTATAATCTCCACGCTCCTTGTATAGTTGATTAATTAGTTTAATCAAATTTGCACTGTTTTAATTATTTTCTTTTAGTCCGTGAAAGCAGATATCTTTAGTATACGTATCTATAAAAAGTATTTTAGTCCGTGAAATGAATAATCTTAAAATAACGTCCATATCTAAACAAGAGAAATTATTATATTATAGACAAGAAATGAACATCAATATTAATTTATTGCTTCATGCAAAATTACAAACTAATGAGAAATTTAAAAAATATTTAAATTCTCCAGGCCAGAAGACACGGCCTAAAATGAAGAGACATTACAGCAAGGATGGTTTATATGAGACAAAACATTCAGATATACAGCAGCTTTCTTTGCATTTTTTTTTTAATTATCAAATTTTCTGCCTAGAAATAAGTAAAAGGGTCCTAAGCTAGTAGTAGGTAGAAATTAGGTACTGTAATATAGTAAATATATATAAAAGATAAAATACTTTTTTAGAAAAATAAATATTTTAGACATGTTGAGAAAAGGTGATAATTAAAAGGTAACATAGAAAATGGGACAACATGATGCAAAAACAAAGTTGTTACACTGGACAGTAGAAACAGACAAATATTCCAACTTTATTCCAATTTTTAATAATAACCAGCCCTTAACGTTGATAAGAACTTTGGAGCTAGGTACCACAATTTAGTTAGGTGAGTTAATTACGTACACTCTCCTAGGCTATCCATGCTGTCCTTTGTTATGCTCTTGTTGGTTTGTGCCGAACATGCATAATAATTTTCACTTGATAATAATATTTGTTAAAATTGGATACACTATTTTATTTTTATAATCAACTTGACTTCAACAAGGTGACAATAGGTTGTGATGCAGTGGTGAGATTGTTTCACCTTAACCAGAGGTCTCAAGTTCGAGCCCTGGGTATGAAAAAATTATGTTGAGAGCGCCACCTCGTATTTAGTCGAGGCTCCAATGTGACTATGTGAGCTCCAGACACCAGGTGAAAAACGAAAAAAAAAGTGACAATGGATATTCAAAAAAATAAATTAGCAAGGCTCTTTCCTAGCTATGGAGAAAATCTTGTTGAGAGCGCCACCTCGAATAGATTATAGATCCTGCAGTGTGCGATTCAGATTTAGTTGGGGCTCCAATGTGAGCTCCAAATACAAGGTGTGAAACAAAAAAAACGGGTGGGAAACAAAACAAAAAAAACAAGGTGACAATTGATTTTCAAAAATTTAATTTGCAAGGCTATTTGATGTGCACATTGTGTATATTATAAGATTTCAGGAGGGGAGCATGGGTTCACGTGAACCCGGTGACCACCTCCTGAATACGCCTCTGAATAGACCCTGCAGTGTGCGATTCAGATTTAGTTGGGGCTTCAATGTGAGCTTCGAGCACAAGGTGTGAAACAAAAAAAACAGGTGGAAAACCAAAAAAAAAAAAACAAGGTGACAATTGATTTTCAAAAATTTAATTTGCAAGGCTATTTGATGTGCACATTGTGTATATTCTTGACTGGTTTGTACCTGAAATATTACTTTAACTTGTGTAATAAATTGAAATTCCTAGATTAGAAATTCTTATAATCTGCACGTCTCGTCCACTACAGCAGTAGAATGTGTTAGGTTATTAGGTTGAGCTCCCAGCTTTCTCCTGCTCATATGAAAGGAACAAGCACTACATTCTTTACATGCCTAATCAACGTAGGCTTTGCGTCTCATACACATCATGTGTGTCATTTTCCCACTCAAGTAATTCAATCCACTATCACAGGATGAAATAGATAGAATCCCGATATACCTAATCAAAAATTTCGATTCCTGAAAAAAGAAATATTTTGTGTGAAGAGTAAATTTATAAGTTACAGCCTACATGTTTTGTCGAATTCAATAATTTTCATCTAGATCAATGATCATGTACTTGCTTTAATAAACTCATTGAATATTATACACATTATTAATTTAGAAATCGGTAATGAAAAAGGACTAAAATTTCAAATCCATAAACTAAGCTTCAGATTCTGGAACTTCCCTTGTAATATACCGGGGTAAATTAAATTAATTAACGACAACAACATTATACCCAATGAAATTTCATAAGTGAAATCTGAAAAGAATGAGTATACGAAGACTTTACCCCTACCTATATGGGTTAGGGAGCAAATTCAAATTAACCGAGTCCAAAAAAATTCGAATATGGCAAATGGACAAATAAAAAAAGGATAACTCGGTCTATTCTACACAAGTGTCACAACAAATTAAAATTCCATCAACGCGAGTGACAAAATATATAAATTCTTATTTTAACTTGAACGTATCATTGTCCGTGTGTTTTAGTTAAATTTCGTAGACACACGTTAAGTTAACAAAAATAATAGAACTATGCCTATCCACAACATGTTTTATGTGATTTTTTTTTTCTTTCATCAAGTAGGCAACCCAAATTTTTAATTGTTGCGACAACTATATCCATCTTCCTACGCATTTTAATTTATTTTTTGGTAGGAAAAGATATTGCATATATTAGTTACACAACATTTATTTTTGGAACATTCATTAGCCTATCGAGAGGAGAGTTGCAGAAAAAGGTGGAAAGTGGCAGATACAAAACTAGAGATCAACTAAAGCCTATGCTTTTTTTTAACGTTGTTATTACAAATTGAACCCAAACTACAAGGTCAGGGGAACAACTGTTTCCTTGCAAGGTCTCAATTTAGAAAAAGTACCAAAAATGACCAAATAGTAGTTTTCACATGTTTAATGTACTAACAACTTTCACTGGACAAAGGCGACATCTCCAAATGCTTATTCTTTCTTTGTTAGAAATGAGCATGTGACATCACATTCGAAAACAACTTATTGACGGTCCAAATTTTGAATAGCCTCAGGTCCAAACCAACAGAGGAGGAATTGCTACTTATTACACTGTCTACAACTCACTTTCATGCATTATATGCATTGCTTCATTTCCACTCAACACAATTGCAGTTAAGTTGGCCACTAATATTAATTAGAATTATAGCACTAACAATAATTACCTAGGTAGAACTATGTAGGTGATCTATTGAAGCGCGCTTGACTATCTTGATCTCATCTACAAGTTTAAATTGATAGAGAAATTACATTTTTATTCATTTAATTATATATGTTATGTCTCAAACCATCTATTTAATTATGTGCGGATTTAATTCTTTTTCATATATATGAGCAAAACATGTGAAAAATATTCTTTTGCATTCTATAATCATATTGAATTATGTAGCATTCGCCCAAACTCATCTAAGAATTTAAGTTATTAAAGAGTGAATTATTTACTACGTCCCGGTTGATTTCTTAAATGGTACTCAATTAATAGTGTTATTATCTCAAAAACTAATCATGTTTCTTCATAATTCCTATTTTCTTCAAATAAAAAGTGACTCTCAGTACAATCAACCCTAACCTAATTATTAGAACTATTACCCTTATGATCAAACAAAAATTAGCTTCGTACTTGTTGAGCAATATTAATATACGATCCAGGCCAATAACTTCTTGGGATCGTGCGTGTAGAAGCATTAAAGTGGCACTAATAGAGTATAACTCTACCAAAAGATAAGGAAAAGGGAGAAATAATCTCTTATCTTCTAATGTTGGATATTCCAATCTTCCCACATTATCTTATTAGTTGAAAGGATTCAACCTCCATACTCCATAGTTCCATCAACTACTACTACTAGGAAGAAACCAAAAGGAAGATAGTTCGTTAGGGAGTAGTATAGTTATGAGATGTGGGATATAAAAGAACATTATGGAGAGGTGGACCAATAAGAAGTAAATGGCCCCAACATGGCTTGCTACTGCCAAGACAAGATTAAGGGAAACGCTAGAGTGGGGTACCTATGGTTTGTTACAATCAAGGCATATCCCCCCGCTAACATCGAGTGCTAATTAAAAAAAAGGAGAAAAAGAACCATCAACAATAGACAGCCTTTTTTTCTTTTCCATGTGCCCAAATTTATGTGCAAACTTCCAAAACCAAAAACCAATTCTTTCGAACCAAAAACTAACTTTGAATAAAGCATTCACTAGTCCTCTCAACCAAATTGAAACCTTTCTTGTTTCTTTGTTTTTCATCATGATTGAAATTGTCTCAAAATACCAATAATCACTATGAACGCATAATTGAGATTTATGTTTTAATCATGTTAGTACATTTAGTTTAGGTCTATATGTACTCTAGAGACTTTAATTAGTCCTATTATTTGAGATTTATTTGGCAGTAGAATATTTAGTGCAACGCCGTAGGTAAGGTATGGAGAAGGTAAAATGTATGCAAATCTTACCTTTAGCTCATTGAGATAGAGAGGTTGTTTTCAATAGACCCCAGCTTGAGTAAACCATTAATTCAAAGCAGTTGGAAAAAGGGGTGCAAAGGTAGAAATGGTTATAACAATGAAATAATGTGATATGAAAAGCAATACATAACATTTAGAAGAAGAAAAAACCCAGTAACAACAATAAAATAATATGATAACTGCAATACAAGTAAGTAGTAACACATGTGGTAACAAAAAATCAAAGAATAAAATACTACAAAAATTGTGCTGATACTAAGCATTATTATTATTACGGGTCTCAAATGAGATTAGATGAAATAATTGATCAATCAAAATTAATTAGAATTGATACACGTAATAATTGTGGTTTCCTGTGAGGCTTATTAAATGAAATAATTGATCAATGAATATTATTTAGAAATGATACACGTAATAATTGTAGTTTCCTGTGAGGCTTAATTATCCTAGACAAATTTAGGATTTGAAATATTTGTGTTTCTAGAGTACGTAATCTCAAATTAATTAACAATAATAACTAGGTTCACAATCAAATATAAAATTTAATACGATTACAGAATACGAACAAAAGCTACTGAGTTACCGAGAACCCGTACGTGAAGAGTTTAATCTGCCCCTGAGGCTTATGACAACATTGGCTCTATGGATTTTGGGGAGACGGGGAAGAAAAGAGGGTGTAATGCCTCAAACGTAAAAAAAGGAAAAAACATAATGTCACTGGAATTCATGAAGAATTTTTTTTTTAATGGTTTCTTATCCCGTGTTCAGAGCCCACATTGGTGACCCGAATAATTTGGATCGCGCATTGCAGGGTCCATTCGGGTGTGACGCTTCCAACACAATTTTCTCCATACTCAGAGCTCAAACTTGAGACCTCTGGTTAAGGGTGTAGCAGTCCCATGACTGCATCACAACCCGATGAAGATTTATTTATCCTCGTGAAACTCTTGTATATCCACATGAATGGTCCCGCATTTTGACTAAATTTGATATTACCTCTATTTAACCCCACACAATACAATCCAAATTTAAAATATATACTATTCCATAAATTATAACTGAAAGTGAACTGTATAGTAGTAGTAGATGTCAGTTGCTTTTGCGTGCATAAATGCAAATGATATCTCTTTTGATCAATAATTGTGAATGCTAGTATTAGTAGTATATTTTTATTGTTTAGGGTACTTGAAACATTGCCTACTATTCTAGGAATAGGGTTCAAAACCTCAATTAATTAGGTAGGTAAAGAATTTATTTGATGGATTATTTTTGATTGGTGATCAATATATGTGGGGGATAATAAGTTAGGTCTAAAGTCATCGTAATTATTTGAATGAAATGAAATGAAAATGATTGAGAGATATTTATGTGGAGTACCCCTAGTTATTAATTGATTCATATTTCATATATATCTACTATCTTTATATCCTTTTTGACTTGTTCTTTTTTTTGAAAATGAAATGATTCATGAAAGTTGTCTAGAGGCGCTACTGTATCACTTGCACGCATAAGGATGAAGAATCACATGATCTTTCTGAATTTGCGGAATGTAACCCCCTATTGGAACTAGGGTCAATGCGTGCCCCTTGTTAACATTGCTTAAATTTGGGATTACATGCTGACTTGTTAAAACGGATTGGACTGAATTTGAGCAGTTTTGATCATCACTCAACTTTTTCTCAAAAGTTAATTGAGCTGAAATAAATCGGCCACTTAAGTTAAGATGATCTAAATAATCAGTCTTGCAACTCGCTCAACTCTTACCAAATTTTAATTTTCTTATAATCTATTTAATTACCGTGCTAACTTAATTTTTAAAAATCTTCTTTATGTATAAATCGAATGAAAAAATTATGTAAATACTTTTTAAAAAAAAATTATAGGTCAATTTGGAGTGCACTTAATTCACATTATTTTAATTGTTAGATGAACGAAATTTAAATAGATCAAAATAAATTAATTTTTAATAAATAAACGAGTCATTAGTCCAACTTGAACTAATTGGGTGAATCACATTTTCGTTATTTTCCAACCCCTTATTGTCTTTCTTACGCCAAACTTTACTTTTTCTCCTTCCTTGATTTTCAGGATCATATTATAATGTTAAATTGCCACGTTAGGCTCCATACGCACCCGGCTTCTCGTATGAGAATTGGGACAGACATATTGTTTTAAGTTTGAATTTAAGTTATATACATTTTTAGTATAAGAAAAATTTATATTTTTAGATAACTTTTGTTTATCATAGTAAGCAATCTTTTTAATTCAAAATTTGACATATACATATACTTTAAACGGTCTGATATGTGTGTATACTTATAGGTATATTATTTGAATTTGATTTATTATTACTTGTTGCTTCTGTGTGTTTTATGTATCATATTATTTGTTTCTGTTATTATTCTTTTCTCTCAACTTCTCCCTCCATTCCTATTATATGTCGTCCTTACTAAAAGTAGACGGTTCTTAATATTTGCCATTTCACAAATTCAATGCATAAATAACACTATTCTTCCTATTTTACCCTTAATAGTTATTAGCTTTGAGAGTATGAATTTGACCAACATAGGAAAACTAAATAATTAATTCATGTTCATTGGTCAATTTAATTAATCAAAACAAATTAATTTATGTTAATTTATACAGTTTTTATATGCGTTAATTGAATTAGGTGTCTATCGCGAACAACCTCTCTAACTTCACTAGACAGTAGACACCACTACCCTGCCTAAACTCCCAATATAACTTAACTAAATTCTTAATTAATTTGAAATATTGAGCTATAAAACCGGACAACCTCAATATTTCACCTTGTATAGTCTTATAAACAAGAGAGACAAATTAAAGAGCTCTCTCTCTCTCTCTAGGAAAAGCTGTAGCCAGCCAAAAGAGGAGGCAATCGCTAGCTGTTAGTTATCAAGCAGTAGTACATATGGAAGTACTCTGCTTTCAATGGTTATGTGTTATTGTGTCTTCGTATGTGTTACTGTTGTTTGCACAGAAAGCTTTTGTTCATCTATGGTGGACACCAAAAAGAATTCAAAAACACTTCAAGAAGCAAGGAATCACAGGTCCTAAATACCATTTTCTCTTTGGTAACCTCAAAGAAATTGCAAGTTTCACTACTCCATCTTGGCCTTCCACTTTTACCTCTCATGATATTCTTCCCAATGTTCTCCCCTTCTACCATCATTGGAAGAAAATTTATGGTACGTGTACCTACTTTTTCAAATTTATACCGTCAGTATAAATATTTACACTATCAGATTATTTGAAGATATCTACTGAAAAATGTGAGATGTTTGATTCAAAATTTAAGGCTTACCTTTATCTCAACTTTTCTTTCCGTTTCTATCACTCTATGCATATTTTGGAAGCTAATTAACTAACTATTCACAATCCTTTGTTTGGTTCGATATATTCAAATTGGCTGAGTTGTGGAGTATCATGCCAATAACGTTTTACGTTATTTGTTTTCTAGCTTAAATTAGACTTTTGTCAAGTACTTGTCATCTTTTTAGTCTAATTTTCTACTAATAACTTATTTTTGGTGTATATCAGGTTCAATATTTGTTATATGGTTTGGACCTACGGCTCGTGTCACCATTTCTGATCCAGCTTTAATTAGGGATATATTTGTCTTGAAATCAGATAACTTTGAGAAAAATGAGTCACCGGCGCTTGTCAAGAAGCTTGAAGGTGATGGTTTGCTTAGTCTCAAAGGAGAAAAATGGGCTCACCATAGGAAGATTATTACTCCTACATTTTACATAGAAAATCTCAGGGTAAGTGTTAAATATCGACTAATAACTGAATTTTAGCACTATTGTTTTTTATTGTACTCATAAAGGGTTGATTTTTCTGATGGTCACTTTAGTAATAGTTAATATCTTAAATAGTCATCTTTTTTGTTAAAGGAAATTGGAGTAAAAAAGAAAGGTGATTTTCTAAGATAATAATTATTAACGGAGAGATTATCTGAAAAATTAAACTCTATTTTTCAACTTATAACTAATTCTACCTTTATGTACAATCACCTCTATTTGTTTGCTATATTTCTCAGACTCTTTCAAAAATATTGTCGAGTTCATGTCAGGTCTTCCAAAAACAATACATTTTTAGAAAATCTGAGCAACATAACTTGCTTTATTAAAAGAAAAATGTAACTCCTTTTTATCTTTCATTTTCCTACATATAGCTAATGATTCCCATGATGGGAAAGAGCATGAGGGAGATGTTAGAGAAATGGTCAAAAATGTCAAACGCCAGCGGAAAAGTAGAAATCGAAGTCTCAGAAATGTTCTCTACGTTGGCAGAAGATGTCATTACGCGTATTGTGTTCGGAAGCAGCTATGAAGATGGTAGAGCCATCTTTGAGTTACAAGCACAACAAATGGTTTATGCCACTGAAGCTTATCAAAAAGTATTCATCCCCGGCTACAGGTCAATATCGTTAAATCTCTCTGTAACAACATTCACTATTATTTTGAAATCGATTTTTCATGTTATATTGATATACCTAAACAAACGACATTGTTACAGTACTAGATTGGACTGATATTTATAAATATAGTATAATCATAATGAATGTGAATAACGCGTTATCTTGAAACAATTGTAAAGTTTTGTATTGGTGTTGGACAGGTTTTTGCCTAGTAAAAAGAATAGAATATGTTGGAGATTGGATAAAGAAGTGCGTAAATCTTTGATGAAGCTGATTGAAGAAAGGAGAAAAATAGATGAGGTGTTGTCAGAAGAATGTCCGAATGATTTATTGGAAGTAATGATCAAAGCAGGTAATGATGATGAATATAGAAATAATAATACTTCAAACATCACAGTTAATGACATTGTCGAAGAATGCAAGACCATCTTCTTTGCCGGCAAACATACCACGTCCAATTTGCTGACGTGGACCACCATCTTACTGGCCATGCATCCTCAGTGGCAGGAATTAGCACGTGCGGAAGTTTTGCGTGTCTGTGGAGCACGTGATCCTCCCTCTAAAGACCAAATTTCCAAGCTCAAGACGGTATGTATTTATTAATTAAAGTTTAATACATTATATATTCACCGTAATTATGATTATTCTTAAACAACTAAACATTATTATGCATGTGGTAAAAAGGCAAACAGAACCGAACCGACTTTAATTTGTTCTTCGAAAACATAATAATACTCGCTGCCTCACAAGCATGGTTAATGTTTCAATCGGATAATTTTTCATTTTATTTTAGAGAAACTTTTTATGTATTTTGTCTTTATATGCTAAGACAGAATCGTTTAACCTTTTTAAGTTTAAAGAAGGGGACTTTATATCGAGGTAATATAATCCTTGACCACCAATATTAGTGTTGATATTCAATATATATAAGATCAATGTAATGTAAATTTTTACTTTAAATATTTATTACAGTAAATGAAAATTACAATTATCGAATTTCATCATTCATAGTAAATATCCAAATGATCATTCAACTATGAGAAATTATATAACAAAGCCAATCACGATCTTCAAAATATCCCTTTTGTGATAGTTTGACTAATTTACAGCCCTTTCACGATCCTCATAGTTAAATGATTTTTGAGATATTTAGTAATCTTCATTTGACTAATTTACGGTCCTTTGACAAATTTTATATGGATCCCTGAAGCTCCGTGTATATTGGATTCTAATTATTACTATATATTCTACTAATGTTGATATATCCTATACGTAACATTTTACTTATCAAAAGTTGAAGGTTACTAATCAATGCTAGTTGTTACAAGATACCACCGATTCATAATATGTTTTTAGTTAATGAACCTAACAATGTAAAAGAAAATTAACTGTTTGTGTATAGAATTAAACTAATTAATTAAATTAATATTTTTTATGTTAGTCTTAAGATGTCCACTCATATTTAATGTAGTAAAACTTTTGATTTTTGCAGCTAGGAATGATAATTAACGAATCCGTCCGACTATATCCACCAGCAGTGGCAGCAATCAGACGTGCCAAAATTGATACACAATTAGGGGATTTCACATTACCTAGAGGAACTGAGCTCCTTATACCAATTATAGCAATTCATCATGATCAAACACTATGGGGACAAGATGCTAACGAATTCAATCCAGCAAGATTTGGTCTAGGAGTGGCACAAGCAGCAAAACACCCCATGGCGTTCATGCCTTTTGGCCTCGGCGCCCGACGATGCGTTGGGCAAAATTTAGCAGTGCTGCAAGCGAAATTAGCAATAGCTATGATCTTGCAACGGTTCTCGTTTGATCTTTCTCCAAGTTACCAACATGCTCCTACTATTTTGATGCTCTTATGTCCACAATATGGTGCTCCTATTATATTCCAAAAGTTGTAGTGGTAGACATGCATCATTATATATAGTCTATAGTATATATGTGCATGCTTGTACAATACAAAATTTTCCAGATAAAAAATGTTTTGTGTCTACAATACAATTTCTTTTCTTAGTAAACTAGTAGTCCAATTTATTTTGCAATGTCAGAGTCTAAATGCCTCAATTAGTAGGCCCAAACCGTCCCACATTTATATGGAACAACAAGCCTACTAGTATTTTGTAGAGCTGTCAATACAGATCCCCAGGTCAAGCCTATTTAGACAATTCTAAAATTGTGTGTACCCTCAATTTTAAACAGAATAACCTGCCTGGTGTAGAAACAAAAAAATGATATGCTGACTTGAATCTATGAAAAATAGATCTATTGCAATAAATATTTCAATGACTTATTACAATAATTGAGTTCCAGCAAATTGGATAGAGTTATTGACTTTTCTTGAACTCGACAGAGAGCCCACTAATAGTTTAGCTTTCGTCTTGAACTTCATCAACTTTAATCATTGATCTATTTTGTCTGAGAATCAAATTCTCATTAGGAACAAAAAGAAACAAATAATTTTTGCTAGACGAAAAATCGTAAATAAACAAAATTACGTGAATTACCAAAGCATTCCAAAATGTAGATGATAATTCTGGAAATTTTGAAGGTAAAATGCAGTCAAACTTACGTACATATAAATCAGAAAAATATAATATTTGTTTGATTTGTATCATTTGAAAATGGTAAAGTAAATTTTTTGGATGGTATTCTCTGAAAATTTCCCCTTAGGCAAACACAAAACTACTGACCCAATCCAACCAAGCCCAGTTATAGAGGGCTGAAGACATCAACAGTCTAGCCCAGTTTAGCTCTTCATTTGAAAGGGCCTAAAAATACAAGGCCCATTATAAGCGGGCCACATGATGGCCCGTGTCTAGCCTTGCAAATTTTATTTTATTTTATTTTTAAAAAAAGAATCCATGAGATACTTTAAGCTTTTTTCGAAAAAAAAGAAAAAGAAAATTAATGCTAAATATGAATAAGGTTTATTATTTAATTGTTAGTAATTTTGAAAAATAAATATGTAAGAAATTATATACTTAATTGTTAATTTCTTTTGAAGAAGTAAAGACATCACATTTCTCTCGAAAGAGTGGATGGAAAGCCCCAAATCAATTAAATTACCCAATTTTAATCCGACCCGACCCACCTAATAATATGACCCATTTTTGTTCATCTTTGACTTTAACTTAAATTATTATTATTTTCAGATTAGTTGGTGTTATTTAGAGGAAAAAAAATTAAAAAGGAAGAAAAAATGACATCTTATTTTCATGGAAATTCAGAAAATACAAGCAGGAAATGATGGATTACAAACTCCAATACTAATGAATCCTCGATATGTTGGATTTTTGGATCATCACGCGCCGTCGCCGCCGCAGGCGGCAGGTGGAGGCAGTAGCAACATTGTTTTCTTCAACTCCAATCCTCCTAGAATATCAATAAACTTATCTCACGCGCCACCACCTCCACCGCCACAACAACAATTCGTCGGTATACCTCTCGCCAGCGTCGCCTTCACTGCCCCATCTCAAGACTCCAGTGGTAACAAAACTCAATCTGAAACAACCAATCAACAACTCGTAAACAAAACCCAATCTGAAATAACCAAAACTCACTCTTTTGACCTTCTCCAGAATCCACATTGCGAGCAGTGTCCAGCCACCATCGCGAAATCCCAACTCCAGTAGACCGGAGGAAATCAGCAATGACGAATTAGAGCTCCAAGCTCCAGTAATTCAGACAATTTTTTAGATCTAACTGGAAAATAATGCTCTGATTACCTATATTTAATCATTGTTGTGTTCTTGTGTTTTTGGGTTCATAGTCATTGTTACATTATTTTCGATATTATTAGATTGTGTCGGATAATTTTATTGTTTTTGAAAAGGAACACAAGTTTAAAGATGAAGATGAACAGAAATGAAGATGAACAAAATGAGTAATATTATTAGGTGGGTCGGGTCGGGTTAAAATTGGGTAATTTTAATTGATTTGGGGCTTTCCATCCAATCGAGGGGCACAAATGATGAAATTAGTAACGGCAAGGGTAAGAATAACTTAATTTTAACGATGGGGGCTTAGTCAATCAATAAAACAAAGTTGAGGGGTATTTTTGACCCTTTTCCCTACAATTTTTAATGATGCTGCATCACCATTAAAATTTTTAGTGTATTCGCACGTATATTTATCAATAAATCTTTAGGTAAGTACAAATTTTATGCAAAGAAAGATATAATTTTTTTGAATTTATCAGAATCTTCATTTAATTAATATAATTATCATACTACTATATAATATAATTTATTTAAATAATGTATGGCTAGAAATTAGAAGCTAGAACTACATTAATTTTACTTTTTTATTTTAACTTCCTATAACAATTTTTAACATATTTATTATTAATATAAAATTTTTGTATTTGACTAATTTGTCCTTTATATTCCTTTTCTGGTCCAATTTGTCCTTTATTTTCATTTGCACTTTCTCCGTCTCAGGCGGCTTTCCGGTCGTCGCTCACCTTTGTCTATCGCCACTTTGTTCTGAGTCCGCCGTCTACCGCCCATCGATTCCAAATCAACGGGAAATGCAGCCCGTAAGTCCTCAAGAATCTCTAATTTCATTCAATACTCAGTGTTTCCCCTTAAAATACATTTGTCCTCATTATTTATAATATTTTTCAGCTATTACTCGTCTCGGAGGAATCTCAGTTTCTTCTTCGGATACTGAACGGGAGTTTTCAAACCCTAGACATCATTAAGGACCGCATTTTTCACGATTTTGCCTATTTATTCTGCTCGAAAGCGAATTTGGATGTTATTGACATGAGGTATGATTATTCCATTGCATAGTTATGCTTATAATTCTCGTTTTTTTCCAAATGTTGATAATTTTTTAGTAATTTTATGTGTAGACAAGAAAATGTAATGCATAGTGTGAACCGAGACGAGCTGGGATCCAAAGATTGGTCGTCTAAGGGGAACAATTCGAATCGAGAAGGTGATTCGACAGCAGGTTTCAGTGTGTTGGATACGATGTTAAAGCGTAGTTTGGATCGTCTGAAGAGTATGAGGTTTGATTTGTATTTAGTGCCAGAATAGACTAGTTTTTGTGCCTTTTAAGGGCAAATTATTTCTTTCTAGTTGTTCTATGATTGATGATTTCAAGTGCATATGATTGCACATATCACAACGATTTGGATATGAGAAGAATATTTCTGTAGTTTGAACATGGATATTAGGCAACTGCCATTAGGTCAAAGTAGTTGTCAATGTGAGTTCTCCTGGTGATTGATTGATTTGATATGCTAACTTACATGTGGTATCATTTGTTTTCTCCTGTCATTTCTTTAGTGCCCTACGTAGTCTGATCAATAAATATTACATTTGAAGGAGGGCAAATTTCTTAAACGAATTCACAAAGATGCTTTTTCAAAATACTCATTTCCTAGTTCTTTGCAAGTGAATATTGGGTTTCATATCCTTGATAATGTGAATGTAATTAGAATCGTTTGTGAATTTTTTTAATTTTTTTTTGTTTCTTGTTCCTGTCACGTGACTGTATCTCGCCTGATCTTTAAGTGAGACCTTTGAAAAGAGTAACAAACTGATAATTAAGAAGATATGACTTTTCCAGATTTACTTTCTAATAATGTCATAGTTTATTTGGACTAACATTCATAAACTATATACTAGATGCAAACAAATAATTTTGTTGGTTACGTACTTATCTAATGCACTGTAGCATTACAGTAAATAAGTTAAAATATTCAGCATGAATTTAATTCCTGACTTGTGTTTTTGCCCTGCCAAAAACTACCTTTGGATGTTCTTAGCTTCCTTTGCAGTAGTTAAGTGGCTAAAGGAGTTAAACTCTAACAATGGGCTCTATGCGCTTAAAATCATGTCGATAAATCCAAAATGTGAAAGAAAGGATAATTCAGAGAACTAACATTACCAGCAGCTGTATATCAAATTCTTAAAAAAGCATTCAATGATGATTCCCTAGGAAATAAATCTGTAGTGGTGTCAATGTGATTGACATTCTCAAGGGAAGTAATCCATTAGGTTGGATGCTATTGAAAACATCAGCAACAATGTCATCCTGACTACGTTCCACGAGCTTTGGCTAGGGAGAGGAGGGCTCATGGAAGAGTTGTCCCCCCTCCCCTTTGCTGCTTACATCGACTAAACCTTGTATTAAATATGCTTATGATGTCTAAACAACTGACTTCTTGTGTTTTCATTTTACTTTTCTTAGTTCTGTATTGATGCTTAAGTCCAGATTTCACGTTTTCTCATTTCTTTCAGAGGACAAGTCGTTAAATGTGAGAGAAGATTTACTTTTCTTTTGTTTTGTAGTGTCAATGGAACTTTAACTTCAATCCAGTGCCTGTAGATTGTTTCTTGTTGAATCTGAGCCTGTTGGCTTCTTTTTAAAGTCCCTAGTATCTTTAAACGTAATTACACTGAACTTTGCAGGGAAAGAATATCGTCGGCTGAATCAGGCATTAGTTACTGCACCTTGGAAATAAATTTCAATAAAGATGCATGTGTTGTTAGAGCTATGTGTCTGGATGGTCAACTGGGAGCAGCTTTATCGCTTTGGTGGAACATGATACAGAATAGTATTGTTCCTGATGTTATCACACACAATTACCTCATCAATGCACTGTGCAAAAACGGTGAGTTAGACAAGGCAGAATGGATTGTTAGAGGTATGCTATATAGGGGTCCTTCTCCCACTTGTGCTGCATTCAACTCTTTAATAAGGGGTTATTGCCTGGTGAATGATGTTGATAATGCTCTTAACACCTTTTCTACCATGGCCAACCATGGAATTGTACCAAACAGAGTAACTTGTAACATCCTTGTTCATGCGCTTTGTAAGAAGGGGTTGTTGGAGGAGGCAAAAAATCTTTTCCATAAATTATTAAGCAAAAGTCATGATGGGGGGAGTTCAAATTTGATTACATCAACCATAATGATGGATGGCTGCTTTAAAAATGGAGATACTGATCAAGCTCTTGCTTTTTGGGAGAGGATGTTATTAGAGCATATCCAAGTTGATAAAGTTTCTTACAATGTTGTTGTCCATGGATTCTGTTTGAGCCATGACCTGGGCACTGCATATAAGTATTGTTGTGAAATGTTAAAACTTGGTTTCGTTCCAGATGTTTATTCTTACAACACTCTCGTTGGAGCACTCTGTAGACAAGGAAAGATCAGTGATGCTTGTTATATCTACGATGTTATGACTAGAATGGGTGTCATACCAGATCAAATCACGTACAGAATGATAATACAGGGCCTATGTATTAACAAGGAGATAAATAGAGCCAATTGTTTTCTTGATTACATGTTAGAGAATTCCATTATACCTGAACCACTTGTTTGGAATGTTATAATTAATGGTTATGGAAGATGTGGAGATATACAAAAAGCTTCATATATTAGAGAAAAAATGATTGCATGTGGTGTTCTACCAAACATATATACATATAATGCCTTAATTTATGCTCAGATAAAGTCAGGAAATCTTTCTGCAGCTCAGTCCTTGGAGAAGGAGTTGCTTTTATATGGTCTTACCCCTGATTCAGTCACTTACAATCTGTTGATTGGTGCTGCTTGTAATCTTGGCCTGATTCACTTAGCACTTCAACTACATGATAAAATGTTGAGAAACGGTTGTCAGCCAGATGTAATTACTTACACGGAACTACTTAAGTTGTTTTGTCTACAAGGTATGATGAGAGAGGCAGACAAGCTCTTTGGCAAGTTAATGGCATCTGGTTTAGCAGTTGATCATGTTCCCTTTCTGATACTCATGAAAAGATACTGCAGAATGGGAGAATTTAATAAAGTCTTTGACCTTCACCAAAAGTGGTTAGTGACAATGCCCAGATGAGATGTTTCCCCAAGAATTATTGTGATGTTAAGGGAGACTCCTAATGTATTTATTCCAGAAGAGAAAGCTACTCTGGCTTCTGCACCTGGTTGGCTTACAGATTTTAGGTCCAGAAGCATTGGCCTCGTAGCAGCAGCTGTCTTTGTCTCCCGGAGGTATGTTTAGTTCTGTCACCTTTGCATTGCACGTTGGATTCCCTTCACTGCATGTGAGATTGAACCTGGAAAACTCTGACATGGTCTGCATCTTATTCCATGGTTTGCTGTAGGAGAACTTTCTGATGACAGATTTCAAAGGCTTAGATGCTTTGGTTTCACATGTCGCGAACTTGTTGTCAACTGAACGTGCTAAGCAGTAACTAGCTTTGTCTAGGGAAAATACGGAAATGGAAACCAGTACCTCGTCAACTTAAGGGCTATTGTACGTTTAAGAGGTTGGCTTCCAAGTTGAAGGTGTGCTTTCTAATTATTTCTAAAACAAAAGTTTTTCCAATATATCTTTATTCTCTTTTATCTAAGTAGTGATGTGTAGTACTATTTGCACGAGATAATGCAAATTTACTCTACGGATTGTGCAGATATTTGTCTAACTAATAATTTTTGTGGAGATTTTGGATGACCTGCTCTTTAATAGCTACAAAAATGGATAAAAACACACACACACATATACACAGAGAGTCAATTTGGTTGGTCTTTTTTAATTTCTTGCTCTGAGAAGATTAACATACTTGGTAGTTCATAACTAGTATTCTGCAGGAACTAGAAGAGTAAAATTGATCGATCACACGAGGCCTCAATACAGGCTGTATCTTTGCTAATTCTACTGTCATGCAATGTGTCAGTATTTGCAATTATGGATGTCAACCATTTAATTATTTATACTATTGCAACCTTGTTCATTATGCTTACCTCATTCATGGTATGACTTTAATTCTCAAGGGTCTTAACCTCTGCTCTCAAATACATAATTCCTCGAGTCTACCTTAATCTCCTTTTCACTCTTTCATACCACGTAAGAGATACCAATGATGAAGAAAGCTGCATTTTATAGTGTTCTTACTCTGTGAAGGATATAAAACTCTTAAATTTGGAATTATTCGTCTTTATAGAAACCAGACTAAAAAATTGGCCTATCAGGTCGAGACCAATTGTCCTTTCCATTCTTGGTGCATCCTACTTATTTATACCAGGCATCTCAAGTAGTCCTTGAACTCCTACAAACAAAGCTATGTTAATGTTGATCTGAAAAAAAGGACTCTTGTTGCTTTCAGCTTGTAATACGAACAATTGTACATCATCTGAACTTATATTTACCAGTTAATTGATCATTTATAGGTGATGAAGTTGTTCCTTATAGATATGGAGAGAGGTCTACCTATGTCCTGTTCGCAGCTAGTTTCAGAATCTTGCACTAAGAAACTATGACGGGTATCTTTTGTGTTTCTCTTCCCAAAGTTGTTTTTCGTGGCTTTGGAAGTGTTATGTATATATTACTATCCTATTCTCCAGGCTAGATCATTACAGTGTGCCATGGGAGATGCACGAGGTCTGTAATTGGTTAAGTGCAAGGCTCAGACTTGAGGGTTCCCGATGATGAACTCCACAACGTTTTCATGTTCAAATTAGCCCTGGACGAAAACATGGGAATACGATAATACAGGAGAAGTACACACACAGTTTTTCATGTGGTTGATAGATGCCTTTGGTGAATGCTAGGACTTGGAGACATTCTAAAAGATAAAGTTCTGGTTCTGGTTCTCATATAATTTACTTGCGGACAGCTTATATGTTTACGTTTTTTCAAGAAAATTGTGCTTCTTCTGTCCAGTTTTATCTCTAATTTTAATCTAGCCAATCATCTTTTTTTTTTCTTAAAAGAAATACTACTATATCATGAATTTTAGTAGTGACTGATGTAAAATTTGGTTATACAAGCCATAGTTAGTTTATTAGTTGATTTGATTGGCACAACAAGTGTTCTGTATACTGAAGGAACCGATGCATATTTTTTACAGCATCAACTTAACAAGTGAAAACGTTTGATGGTTGAATTGGGTGGTAAGGGCCCGTTTGGACATGTTGATATGATTATGAAGTTAAAGTTTTATTTGGACATGCAATTTGAATTTTTTTTAAATTGTATTTTTTCTCATAAATATAAAAACAATCAAAAAATTTCTAATCTTATACAATTTTAATAAATGAGCAATTATACTTCATAAATAAGATATCAGAATATTTTAAGACATCCATATTCTTCATATAAAAAAATGATTGTGATTACTATCTTTTAGATACATAGAACTTTTTAAAGAATCACTAATCAACGCCAAATATTAATTTTTTTTTGTAAGATTTAAAATGATAGATTTTTTTTTTACAAATATAAATTGATATTTTAAAATATAAAATCATAATTTAAAATCTCAAAACATGCTTTTCACTGATTTAAACTATTATTATATGGAAATTGCATGTTCAATGCAGGCTAAATATTTATTTAAAATTTTCAACTTTAAAAAAAAAACAATTGAGGAAAAACCGGATTTGACCCAGAAGACCAAAAATAACAAAAACAGGACCGGCAATTTTTAGGGTTTAAGAAACGCCCATCTTCTTGCAGGGTTTAAGAAAATCTCGTTTTGAACTACTCTCTGCCATTGTCTTCGTTCTTAAACTCTCTGCAAGGACTGCATAGCCATGAATTACAGGTTCCAGAACCTCCTCGGAGCTCCTTACAGAGGCGGCAACGCTTTAGTAGTGAACAATAGTCTTCTTATCTCCCCTATTGGTAACCGTGTTGCCGTCACTGACCTCATCAAATCCGAAACTATTACATTGCCGTCACAGTCCTCCACCAATCTCCGCCGCATCGCCGCCTCTTCTGATGGCGTATTCCTCCTCGCTATCGACGAAAACAACCGTTGCCTCTTTATCAACCTCCTCCGCCGCGCCGTCCTCCATCGCATCACCTTCAAGCATCCTGTGGCGGCTGCTAAGTTTAGCCCTGATGGACAACTTATTGCGGTTGCCGCTGGTAAGCTCCTGCAAATTTGGCGCTCGCCTGGTTTTAGAAAAGAGTTCTTTCCGTTTGAGTTGATCAGGACGTTTACTGACTGTAATGATAGAATTACGTCACTAGATTGGAGCCCAGATTCCGATTATGTGTTGGCGGGGTCTAAAGACCTAACTGCGAGGCTTTTTTGTTTGAAAAAATCAACTAAATATATCAAGCCGTTTCTATTTTTAGGCCATAGGGATGTGATTGTAGGTGCTTTCTTTGAAACTGATAAGAAAACTAATAAGGTTTGTAGAGTTTATACCATATCCCGAGATGGCGCCATTTTTAGCTGGGGATATAGTGAAATGGATGGAAATTTTGATGAACCATCACTTGCTTCAGAGCCTGAATCACCAGGTACGCCAGAGCAAGAGCAAGGGAACAATGCAGAAGGTGATAGTGATAGCGGGGTCAAAAAAAGAAAGAATTTTGACGGGAAAGATGATACATTGGACTTAGATGATAGGTTTCAGTTGCACAAACTGAAATGGGAGTTGATAAAGAAAGACTTCTTCATGCAAGCACCGGCAAAGTTAACAGCTTGTGATTATCATAGGGGTCTTGATATGGCTGTAGTTGGTTTTTCTAATGGCATTTTTGGTCTTTATCAAATGCCTGATTTTGTGTGCATTCACTTGTTGTCCATCTCCCGAGAGAAGATAACTACTGCTGTTTTTAATGATCTTGGGAATTGGTTGACATTTGGATGTGCAAGGCTTGGACAGTTGCTTGTATGGGAGTGGAAGTCAGAGACTTACATACTGAAGCAACAGGGACACTATTTTGATGTAAACTGCCTTGCATATTCACCAGATTCTCAGCTCGTGGCCACAGGAGCAGATGACAACAAAATTAAGGTAAGAGGATTTAGATTTGCTTTTATGTGAACTAATTTATGCAAGTTGACTAAAGGTTTTCAGAAGTAGTAATTATGACCAGTGAGGCAAAACTTGGAAGTTTGCATCTATTTCAGTTCTGCTAGGGACACCATAGTTATAAGCTCATGTAGAGTTCAATGCATCAAGTTACTGAAGCAACTGTTTCTTATAGGTTATAATTTGAAATTGTTTATACTGGAGAACTTTGTATGTATTGTAGATTGCTGGATGCCTCCTTTTTTTACCTAATAATTCCCACTTCTCTGGGAAAAAAAAAGTTCCCATTTTTCTGCACCTTCAGTTTCAGTTAACATTGGTATTCACTAAAGCAGAAAAACTCACTGTCTATGTTTTGCAGGTCTGGACTGTTTCATCTGGTTTCTGCTTTGTAACATTCTCTGAGCACACAAATGCAGTTACAGCACTCCATTTCATGCCTGGCAACCATTGTCTCTTAAGTGCCTCTTTGGATGGGACAGTTCGCGCATGGGATCTCTTGAGATATAGAAACTTTAAAACTTTTACTACCCCTACATCCAAGCAATTTGTTTCTTTAGCAGTTGATCAGAGTGGTGAAGTGATATGTGCCGGAACCCTTGACTCATTTGAGGTAGTGCAGTTCTGATTGTATTTTGACCATATCTTGTACCATCATTTGTTGTTAATTGATTATAATACTAATTTCTGCTTCGCTGTTGATACAAATATACTAACTTTGTTTTTCTTCATAGATTTTTGTCTGGTCAATGAAGACGGGCAGATTGCTAGATATTCTTAGCGGTCATGAGGGTCCTGTTCATGGGCTAGTATTTTCTCCAACTAATGTGAGTCTATCTAATTTTTTAAGATTCCGGAAATAATTTAGGTCAGGTTTTCTTCCTATTTTCAATCCTATACACTGGCATTGACAACATTTTGCTGATGCATCATAAATCAATATAGTCCAACAGTTTTATAGAGCTTGGTTAACTTTTTCTTTTTTTCTATAGGCTACTTTGGCTTCCTCGTCATGGGACAAAACTGTTCGCTTGTGGGATGTTTTTGACGGAAAAGGAGCAGTTGAAACATTTCCTCACACTCATGATGTCCTCACAGTTGTTTATCGTCCTGATGGCAAGCAGCTGGCATGTAGCACCCTGGATGGACATATTCATTTCTGGGATCCAATTGAGGGTCTGCTGATGTACACAATTGAGGGCCGCAGGGATATTGCAGGTGGACGTCTCATGACTGATCGTCGATCAGCAGCTAACTCGACATCTGGGAAGTGCTTCACAACTTTGTGTTATTCCGCTGATGGGAGCTATATATTAGCTGGTGGAAATAGTAAATATATTTGTATGTATGACGTTGCTGATCAGGTCTGTGGCTTCTTTCAATGCTACGTATTATTGCTTAGGAATGCTGGTATTACATATAATGTGTGCTCTTGGTGAATTACGATTCTCTCCCAATTAGTAATATGCTTTTATGTGACACCAACAAGAAACACTTTTTATTGATTACCTTCATTCTCTCTTCAAATTATCTAGAACAATTATAGTGTGCAAATTCAAATAAGTTTGATTTGTTGTGAGTTAGTGTCATCTTCATCTCGTAAGTGGGTTTGTTTTGAACTTGAACTCAAAAGTTTGTAGATTCTTTGATTATGTGTTGCTCTTTTGAGTGTACTTGGTGGTTTAGTAAAATGAACTCTAGTTTATAGATTACTTAATTCTTATTTCTTATAAAAGATTGATAATTAGTTAAAGAAGGTCGAAAGCAGAAAATATGTTTTTGTAGAATGAAAGAAATGGGTATTCGTGAAAGAGAAAACAAAAAGAGATGGATCTCTCTAGTGGAGCTTCATATCACAGTACTCTTTCTTTAGCTGAGGTGCCATTGAATTGGTATATCCACAATCCATTATTTTGGCCATTTCACTGACCCAATACATAATTGTGTTGTGATTTGCTATGAGATGGCACTCATCAGGTTACAGTAGATAAGTAGAATATTTTTTTTACTAAAGTATGACTTTGTTGATTAATGATAAATGCATCACACATGGTTGAACAAATACCTAATTAATTGGTAGAAAATGAAGTATGTGATACACAAAAGTCATTACCTCCTGTAATCTTGGGTATCTTTATCAGTATCCCCTGCTGCAACTAGATAAGCAAACAAGTAGATAATTCCTCTTGGAATCATTTTGGTAATGCTCCCAAATAATGAATAAGAGCACATGGGATAGTTCTTTATATTTTTTCTGGTCATGGGAAAAAATAAGACTGATTTATATAGCCAACTGAAAAAAATGCAAATTGGCTCTTTTGAAACATATTCTTTCGGTGGTTTAAGTTGGATTCCTTTAATTTACTTCGTGTATTGTATCTCCTACATCTAAATCCTAGAAACTGTGAATAAGTGAAAAACATGAATAGTGTTGGCTTCTTTTATAAGATCCTGCACTTGAGGTGCTTAATTATTTTCCATGCATTTGAGCTACTGGTGAATAGTTAAACAAGGGGAATGGTGCTGATCTTCTTCCTAGGAAAATTCTGGGGTTTGTAGTTATTTGGTGGGACAGGTGAATGAGTTTTACAGGGACTCCTCTGATCAAACTTAAACACATGTTAGCTCTTGTTAGATTTACATTATTGTATAATTAACAGTGATGACCTCGCAAAAGTTGGTCTGTTTTTTCTTGGAAATAGTTTTTGTAATCATCATAATGTTCACAGTAATGCAACACTTCTTCTTCACATAAGTGCTCTGAAATCAGAAAGCTTGAGAATCATTATAATGTTCTGATTGTCGATGGTTTGTGTACAGCTACAAAAAGTTTTCTCCCTGCATTAGTGATTAGAGTTGGATGGAATCTTTCCTTATAAATTTACTTATTTGGTCTCACTGTTTTCTTGCCGATTTGGTATTTTTGTGCCATGAAGCTGTAAAAGTTATTCTCTTGCTTTCGAGTGCATCATTGCTTGACCAAAAGAAGAAAACATATTGCCTTGCAGGTGTTGCTGCGTCGCTTCCAGATAACCCACAATCTTTCCTTGGATGGGGTGCTGGATGTTTTGAACTCTAAAAACATGACAGAGAGTGGTCCACTCAATCTGATTGATGATGATAATAGTGACACTGAAGAAGGTGTTGATAAGCAAGTGAGAAATAAATTGGCATATGACTTGCCCGGGTCAATGCCCAACCATGGAAGAACAGTTATTCGAACAAAATGCTTGAGAATTGCCCCGACTGGCAGGAGTTGGGCAGCTGCAACTACGGAAGGGGTCTTGATTTATTCTATGGATGAGTCTTTTATCTTTGACCCCACTGATCTAGACATAGATCTTACTCCAGAAGTAAGTCCTTGTTTAATTAAAATAAAGTTCTGAAACCCAGGAATTGGTTATGGAATGAGATTGAAGGAAGTAACTTTCAGATTTCTTGTTTCTTGACTTCCCCAATTTAAAAATATCATGGCATCTGTGCATAGACACATTTCCATACGCTTATGTATGTACTTTGCTTTACAGGCCGTTGATGCAGCACTAAAGGAAAATCAGACTAGTCGAGCACTGATTCTTAGTCTACGTTTAAATGAAGATAGTCTGATTAAGAAGTGTATTATTGGTGTCAGTCCTGCAGATATACCAGCTGTAGCATCCTCAGTCCCTGTTAAATATATTCAGAGATTAGTTGAGGCATTAGCATCTCTGCTGGAGAACTGCCCACATATGGAGTTTATTCTCCGATGGTGTCAGGTTTCCTATCAAATATAAACTCCTCTTTGCTCTTTCTTACCTTGACAAGTGTTGTACACATTTGTCAGTTTTTAATCCTTTTGCATGTCTTGTAGGAACTTTGCAAAATCCACGGCCATTCTATTCAGCAGAAATCCAGAAGCTTGCTTCCTGCTCTAAAATCCTTACAGAAGGCAATTACCAGGTTGCATCAAGATTTGGCTGATACATGTAACTCTAATGAATATATGCTCCGATATTTGTGCTCTGCAAGTGATGCAAAGTGACAGTTCTCTTTGCATTGTTTCTCTTTGGTAAGCTCTTTCTAGAATTTTTGCTTTTGTTCGTCAACTAGTATAGGACTGTTTATTACATTTGCATTTATGAAGTACTATAGCGTTAGAAACCTAAATCTTGAGAATGCTCACTAGTTTCAGGATATTTCAATAGCTTACATATGATTATTTGCCTCCTGTCCAGTTGTTTGGCCAATCTCGATGCTTCCTGAATCTTTCTGCTGGTGTCATTGAAACCACTGTGAACATATTCTAGTGACGTATTGCAGGACTACGTTGGAAATCTGGTTGTAACAATTTGATCATACTTCCAAGAGTGAAGTGACGTGAAGACACCCAGTTCCACACTAACGTCTTATACCAGAGACAGATGCATGTATCTGGGACAGTAATTGAGGCTCGCAATTCATTAGCTATTGCAAAATCAAGCTTCAGACAATGATGATTACTCAACCGTGAACCGTTCATTGGACCTAGCATTAATTCTGTCTTAAAAGATGGTCTGAGTAACCAGCTTGCCAAAGCAGTCTAATTTTTTTGGGTTTTGGTTAGACATGAAAATTTTGGGCTTTGTAATTGTATGCCATTTTTCGTTTTTGGTTTAGATATGGAAGTTTGGGTTTTCAAGTTTACGATGTGGAATGAGTCATTGTATACTAGATTAGGGCACTTCTTGAAATGCTCAAGTTAATCCAAAATCTTATTTATTCATTCTCGTTTATGAACTAAAGCAATACTCCCTCCGTCCAACAATAATTGTCTTCTATTGACTTGGCACACCCGAAACAATAAATAATAGGGGTAATATTACTATATTATCCTTTGACTTTATTAAATTTAATGCTTTGAGAAATGTGTTAGATGATAAATAGTCCTTTCTGTCCAACTATAGTTGTCTATTATTGACTTGGCACACCCCTTAAAGAACAATAAATAATAGGGGTGATATTACTATATTATCCTTTGATTTTATTAAATTTAATGTTTTGAGAAATGTGTTAGATGATAAATAATATTTAATAGCAAGGGTAAAATAGACACAAAAAGTAAATTATCTCTTAATTTTCTAAATTGGACAAGTATTGTTAGACAATTATTTTTAGTATAGTGGACAACTATTGTTGGACGGAGTATTTAATAGCAAGGGTAAAATAGACACAAAATGTAAATTATCTCTTGATTTTTTAAATTGGACAAGCATTGTTGGACAACTATTTTTAGTATAGTGGACAACTATTGTTTGACGGAGGGAGTATCACCCTTTTTCTTTTATTTGATTCAAATGACTTAACCATTGGGTAAAGCTGTAGTAACAATAACTGCCACAAACTGTAGTGAACTGAGATGAAATTTTTAGCGCAAAATATGTAGTGAACAAATTAAAAATCAAAGAAAACAACAATTAGTGTCTTCAATAAAAACTACAACAATTTAGTGTCTTCAAAGAACATATAATTATAGAAATGTTACTTTAATTTTTTGATAATTATGATATTCGAATCAATTAATATTTTATACTTCTTAGAATTTAAATTCGAAACCTGATGGTTCTCAGCCCATATCCATACCCTTTGATGCTCATATAAGTGTTACTCTTACCAAGCATCATTATTTCAATGAATATCTTTTGAAATGATCGAGTTTCTATTGAATTTTCTTTTACCTTCACAAGGTAAGAACAAGATGGTGTATACATCCATCTTTCTCAAATCTTATTTGTAAAATTACACTTAAATATGTTATTGTTGTTAAGTTGTTGTTGTTCGAATTTAATTGTTATTTTAACTAAATATCTTATCACTCATTTAATTCTACCTTATCATAAGATGTCATATATTATAAATAGATGTCTATTTTTATTCCTCCAATTTAGTAATTCAAAAGATAATGTATTATTTAGGAATAGTTTCTAATTTATTTTTATGACTCTCTCTGTTTTAAAAAGAATGACAAACTTTTCTTTTTAGTTTATTTTAAAAAGAATGATATATTTCTTTTTTTAGCAACACTTTAATTTCAGTTTTTCACATGAAGTGTTTAAGTCCACAAAATTAAAAGACATTTTAGTATATTTGACATAATTTTAATTTAGAATCATAAAATTAGGAAGTCTTATTTTTTTTTTAGATTTCATGTTAAGTCAAACTAAATTATTCTTCTTGAAACGAAATGAATACTAACTATAATCATTTCCTAAAACATTGAATCCAAAGAGTGGTGTAATAAAATGGCCATTCAATTTATCCTCCATCACAATTCAATACTTAACACGTAAAAATAAACCAACAAGAGTATGAATTATGTTGAGTCGACCCCAAAAATTATTACATCCTTTAAATCCTCTCAAGGCATTTTTTACGGAAATAAGTAAGCCTAGATTTGATTCGCTGGAATCGAACCCATCGGAACTTTCTTACATTTTCCACAAAAACACGCAGACACATCCTAGAAGTTTCTCGAACAAACTAAATCTCACCGCCCCATTCCCATTCCCCCACCGGACTTCTCTTCTCCCCCTTTATATTAGTCTTCGCCATCATTTCTCCACCAACAAATTCCAATCTCGCCGGCGTAGTTTTACTGTTTTGAGAAACTGTTATCTACTTTTGGTTCAGGCATTTTCACAAACAGTTTGCAAATGGAAGAAGACGGTGCCGTTACAGTTTACAATGGCAGCGCCATTACTGATACCAAGAAGAATTCGTTCTCGATCAAAGTTGGAATTGCTCAAATGCTTAGAGGGGGAGCGATTGCGGAGGTTACCAACGTCAACCAAGCGAAGATTGCCGAGTCGGCCGGCGCTTGTTGTCTTGTAGTTTCGGAGCCTAAAGGACCCGGAATCTCGCGCATGCCCGACCCGTCTCTAATCAAGGAGATCAAGCAGGCAGTTGCGATTCCTGTAATGGCGAAAGCCCGTGTCGGTCATTTTGTTGAAGCCCAGATCCTTGAAACTATTGGAGTTGATTACATAGATGAGAGCGAGACTTTAGCCTTAGCGGACGAAGATCATTTCGTCAACAAACACAATTTCCGGGCACCTTTTGTCTGTGGATGTCGAGATCTTGGAGAAGCGTTAAGGAGAGTCAGAGAAGGCGCTGCCATGGTTAGGACCCAAGGGGATCTGTCCGGTACGGGCAGTATTGTTGATACAGTTCACAATGTGAGGAAAGTGATGGGAGATATTAGATTTCTATCAAACATGGACGATGATGAGGTCTTCGCTTTCTCCAAGAAGATCGGTGCACCTTATGATATTGTTGCACAGACGAAGCAGATGGGTAGGCTCCCTGTGGTTCATTTTGCGGCTGGTGGAATCGTCACGCCTGCAGATGCAGCGCTCATGATGCAGCTGGGTTGTGATGGTGTGTTTGTTGGTTCGGATATATTCAATTGCTCTGATCCTTACAAGAAAGTAAGGGCAATTGTGCAGGCTGTCAGGAACTACAACGATCCCCATATTTTGGCCGCGGCGAGCAGTGGTTTGGAGGAAGCAATGGGTGGTCTAAATCTGAACGAAAACAGGGTCGAGCGATTTGTTAGTGAAGAGACCTACTGATGAGATCAAGTTGAGTCTGTTTTGGTGTCTGTTGTTGAACATAGTATCATGTATTTTGCAGTTCAGCTTTTGTGAACAATATCTTTTCTTGGTTTTGCTTTTGCAATAACATGATGATGAGTTTTAACTTGTCGTGTTTTACGTTTGTTACATGCTTGTGGCATCGGAAGAAAATGGCAACATTGACTTGAAATGACTCTTGGATATTACAATATTGTGTAGGCATGTTGATCAATTTGTTTTAGTTATTGTTTACATGTTTATAGTTGTGTGTTGTAATGAATAAAGAGACGACGGATGATCAAATCGAATCCAGTCAATTCTTGCATTTGGATGTATTGGCTAAATAATTGCAATCATAGAGAATGAATGATCAATATTTCAGAGCCCTACTCAGGATGTTCTTTCTTTCAACAACATGATGCATATTAAAGAGAAGTTCTTTAGTCCTGTTTTATAATTGCATTTTCAGATTGGACATTTGTATGATCATTGTCATTGTGGCTTGCAAAGGAACCTCAGGGCAGTTTCATAGGCAGTGAATATAGCCCCGTTCACTAGGAATGCTCTGCCAACTGTAGTTCCCACGCCTCGCCAAAGCACACCGTATCCCTCTGTTCTTACACTTTGCCTGAAGCAATCAACAATACCGCGGTATTTTGCAGATTTAGACTGTGATTGAGCTTGGAGTCTGGTCTTAACAACATCTAAGGGGTAGCAACTTATCCAGCTAACAGACCCTGCAAGACCACCTGCTACGAGCATTGTTTGGAAGCTCTCTTGACCGTTCTTGCGACAGCCAGGATGAAGTTGCTCCTTCGTATACTCGTATACCCAAAAATATAGACCGTGAGAGTGTGAATCTCTGAGGACAGTAACAGTTAATCCTCGGTAGATTCCTCTCAAACCTGCCTGTCTGACTATTCTTCTTGTGACATCTCTTGGACCCTTGAGTCTAGTTACTTGATTGTTGCACTGATTGGTCTTGCTTTGCAATTGTAGTTGGATTTTCACCAGTTCTACAGGGCTGATAATTAGGCTCTGAATTGCCCCTGCTGCAATGCCACCCAAAGCCACTCCTTTGTATGAGGGTGGATCGCTTGCTGGGATCTTTCTGTCAAATGTTCGCGATAGCGTTGCGTAGATCTGAAATACCATGGCATTCTGCAATAGGGAGCAAACTAGTGTTTTGATATTTGTAGCAATGAACTTTGAAACTTTGATTTGATACCATATTTGCCAAAAGTAGAAATTTAATTTATTTTTGCCTTATGATTCCTTCAAATCAAGTGTACATTTATCTATTTAATCTCATAAATCATCGCTATAACTGAAAATCATATCCATATTCTATAGCAAAAGTTGTGTAAATTGAGAAATACAACAATGACCTGAAAAGTGACGGATGCGAGAGGGGCAGCCATGCCCCTGTAGAGAGACAGGGGACCTTCCTTGGCGACTACATGGCGGAAAACGTTGAAAGCAGAACCACTCTTAGAATTTTGCTGGCGAACTCTGATGCTGTCAAGTGGATAACCAGAAATGAGACCAGCTATTCCTCCAAATCCACCAGCCACAAATTCTTTGCCCCAACTACTTGCAAGAAACTCTGGCCAAAAATCCATGCCCCCTTCATCCCCTAACCCAAAAACACCTTATTTCCTCCTCCAAATCTATTGAATTTTTTTGGGTTCATCCCCCAGTTTTGCTAATAAGAAACTACCTCTCCTTGAATATCTCTCTAATACAAAAATTGACCCCTGCTTTAATATCTGTGATATAAAAAATGCATTGCACCTTTCTGTTTGGTAGTTAAAGATATGAGGCCTACAATCAAGGTTAGCAGAGGTGCCAAATTGAACGTCAATTTTTAAATTATCATTCTTTATATTGAATGTCAAATTTTAATGATCGAAAGTTGAAAAATCAGTCAGGAAATTTTGCAATTGATAACCAGCTACGAAGTAAGAGATATGAGTTACTGTAAAATTGAGCTGAAAAAAAAAAACTTGAGACTTTCATTAACAAGAGGGGACGAGCCCAAGCTTGATAGTTTTAACCTGAAAAAGAACCGCCCCACAAAGTGTGATATGGGGAGGGTAGAGCGTAAGCAGATCTTATCCTACGTAGTGGAGAGTTTCTGATAGATCCTCTTTAGTATGTAAAAGTTAAATCATAAAAAGTTGTATATTTGGAGTAATCCAAAACAGCAGAATGACCCAGTCAACAGGGATTTGAAAATTCTTGGTAATCAATTATACAAGAATTTTCCACTTAAAAGAGGGTGACAGGTTTGAAATTTAAAGCAAATAGAAAAAAAGCTGGTCAACAAAAGAAATCAAAGCCAACAACATGCTTGTCCCTGTTTTGGTCATTCTATTAAACATTCATGTGGATTAGAGAACTTCTCTCATATGGCTACCTACAGAATTCTGATTGCTTTCATCCTCGTGTTATCCTTTCACTTTTTGCGTGCAGATTTTGCTAATTACAACTCAATATTGAAGGGAGAAAGTTTAGCTGATTACCAACAGCTGGTCTCAGCAAATGGCCTCTTCAAAATGCAATTTTTCAGTCCAGGCAAGTCTAGGAACCGCTACTTGGGTATATTTTACACTCGGCCAAGTTTTGATATGTACTCTGATGTTAATGGAGGAGGAGATGAAAAGGCTTTGTGGATAGCTAACAGAGATGATCCGATAACCGATACATCTGGAAGTCTTATGATTGCTCCTGATGGTAGATTAATAATTTCTCATAATGAAGGTAATGTTACTTTGTTCAGTGCTACACCAACAGCAGCCACTAACTTAACTGCTATACTACTCGAAAATGGTAATTTTGTGCTGAGGGAACTGAATACCAATAGCTTTGTTAATCGAACTCTGTGGCAAAGCTTTGATTATCCAACTGATACACTTCTACCTGGAATGAAGCTTGGGATTAACTTGCGAACAGGGCATAAATGGTCATTGACTTCATGGGTAAATGATAAAGCACCTGCTTCAGGGTCTTTTACCTTTGGTCTTGACCCTAATGGTACAAATCAGCTGATGATCTTGTGGATGGGCAAGGTCTATTGGAAGAGTGGCCCGTGGTCTACCGGCCATCTTGCTCTTAAATATGTCTCAAATGAGGATGAGAAATACTTTATGTATACTGTTGAATTTGATATGTATACTTTTGAATTTGAATATCAAAGATACTTTGTGAGTCCATTTGGAATTATTCAGGATGGTTTGAAAGGAAATGCAGTGTTTGGTAATTGTAGTAATGAGACTTCCCATGCTGGCTGCGTAAAACAGGTATTGCCCCAGTGCAGGGCTGCTAAAAAGTACTGGTTTGAGCTTAGACAAGTTTACATGTTTGGAGACAGCGTTAAATTTGATGAGAACTATACCTTGAGCCTCTCAGATTGCAAGGCCAAGTGTGTGAATGATTGCTTCTGTGTTGCCTATGCCTCAGTCGATATTGACACCGGAATTGGCTGTCAAATATGGGGGAATGACATGAGTTTTGTAACAGCACAAAACAGTCTAGCCAGAGATGTTTTCTTTCTTACAAGAAAAGGTAATTCTCGAGTACAAAATTATTCAATAGAGTGATAGATCAAAAGACATGTTAATAATGTTGCATCTCATATTATGATTACTTTATCCAGCTCAAGATAAACTGTTCGGGGAGGGCATCACACTAATATCACCAATCTGCATTACTCTCATTAGTCATTTGCACGTCATTCCAAAAATTACTAGTACTAGAACAAGCAATTTTCTCCGATCACGATGCTGCAGGATTTAAGTTAATAGAGTGCCATATTCATTTCAATAATGCAGTCGTGCAAATGAACAACCATACCATACAGAATCTTGTTTTGGAAGCTATTAATTTTTTTTTGGATTTCTAGAGTACCGACAACTCTGATAGTATCATAGTGTATTCCCAAGGTAAATTATGTGGAATTTTGATCAGAAACATTGACTTAACAATTTTTGACAGATAGGAAGCGAAAATGGTGGATATGGTTGACAATAGGAGTGTCCCTAATGGTATTTGCGTTTATTTGCTCCTTATTCTGTCTGATACGAAGAAAACTCAGAGCAAGAGGTGAGCAATACATCCGCTCTAGTGTTAGTCTAAGGTGACACTTATTTGTCTTTGAAATCCTCAATTTTGCATTTGTCGCCTAGGGAAAGTCAGACAAATGGAGAAAATGTTATACGAGCTTGAAGATCCTAAGACCATTTCTGGCCAGTACAATACTAAGAAGACTGCTAGACTAAGGAAGAAGTTCAGGCATGATATACACATATTCAGCCTAGAAACTATGAATATGGCCACAAACAATTTCTCGTCTTCCAACAAGTTGGGACAGGGCGGTTATGGACCTGTTTATAAGGTAAAAGTTTAGAAGCTTTTTGGCTTAAGCTGATTTTTAGATTTGCTAAGTAGCCAAAATTTCAGGGAATGTTGCTCGACGGGCAAGAGATAGCCATCAAGAGACTTTCAAGAAGTTCAGGGCAAGGATTGGTTGAGTTTCAAAATGAAATTATGCTGATTGCTAAACTCCAGCACACTAATCTTGTTAGGCTTTTAGGATGTTGCATTGAAGGGGAAGAGAAGATATTAATTTATGAATACATGATGAACAAAAGCTTAGACTTCTTCCTATTTGGTATGGATTTCCAATTTCATGCCTAAATTGCTTAATTAATCTTATTTGTTAACTAATACTCCCTTTCCATTTTGATTAAACAGATCCTATCAGAAAAGATTCACTAAAATGGAATAAGCGTTTGAACATTATTGAAGGAGTTGCTCAGGGACTACTTTATCTCCATAAGTATTCAAGGCTGAGGGTGATTCACAGAGATCTAAAAGCCAGCAATGTCTTGCTTGATGACAATATGAACCCCAAAATCTCAGATTTTGGTTTGGCCAGGATATTTGGAATGCAAGAATTTGAAGCAAACACGGAGCGAATTGTTGGTACCTAGTAAGTCCTTAATAGATATATATCTAACAATGGTGATTCATTGTGTCCTTTTTTATGTACTAAGTTGCTACCTTTACAGTGGTTATATGTCTCCAGAATATGCCATGAATGGCATTGTGTCGATGAAGACAGATGTATTCAGTTTTGGAGTTCTAGTACTCGAGATTTTGAGTGGCAAAAGAAACAACAGCTGCTATCACTTGGAACGCCCACTAAACCTCATCGGATATGTAAGTTCCTCTCTTTACATATCAATATAGCATGATCAAGAGGCGGATGGAGTGTTTATTCAATGGTTTCAACTAAGCCCAATACTTTTGACACTAAATATAGTTATACAACAATAACAACATACCCACTGGAATCCCACAAGTTGGATCTGGGGAGGGTGGTGGTACGCAAACTTACCCCTACCTTGTAAAGGTAGAGAGACTATTTCTGATAGACCCTCTAGTCAAGACACGAAACATAGACATATATATATGTGAAAATCAATCGAATTTGTTCAATGAGTCTGGTGCTAAAAACTTTAAATGTTCAACCTGTCAACTTTACATTGTTTTGGATTCGCCCTGGCATGATCACTGAGTTGAACAAGGAGATTTCATACTTGATATGTTCAATTTGTCTCAGGCATGGGAATTGTGGAAAGCAGGCAGCGTCCTTGAAGAACTAACAGATCCTGTATTGACGAATGAATCAATACCAACGAATGAAGTGATGAGATGCATTCATGTAGGATTACTCTGTGTTCAAGCCAATCCTATGGACAGGCCATCCATGTCAAATGTGCTTATGATGCTCACAAATGATAGCCTACAACTATCCGTCCCCAAGCAACCAGCATTTTTCATTGAGACGGCTATGGCAGAGACTGAAACTCGCGAAGAAGTTGGACATTGTTCCACAAATGGACTATCAATTTCAGATATGGTAGCGAGGTGACTTTCGTCATTGCACCCCTCAAAATTGTCAAATGGTTATATGAATGAAACAAAATAAAGACCACTGCTTGTCTCCTTCATCTGGATTTTACTTTATTAAGTGTCGAATGTCGATACTAAGTATGAGTTGTTGACAAAATAATTCTTAGAGCCTTTCAAGATTATACTGTGTCTAAACAATTTTTACACATTTATTTTGAATGCTAATGAAGATTCAGAGTATCTATGGTTATACACAACGAGTTAAAATTAATCCAAATGTGAACATACAAAATCAAATTTAGTAATCGAACTTTATGTAAATTCGGAAGAACTTAATCTAATAATTTATGAAAAATACATTAAGTTTCACAATTTTTTTTTTCCAAAAAGCAAAATAAAAAGGAAGGGAGAAATTGGGTCATGACCTGATATTATACACATCTTGAGGGATATTTGGGTCCACAAATACACTTGTTCAAAAATTAACAAGCCTCGTACATAACTTGTTAAACTTTGGGTCATTCTCGCAAATGCCCTATTTTTGGGATGGTGTTTGACTTTTGCTGCTTAAATTATGGTCTTTCATTTTTGCTTTTCAGCACTTTTAAGTAATAAATAAGTGATCCCCTTCAAAATAACAAAACTTTTTACACGACATAAATTGATATTTCATGTCATAATTTTCTACAAGTTATATCATACGAATGACAAATAAATAATTTTTTTTTTACCGCATAATAAATTATGTCGTATGCCAAACATCGAAATAAATAATATTTTTTGCAGCTTAAATTTATATGTTTGTATCATAGTATCCCACATACACATTATGCCATAAAAAGACATAACAAATTATGACGTATGTCGGAAGGGCATAATATATTTTCAAAATGACTAGTAACTCAGCATTGCAAAACGTTTAAAATACAGCCACAACTAATTTGACAGCCAGAAAGTAGCTCTTTTTGTCGAACTTGAAGACACAATTTACTTTATTTTTTTTCATAGTAACCCAATACATTAGATGAACAAGTAAACTTGTCAAAAAAGATATTCTTGCAAAAGGTAATTATCATTGGACTCTCTTAAATTCTTAATGAGTTTTAGGCAGCTCATCAAGTTGTACGTGGACATCCACAATCGACAAAAAGAGTGACCAAAATCACTTGGAAATGCTTAATTTCACAGCTTTAGCTAATAATTGATGGGAGATCTAGTGTTACGTTACTAGTCATTTTGTTGTGTATGTACCATCTTCTTTGTCTTAATTTTTTTCATACAAACCTAATCTTACAGAGAATTCGATCAGGTCAACAACTCTGTCAACAAATTCACCAATAATATAATGTGTCATTTCATTCACAGTTAACCAATTCCTTATGCATTATTTTGCCTTTGACTTGGTTATAGTATAATTAAAACAAAAGTCGGTGTACTACTATTTGTCTCCAAAAAAATCCAGATGAATTAAATTGGTTTAACCTCTCCATTAGTGTCCATAAGCCTACTGTAATATTGAGTAATAGGTGAAATAACAAACTCGACTAATATTATTTGTTTAATTAAGTATTAATTAGTTTTTTGAAATTCACTGATTCACTTCTAACCTGAACGTTGTGAGTTTGAGTCACCAAGGAAACAAAAAGGTGGGAGCTCCTAGGGAGAGGTTAAAAAATAAAATTAATTTTTTGAAATTCACTGACTCGACTAATTCAAATCATGTTAGATAGATCTTGTGAGCGGTAAAACACTCTTTTTCCAACCAGATGGCTAACTTTTAGTCTTTTATAGATTTATTTTGTACATTTTGTAATATACTAAAATATAATTATGTCCAAAACTTGATCGAATTAATTATTTTTAATTGAAGAGAGTGCCAGAGTGGTGTTGACTGTTGATATATAATATATGAGGTCATATGCGAATTATATTTTACCCTTTATTACTCCCTCATTTTACAAAGGATGACCTAGTTAGACTTGGTACGGAGTTTAAGAAAATAAAGAAGACTTTTCAATCTTGTGGTTATAAATTAAAGTTATGTCAAAGGTAACAAAATGTCCTTTAATCTTGTAGTATTAAACATGCCATGTGAAAAATTGAAATTAAAATGCTGCCAAAAAAAGAAAGGAGTCATTCTTTTTTAAACAAACTAAAAAGAAAAGGAGGACATTTTTTTTGAAACTGATGGAGTATTATTCAAGGGATCTAACAAAACCAACTTCAATTCTTATTTTTCTGGAAAGGAAATCGTCATTTTCCTTTTCCTCTTTTTTTTTTTCGAAGCAAGGTTTTGGAATTTGAACCCCGCAAAGAATTCATGGCTTTTTAAGTCACTTTTTTTTGGTTTTTTTTTCATTTTGTGGAGTCGATTATTTTTTATTGCTTTCATTCGTTGTTGCTTATAATTAATCTCAAAGCATGTGATGTGGTTAGGTAGATAATGAATGCATTATTAGCAATCAATTAGAAGGAAACGACATTATATTAAGTATATAATGATTGTGCTAACTAGAGGGAGAAGAAGGCACGTTGCATGGATTTTACGTTGCATTAAGGGTAACCCAACATAAATTCACATGTGTGATGTCGAATTGGAGATTCAGTGGTAAAGCCACGTATACTTGAAGATTTAAAACGCGTTTTGAATTATGATAATACAACGATAACTCTACAACAAAACCTCCTGTTCTGACACTGTTTGATCAAACCAGTTCCTTATCCTAAGCTAAAAAGTAACCATTATTTCCTTGAGTGGATTAGTTTTTAATTAAAACAAATATTATATATTTTAATTTAAAGCTAATGGTTGCCAGTCATAATTCTATACTGGGAAGCTAGAATCATCACTTTTATTTGAAGGAATAAATAATTAGTTACTTTTCCTTTTTCTATCTTTTTTATGGAATTTTGGGGTAGAAAGTGAATTTGTTAAATGGGTATGGTGGAGAATTTAGGTAGATCTCAATGTATGATTAGCATCAACTAGAAAAATAATACTTTATTACCATATACTTAAGATTGGGAAAAAAGAATACTGAATATATATTCATTTAGGGAGAACAGGACCCTACTTTTGTACTTATGATTGATGGTTGTCAATACTGATAATTATAATAATTCTATTAGGCTAAGATAGAATAGAATCATCACTTCAGCAATAAAAGGAACGGTTGGCGTTTAAGTAATAGATTGGACTAATTAAGGAGATTCTCTAATCCATCCTTGCCGCCAAACATCTAAAAAAAATTTAAAATATCTTTTTCCCTTTTTTTTAATTTAAATAAAATTGACGTATTTGGTCAAATTATTAAAAAAAAAACAGTGATCTTTAGTAGTTGCAGAGTGACAAAAATAGTTTATCTCCAAAAGCATTTTTCGAATCTTATAAACACAAACTGTTGTCCTAATGTTAGAAGAGAAGGTGTTTTTCAAATTAATTACCAAACACAATCTACTGCGCTCCAAAAAGAATTCGAAAAGACATCTTATATAAAATTAAATACTTTTTCAAATATGCAAATCTTGGAATTAGTTAAACCAAACAAGCTATGAATTGTGGCGCGGATCTAGTCTTTGAGCAGTGGATACACATGAACGGCCACTAGCTTTTACCCTAGTTTTATATAATATTTAATTAGACTCAATTATTATTATTATTATGTATCAATTTAAATGATTAATCTAAAAATTATAGAATTTAAATTATAAATTCGTCCCGTCAGTACATCATCATTAGCATTTATAAGTGAACAAACGAAGCACATGAATATTTACTAACCACCCGAACACTTTAAAACAAGTGATCATGCGTGTAATGTATTGAAGGCTGGATTTTGAATTAAACGGAATAACAATTTGACTAATTGACCAGAATAAATTCTGTTCCTTAATAATGAATATCCTGTTTTTTATGATTCTTATAATCAAGCAAACGAATATGAGGCTTGTTTGAAATTGTAGCAATTCTCTAATAATTATATAATACTACCTAATGATTCTCGATGTCAATGGAAAAATAGTGAGTTTTTAATAGCAATTTTCTCTTTTACCCTCAACTTATGCTACTAAACAATAAAGTTTTATTTTCCAAGTCCTTTGGATACATTGAATAAGATCAGAAAAATATTACCACTCTGAAATCAATTTAGCATAAGAAAAAGGATGGACAACAATTTCTATTTGTCCTTTTTAAAAATAATAGTAGGAAGAAAAGGGTCACACTTTTTGTAAAGTTGAAGGAAATCTAACACGGGAAACAACTGTATTTAGGTACCTCAGTTAATTAATCACATACAGCTGTGACCAATATTCTGCACCTTTCTATTTGGCTCAATCATAAATAGTTAGTCACCAAGTTAAGGAAGGTCATTCTACGTCGTCGTGATAGAATAGTTGAGATTCCTTCCCTCTTAATTAGAAAATTTAAATTTTCCTTAAAAATGAAACGAATTTTGTTAAAAGAGTCGCACCAAAATATGCAAATTTAAATTTAGTTCGACTCTAGCAAATTTCAGATACCCAATGAATTTTTTTTAAAAAGAATGCCTTTTGGCAGCGGCGCTTGGTTGCTTACGAGTTACGAGACAAGGCAGTGGTCCACTTGGACATTGCATTTGGGCAGTGGCGGAGCCAGAATTTTCAGTAAGGGGGTTCAAAATCTGAAAAGTAGACACACAAACTAGCCGAAGAGGGTTCGACATCTACTATATATACATAAAAAAATATTTTAACCATGTATAAATAGTATAATTTTTTGCCGAAAGGAGCTGAACTCTGGCTCCGCCACTGCAGTTGGGAATAACTGAATGATCCTCATATTCTGCGTTAAATTTCTCGCCGCTCTTGATTCCTTTTGTTTGTTACATTTTCTACGCGCCCACACAAACCCAACTGATTCTTATTTTTTCCACAAAAAATAAAATCATAATTTTAATTGGATTAATAATATTTTTGACCTCTTAATTATTGATAAATTTTAATTTTTAGTTCATGTGATATCTACCTAAACATATTAAATCTTTAATTAATTTAAATAAGGAAAAATTACTAAAGTACACACCTTTAAATATATTATTTTCCATTTATCTCTATATCTTTTAAAAATATCTAAAATCCCTTATTTTAATAATGTATCCGTATTAATGTATTAATGTATCCGCGCTTTCATTAATGTATCCGGATTGGGTTGATTTTAAGGGATTCTTGTAATTAGAAAAAAAGTAGGGATATATAGTAATTTCATTTTTACACTATGTGATTTATGTAACTTACCCATTAAATAATGTACTTTCGATTCATTTGTTTATGAATATCACGAATTTATAATAGTTATTAACCACAGTTATATTTGTATTGTTATTTCATATTTAATAGTAATATAATTTCAGTCTAAGTATAAAATATACTTTTTTTAATGAAAGACTAAAATATACATTTTAATTCAGATTAAATATGTTGAGTCATATATATAATATTAATTTATTATACCGTTAAAATTATGGTTTCATAATTTAGTAATTCAATGACATATCAATATCTAACTTCTCACATGTATATTAATCTGTGTTTTAAAGACAAATATAGCAGATTCAATCACCTATCAAAATAACTTGTCCAAAAAGATGCAAGCAGCAAGATTTAAAGTATGGATGAAAATTGCAAAAACAAAGTATTATACTCGTTCTATAATTAATTAAAGTATTTGACTCAAACCATAACTTAGAACTGAATATTTTAGTAAATCAAATATTACACTCCTTCCATAACTAAACAACTGGCTATTCTAAAAAAAAAAAATTATAACAATGGCGCACTTAATTGGATTATTTACTTAAAGGATTAAGAATATAATTTTAACTTTATACATTTTTTTCGATTTTATAACGGTGCACCATATTTTAGGAATTCTAAATTCAGCGATGATGAGCGGTGAACAAACACTCAAAACAGTTCAACATTAAGGTGTTTTTTTGGAGTACGTAAAGCTTAGGACTTAAGCTAGTAAACGGTGTGGACAACAAAGACCATTTTCTTCCACAATTTTGTATTTTGTACCTTAAAACAAGGAACATCTCTATTTTCTCCTAATAATTAACAATCGATAAATCTTTTTTCACCACTAAATTAAAATCCCTACATCTACTCCTATAGTCCTGTGAGTCCATGACCCTTTCTTTCTCTAATTCCTTCCTCAATAGACATCTATCCCAAAACAATAGTCATATATTTGTCTAAATAGTGAAATCAAGAATTTTATTAAAAATATTTAAATTTAATACGTATTTGACTCATATTCAACATATCAATCTATAGTGATTATAGCTATCCCCAATTCATTTATTCCCTGATATTCTAAATAATAAATTTAACGCCGTTTATTAATTATTTTGACCAACAACCTCACCAACATTAATTGAAGTGTTATTACAATAACCAAAAAAAAAACCCGTAAAATATTTACCCCTGTTAGATGATTACACTAAATCGTGTAAATTTACGTAATGTAATGTGGTGACAATGCATGAAAACAAACCATGGTTAGACATAAAAGATTTATGTACAAACACATATTATACTTTCTACTGATTTGATATACAACACGTCAATTATTTATAAAAGTGAAATCAGAAATTTTATCAAAAATATTTAAATTAAATACATATTTAATTCATACATATAAAAAAAATTTCCGACAAAATTGTGTTCAATAGATCAACCTTGCATGATTATAGCTACCCTAAATTCATTTAACAGATCAACCTTGCATGATTGTAGCTATCCTAAATTCATTTATTCCTCGATATTCTAAATGATAAATTTAACACTGTTTATTAATTATTTTGACCATTAACTTCACCAACATTAACTGAACGGTTTCTACAACAACAACAACAAAAAGGATTTACCTGCATTAGGTAATTACACTAAATCGTGAAAATTTACTTTGTTTAAGTGATATAATGTGGTGAAAATGCATTATACTAACAATGCTTGCATATTAAAAAGTTTATGTACAAACACATATCATGCTTTTTATTGACTTGATATAAATATCAAACACAATCCGCTAATTTAGAGTAATAATTAAGGGGAAAATAAAGTTTCTCCCGTTTTTTTCTCCCATTTATTTCATAATCAGACCCGCCAATTTCGTATTCTATACACGCATGTTATGCCACAACGTTTCCCCACTTGTCATTTTTACCGTGATCAGACCCGATTATTTCTGACAGTAAAATCCGACGGGGCTTCTAAACATTCGCAATCAGCAGCCAGCTGATACATACTCATATATAAACTCTTCTTATTTTTCTTCTCCATAAATATAGTTGGTGTATGTTTATATATTTAAGGCCCTCAATCTTAGCTTTTTTTAAAGATAAATTTTATTCTTTTTTTCAAAATTCTGGGATAAGCAGGAACTTCTATTAGACTTGACCTCCATAAAGGTTTCTTTTCCCCTTTATCAAAACAAAGCAGCAGCTTCTTTTCTTTTACCTTTTTTCGAAGTTGATTCTTATCGTGAATTCAGTTGCATTTTTTTTATCTTGTATAAATTGGTGATCCCTTTCGTTTGGGAACTTCAAGAAATTCAAGATGTTAGACGCATGGATGAAAAGCAAATTCTATGCCAAAAGGTAATAACCATGATTCTGCAAGGGGCTCTGTTTTTTTTTATTTTTCTGTTAATTTTCTGGGGTGGGGTTTGAGTTTGTTGGTGATTTTTTTTGCTTTTATGGTACAGCAAATCGACAATAAGGCTCACAAAGACTCGAATCGAGATGGTGAAAAGGAAGAGGAATGCAATGTTGAAGTATTTGAAGAATGACATAGCCGAACTCCTTAAAACTGGATTGGATGTTAACGCCTATAGCAGGGTATATTTTTCTTTTCCTTTAAGTTCTGAGATTTAAACCTTGAAATTTGAAGTATCCTGTTATAAGAAATCTGCCTCTAGACCCTTCCCAGACTCTGCTTTGTGGAATTTCATTGGGTATGTTGTTGTTGTGATTTACATATTCTTTTTTGATGTAATGGATTTTTCTCTCATCAAATATTATGATCTCCGTCCAGAAAATACTACACAACAACAACATACACATTGTAATACCACAAGTAGCCTAATAGAATGTATTGCTGATCTTATCGGACCTATGTGGGGTAGATAGGCTGTTTCGCATACACCCTCGGCGTCCAGAAATTACTGCATTTCACTTGGCATCTATAAATTAAATTGAGAACCTGCTCAGGGGTTTTAATATGATTGCTAACATGAATTTTGGAAGGAAAATTTGTTGTATAGGATGAACCGGTGATTGCCTTGAAGAGCTAAATTTGTTTCATGCAATCGCGAGTCTAGAAATTTAAGTGTCTAGTAATTGTTGAATTTCTTCTTCTTCCCCAAAGTGTGGATTTCTCAATTTATCCTAACTTGGGATCCCTGTTGTTTGCAACAGGCTGAAGGCCTTCTGGTTGAGCTGAATCTCTCTAGATCTTATGATTTATTGGAGCAGTATTGTGAACACATCTCAAATAATCTTTCTGTGATGTATAAACAGAGGTATGTTTCTTTTGTAAATAATTATTTTCTCGCTTTTTTTCTGCGTGTGATGTCTCATATCCATGCGATACATAAATTGTTAGAATATTTTGTTTACTCGAATTGAAGTTTGTTGCTGTTAATCTTCTGGCAGTTTGTTTAGTCGATATGTGTGTTTTCATTAGTTGGCTTGTCAAGATTTCTTAATTAGGTTCATTGGGCACACTTGTTTGAACATTGTTCGGACTCTTCAAAAATATTGTTTGGTGCATGTCATATCCTCAAAAAGTAGTGTATTTTTGAATGAGCTGACACGAGTGCTGTTTCTGGAGAGTCTGAGCAATATAGCATTCCATTATTTCATATATGTTACAGTTTGTGAGATGGGATGAAACATAGCAAATAGCTTCCTTCCGATATTCTGAGCTGAATACGGTGAATATTCCTCAATTTCTGGGTAATTTTTGCTTATAGGGAATGCCCTGAGGAGTGCAGAGAAGCTGTGGCGTCTTTGGTTTTTGCAGCAGCAAGATTCGCGGACGTGCCAGAATTACGCGAACTAAGAAGTATATTTACTGAGAGATATGGAAATTTCCTAGAATGTCATGTCAGTAAAGAGGTAGTCACTCATGTTTTCTCCATCAGATAACATTTGTCTATAAAATTTACAAATGCAACTTTACTTTTTCTATCTCGATCTGGAAAATAAACTCGTTCTCTTCTATACAGTTTCTCCAGAACTTAAAGTCAGTGCCACCGACAAATGAGATGAAGGTTCAGTTGATGAGAGATATAGCATCAGAATCTGGTATAGAATGGAATTCAAAGGCTTTGGAGCAGAAGCTATACAATCCACTAGTGTCGGAACAAGTAAGCCTTCAATAGAACCTCATAATATCCTCATTTTTGCATCTAAGCCAACTTGAAATTTGAATTGCTAAAACTAAGCTTGATCTATAAAGAATTGAAAGTTGTTTCAATTTTTTTACATTTTGTTATCCTTTCTGTTTGGAGTTTCACGTTTAATTAGCCTTCATCTGGATCTTCTCTGATTCTTTTGCAGGACTGGACTCAGAATTATCAGAAGCACAATCTGCACGGTAAGATGGAAGAATCGCCTCAGAAGAAAGATTCTGAAGTTGCTAAGTTTGATCGTGAGAACGCGAAGCAACTGTCCAAGGATAAATTGGAGCATAATTCATCTTATGGCAGAAAGGTAGTCCCTGATGATGAACATAGTTCGTCAAGGAGAAGGAGGGAGAGAAGTAACAGGAGAAGAGAAAGCCTTAGCAGAAAATCTGACGATCTGCCTCCAGTCAAAGATATTGAAGTGATCGAAAGGCAACAAAATAAACCAGAGATTGAGATTGTTCCTGAAGAAGAATCTGATGACAAGAAGCCATTGCATTATAGGTCAATTCTCCCTCCTTATATCAAACCGAGTTTAACAAAAAACACTTCAGATACCGCCTCTCCTATTAGTTCCACCGGAGAAGAAAATTGCAAGGATGATGCAGCTGAAAAAGCCAAGGACAAGCCAAGATCAACTAGGACGAGACGTGGCACAAAAGTCACAACTGGTGACGATAAGGAACCTCAGGATGAAGAGGAAAAACTGATCGACAGGCTATTGATATACTTAAGCAGGAAAAAGTATCAAAAATCAGTTAACACACCAAAAGAAGCTGCAGTTGACAGTCCTAGTAAAGTGCCAAGGTGGAGAAGTATGGAGAACAGGACGCTCTCCCTTCCAGCAGAACGGGAGCAAACAAGTCCAAGGGATCAAAGAAGAGGGCACGCTCGATCAAATTCATTTCAGCCTGATATGTTGGGTTCAAATAGACATGTCCATCCTAAGCTACCAGACTACGATGACTTTGTGGCTCGACTAGCGTCTCTCAGAGAACAATCAAGAGAATAGATATTTAATTAGATGAACTCATATTCCTTCATATTACATTTCGTAGCTCATTTGTCATCATATTCTTCGTTTACACTTTACATGCTAGGATTGTTGTTTGTAAGCAGTATATAAATAGCCCATCTCATGCTATTGTAAATAAACTAGCTAAATAAAGTTTTTATTTTATTTTTATTTTTTATGTATATTGTCCTTCTATAAAATTCTGTCGATTATTTACATCCCATTAGTTTTAATATCCAAGAACTCAACTATATTCAGTAAGAACCAACTATAGACATTTGAGGCACTTGTTAGAGAGATTCATTTTTACACATAAAAAGTCGAAAAAAGTTAGTATTTTCTTATATTCAAAATCGAAAAGGGTTATATTTTTATTTTGTAATTAAGTACTTAAATTAAAATAAATAGAAGTGAAATCAACTAAGGCAAAATAACGTGTGGAAAACCCCAAGTGGCTGCGTCGTTTACAGCAATTTTGATTCGATGGAGCGCGAAGACGGTGTTCAACAGCCATTGTCGTCGGAGCAAGTGATGAGCGAAGTTCACCTCGGCTGCCCTCCTAACCACTCCGGTCCGCATCTCTCCCATTTTACCATCTCGCTACCGCCTCGCCACGGTAAGACGAATTTCCCTATTTTCTTCTTCAATTAGCTCCGAAGAACAATTCATAGCAGCAAAATGTGTACCACTGTATTAGTTTTGTCATGATAATTGCTCGAATGAAACACATCATCAGTGAACACTCTTATTAAGTTTTATTTGGTCGGAATTCTTATTTCCAATTTTTAACTCCACGAAGTTGAGCAACAAACGTTCTAATTTGAAATTCCTTTGTTCTTTAAACTTTTTCTTCTGTCATATGTACTTTGCAAATTAGAGTGACAATTGAGCTGGGTGGATTGTCTGATCTAAAACAATTAGTAACAGGTGATGAAATTAACTCGTATGCTGGCTTCTTATGGGAATTGGAAAGCTGGAAGTACTATTAATTTGTTGTTAGAATAGCTTAGAAATCTGAAGCGATTACAGAAGCTTGTTAGAGTGTATGTACATACTAGGAATATTCTGTGCGTAATAAGGATTTTGATTGTATAAGAGCTTCTAAAAGAAATTGTATTTTTTTTCAACTTTGTAGAAAATTACACTTTGAGAGGAAATACTGATGTAGTTGACGATATATCAACTTCTGCATCTACCATGTTTGACTTGGATGAAGATGGTGATCTTATTCTAACACGACGCAAAAGTAAGTTATCTGCACCTAAAAAGGAAGGCTTTGATCAAGAACTTTATTTAGTGAGTGTAACTTTTGTCCACCATATATGACAAGTGACACAATGTACCCGCCCTTCTCAGCACCTTCATTTGGTTTTGTACTTTTAAGTCATTGTTTTAATTCATCTTAATTTTTTAGGCAGTCCCTCATCGTTTTTTTCAATGTCAATCAGCATTTGTTTATGAGCTTTTCATCTCAGTGCATACACTTTCATGTTCTCTCATCTGCTTGTCTTATCTAATGGGATTACTGGTTAATGATTAAAATGGTGGATGGTATTCCAATGGAACTGTACAAAAACATGAAAATTTGTATTTGATGTGAACCTAAGCTGATTCAGCCTGCAAGCAAATGATTTCTGGCTTCGATTTTTGCGATCGGTTTGAAAATCACTGAGTTTGTGAACCCTGGATCTATGTTGATCATAATAGAAGCGTCGGAAATTCATCTCAAGTGAGCAGCCATAAGCACTCTCTTTTCCCCTCTTTATAAGTAGAGTGGAAAGGCCATCATGAAAAAGTACTCAAAGTGTACAATCTGGATAAGGTTTGATGTGTAATAATGTTACTTTTACAATTTAATCGGGTTTCATTACACTGCTTTCATGTATTCCATGATTACTTTAATATCACAAACTAACTAATACCAACAGGCAACAACACATGTTTTCTTCTATTGATTTCCTCAGTATTCAACCTTGCTCAGTGAATTCAGGAGAAAAAGTTAAGAGAAGGCACAAAAAATACCTAGATGAGAAGTGCATTTTTCTCTTAGTGGTTTTATAATAAAATAGGGGATATTGATTGAATTTCCTAAATTGACTTCATATGAATGCTCTTAAGAAAGATCCACATCTACTTGGCTTGAATACTAACATGGAGTCACTGATTATGTACCCAAGCTTCTCATCACTCCCTCCACCAACATTTCATATCAAATAGCCATATACGTAATGTATCATTTTCCTTCTACTTGCAGAATCACCTAGCCATCATCTTGTCTTGACCATCCAGCATAATATCACCTCATCGATTCCTAGAGTTGGTTTGCAGGTAATCAAAAAATTCAGAGTTCGTTGGTCCCTATGTCTTGTCTTCATCTATCATTCCTCCATTCAGCTTCTCTCCCCATATTTAAAAAAAGCATGTTACGAGTCTATGACATTTTCCATATGCTTTTGCTCCTCAATTTGTACGAGGAAATACAATAACTGAAAACTGTGCGAGCTCATCTTCTCTTTTCCTTAAGTGTAAATGTTTATTCCCAAATGTCGGTGATCACTATTATCCTCATTAAGCTATCTCAAGTTGAGTGCTTTATTTGCTATTCATTTAGTTGTTGTTCTCCTATTCAGGTTTGGAGAGCAGAACTAGTGCTTACTGACTTTGTGTTGCATGTGATGTCTACATCATCTGATTTTGATAAAGTTGTTGCATTGGAGCTTGGGGCTGGTACAGGTAAATTTCATCACCTTTAATTGTTTTGTTCTGTTTATAGTATAACCGCTGATACCTCTACTCATTGCAAACTTCACCATTCACCGAATAGTGATGCCAAGGTAGGGTACTTGCCTGATAAATGTTACCAAAAACCATAATAAGTAATTAAAAATTAAAATGGAAAATACAATAAATTATTAATATTGCTTTTCAAAAACAATAGGACAAAAAAAAGAAATTTAAATTTTCTGGTCATAGTTTTTTCCCAAACCTTTTTTCTTGAATTAATTTGATGACCAAGAATGCTGTTTCAATTTGAAACAGCATTCTACCCTTCTCCACTCTAATAACTAGCTGATGCAACAACCTGGTTTCGAACACGTGGTGTGCAGTGTGCACATTACTATGCCTGACATGTTGTACGCTCTGCCGTTGAACCAAAGCCTTGGGTTTTAGGGGTACTATTTACAAAATTTACAACAATAAAAACTACTATTACGCCTCAATTCTCAGCTAGTTCGTTTCTTACCTTGTGTGTGTTTTTAATTAATGGACACCTAATCATATAGTAAGTGCTCCTGTTTATCAAACAGTTATCAACAAATTCATGCTTAAATTTCTACTTATTTTCAGTATGATATACCTCTGATGTGGGTCTTGATAAGAAAAGGATGTGTGGGTTCGATTGCAGGACCCTGGTGTTAAATCCCAGAACCTATCAGGTACCTCTTATTGCAAACCGTATTGGGGTCAATAAACGGTATCTTATTGGGTCCATAAACATTGGGATCAGCTCGGTATCCTTTTGGAGATAGAGTCATTTTTAGTTGGTGATACCTGCCCTGCTGCCATCACTAACGCTGAATAACTGAAATTGTGTTCTTAAGGTTTTCTTTTGCTTGTAGCTGCATCAAAAATGCAGACTGAGCTCAAGTATCTAGATTTATTCAAATTCAAAAGCATTAGTATCTACCGTATGACAAAATATTCTTTCAATGTTTTTGTCAGGGTTAGTTGGTATTTTGCTTGCCCGTGTTGCTAAAACTGTCTTCGTAACAGGTATTCAACATTAAAATGCATAAGTGCTAGTTTTTTCACCTGATAAACATTTATCAATGTGCTATGGTCTGTAGTGTCATGCATGGCGTGTTTTCTCCAGTTACTCTGTAGATTCTTTTTTTTTCATGCATCTTTTTCAATCGCTTCAGAAGCTTTTCTAAGCATTAATGTCTTTTTCAAGCATATTACTGGGATTCCCATACATAATTACTTGGGAGATTGTTTACTTCCTTTTTAATCCTACTTTCTTTGGGTGACTTTACGTTTTACTTTTTATCATGGGAGGAAATGTTCACTGCTTCATTTAACATATTTTGGAGTTTAAACGAGTCACCATCAGTTTTATGGTAGTTTTTTTTCGATCCTTAAGTTAGAGCACTAAGGTTGGCATGCTTTTGTCACATTTTCTGTTTAAACCCTAAGTTGTATGTGTCAGACCATGGGGACGAAGTACTTGAGAACTGTGAGAAAAATGTGGATCTTAATGCTGAATTATTCCATGGGAAGGCTTCTGTTCATGTACGGGAACTTGATTGGAAAGATTCATGGCCTCCTCAAGAGGCGAATACTTCACCATCTAAAGGAAGGTAATTGATTGGTCTGTACTATAAGAGACGGTTAGAATTACATCTCAAAGAAGTTCTTTAACTACCTTTTTCTTACTTTTTTGGGTGGTTCTAGCAATGATAAACATTTGATAAGCACTAAAGCAGGTCAGCCATATTTGTCCAGGTACAGCTGGACCCAATCAGAAATTGAAGAACTTAAGAAAGCTTCTTTGCTTCTAGCTGCTGATGTCATTTACAGTGATGATCTGACTGATGTATTCTTCAGCATCTTGAAGAAATTAATGTTAGACAACTCAGAGAAGGTACCATGAATGAAGCGGGAGTACTCTGCACTTTTTTTGGGAGATGGTGGTGTTGGGACTAACTTGCACGTACCTCGAGTAATCCGTCCGGCATTGTCCTACAACCCACAAGCACCACCACATATTATGATATGTTCTCTACTTCATTTCACTCTTAAGATTATAACCAAGATTAAACAAATCTTTGCAGAAAATTAGAATTAAATCAATAGAGATGGGTATTGAAAATGAAAGCTCAACAGGTTGCTTCAAAAGATGATGAAACCTTACGACGGGGGAGGCATTTTGTGTGCATTAAGACAAGATTAAAGCACAATCTCAAAAAAAAAAGAAGAAGTAAACTATCCTTAGCGACAATTGAGGCAACGGAATCTCGTGTCTTGCCATTTTGTCATATATACTCTGCATTTTGGGGTTCTCTGATCTCTATTATTTCTTCTAGTCAGTTACTTGCACAAGAAATTGCCGGTTTTTTGGTTTTCATTATTGGGTCTCCAAAACCTTTTAAACATTCCATTGTTGGCACCTTTTAAGAGTGGAAGATCATAAAAGCATAGTGGCTGACTGATTGTGGTGTTGGCCTTTATTTCAGGTGCTATACTTGGCTATGGAAAAGCGTTACAACTTCACCCTTGATGATCTTGATGTTGTTGCAAATGGATACTCACACTTCCGTAGTTACCTGATCACTGAACAAGGTCAGCACGAAGCTGCAAATAGATAAAAAGTTCTTTTCACTTATTTTTGCCAATTTATCACCAATCTATGTTTATGATATGTTACTATGCAGCAGATGATGCAGGATGTAAGCAGCTCGATAGTGCATCCGATCCCTTCTTTGTTGGCGAGCAGATTGATTTGAGATACATTCCATGTTATGTGAGAGATTACAATAGAGGGAATGACGTCGAACTTTGGAAAATTAAGTTAAATCATAGAGCACTCTTCTGAATTCCGTAAACACCTCTTATTGATAACATTCATCTTCAGTTGCTATGAACTTGAAATTCATATTCATGCTCTATTATCATCACCTGTCAATTTTGTAAAACAGTTTGGTAGACCTGCAAGTGGCTTGTTCATGTGGAGAAAGGGTAAAAAGCACCAAGCAAGCAATTTGCAGGTATAATAAAAACAGTAGTAGTTTCAAAAATATGACATCTCGACTTTTCCAAAGTATTTTATTACAGAATTAGATGTTCAAAGACGCGTCACATGCAATATTAGAATCTTTGAATGGTGCTGTTTCTAATTGAGAACCAACTTTATACTTTAGCTGTGCAAAAGCTAGCAAAAAGTTTTCCAGTCCTCGCCTTTCCTTTCTGTTGTTGTCTTTACTCACTAAGGGAAGCTTTGTCCTTTTTTGTTTGAAAGCAGATTTCCGAGCCAATTTGAGTACACCTCACCTCGACTATTTTTTAAGGTATTTGTTATGTACTTGCCACTGGCACAAATGCCGAATAAACCTTTCAAACAAGGTTTAGGCAAATGAAAATAATCGCCAATTGATTAAGGTGTCCCTTGAGTCACTAAAAGGAAAGTTAGGTCCAAATTTTCAACTATATACTAATAAACAAAACAACTGCATGCAAATACTGGGATTTCTTCTTTAAAAATAAGTGCACTATTATATTCCTACCTAAACTTCTATTGAAAGCAAGCTCAACCCCTCCAACACTAGAAAAAGTAATTAAAGGGAAAAGAGAAGTAAAAGAAGAAAACATGTATTGTACTAATACATGTTTATGATAAAGTGTTGCTCCTACATTTATTGAACAACTGGAGCAGAAAATTCATTAATCTTAACTGCCTTTTTTAGTAAGTTCTAGTTCCAATTTTACCTATGTAACAATTAAACAAAACAGAACAAAAAAAACTCATTTCATGTCAAGATATGTCTAAAAAATTGATGAATACTTAAACATATATTAATTAAATCTAATATTGTAACATTTGTAATCTTAAAAGTCTCCACAAGAATGAAAGAAGTCGTAACAAAATATCAGAGAGCGTATTTTGGGTTACCAAACAAATTACCGATACGTAAGCGTGGAAGTCGCTGTAGAGGATTTAGTAGACGGCGCCGTTAAACGTGAAATTTTAATTTTTTCTTTTGTAGTTTTGCTTAATGGATTCGCCTTTTCTTTAGAAACAAAAAGCAAAAGAGTATTCTCTCTCTGTGTACAGAATTTCCATGTCTATTACACTTTTCTCAAATTCTACACAATTCTTCAGAGCTGATCCGATCTAAATCCTCTCCACTTCGCTATCATCTTCTTAGTAAAATCTCTTCTGTAAATTCTTGCGTATATTTATGGAGTGTTAGTGTTGTTTGCTTCTTCTATACAATGGGGTGTACGCAATCGAAGATCGAGAATGAAGAAACTGTTATTCGATGCAAAGAGCGAAAGCACTTCATGAAAGAGGCTGTTTCTGCCCGCAACGCCTTTGCTGCAGCTCACTCTGCTTATACTATGTCCCTTAAGAACACTGGTGCTGCCCTCAGCGATTACGCTCATGGTGAGGTTCAATTTCCTTCTACTGCTGCCGTCGCCGCCGCCTCCTCCTCTTCTTCTCCACTCCCCGGTGTTACTCCTCCCCTCTCTTCTGCCCCTATAGACATGCCTCCTCCACCTCCTCTACCGCCCTTTCCCAACCCCTCTTTCTCAACTTCTCCTCTACAGCGTGCTGCTACCATGCCCGAAATCTCTATCCCCACACCCGACTCGAAACGATCCGATATGATTATCGAGGAGGAGAACGAAGATGATATGGAGACTGAAAGCACGCATAGTTTAAGGCATCGTAGTAGTAAAAGTAGCGGCGGCGGTGGAATTGGGGCCAGAGGTTCAGCATCTCATCGACAGGGAATCGAGGATGAAGAATTGCCTACGCCTCCTTCTCCACCTCGGACACCGCCGCAGAATAATGGAACGCCGCCTCCCCCACCACCTCCAGATAACAAGGGGATGGACTCCATGACATGGGATTTTTTCTTCCCTTCAATGGAAAATGTACCAGGGCCAACGCTAGCAGAGGTGGACGAGGGTAGGATTGAAAGAGAGAAACTTGAGCGGAGGATGATGGAGGAAAGGGCCAAGAAGACTGAAAACGATCGCCGCGCTGATGAAACTGAAAGAGCGAGGAAAAATGAGATGCCAGAGGAGGCAGAGCTGATGGAAACGGTAGAGGAGCCTCCGTCACAGCCACCTCCTCCGCCTCAAGCTGCTACGAAGGTTGTGAAAAGAGTGAAAAATGTTGTTCCAGGAGAGAGTAAAAAGAAAGGAGGCCAATTTAACCTTCTTCAGATATTCTCTGACCTAGATGATTGTTTCCTTAAGGCGTCCGAGAGTGCTCACGAAGTATCTAAGATGCTTGAGGCAAATCGATTGCATTATCACTCAAATTTTGCGGATAATAGAGGTACATTCAAGATCTCACTAAGAAATATTCAGTTTAATTAATGGTTTCTTTTTATGCAGTATTATCTTCATTGTTATTCAAATGTTCCCAAAGTTGCAAGCCTTGATCAAATTTTGATGTTTTACTTTCTCAATGATTGTCAACACACAATTGGGTATGTTGTTGTTGTTTAAATCTCTGTAATTTTTGCTTCTTAGGACACATTGATCATTCTGCAAGGGTCATGCGCGTCATAACATGGAATAGGTCCTTCAGAGGTTTGCCAAATGCCGATGATGAATTGAATGACTTTGATTCAGAAGAACATGAAACTCATGCAACTGTGTTAGACAAGATGCTTGCCTGGGAGAAAAAACTGTATGATGAAGTGAAGGTGTGTTTATATATCACTTTCTTGTTTGCAATGTCTGAATACATTGGATCCTCGTTTTTTCCCTCCCAGCTCCAGGTGGCTTCATCTATGAGATTTTAGGAGTATTTTTCTGAACGTTTCATGTCGGAATCTATACACACTTGTAAAGCACCTCAAGATGATAATTTAACTAAAAAGGCCTCTGACTCAAGAACATAGGTCAACATTTCAAAGAATCTGAAACTTCTTATAATGTATCGCATCAATATTGGGGTATATGAGTTACACCATGGTGTTGATAAGTGCTAAATGAAGCATCTGTGTAGCATGGAGTTCTTGCTAAATTAAGGTGTCCTAATAGAAGATCTGAAGAAGCAGCTCCACTCAAATATATTCTTAGCTGTTATATTGAGGTTGAACATGCCCGGTCAGCATGATGCTTTGGCCTCTGGTAATGATACCCAATATAAAGCACTTAGAGTTATTTCCAAAAGCTGCTATCCTGTTTTTGGTTGATATTGCATAGAGTGCTTTATATCTGGGTATCCAAGAACATAGAGTTTATGTTGTGGGGGTGGGGTGGGATTGGGGGTATAAAATGGGAGGGTGGGCCAAATGTAGGCTGGACAGAATGGTTAAGTTAATAAACGGGTCAATGACCCAACCATCCCAAAGTTTGCTTGGGGTAATATGGGCTAAACAATGGTTATAGTCCAATCCAGCTAACCTAAAACATCTTTTCAATTAATTCTTTTTCTTCAATGATCTCATCGTCCATTTCCCCCTCTTTCCTATTCAAGAGTTCTCCCCCATAACGGCATATAATCTCTCTAGATAGCCAATGTGAACAATTCAATCAACTTGTGTATGAAGCATATTGGGAGTCTTGTAAGTTGTAACTGTATGAGGAAAAAATTTTCAAGTAGTGTAACAAATTGTTAGATATTATTGGCTTGATTGGGTTAAGGTGAGTGCCTTAAAGCGAAACACCTGCAGAAATCTTATATATAGTTGCCCTTTGAAAGAATGATCTAATATATCCAAATAAACATTGTCATACCAGCAATATTGTGCTTTCAGAAGTTGTCCTGAATTGAGGAATGTTCTCAACAGTTTCCAGAGTTGTTCTTTTACTGATTCAATTGCTCTAAGACTTACCTAATCGTAGTCAAATGCAAGAACCATAAAGTTTTCTCGACTCTCGTTAAATTTCTAAGTATTGAACTTAAGATAATCAAAGCTTAACCTTACAGTTCAGACCAAAATTATTAATATAAACAAACTAGAATCTTTAAAAAGAAACTGTGCTTCTAATACAGCACAGATTGAATTCCAACTGCAGGGTATCCTACTTTAACTATATATAGACACTAATCTTAAGTGGTTGCTCCTTTAACCAGTCAAAAACCTAATTGGCAGTGCAATTCAATTGTTGAAGAAGGAGACTTGAGTTCTGCGACCAAACTTTTTAAAGAACATGGACGAGGATTTTCATCAAGATGATGAAGTGAGGCAAGCATAGGAGCCATCAGAGGAGTTTGAGAAGAGAGATAGAGACTGGAAGAGAAAGCATTGGCTGTGGTCTGAAGAATGATGAGAAGAACTGATGGAGAGAAAATTGGGTCAGGGTGGTTGGTTAACCCATAGGGTTTTAGCTGGTTTTTAATCCTTGGTTTACATTGTTAAGCCATTAAAACCAATAGTTTGATGGTAATTTTGAGTTCACTTATTTTGATCCATCTACTCATAGTTTCTCGCCCAACCCGCCCTATTTTGGATGGGTTGGGAGGGTTACAAAATTATGGGCTAGAATAGCATCCACTAGAGTTAACAAAGTCTTCTCTTTGTTACCCTTTCCATTCCGGATAAGTTTAGAATTATGGCTAGAATAGCAACCACTAGAGTTAACAAAGGCTTTATATTTGTTACCCTTCTCCTTCCAGATAAGTTCAAATCTGGAATTATTTAGCATATGCAGTGAACAAGTGAAACAAGTATCTATTGCTCATCCCATCTACTACAGCAATAAGACGTAGAATAATAATTCTCTCTCTCTCCAGCAGAAATTTCTATGTTATCCAACAAACCCTGCAAAAGGTGATGTTTATTTATTTTTGCACTTTCTTTTAAATATTTCTCAAAATATCTCTTAAGTTTCTGGGTTGATAACGTGGAGATGTAGGAAATGAAGGAAGAAACTTCCAACAGTTGTCATGGTTTCACTGTTGAAAGTTTCTTTGCAAGGTGCAATTTTTCTGAGAACAAGTTTTGAATTAGTCACTAATCTGTTCGGGGTTTTTGCGAACTTGGCCTTTACTCATAGATGTTGAATGAGTATGATAGGCCCTGAATGAATGTCAAAGACGATGTTGTAAAGCATAATTCTCCTTTAACTCTGTCTTCTCAACAAATTGTCGTTTTCTGAACTAGTTTCTTCTCAACAAATTATCTTTATCAACTGTCACTTTGGATTTCTAGAACCTGAATCATCTTTGGTTTCTGTCAAGTACCCTAGTAGAAGCCCCTTCGGATTAGGATAATGTCCTCTGGTGCTGTGTGTTTACTTATGTTAGCAACTCAGTTATCAGGGACATATTCCATTATTTGTCATGATCCTGTTTCTATTTTGGAATTCTTCTTTTGGTTTTGCGGAAGTTAGTGAATTCAAGTTTACTTATGGCATTTAAAATTATATTATGAAGTTTTCAAAGGAAATTATATAATGCTATTGAGTTTGAACTCTACTATCTGATGTGCATGTTTCTCATGGATTTCTGCTGATCCTTCCATAGGCAGGAGAACAAATGAAACTTGAATATCAGAGAAAGGTCGCTTCATTGAATAAGCTCAAGAAACGTGGTACAAATACAGAAGGCTTGGAGAGAGTGAAAGCTACAGTAAGTCATCTACACACAAGATACATTGTCGACATGCAGTCGATGGATTCTACTGTTTCAGAGATAAATCGGTTACGTGATGAGCAACTTTATCCAAAATTGGTTGATCTGGTTAATGGGTAAGTCTTTTAGATGTGTGCATAGGCAAAGCCATATTGAAATCTGTTCTTGATGGAACGCTGCCTATTTGACATCTATTTTCTAAAGCAAAATTCTCGTCCATTGAACTTTCTCTAACTTTTTAAAAAAGCTCTTTCATCTGAGGTGATTAGGCCTGACTGGCTAGTTCTGAGGCAAGGTTTATTATACTTACCATGTCAGTATGTCCCCAAACAATTGTAATTTGTGTCAATAAAAATGAGGCGGTTGTTGCAGCTGTTCTTTTTAAATGTTGGTTCATTTCTCCACCTTGGCCTCTCAAAATTGCCAACTCAGAGATATTAATCTGTAGGTTTTGTCCTGAAAATTTTTGTTATCAATTGCAGGATGGCTACAATGTGGGAGACCATGAAAAGATATCATGTAAATCAGTCTGAGATTGTGCAAGCGCTGAGGTCTTTGGATATATCTCAATCCCCTAAAGAAACAACTGAGCACCATCATGAACGAACTTTGCAGTTGTATGTTGTTGTCCAAGAGTGGCATTCACAGTTTGACAAATTGGTTGTCTACCAAAAACAGTATATCAAAGCTCTTAACAAGTGGTTAAAGCTAAATCTCATCCCTATAGACACAAATCTGAAAGAAAAGGTTTCGTCACCACAAAGACCCCAAAATCCGCCAATCTTGGCACTTATACATGCCTGGGATGATTATCTTGAGAAGCTTCCTGATGAGTTGGCTAGAACTGCTATTTATAACTTTTCAGCTGTCATAAATACTATCTTTGAATACCAAAAGGAGGAGATGAACCTGAGGGACAGGTGTGAGGATACTCGGAGAGAGCTTAATAAGAAGACCAGGCAATATGAGGATTGGTATCACAAGCATATGCAGCGTAGAACCCCGGATGAAATGGATTCAGAATCGGCGCAGGAAGATTCTCTTGTGGTTGATCGGCAGCTACAATTAGAGGCGCTGAGGAAGAGGCTGGAGGACGAGGAGGACTCGTACCAGAGTCAATGTCTTCAGGTGAGAGACAAGTCTTTGACAAGCCTGAGAAGCCGCTTGCCTGAGCTTTTCGGGGCAATGTCAGAATTTTCTCTTGCCTGTGCGGATATGTACAGAGACTTGAGGTCTATAGCAAAGCAACGTAATAGAAATGGCAACACATGATTTTGATGACACTGTATACAAGTTGTAGTATAAACCTTGTACCCGTTTGCATTGCCCTTTTGATTGATAGTTTATTTCATTTCTTGTACTGTTCTCGTATATTGATGAAAGAAGTTTTGAGTTTACGGCAGAATTTGTCAAGAACCCAGCAAGTTCAGAATTATGTGCTCTCTGTAGACACAGCTGTGCCAATTCAAGTCTGACAGGAACTTGAAAGAGCAACGGGAACTTTCACCATTCTTGTCTATGAATAGTTTGGCGTAAAATATTCTTGTTATAGATCATCTCAAGGATGTGCAAGTTATATTAGAGGTCCAAATAAATGCTTGAGAATTTTGATTAGCTAATGTAAAATTACAGAGATTTCTAATTAAGGAAACTCTCTCTTCTTGCCTCTCGCTTGAGGTAGATGCAAACTGATTTGATTTATTTGAGGGCTGGATTTTGCCAGTTTTATGCCACAAATGATGGATGAGTTTGAGTTGCAAAAAGGAGAAAAGGAAATGTGAAAGCAACTTTAGACATCAGATTGTATTGCGATATTAGTTTAAATGCAAAGTTTGTTTTAGTTGTTATTTTAAATTTTATTGTATCATATCGTTAAATCAATCATTTGAAATGATAAAAGTCTCGTTTTATGTAAAACAATCGATTTGGTATGATCATATCGTTACTATTTCTCATTTTTTATTTTATCTTACATTTTTATAATAGCCATAGTTTACTAACTCATATTTACTTTTCTTATTTAAATATCAACAACACTGACATTATTTTATTCATATTGAGTTCCACTTATTTAACAAAAAATCATAAAATTTTTAAAGATCCTAAATCTTTTCATATTTCTTAAACTCCGTGATGAAGGCAAATTAATTTCAATTGACATCCCCTCATTAAACCACCACGCAACAGCCAACATGAGTTGAGTAAAATACAAGACTCTTCTTCCTCCTTATATCTCCGGTCCTAATTCTCTCCTTAACTCCTAAAACCCTTCATCAATGGCTTCCTCTAAATTCTCCGATCCACCCCCTACCCCCTACGACCCCCTCCCCTCCTATCCACCCCAACCACACCAACAAACCCAATACATTATCGTTCTACCTCAATACTACCGTACCCCTCGACAATTCCTCCGGCGACCTTGCCGTCGCTACATTTATTGCGCCGCCGTGTTCATCCTCCTCTGCGCCGCACTTTTCTTTCTATGGCCCTCTGATCCGGAACTTTCCATTGCCCGGCTCAAGCTCCGGCACCTTAAAGTCCACTCATTCCCTAGAATTGCAATCGACGTTACCCTGGATGTCACTGCTAAGATTCGTAATAAGGACTTTTATTCGGTTAATTTTCGTTATGTAGTGATTTCTATAGGGTACAGGGGTAAGCAGCTCGGGCACGTAATATCTGATTATGGTCGTATAAAGGCTAGGGCGTCTTCCTATGTCAACGCTACGCTTGAGCTAACCGATATTAGCATTTTCTCTGATTTGATTCCGTTGATTGAGGATTTGGCTAGGGGTTCTATTACGTTTGATACTGTAACTCAGATTGGTGGTGAGCTTGGCTTGGTCCTCTTTGATATTCCCATAAAGGTATATTCTTTCAACTCTTCTATTGCCATTGCACAACTTAATTGATATCTTTTTACATCATTTTTTGGGATTCGATATTAGTTTAGCTGCTGTGTAAACTTGCTTGATAAATGATATACCTGAAGCACCCAAGGGTGTGGTTTTGTAGTCAATTGACATCTGAGTTCAAATTCCAACAGAAACAAAAACACTAGGTGATTTTTTTTTCATCTATCCTGGCCTTCGTGGTCAGGGTTACCATATCTATTGTTGGTGGGAGGTGGCAGGTATCCCTGAAATTAGTCGAGGTGCGTGCTAACTGCTCCGATCACCATGGATATCAAAAGAAAAAAATTAAACAATGTTAGCAAGGAGAAAATGTCGTTTGAGCTAACGGTACTGAAAGTTCTTTATGTGTAGATATGCATGGATTAAGAAATAAAATGGAATAAACTGTAGTGAGTAGTTTATATTGGGGAACTATGTCAACACATGATTTGTTTCCGTGTGTTAGGATATCTGAGGTATTTCTTGAGAATGGCAAATGTTCAGTTTTCTGAAGTCTGATAAATGCCTATTATGTCTTCTAAAATCCGTTGTTCCTGTATGCTCTCTTTGTCCCAAAATGCTCTTTATTCCATATTGTTGTCTACTTTTGTTAAAAGAAAAGTTTTTGTATATGTAAGTACCATAAAAAAAGTTTCAAGAGCCTCATTTTAACTGTTCTCCATACAAGTTCATCTTTTCTGAAATTTTACAACAAAAACCATGATTAGCCCTTAACGTGTTGCTCAACTAATACCAAAATTCTCATATTTTTAACCCTTCTCCTAATAGTCATGCATAATAGAAGCGAACAACTTAGTTGCACCAGAAGAAGTAATTTGATATTGACATTACATGGTCGTTTGATCATTTCCTTGTATTGCATATTGATTTTTAAGATTTCTCATTTCCTATGGTTACTGGTGTTATTGTTTTGAGATACTGTAGTTAAAACACATGTTATCATTGTCTACTTGATGTCAACTAAGAAAATAGCTTTATCAGGAGGATAAACTATGTTATTGAATGTAGAAGTACTAGGTACAAGAGAATGGTCTTAAGATTTTTGTCTTCTATGGATCTGATTCTAACAGTCTTAATGCTTGTTTCATGTCGGTATTCCGTATTCTGTATCTTTCTTCGGTGCTGTTGGCTCGATTTCTCTTTCAAATATCTCATCTTGAACAACGAACTCTATCTTGATCACAAGTTAATTGATGATCTTGAAAACTCCGACTCTGACTGGCCTTCTGCTCTTTAGTGTGAGCAAGGGGGAATTTCCTTCATTTCATTTCTCAACAGTGCTAATCTAGTCCAAGCATATAAGCACTTAATAGAATTCAAGAATTAATAGGCTTCTCCACATTCTTTCAATGCTAACAGTCTTGTAAGTTATCAGAAAAGGGGGGGAAAAAAGGTTATCTAGATGTTGGCTAATCTGAAGCTCCTAAACTTGTTGACTCTGCATTATTCTGAGCTCTTAAACTCTTTTTCTGGCGAGAGGGATTGCTCTTCTGTTGGAACTCAAGTTTCCATAGCACCCTTACTCCTTATGTGATGGGAAGTCGGACACGGTCACGCCAGAAAGTGCATGTGTTAATACTGTTCGTTGAGATATCCTGGTCTGTAAATCAGAATAAGATTTTAATATATTTTCATCTTGTTCTTTCAGGGAAAAGTGGTGTGTGAAATTGTTGTGGACACACGCAATGAAACAATATCTCATCAGAACTGCTACCCTGAGGTATGATATTTTGTTCTGTGTCCTAATGTCTAGCTGGTATTTGTTTTGTCATAGATCAATCAAAATAGGAGTATTACTGTTAAGCTTTTAGCTACTTCTCAGAAGTTTCTGCTCAAGTACTCTTTGCTATCTTATAAAACCCCAAGCCAAAAATGTACAATAGCTGTTGCTCATGTACCATCATATTTATAATGTAATTGCCAGGAAATAAACATTGTTGTCTTTTGCTAACAGTGACTCGGTTTGTGATGGAATTGTGAATTAATGGAAATGGATAAGAGGGCAAGTATCCAAACTCTGCTCGAGGCCTTGTAAATGCTCTATGGTCATTATGGAATTGGTGTGCATTTGATTACGTTTCAAGGGTTTTGATTATTCCAAGTTCTAGTTCTGCATATTGGGCTCTCCATTAATGTAATTATGAAAGGCTTTTCGTGTTTATGGGGAACAACATTCACACGTCTGACGTGTTCTTTCTGTAATACTAGTAGCATGTACCATTTGTTCTAGGAAAACCATGGCAATATAACGACATAATATTATCACATCCGGATAATCTCTCCTCTATACTCTGTCTCAAATTATTTGTCGTGCTTTCAAAAAATAATTGTGAAACAATTATTGTTTTAGTATAGTTTAAGACAAAAAAATTTAGTAGTACTCATACTACAAATATCTCAATTGTTTTAGGGTGTGTGTAAAAAAGAATCACGATAAATGATTCGAGACGGAGTGGGGTACACATTCTCTGGCTTTGGGTAGTTCGCCGAGGCAATACGATGGAGCACGACATTGTCCCTACCTTGTTAAATCCCTTTACATAATTCCATGAGGCCCCTCCTCTATTGAGATGATTCTATGTTAGGCAAGTTGTACACACACATTAACTCACATATCCTAAATGAAAATCTTGCAACACCTATGACAGAGGCTTTTAAGAGTTTATTTTTATATATCTTCAATTCAATAAATAAATTTTAAAAGTTAAAATTAATTTTTTTAAAAGTTCAATTCAATTCATCTACATCTTAATGAAATCCAAAACGAAAATTACAAGGATAACGCGGATTTGTCATGGAACACCTTGGCGACAGAAGTAGCCTAAGTAATTAGGCTTTGTGTCTGAGTCGAGAAACCCATTTATAATCAGCACGATGATGCCTGCATCTAAATGAACCTGGATGGGTTGTTGGGGAACAAACACATTGAAACTTCTTCCTCATTCCAGCACCATCAGTTCCTCTGGTGCTTACCCTCGATATTGCACTTGCCTGCAGGAACGGTACGTTTAAAATCCATTGAAAATCGTAACAAATAGTAGATATGAAACCACAAAATTTAAATTTTGGATCTTACTTGTGCCTGCACAACAGGAAGATATCGTCCTTGACGTTCTCTTTTGTCATGGTTACCAACCCAATAAGGAACTCCCGAGTAGCACATCTTCTATTTGATGAAAGTCCTGGCTACTATTCACCAGCACCAATATATAATAACGCAATTCGCAAGGAAGGGAGGGAGGAGAAGAAAAGTAGAAAAGTGGAAACGTATATAACTAAAAAGAAGCTTTAGATTGATTCATAGTCGTCATGTTTTAAGGAATTTATTTCGTCAAGTTTGATGTATTCTTTGCTTGATTAGAAGCTCCCCAAATTTGGAAGAAATTGAAATTGAGGTTTAGAATAACTATCTTGACTTATTTTCTCCTTTTCTTTTTGTTTACTCCTGTTGTATGTTCTAGCTTATATGTTATAATATTAATGCTGAAAGAGAAGAGCTTCTTCCAGCTGCTCAAGAATTTTGGAAGCTCAAATGCAGAACGAAATTAGTGGTGGTGGGCAGGGGCGGAGCCACCTTAGGCGAAACACTCTTTGTCAGAAAATTATATAGTGTATAAAGGTTAAATGTTAGTTATTATGAATGTATATTTGATTTTGCACATCCTTAACATATGTGAGAAAAAAATTTACTCAAAATTCCTAGCTCCGCCACTGGTGGTGGGGCTCTTTCAGTAGTTCACCAATGCAAATTGATGAGCACAACGTTATTGTCCCTACCTTCTTAAATCCTTTTATAAAATTTCATGAGGCCCTCTCTTATTTGAAAGGTTGTACGTTAGACAAGCGGTACACTTTAACACCAAATTCACATATCAAAAAGATAATACTAATTGCAAATCTATTTGACTAGACTCTTTGTTTGCATCATTTCTTGCAAGTTCGAAGAGTGATATTATTCAACGGTGTATCTAGATTATTCAAACACTTTAAAATAAAATCTACGTATTTTGGAACCACACAACACTACTTGTTCAAAAATTGTAGCATCTTCACATAAATTGAAACGGATAAAATATTTGAGACGGTATGAACAAAATCATCCACATCTTATTGAAAAAGCAAAACACGAAAAATTACACGGACAATTCGAATTTGTACAGCGGAATTGTCATAGAGCCTTGGCTACAGAAGCACCAAAGTGATTAGGCTTGTTTCCTAGTGGAACAACCCATTTATAATCAGCATGATGATGCCTGCACCTAAACGAGCCTGGATGAATTGTTGGTGAACAAACACACTGCTTCACCATTCCAGCACCAGCAACAACTCCTCTGCTTCCAGTTGATTCTGCAGTTGCCTGTACAGGAACCTGGTCCCTTGTAATAGGAACATATCGTTCTCTTTTGTCAATCCAATAAGGAATCCCTGAGTAGCACATCTTCTATTCGATGAAATTCCTGACTGACATTTAACTACAATGTAACGAATATATAACTACAGAGTATCGAAAAGGAAAGGGAAGGATGAGAAGAAAAGGAGAAAAAGTGGAAACGTATATTAAATTTCTTTAGTTAAAAGAAGCTTTAGATTGATTCCTATTTATTATCACGGATAAGGACTGGGGCGGTTTGCTTTTTTCTCTTTAGCTTTTGCTAGTGGGAAATATGGTTTTGTTTTTTTGTTATAACTAGAGAAAAAGACTAGAGAATCATCAAGTGCCTTTTTTCTTCTTTTTTTTCTGTTAAGAAGACTTATCTGTTTGGAGTACACTTGGCTTGGTTTGGATTGTTTGGGACGGAAAATCTTTAGTGACGCGGCTGCCGGATATTCCTACCACTTGTTGTATATTCGTTAGTGCTTAATGGGGCGCGACGGATATGGGCGAGGCGAGGTGGATTTAAGGGCTATGTGAGGCTGAGTGGAGGCAGATGCAGGATGGGTGGGGTGGATTTAAGGCTATGCGGATTGAGACATGCGTTTTAAAGTTATACAGGGCGGAGGCAGATACGAGGCGAGTTGAAGTAATTTCTTTTAAAACTTATGTAGAATAGGGTGGATTGTAAATCTATATGGGTTCAAATTTAATTTTAATTTTTTATATGTTATAAAAATGATAAAGACATTTTTCACAGATAAAAATACACAAAAATTGCACTTACACATGATTTGGTAGTTAAACTATTATTTGGATTAGGATAAAATAAAAAGAATAATCTTGCCTTTTGTCTGGTATCTTGTTAATTCGTATAAAATTTTGATCTGATTTGGAGTCTACTCAGTTTTCAAAAGAAAAAAAATGAAAAAAAGACTTTAATTCATGATGTGCATTTTATTTATGCTTCGCATCTATTTATTTTATGCCAACGAAAATGAATTTCGTCATTTATGCTTTGCATCTAGCTAAAAAGAATTTTTGAAATATTGAGTTTTATGATTTTTTTAATTTTATTTTCTGAAAAAAATAGTATGATCATTTGGTAATTGCCACCGCTATTGCTCAAAGTTGTTAAACATAAAATAAATCTAATGTAATAATAATTTTAATATAGCCTATTAAAAATATCCAAGATAGCAAATAAAAATGGTTTAATCAAAACTAATACGATTTTTTATATGCTTTTAAATTGACCTCTAAAAAATAAAATTTTAAGTCATTATCTATTAAATTAATATACAACTTAATGAGAAAATGAATTTATTTTTATGATACAAGTTGGTATTGGATATATGTGTATTAGTAAGCCATAAAAAGATTTTGATGGATAAATTATTTTGAAGTAATCTATTTAGTCTTTTTTAATATATAAAAAATGACATTAATCGGTTCACTTGTAAATTGTTTAAAGTTCGGTGGATATATTTAAGCACTTTTTAATGAGAAATATATATTTGAAATCAATTTAAATGGATGATAAATTTATCCTATTTATTATAATTGATTGAAATCATTAGAGTCAATCCACCAGTATAGTTAAAATTTTGGTGATCCTTTAAAATTTTGTAGTCAATTAATTTTGATGATTCGTCAAAATTTTAGTGATTCATTAAAATTTTATAGTCAATCAATTCTGATGATTCGTCAAATTGTGGTTAAGATTTTGGTGATCCGTTAAAGTTTTGTAGTCAATTACTTCTGATGATTCGTCAAAATGTTGGTCAAATTTTTGGTGATCTGTTAAAATTTTGTAGTCAATTAATTTTGATGATTTGTCAAAGTTGTGATCAAAATTTTAGTGATTTGTTAAAATTTTGTAGTCAGTTAATTCTGATGATTCATCGTTAAAGTTGAGGTCAAAATTATAGTGATATATCAAAATTTGACCATAAACCCTAGTGATCTGTTAAAGATAAGTTTTGCCTATAAATTTGAAATCATCAGAATTTGTGGTCAAATATTGATAATTTTTAGCTTAAGACAAGTTTTATCTATCAATTTAATTTTTTTGCGTTCGTTAAAATTTTATAAGTTACTAAACACAAATCCAATTAGTAATTACTACTGCAAGATGCTATATATGCAAATCTTGCCGTGGCCCATATGTTGATAATGGGCCTTTATACAGGTAAGTTGGAGAAAGCCTATTAAATTCATTTGGGCCCACCTCTCACCAGCCCACATAAAAACTTATATTATTTTCCTACTGTTATGTCTACTTTGATGCCTTCTGCTCTCTGCGAGGGACCATGTCCGCTGGCTTATTCAATTTTCAATTATTGCATTACTTTTGAATTTTTTGTATTCGGAAAACTTGTATTAGAGTCCACAAATTCAAATTTACGCATTAGAAGATTCATTCTGAATTTGACCTATTTAATAATTTTTTAAAAAATTTCAGGAGCTTAAATTAGAAGATAATAGAAAAATTCAAATTCTATCTCTCAAATATTTTAGCCTCATTAAGCATAAGAGTTAGCTTGAGCTAAACGAAGTGATATAGACTGTGAAAATTCATATAGTCAATTAGATAACTATTATTATTAATATATTTATGAGCTCAAGTGAAATGGGAAAAATACGAGAGCTATATTCAGCGTTCAAGTGAAGATTAAGGTGCACCATTTGAGTTGTCTAAATTAAAGCCATGTGATCTCATCTAATGCTCAAGTCAAACATCACAATTAATTGCATGATATCTACATGATTAACGATAATAGATCTATTAAAGCTCAACAACTTTAAAATAATCAGCAAACTAATCATCACTTCATTACTACTGATTTAAAAAAAATTACTCCTAAGGTATCGTTTAGTATGCAGGACTAAGTGGATTATCCACTCATCTCGATGTAAAATTTAATCTTCTGTTTGATTGAACATATTAGTAACCATGATAAAAATTATATTTACAATTACTAGATTATTTATTTATATAGAAGATTGGTAAGTTAGATTATATTTTCAGAATAATCTTATTTTCTACCAAACGAACCTACCGAAATGACTATATTACCCCCTGAACATGTCACGTGCCATTTTCTGAGTTGGACCATTTTACACAACAACCATACAGTTGGACTGTAGAGATACATCGTTTTCCTCTGTATAAATTGTCCACTTTGTATCCCCACCTTGCATTTACCTTCTTTTATAAGCCATAAAAAAAACGCTTACTCACTCACAATTCATAAATACCAAAAATTTCACTCTGTTTTGTTTACTCTCATGGAGGTCGGCTCATGGTGCGATTCCGACGCCGGAAACATCAGCTGGCGGCGGAGCTACTCCGGCATAGACTGCGATCCGTCCGTCTCCTATAAGTTGCCGGTGAACAGATCGAGCAAAGGACCGATCTGGAGATTTTTATGGAGGAAGATCAGAAAAGAGAAAAGGCGAGTTTTCGATTGTTCAAATTCAATGCGGTTTACTTATGATCCTCATTCTTATTCCCAGAATTTCGATGATCAGAGTTCTATTTTTGCTGATGAAGATGAACTTTCTAGATCATTCTCTGCTCGGTTTGCTGTTCCTTCCAGAATCTTCCCTAAAAATGACTTAGTTGCTTAATGGAGGATAAATGAATCAAGAAATTAGAGGTTTTATTTTGCCATTCTGTTGTTATAAACTTACCGTAAATGTAATCTTCCTTAATTTCAGTGTTAAATGGGAATATTTTTAAAAATGTTTGACTCTGTTTTACTTGTTTATGTTTTAGCGGAGGAACTTAATTCACAAGCAAAGAAAGATGCTTTGCAGATAAAATCTTACTTTTGATTTCTCTTTTTTTGTCTTCATGCACTACCACCCGATGCTTTTACACAAACATTTGACTTGGCCCTCTTATCTTTAATTCTTCCCCACAATTGTTTTTACCGATTAGTTTGATTAATTCAAATTCGTATATCATAATTCGACTAATTCAAATTCGTATATCATAATCCAAATTCCTATATTCCTTAGTTTTTCCTTTCGGTAAAGTGATCATGAAGATTTTACCGTATTTCTTGGTGGTTACATTTTTTAATTATCAATTAATGTCAAGGTACCAACTCATAACGTCAATGAGATATTTTCAAAGCTTATAATTGCTAAACGAATTTAAAGTTAATATATAATAATATAAATTTATAGTAAATCATTCATAATGTCTGATGATTTTTTTTTTTATGTATACAGAAGCTTTGAATAAAAGCTAATTTTTAAAATCTTAATTTATATATTATAGTTGGAATTTCAAAAGTCAAATCATTTTAATTTTGATAGTGAATTTAATAATGAAATCTTTAATTTATTGAAATAAAATTTACTTGTTAAAGAACTACATAAATAGTATTACAAGTTATAATAATTATTTAAAATATTTTTAAAAAGTAAATGAAAATTTTTAATTAAAAAACCTTGTTTTAAATCTCAAAATTATAAATTAGTACGAGTTGTCCCAATTTGTATGATTTACTTTCCTATTTAGTCGGTCCAAAAAAAATAACACATTTCTTTATTATTCCTAATAAAATGATTTATAGTCACACAAATTTCTATCATTTAAAGTTTTAAAAATCTTCATTTCTTTCTTGAACTCTGTATCGAGTCAAACTAACTCACCTAAAATGAAAATGGAATTCACGTGAATCAATGAAATTCTAGATATTCGCCCGTTACTTTTTCCCTTTCTTATTTTGAAGTCTAAACCCTACGAATACTAATCCGCCAGAAAGAAGAATTCTTGTCTATTATTTAAGTATATATATTCAACAAGATTAGGTGATGATGCAATCTTTGGTTCACGAGTCGTGGCGATTAATTTTGTATTAATCTAAGCTACTTGTTTAGTATTATCTCATAGTCATATAGGATAGAGCCTAATTTAATTAATCGACGAAACAAGAGGAGAATGAATTCTTGTGGCAAAATGATTAATTTAAAATTCAATTATAGTTGGTATTAGTTGCCCATAGGAAGTTAATGGAGAAGGGACAAGGTGGGTCCCTCCAAGCCGCAAATTCATCCCAAAAAAGTGCTTGTATGCATGTGAAGGCCGTATTAAAGGACCAAAAAAAACTCAACAATTTGGGATGTATTGATATAATAATATACTTTGTTACAACCACATGTTTAAATCACAAAATTAAAGGATATTTTGTTATATTTGTTATATTTTTAATATAAAATTAGAAAATTTTAATTTTATTTTTATTTTTAAAATTTTATATTAAGTTAAAATAGACTAAACAAATTAAAACGATGAGGGGATATATGTGAGGAACTTTAACTAAATTGTATATCTCCTTTAATCTAATAGTGGCACAATACCATATAGTTAACTAACTATAATTAAGAGTTTGAAAATGAAAGTATTAATAGTATGACGTTTCGATCATTTTAATTTCACGAAGATAAAATCATAGATTAGTTAATACATAATACAAAAAAATGAGATTAACTAGCTAATTGAGATTGAAACTTAGTTATTGTTGTTACACTGACATTAGCTATTTAGCTTCGAGTATCTAACAAGAGTTAGAAAAAGTGCTTGTTAGTATAAAGATAACAATGAAATTTAGAGAATATTTAGTTTTTATTAATTCCTAGTTCGCTTTAAAAGATTAAACATCTAATAATGTAAAACGGCTAGAAAATAATTTGGAATTGCAACTTAATTGACTAATTGAACACCACCAAAAGAGTAGTGAAGTGGATGAGACTGTTTTTTTTCTTTAGTAAAGATTTCAAATTGAGCTTTGAGTATGGAAAAATCTTGGTATAAAAAAAAAGACTGATTGAACAAATGTTGTCAGCAAATAGCGAAATTTTTAACCTCAACGAATTAATTACCTATTTTTCTTTTCTTTTTTTGGCAGTGACAGTATAGATGGTGAGGTTGAGATGACAAATCACAAAGATGGTTCAATTTGAGAAATTTGGTATATATTGAAGGGACAAAAAACACAAGTGTATATATATATGACAAGGGCTATTCAGTTTCACTATGGGACCAACAGGCAACAAACAAAGTTTTCCTTCGAAAGCAGGGATATTTAACAATTTAGACATGACCCCAATGTTGCTTCTGATTAAGAAAATTCTTATAATTAATCATTTGTCAACCTACTAGGTAACAATCTTGATAAGATGTGACATCCTGAATCTCCTTATTCATGCATCCTAAAATCAATATGAACTTGGGAAAAGACTAATTTTTGTTGGAAATTTTAAACAGTTTAGTTGGTTGACTATTTGAACATCCACTTTGTTAGTGAGAGTTTGATTTCTCATCTCGTAATCCTCTTCCTCACTTTTTTTTTAAAATGTTATTATTTGCTTAATTAGAAAGGTCATCGATACAAGCAGAAGAAAGTGTATACGCGGCCTTACTAATCCTGTCTTTTGAAGGTCTTAGTAGTTTTTGATGAAAAGATAGATATCATATGTTTATATTTCAGCCTAATGTGGCTAGAGACAAGGTTGTAGGGATCATGTTCAACAATTCAAGTACTCTAAGTAGCTTCTTTTTTTTTGTCCACAATCCTCACTCTCTCCCGTGAACTTTGTAGATGAGGCTTTAATTGCCCCTTTTTTCCTCTTGAAGTCTTGATATGTGGTTTTCACATTCATGTCCTAAGATAATAAAACATCACATGTCACTAGGAAAATATTTTGCTCTTTGCTTAACCAAGAATAAATGTGTGATCTTCTTATTATATTTTGTTCTCGAGGCATTTATATATGTGAATTGTGATCTACTTATTCAACTTTTCACCAACTACTTTACACGCATTAATGTCACTATTTTCCCACCTTTTATCAATATCATCAGTCATCAACTTAGATTTCCACATAAGATAACTATTTCAATAAAAGTAATAAAAATTTAATATATATGTACAAAAAGTAATATTTTATACATTTATACATTTGTTCAACTTGAATAGTCCTAGAGATTTAATTTCTAATGGTCCCCTTTTCATTTAATGAAACCTGGAAATCGTACTAACAGTTTGCCCTCTTATACAATTCTGACACTTCAACTAACTCTGACACCCACCAATCTGATCTATCAATTCATCATATAGTAGTACACTACCTAGCAACAACTCTTCAAGCTCAAGATATACGGGTAGACTTTAGACGTGGTGAATTCTGAATTGAGAAAATGTATATCCAACTATGTATATGCTTGTATTTTGCACATATTATATAATTACTACCTCAAAATACTGAATTCTACCAAATTCAATAACCTGTGGTTGGATCTGCCACTGCACACTACCTCACAGATGCCATATACTCAATTGTGAATGCAAGATACGGCCAGTGCTGGAGCTAGGTACTGCCAAGGGGTTCATCTGAATCTCCTTTAGATATATATCGTAGATGTTGAATTCTTTGACTTCTTCGTGTGTTTACTTATTCATATTTTGAACCCCTTGGTAAAAATCCTCGCTCCACTAAAAGATGCTTGTTTCATTAAATTGTACTAACTGAGTAACAAAAACAACAAAGAGTACCTTCCTGAATCACCTCTATAAACAATTCAAATATGAATTTAGAAGAGGCTCGTGTATTAACAATACTATTTGAGTATTACTATTATACATGAGGTCCCATGTCTCATGGCATATTATACAAGCAAAAAGTTAGTTAAAAAAGGTGAAAAACAAATTCTCTTGAGCTCCTCCTTCACCATATTCAAAAGAACTAGCAAAGACTAGCTCTATGGAAACTATATGAGAGAGAGACCACTTATTACAATGACCAAATAGAAACTGCAGTCTATGAAGATTGCGCGAATTGTCTGATAAAGAACCAAACCATATTCCAATATCGATAGAGCTCCATCCCAATTATGTCCGAAATCCTTCACTCGTTCTGTGTCTTTCGCCCTTTCTTCATCAGGAACTACTTCCTTGCGAACTATTCGTGCAATCACTATTGTAAAATCAGTTAGCAACAATATGTAAAGTGGCCTTGAGGCAACAAAGCTATTTGACCTCGCTATACTAAGTGGGATATGGGCATAAGACAGGACAACTAATAACGAAATCATGACAGAACAAATTACTCGTTTATTCTCGGAAATCAGAATGCAAGAATTGATATCTCTAAGAGAAAATAAATGAAGGAAACTATCGCGTTGTCTTGGAAGCACATTAACATTTTCTGATGCTTTAGCCTCTGGTTTTGTTAGTGATGATTTTACTTCGTTCTTAATATTTGCAGGTATAACCCCCCCTTTAACTCCAATTTCTTCATCAGAATTTTGCATTTGAGATATTTCTCCGGTTTGTAAACCAGAAATATTCGGTTGAGAAATTTCATTAATGTCATGATCCTGCGGCACCAAATTACCTATATTCAAATAATAAAAACAAAAAGAAGATGAATTTCAGCAAAAGAAAGCAAATTTCCATGATCCTGCATTTTCATGATAAGAATGAAAAAGGTTATTACATTACCTGATGATAAATGTGAATGATGAGTCTCCATTACATTTTTTCTTCTTTCTTGTTTTTTCATTTACCAAACATCTTTTTATCTTCATCTGGCCTTTCAATCCTTAATAGAAAATTTAGAAACATGAAAATTAGACCCTTCTTTCTCTGTGCTGCGTGTCGTGTTCTCCGGGTATACCTCCTCTACGACGAGTTGCAGGCTTGTTTCACATTGGGCCGATTTCTCTCTTAGTTAGGGCCCAATAAAATGGCGTAGCTGTATAAATAGACAATGCCGCAACAATACATTATTCTTTTTGTTTTTCTTTGACTGCTTTCTTAGGGTCCGTTTGGACAATACGTTATGCAATATAAAATAATGATATGAAATCAGATTAATATGAAGTTGAAGTTTTGTTTGGACATGCAATTTAAATTTCTCAAATTGAACAATATTTTTACTTTAGATAGAAGTGATCGTTGACTTAACTGTAAAATTGCTATGTGTGATCAAGAAATCACAAGTTTAAGTTTGAAATCCCAAATCATTTTTTTTTTGTTGAGAATTTGAAATTTATGATCCCAAATTACATTTTCAAACGTTAATTTGAATCATGATTTTATATTACATGTACAAATGCAAGCTCAGTATTGAAGGTTCCGGTTGCAGTAAACGTCTCAAAGCTAGACTTGAAGCATGCTTCAAGTGGGAATTGTCTCATCCATCTGAACAGGACAACTGAATGAATGCCGCTGACCAGTGTGACTGGTCGATTAGTGGCCATGATTAAGACGCACATAAACCGAGCTATTCACGGGAAAAAAGGTCAGAGGGCCATATGGGAATCGTGGCCATCAACAAGCACTATGTCTTCCTTATTATAGGGATAATTGAAAGGAAGCATAGTGAATATTGAAACTCTTACTTGACTACGGTGGGCAGGTTGTTGTATTCACAAGTGGATGGCGCTTGGACATACAGAGGGAATGGGTGATTCATCGAGCTGAAACTCTGGTTCCGGAGGATCCAACTACAGGAGAACCAGGAACGGAGGGCTTTCCCCCCCTTCCGCCCGACTCTTTGGTCTTAAGAATGCTGGTTTTAAGAATGAGTCATTGCCCTTAGGAGTGCTCAGTTGTGGGCTTGTAGCGACTGAATCTTGTTTTCGATAGAGCACCATTGATTGGTCTATTGGCAAAGGAAACCCGGGAATTAAAGATTTTGTTCTGTCCTCCGGACATTTATTATGCTGTCACTACTGCTTGTCAATTTGAATTGCATCAAAGCTCTCGTTCGAACTTCATATATGAGAATTCTAAATAAGAACTCGAGACTTGAAATGAATCCAAGTGGAGGTTCTTTGAGAAATTCCGCGATAAAGCTGCTAGTACCAGGTGAACTCATATTGGCCAAAGTGGAAGAGAAGAAAATGGTAGAGAGATTCGGCATGGTGCTCACTGAACCTCCGTAATATTTAACAAGTCGAGTCTTATGTCGGTCATATAGAACACCAACACATAAAAAAAAGGGCTGAAGAAACCAGTCCATGACTTGACATCGGTAGAATGCTACCTACCATTTATGATTTTATATTACATGTACAAATGCAAGCTTAGTATTTCTATACGGCTACCATTAGCTATCTGGGTAACATACAAAAATATTAAATTTTGGAAACTTTTAGGAGTCGTTTATATGTAGACTAAATTATATGAGAATTTAAAGTCATGAAATTATGATTCATGGATTAATTTATCTCAAATGAAAATAGGATAAAATAATCTCATATTAGATGGGATAAGACCATTTCCAACCCCCCTTTATTTTATTCCATAAACTCGATAAAATAGAGATCACATACTCCAGCCACTCTTTAAAAAATTCTTTAAACTCTATGTATAGAGAGGTGAAGAGTAATTCTCCAAATTTGGAGAAATACTATTCATACGCTCTATTTCACTTTTTGAAAATTTTAATATTATTTATATTATATAATATTGTAATTAACATATATAAATCGTACAAAATCATTAACTAAGTCTCTAATGTTTGTAATTATTTTCTAATGTATTATATTTATTTTATAATTTTGTTAATTTATGTAAAAAGACTATTTAAGATATAAGTTACATAGTTTTTATTATAATTTATAATTTTATTTAAAAAATAACCATCACAAAAATGAAAAATGCACGTATAAAATCGACTAATTAAATCAAAAACATCTAAATTTATCATTGAAAAGTATACTACTTTCATCCCGAATTAACAATCTTTCTATTTTAATTTTATTTTTAAAATATTCGTCACTTTAAATGTGTAATTTAAAATTATATTTTTTTTTACTATGAAGAATGCACAAAATTTAACATAAGTCAAACAATCTAAATTTAAATATTTGGATACAAAATGAAATTGTTAAAACATTACATGAAGATTTTGAAAAGAATAAGAATTATATAGGGTGATATTTCAAAAAAGAAAAAAAATCATTTTTATGAAATAAGAAAATAAAAAGAATAATATAATATTGAAGATTTTTTAAAAAAAGTAAAATAGAAAATTGGTTGTCTCCAAATATAGAAATTCTTTATATTTTGAGACTAAAATAAAATATTTCAGAAATAAATTTGATATTAAATTTATACCATATTTAACAGACAAATAGTTTTAACCGTCAATTACATGTTATATAAATCTAATATCAAACTTAAATTCTAAAATATTTCACTATCTACCGTACCCAAACGAGCCGTCTTGTTTTCAAGTTCAAGAGAGGTTTATCAACGTGAAAGGGTTTAGGGTCGGTAAATCCCCAATTCGCTTCAAGCTAATTTTGGAGGATAAAATTAATTAAGAAAAATGGCGGAATCGAATAGAGAAAACCTTGATGGAGAAGGATCATGGATGCCGTTACCAGAGTGGCAAAAACCTCAGCTCGATGTGACTATTGTGAAATTTTATATAATAATAATAAGCCATCTAATCCGGGAACGTTGCTTCTGGCACTGTCGAAGATGAAACAAGCAAAACGTGAAGGACGACCTGTGACTAATACTGTTGTAATGCATGACGGGGAAGAAGTTGATCTAGATCCTGTTGAAGATGGAGAAGAGAGAGAGGATGAGACTCGAACCAGAACCAGAAAAAACTGGAAAACCTAGTCTGGAACGCATTGCCTTACAATTCGACAAGGCGAAGCAAGAAAGAAGCGAACAAGGATGTGAGAATGTGCAACAAGACAAGTGGGAAGCATTCATCCTTGAGACGAAACGAACTCAAGAAAAACTAGCACAAGTAAAAGGAGAAGAAAAACATGTGATTGTGCCACCGGAAAAGAGGCAATTTGAACAAGGAAAGTGCATCAAAGGGATACCTTTAGACCCCTATTGCAATTGTTCTCCACTCTCATACTCTGGATTCAATAAACTCACGCTTGCTACTCCCATGTATGCTGTGGAGGAGTTTGCCGATCATTATGTCCCTATTTGGCTCCATTACCTCAGTCAGCTTCGTCAAACCCATGTTTGCTTCCTTTCTATTCTCCTTTTATTTATTTCTGTTTCTTGTGTAGCTTCATTTATCTTTTAGTAATTGCTAACTAATTTTGTACGTATCAATTTCCTTGCTAATCAATCTTGTAGGCGCAATAATAATTTCATGTGGTCACGTCAAATTTATCAAAGTTGAACCAATCTATTTCACTAATTATGTTCATATATGTATTGGAGGCTAAAGTGTTGATCCTAAGTCTACCTAGGAATTTTTTTGGTTCCCTTTGGCATTAAACCTTTGATTCCCGTGCTGTCCCCTCCATGAGCTCCAATTTGATGTTCCATTATGATCCCCTCTTTCTTTCAGTTTGTATAGTTTCATCCCTGTTGGCTTGTTTTACAGTGTTTTGACATTGATGTCCATCCCGGTTCGTCTTTTGGTGCTGGAATATCAGTATATGATTTCAATCAGGGGCGAATTTATGTATTAAATTTGGGTCACTGGAACCCGTGATCATCCAACTAAACTCGATATATTACTTATATAATTATTAAAGAATATATTAAATATTAGTTAGTGGAACCCATTCTCAAAATGGGTAGATGGTTCACTGGTCTGAGTGCAAGTTTTCAGCCCTAAGGTCTCTGGTTCGTCCCAGCCAGCACCATTTTGCTTCAAAATTTTTATATTAATTAAAAAAATGTTTTTTGAAAAAAAAAAAAAAAAACCTACTCTAAAAGCTCTAAAGTCAAAAAACTCAAAAGGTTTTCTTCCTACCCACTTTCCAAGCTCCAGCCAGACCCGTCTTTAAAGCAATGGTGCATCCGTTCTTTTGAAATCCTGGATTCGCCTCTGATTTCAATGAATATGCTGAGTTAATGATGGAACTGGCTAACCACGCCATTCAGGAATATAATGAGAGAGAGTGCAATGTATGCTCCAGACTTTATTTTTTTTGCGGCGTGGTTTCCTCTACAAGTGATAATTAGTAACTCTCCTTGCAGGTTTTCAAGTACAAGGTTTTGAAGATTGAGAAAGTGAATTTTACTGTGACAGATTACTTTGAATATTGGATGACTGTGAAAGTCAGAAATCTCACTCTTGTTACTCCTATCGAGACTTTTCAAATTCATGCCAGTAAAAGGTGTCGCGATGGTGGTGAAAAAGTAATCTATTGTTGTCAGCCTAAGGGAGAGGTAAACACCTAATAAGGGTTACATTTTTCTTTCTATGAACAATGCACTTACTTGATAACTAACTTTAATTTTGATTTGTTTCTCTGAACTAATTTACAGGCAGTTGTTGGTTTGGCAAATTGTGATCTTTGTCTTCGTAAGCTGCGCAGAAAGGCGTGTCAAGGAGAAAAGGAAAAGGCACTTGAAGAAGTATAGTTACATAATTTGGACCATTTGAGATTTCATCATTATGGTTTTAAATTATGTAACTTTGGTCTTGATTGAGATTTTATCATTTGTACTTTAAATGCATTACTTTAACAGATCAGACCCCTTTGTTAATTGAAGTATCTAAAATATTATCCGTTGGACTATGGTTTTTTTAGATTTAGTTAGTGCTTCTTGAGAACATCTCAATCACTGTAGTTTACTTTGAGAAATGATTTGTCATCTTAGTTAATAGATGTATTTGATATTCTAAAGCTGGGAATGAAAAAGTTTATGCGGCATCTTTCTTTAGCCAGAATTCGTATATAAGTATCTTTTTCTGGTTTTTTTGAGGCCTTGTCTTTCTATGCTGTTTAACCCTTGTATGTATGACGTAGTACCTACATTTAACAAGTATGTAATTAAAGGAAAAATTGATTTCCTAGTACCTAATATATTTGGCTCTATGCCTTTGCCCTGAGCTTGAAGAAATTGAAGATCTTCTGGAATTACCCAGTGATGGTGAAAAGCATTTGCAGAGCTGCACGACCTTCAACTATCCCCTCCCTTAGGTCCCTTCCCTTTTTAGCTAAAGCTGGTCCTGCTGTCCTGGTCTCCATTGGGACTAGTATACCCCGCATGGTTGCTAATGAAGTAAAGATAAAGCCAAATTCATCACCTCAAACCATTTCAATGATCATAAAAGCTCTGATTTTTTCCTTTCCTTGTGCTAATCTTTGGCTGGAAAGATTAAGACGTAGCATTAATATTGTTATCTCCTGTATTCTGATTAGCAAATCAGAAATAATAAAAGATGAAAAGAAAAAGAAAAGAACTATCCGAGTCCACAGAACCCACTGTGTGTCCTTAAGAAATTTAATCCCCTCAAGCACCCGAGGTTGTAGATTAATTCCTCCCAAGATAAAACGGATTTAACCATTAGAGAAGTAGCGGTACCTCAAACTTCGATAATTTCAACGAACTCAAAAAGACAGCAACGAATCACACATAGACTTTGTTTTGTTTTGTAAGAAAATATATACAAAAGAAGGAAAAATTCCATTCTTAAAAATGAGAGAAAATCTCTTTATTGATAGCCAACAAAGGGTAATATGAAAAGGTATTAATTGTGCCTTATTGGAAAGGTCACAACTCTTTGGAAAAGGGACAACCTTTCATGAAAGGTCACAACCCTTTGGAAAAGGCACAACCTTTCAAACAGTCACAACCCTTTAGAAAAGACACAACCTTGCATAAAGGTCACAACCCTTCGATAAAGTCACAACCCTTCGAGAGAGTTACAACTCTTCATTTCCTATTCACACCTTCAAACCCGAACAATCCCCCATATGAATAGGGAATGGCTATTGTTAAAACATATGCATGAAAAATTGTGTGATTCGTAAGTAAGGATTGATTGCATCTGGATAAGTGGGTTTCCCTTTGAACTTTCCATAGTGAACATATATCGGATATACTCGGTCAATCGGTAGATTTGTTATCTTTGAACCATCGAGCTTTTGTGTATACCTAGACAACATAAGTCACATAATCAAACCTTGAACTGATTTTAGTTCTCATTATTTTGTTCGTTTCAGCCATGAACACATCTTGGTTTATAAGTGCATAGAGAACTAGCCTTACCGGATTCTCCTTGAAGCGGCTTACACTTCACACTTACATAGGTGATTTCTAAATGTGTTATCCCGTAGATACACCATTTGATATACCCTATATCAAACTTAGAAACCATTAAAAAGTCCTAATGCCTTTATCCTGGTTACTGAACATTGTCTCATCATGAGAATGGATCATAAAACAATTTTTGACAATGTTGAACCGTCATTAATGACTTTGTTTGATCTCCTTGAACTTAGATCTTGGGATCTCCAGTCTTCTAGGTAGAGTTATCGCCACAATGACTTGTCCTCCGCCATAGTCCTATTCCCTTTGATAATCTATCAACTCCCTCTCTAGTTAAGCCTTTTGTAAGTGGATCCGGCACATTATCCTTTGACTTTACATAGTCAATTGTGATAATTCTACTAGAGAGTAGTTCTCTAACGATATTATGTCTACGTCATATATGACGAGACCTTTCGTTATACATCATGCTTCATGCCCTACCTATAGAAATTTAACTCTCTAAGTGTATGCATACTGGTGCTAAAGGTTTGAGCCAAAAAAGAATATCTTTCAAGTAATTCCGGAGTCATTCAACTTCTTCACCAGCCTTATTTAGAATGATAAACTCAAATTTCATAGTAGAGTGAGCGATACATTTCTATTTGGAAGATTTCCAAGAAACTGCTCCTCCACCAAGAGTAACTACATATCCACTCGTGAATTTTACTTCATTTGACCTGGTGATTCAATTTGCAACACTATATTCTTCCAATACTATTGAATATTAGTTATAATGCAAAGCATAGTTTTTTAAGTATGTTTTAAATATTCTAAAACTCTTTTCATTGTCATCCAATAAGTTTGATTGAGATTACTCGTGAACCGACTCAGTTTACTAATAGCACATGCTATATCTGATCGCGTACACTTCATGATATATATCATACTTCTCAATACTCTAGCATAATTCAATTGTGAATCACTTTCTCCTTCTTTCTTTTGAAGTACAAAGCTCGCATTTATTGGAGTCTTGACAATATTGAAATCCAAATACTTGAACTTGTAAAGTACCTTTTCAATCACATCAGCAACTTCAATGTCTTTCATATCGTAGTTACTTTCTAGCATATGCTTAGTAGCATTTATGTCAGAAATGTCTCTTTTGATGATCAACATGTCATCAACATAAAATCAAACAGTGACCTTGTGATTTGGAGTGTCTTTAATATAAAAACATTTATCACATTCATTAATCTTGAATCCATTTGCCAACATGGTTTGGTCAAATTTTTCATGTCATTGTTTAGGTGCTTGTTTTTAGTCCATAAAGTGACTTAACAAGTTTACACACTTTCTTTTTCTTTACCAGGAACCACAAAGCCCTCGGGTTGTTCCATGTAAATTTCTTCCTCCAATTCTCCATTTCAGAAAGTTGTTTTAATATCCATTTGATGAATTTGAAGGCCATATATCACAACTAGCGCTATTAGCATCTGAATTGATGTAATCCTAGTTAGTGGCTATTATGTGTCAAAATAATCAATGCTTTCTTATTGTCTAAAGCCTATGACAGCAAGCCTTGCTTTGGATTTGTCAATAGTTCCATCAACTTTCTTTTCCTTTTGTAGATCCACTTTGAACCCAAAGATCTATTTTCTGGAGGAAGATCAACCAACTCCCAAGTATGATTGCTCAAGATTGGGACTCATTTTCAAGAAGAAATGTTACAAAATCAAACCCAAAGGAAGTAGATGTCCTTTGACATTTACTACGCCTCTGAATCTCTCTATTAAGTACATTCTCCTTTGGTTCTTTTCAAGGTCGTTTAGACCCTTCACTTGACTATCCGACTGTTCGGACTTATGAACCATAAATCGACACGCTTTACTATTTGTAGCATGTCCAATGAATATACAATCCACAGTATTATGTCCTATTTTGATCTTATTGGGAATAGGAACTTGGACTTTGACTAAACACCCCCACACTTTGAAATATTTCAAGTTGGATTTTCTTTCTTTCCATTTCTCATATGGAATAAATTGTGTCTTGAGAATTGTTAGATCACTCTCTTTCAAGAGTTATTGCATGCATATACTTTAAGGGGCGATAAACAATTCTCTATCCTGAACAAACAAAACTTTTTGTTGCTCCCTTTCTGAACAGACAAAACCTTTTGTTGCTCCCTTTCTGAACATACAAAACTTTTTTTTTGTTGCTCCCTTTCTGAACATACAAAACTTTACTTATAAGTAGGACATTCAACATTTCCTTCAAAGTTCGATTTTTTCCTGTCAGCAATTTCATTAGATTAAGATGAGTATGTGCAGTAATTTGACGGATGATTCCATTTTTCAAATATATTTCTGCAAAAGAATATTCATATTCTCCACATCTACCTCTTTTAATCATGACGATCTTTTTATCCAACTGATTTTCAATTTCAGTTTAATATTGCCCAGATGTTTTTATTGCTTCATCCTTACCATTCAGCAAATAAACATAACAGTACCTAGCGCAATTGTCAATGAAAGTTATAAAATACTTTTTCCCACCACGAGATGGTGTTGACTTCATATCAAAAAATATCAGCGTGAATCAATACTAAGGAATTAAAATTCTTTTCAACAAATTTATAAGAATGTCTAGCATTCTTAAATTCAACACAAACTTGACATTTTTATTTATTGCACTCAAAATTAGGCAAACCTTCTAAGTTGATCAGTTTTCGCAAGGTCTTGTAATTGACATGTCTCAAGCCTTCATGTCAAGAATAGCTTGACTCAAGCAAGTAAAAACAAACAGAAATATTTAGTTTGAAAAGATCCTCTGTGAGGTAACTTTTTCTCACAAATATTTTGTTCTTTACTTTTTATAACTTTGTCCCATACAAACATTGTTTAGAGTCAGCACCTTGCCAGATGTCCTTTTCAGAAGAAACTTTTCATAACCTTCAATTTGGTTATTGCCTAGTTACCCATGAACAGTCTCATTGGGTCTAAAAAGAGCATACGACCCAAATGTTTCTTTTACAACACAAATATGACTGATCACCTTTCACCAATTTTCATGTCTATACAGATAGTTGTATTCTAATAGACATATATTCATAAAAAATCACAACATTTTAAGTGACACTTTTTCATCAAAGAACACAATTCTTTTGAACAAGTATATATATAATTTGGTGGTTTATACTAGTCATTATACCATATACTAGTAAAGAGAGACTAAACGACCACAATATCAAATATACTTCAAGAATTTTGTGGGTCTAACATAATACAAGAATGTCATTGAATTTCATATCTTGTACTTTCAAATTTAAATTAGACACTAAGTCTAATTTTGTCTTTATCACAAGTAAAGAACCCCCCACATTTTTAATATGATCTCAAAAATATTTTTCAAGTATTTGAAATTATTTTTCACATATTTTTTTTTCCTGCATTCAAATTGTATACCATCAAAATACACATTGGCAATATAAAACATTTTTTTTTGAAGATTTAATCCATAGAAACATCCATTGCATGCACAAAAATCTCTAATTTTATGTCACTAGTGTTTTTTTCCTTTCTGTCACAATTAGACAGATCACTTAGTATTTAGAATACTAACAATAAAGATTCAATCTTTATACAACTTGTGTTTCTAGTTTAACGATGAAGTTTTTATACTCTTCAAATCGTTTAAGCCTTAATACTCCTAACGAAGTTTTTAAACTCTTCAAGTCGGAATATTCATTCAAACAGAGTGTTTAATAAATTGGTGTATCCTTCAAACCAAATGCACAATCTGATTTATTCGGTGAAGTTCTTATATTCTTCAAACCAAAGGAGAAAAAAAAACAGAAGATTTTAGTCTCCAAAAATCAGACACAATCAAATTTCACATGGAGTAGAAAACTACAAAAGTTTTTTTTTCCTCCTCCAAACAGAATACATATATTTTGAGATCATCACATAATGAACATCTGTCCTAACATTTATGAAATAAATCTCATAACTTATAAAGGATACAAAAAAGAAATACTCAAGGGAAAATAAAGATAAAACCTGATTTTTACTCTCATTGAATCATATTTTATCTGTGAGCAAGGATTCCATGCAAGTCACCTTTCTTGCTAATTTTTTCCTTTCCCAGTTTCCATCATATTCCAATTTTCCTCAGAAAGCATTGAATTCAAAGAGAAACTAAACTCATGTTCAAATATTGTTAGGAGACAACATCTGTTCATTTACTTTTTCTCATAGTTATATAAACCCAAAACTATAGAAAAAATAATTAAAGTGCACATCTTGGCCTTTATGCACAAAATAACTTTTCTCATTGAAAAGAAAACTGAAGGGGTGCAATACTTGAATGCACTTGGGAAGAAAATAAAAATAATCTTACCAATCCAAGGAAAACTTATTATAGAAAATATACCCAAACATATTAAAGTAGTACTAGTTCATTACAAATCTCTTTTATCATATAATAAAATAATTCTCTTTCTCTTTTTTTCCTTTTTTTTCCCAACGAAAAGAACACAGAAAATAAAAGTAATTTCCTTACCATAGAAAATACCATCAATAAATTAAATTTCTTAAGCTTGTTATCTCCTGTATTCTGATTAGCAAACCAGAAATAATAAAAGATGAAAAGAAAAAGAAAAGAATTATCCGAGTCCACATAACTCACTGTGTGTCCTTAAGAAATTTAATCCCCTCAAGTACCCGAGGTTGTAGATTAATTCCTTCCAAGATAAAACGGATTTAACCATTAGAGAAGTAGCGGTACCTCAAACTTCGATAATTTCAACGAACTCAAAAAGACAGCAACGAATCTCACATAGACTCTATTTTGTTTTGTAAGAAAATATATGCAAAAGAAGGAAAAATTCCATTTTTAAAAATGAGAGAAAATCTCTCTATTTATAGCCAACAAAGGGTAGTATGAAAAGGTATTAATTGTGCCTTATCGGAAAGGTCACAACTCTTTGGAAAAGGGACAACCTTTCATGAAAGGTCACAACCCTTTGGAAAAGGCACAACCTTTCAAACGGTCACAACCCTTTAGAAAAGACACAATCTTTCGTAAAAGTCACAACCCTTCGGTAAAGTCACAACCTTTCAGGAGAGTCACAACTCTTCATTTCCTATTCACACCTTCAAACCCCAACAAATATCATGTCCAGGAATAATTCCACAAATTGATAGCATATTATTGGATAAGCTGATATGTATAGTTGTAATATACATTTCAATGAATTCCCGAGGGTGCTTACAACTTTCTTCTTCTAACTTCAGCTGTAATATACTCTGGTTGACGTTACGGTTGTGCTTAGCTTTACAGGAGATCGATTTCCATTAGTAAATTACTAGTTTAATTTTTGTTTTTTGTTTGAATAGTACTGCTAGAGAAATCACCGTTGTTTAGCTTACATTTTGTTTTAGTTTCATAATTCTAGCTAACCAACGTGTAAACCCAAATGAATCTTTCTACATTTCCTTTTCCCCTCTATGAAGTCTCTTTCTTACTTGCAAACATGCTTCATTTTTCTTTTTTTGAGCTGCGGGTGTATCGGATACAACCTCTCTACCCCACAAAGGCAGAAGTATGGTTTTTGTAAATCCTACCCTCCCCAAACCCACTTGTGGGATTATTACTGGGTGATGTTATTATTGTGTGTAAAAATAAACAATTATATATCAGATATCCCCGAATGGATGGAGGATTCATGGGCGAGAACTGAAATAGATTGCAGCTGCCCTGCTGATATACTCCAGTTTTAGTAGGGATTTTGCAGTGTACTCGTCTTCTTAGTGGCAACAAAAATGATAAGCAAGCTTGCAAGAACAGCATAGACCATAGTATTAAGCTTGGCTCACATAGATTAGGGTGGTAGGCATAATGTCTTTCTTTGTGGGATATAAAGGATCCCAAAACTTTAGAACTGAATTTTGGATCCTTGAGATTGAGAACAAACACTCATAGTTGTCACGAGCTAAGAACTAGTATTCTTACTTTAAAGAGTTTGAACGATAGCATATAACACAATAGGTTCTTTTACCTTAAAAAAATAACAAGATAGGCAACAATTGAAGAGTCGCATGTGGGCACCCAAGGGTGTGGCCTAGTGGTCAATGAAGTGGATTAAGAACCATGAAGTCTTAGGTTCAAATTCTAGTGGAGAAAGACAAACAACACTTGATGGCGTTAGTCTTAATGTAAATAATCCAAGATGCATTGCTTTTAAGTCTCCCAGTTCAGCAGCCTAGGATGACTTAAAATTTCACATCATGTTTATTGATGTATTACCTTTTTTTTGATACTATTGGTGAGATACCAATATTGCTAAAATTTCTCTTGATTGTTACTCCTTTATTTCATATGTTCGATGTCCTACTTTACTTCATGATCTATTAGGGCTGAGAGCTCTACCAGCTTTGGAATGTCTAGGTAGTACTTTTTCTTTACCATTGAAATTCTTCTGTAATGCCAACATGCAGTTTTATTTCATAAAACAACCTACCAATATTTTGTTCAACTTTTCTATTTTATGCACCTTCCGGGGTTTAGATATCCTAGTATTCAGATTGCATTCTCAAAATGTTGGCCTTAACCACAAGAAAGTAATTGTCTTCCAAATAATTCCAATTTTCTTGCCTATCCAGTGCAAAATCTTTGCAGACTTCACAGTTTATATTAACATAGCCTTTTCTGCTCTTACATTCACTTCAGTCTGCGACATACAAAATAAAATGCTTTCTGCTTCTTTCAGGTTTTGTCTGACAGCTGTATACTTCTTTACTATTCAGTACTTCAATCAATTTGAGATGCTTTGTTTCTTTTTCATTTGTCCAGATTTTTGGCCCTTAATTGTGATTTGCTGTCTTCTGCAGGTATTTGGCCTTTACTTCATGCAATCCTACATTGGAATCTTCTATCATGCTTTATTGCATCGCAATATTATGACACTTCGCCAAGTTCTCATTCAATCCTCTAATTATATCAGAGGTGATTGGGGATTGTTTCTGATTTCTTTCACATGTTCCATCTGAATATTTATTAATGTATATTGTTACTGTTTCCCAGGTGCTGGAGAATATGTTGGAGAACTCTCTCCCATACTTAAAATACAGCTTTAAGAAATATAGAACTGTGGGGTAAGGCACTCTCTTCATTTTGGCTGGTGTGCACAGGATTTAATTGGAGAGCTGATTTACTGTTAGAGTGGAAAACCTAACCCCCAATGTGGAGGTAGAGAATATTATATATTGACAAAATATTATCTAAGTATTACATAAGTGGTACAGAAGAATAAGTAAATTACAATATGTGTACAAATAGGTTAAGTAACTCTAATACCCCCCTTCAAGCGAAACGGTGGTGGACGAAGGCCAAGCATTGCGCGGAAAGATTCAAACTGAGGCCGAGGAAGACTCTTGGTAAAGATGTCAGCCACCTGAAGCGTGGTCGGGACAAACTTAGTGTAGAGTTTACCAGACGACACAAGCTCCCGAATGAAGTGATAGTCCAGATCAATGTGTTTCGCCCTCTTATGAGACACAGGATTTTGTGTGAGAAAGAGTGCACTCCGATTGTCACATAGCAGCGTGGGGCGATCAGGAGGCAAGGCATGGAGTTCGCGAAGCAAGTGAGTGATCCATACAATTTCAGCCGCAGTATTCGCCATGGCTCGATACTCCGATTCACAACTGGAGCGGGAGACAGTCGGTTGTTTCTTAGCACTCCAGGATACTAAGTTTCCACCAAGGAAAATAGAGTAGCCATAAGTAGAACGGCGAGTTTCGAGACATCTGGCCCAATCAGCATCCGAGTAACCAAGAATAGAGACATTATGCGGCTTGGTGAACAACAGGCCATAGGCAAGTGTGCCTTTGACATACCGAAGAATGCGCTTGACACACTGGAAATGAAAAACAGTCGGTGTCTGTAAGAACTGACTAACCTGGTTCACTGCATAGGACAGATCCGGACGAGTAATGGTAAGGTACTGCAATGCTCCGACTAGAGACCGATAATGAGTTGGATCCTGAAAAGGATCACCAGCGGTGATGAAGGACTCATGAGGAGCTAAGGGGGTGTGCACAGGCTTAGAATCAAGCAAAGCAGCACGTTCAAGGATATCACGAGCATACTTGGATTGGCTGAGAAATAACCCATTATCAGTATAGGTCACTTCAAGACCAAGAAAATAATTGAGAGCTCCAAGATCTTTAATAGCAAACTCCTGGTGTAAACGAGAGATAAACGCAACCATGAGGTCAGTTCGGTTTCCAGTGAGGATTAAATCATCAACATAGACGAGCAGGTACATAATGCAGGAGGAGCGTTTGAAAACAAACAGAGATGTATCTGAGCGACTGCACGTAAAACCATTGTTGAGAAGGAAGGAACTTAATCGCTGAAACCAAGCACGCGGAGCCTGCTTGAGGCCGTATAACGCTTTGTTCAAGCGACACACATGATCAGGAAACCGAGGGTCTGCAAAGCCAGGGGGTTGTTCCATATGAACAACTTCATTCAGATGACCATGCAAGAAGGCATTTTTGACATCAAGCTGATGAAGCTTCCAATTGTTGATAACGGCAAGAGATAAGACAATTCGTACCGTAGAAGCCTTAACCACCGGACTAAAGGTGTGGGAATAATCTAAGCCAGGGATTTGAGTGAAGCCTTGAGCCACCAGTCGCGCTTTGAAACGTTCAACAGACCCGTCTGAGTTGTACTTAGTGCGAAAAACCCATTTGGAACCAACAACATTACTGGATTGCGGACGAGGCACCAAAGTCCACGTAGCATTTTGAGTTAGAGCGGACATTTCCTCATGCATTGCAGCCATCCACTGTGGGTGCTTAGCAGCCGACTTGAACCCTCTTGGTTCAGAAGAAGCAAATAAAGCGCTAAAGAGGCGATGAGTTTCAAGATGAGCTAAGTTGGCTTGATGTCGAGTGGAAGGTTTAAAAATGCCTGCCTTGGACCGAGTTACCATGGGATGAACTGCTGGAGTGGACACTGATGCAGGGAGCTGAGGTGGAGCCAAAGAATCACCTAAATCGGCAGCCATAGTCGGCAGAGATGGGGCAGCAGGTTGTTGCGAGGGAAGGCCGACCCGAGACGATGTGGAAGGAACAAGGACTGGCGGCACTGCAGCGGGTGAAACATCAGACGGAGCAGCATGTAATGGCTGGGATACTGCCGGGTTATCACTGTGAAAACCATCCAAACAAGGAGGACATAGAGAAGGCAAATGCGTTGAGGCTGGCGAAGACGAAGAACTAGTGATCACGGAGGATTCTGCCGGCATGGAAGACGGCTCCAAAAAGGTTGAGAGATGCAAGGAGTTTAAGTCCGTTGATGAAGTAACGCCCGAAAAAGGTAAAGAGTGCTCATCAAAACGAGCATGGCGAGTAACATAGATGCGAGACGTTGCCGGATCAAGACACCGATAACCTTTGTATTGAGAGCTATAACCGATGAAGATGCACGGAAGACTTCTTGGAGATAACTTGTGATTTGTATAGTCTCGAAGATATGGAAATACTCGGCAGCCATAGACCTTGAAGGTACGATAATTGGGCTTCTCAGAAAACAAGAGCTCAAAAGGAGACTTGTTGTTCAAAACCTTCGAAGGTAGACGATTGATGATATAAACAGCGGAGCTGAACGCATCTACCCAATAAGAGGTAGGAGCATTTGCATTAAAAAGCATGGCCAAACCAGTCTCCACGATGTGACGGTGTTTTCTCTCAACTCTGCCGTTTTGCTGGGGCGTATACGGACAAGATAACCTGTGAAAAGTGCCATTTTCTTCAAATAGTCGACGAGCAGTGTGATTAACAAACTCTGTGCCTCCATCACTTTGAAACACCTTAATTTTTTGAGAAAATTGAGTTTGCACAAACTTCATGAAAACAGACAAAACAGCAGCAAATCCAGACTTGGTTTTGAGAGGATAAAACCAAGTGAAGCGAGAGTAGTCATCAACAAAGGCCACATAATACCTATAGTTATCAGTAGATGTAATAGGCGCAGGGCCCCACAAATCACAATGTATTAAGTCCAAAGGATGCAAAGATCGTTTATTATTTAAATCAAATGACAAACGGTGTCCTTTAGAGAGTTGACAAGAAGAGCAAATGACTGGTTTGGGTAAAATAGAAGTAACAGACAAAGAACCTAACTTATGTAAAAGTAAAACAGTATCAAAGGCAACATGCCCTAAACGACTATGCCAAAGTTCATAAGATGCCTTCAAACTTGAATTTGTAGTAGCCGCCAAAGCTTGATGTTCATTATGCAAAACATATAGCCCATTCTCACATTTGCCTCGAGTTAGAACCTGTTTCGTTTTTCTGTCCTGAATCTGAAAAAACGATTTGGAGAACAAAACATCCACCGGATTATCATGTGTTAGTTTACTAATGGACAAAAGATTCTTGGCAAGATGTGGAACAACCAGAACATCACGCAAGTGCAGATTATTAGAAACAGTAGAGGAACCCGTATGAGTGATAGGAAGAGCAGTACCATTTCCAAATGTCACGTTAGCATTGCCGGAGTATGGAGAAGCATGAGGAACACTTGGTGAAGACGAAGTCATGTGATCAGTGGCCCCGGAATCAACATACCAATCAGGGGCAGCAGTAGTGACATGACATTGGGCATTGAACGCTTGAGCCAAGTTTGCGTCACGAGAGGCAGCTTGAGCGGCAAAGGTAGCAAGAGTGGGACAAGCACTTGCATAGTGGCCATCAGTACGACATAATTGGCAGTGAGGGGGCCTGCGGCCACGACCACGACCACCCGAACCACCACCGCCTTTGTTAGAGCGACCACGGCCGCTGACGAGAGAGGACTGCCGAGGCGACTGGGCAGTGAAGGCAGCAGGCAGCGAGGATGCGGCACCATGAAGGGATTTGAGAAAAAGTTCATGACTCTCCGCCTGTGAGAGTAAGTCGCGAAAGGTAGGCGCCGGTTTGGTGGCACGAATGGCAGTGGAGAAAGTCTCAAAAGAGGCTCCTAAGCCGCATAAAAACCAATGAAGTTTATCGATATCATCAACAGGCTGACCAATGGCAGCCAACTGATCACAAACGGATTTAAATTGACGACCAAATTCAGCAACAGATAATGAACCTTTGACCAATTGACGAAGTTGATCGCGTAGATTATGGACGCGTTCAACAGAAGAATTGCTATAGGCAGATTCAAGCGCAACCCAGATTTGGCGGGCTGTTGTGAGACCCAAAATTTCAGAGACCGCCTCTTCCGTAAGGGAAGAATTAAGGATAATGACAGCCCGTTGATCAATGGCAAGCCAGGCATCATAAAGAGGATTCAGAACCTCTTTGCCATCCGTAAGAAGAGACGATGGAGGAGCTACGGAGGACCCATCAACATGATCCAATAAGCGTTGATAAGAAAGTAGGGGCAGCATCTGATTTTTCCAATAGAGATAATTGGTGGAGGAGAGCTTAATTGTAATCATGTGTAAAACAGTGGCAATGGGAAGAGTGGCATCGCTGGTGGAGGAGGCAGCCATGATCGAATGGAGAAGAGGGGAGAGGAAAAGCGAAGGAAGAAGAAGAAGAGAGGAGGCAGCAGCGAGAGAGGAGCGGCGGCGGGAGGGTAGAAGTAGGAAAGATTAGGCTGATACCATGTTAGAGTGGAAAACCTAACCCCCAATGTGGAGGTAGAGAATATTATATATTGACAAAATATTATCTAAGTATTACATAAGTGGTACAGAAGAATAAGTAAATTACAATATGTGTACATATAGGTTAAGTAACTCTAATATTTACTCTGGTTTATTATTTGTTTTCTACTTTATGGTCCATCTGATATATATCCCTTTATGTGTAGAAACAAGAGAAAACTTGAGAAAGGAACGTCTTCGGAAAAGACCCAATACATGTCTAGAGTAGAAAAGGAGTACCTTAAACCTGATTATTCTGCTAGTATTGGAGAGGAGCTTGAAGACGGACTTTTTGATGGTAATCCATGATTTTCCTATTCTTGTTAATCTTATTGAACACCTTTATTAACATGTCCCTGTTTGAATTATTGCAACTGAGATTGTTTTAACACACCGGTAGCTATTTGAAACTCTTAATAATTGAGATTTTCTGGAATTGGCATGATCATGATGTTTGCTTGTGCATTTCCACTTGGTTTGGCCTTTGCTACTTTTGTACATAATGCATGCACCTGGCCTCCCTCTTTTGATTCAGTTCATTATTTTGTTTTTAATGAGTAATAATAAGGAGCCGTATTAAATTTTGCTTTTGCAGAATAACATCACTGAGATACGAACAGATGCACTGAAATTGCTTGCCATGTTAAGAAGGCTCATTCACGTCCTGATGCAACAATCAACATTGTAGTTCAAGATAAAACAGAACACGAGCAGTGATTTCATAGAGTTTAAGATGCATTTTTGTTTTTACCAACTAAAATTATGTTAAAAGTCATAAACTGTTCTCTCAGTTTTAATCCCAGATCACATATGCACATCAAAGGAAGCTGTAGTAATATCCATTATGTCAACATTGTGAGCTTTAGTAATATCCAATAACCCTAACATAATGTCAACATTGTGACAAACTGGTTCACCTTTTAACCTCAAATTTAAAAATTTCTTCATGAAGAATTCAGTGATTGAAACACATATCCCAAACTAAAACCAAAAAATACATATCCATAGAGTATAATTGTTAACGCAAAGATTAACAGGACAATAAGGTAGGTGAGGGTACAAGCACATATAACTTAAAGGATTCTACAATGTAAAACATCATGCTGGTATTAAGATTCGTTAGAATAATGTGTCATTGGAAATTTCAGCAAAAGGAAAGGAAAGGATTCTACAATGTAAAACATTATTCTGGTATTAAGATTCGTTAGAATAATGTATCATTGGAAATTTCAGCAAAAGGAAAGGAGTTTAAGATTCGTTAGAATAATGTATCATTGGAAATTTCAGCAAAAGGAAGAGTAATTTCCACAATAATCAAACCACACAAGTATTTTTTGTAGACTATGGAAGAAAACAGGATAAAATGCAGATGAAATATGTTTTCCGATTATGTTAATCCTAAATTATAAGGATCAGGCTAAACTTTCATTGTCATTAATAATTGACTCTAAATATATAAATTAACGACAATTAATAATAATAAACGAAATAAAAAATGAGCACCTTTAGCAAGGTACAATTGCATTTGTCAGAGGGCTTGTATTTCACTCAAATGCTTAAGATAGAAAATGAATACATCATCTAATTAACAACTTATCAGAAAAGCTCTAAAATAAGGCTACGTTCGATCTTGCCAAATCCCTTATATGCCCAACTTTTTCCCTATCTGTTCTGTATGGAATAGGCAAATAAGGCTACAATTGCATTTGTCAGAGGGTTTGTATTTCATTCAAATGCTTAAGATAAAAAATGAATACCTCATCTAATTAACAACTTATCAGAAAAACTCTAAAACAAGGCTACGTTCGATCTTGCCAAATCCCTTGTATGCCCACCTTTTTCCCCAGCTGTTTCGTATGGAAAATAGGCAAATATAATGAAACAACATATGTAGTGAAACACATATATACCCGTTAACACCACATTCAATGCCCATAGAATTTTTGATAATGTAATATATCTCGTCATGCCATAACCAATAATTATTATTGCATGTAGTAGCGGACACATAAATTTATCCAACCTTGGTTGCAGGGGCTCAATAGAATGGTTGGTCTAAAGCCAAAATTTAGAAAAGAGAGTTATGTTTATTTAATTTTTTATATATATTTTACTCTTATAAATTCTTAAAAAATATTGTAATTAATTATAATTTAATAATTAATTTTTTTTCTCAATTGACAGTATAACCTTTCTTGTAATATTTTGTAAGACAAAAACAAACATATATAAATTATTGTAAGTTACATAACAACACAAATGTTTAAATCTCTTTTATTGATTATAGTTTTGAATTTTTTTTCAATAGTTTTCAATGGAATCAATTGTTACATAAACTATCAAAATTATTCTAAAAGTGTTTTAAAATAAAATTAAGACTTCACTTCATTAGATATGTCAATTAGAGTATCATTTTTTTAGTTATATAATACTCCCTCTGTCCAGCAATAGTTGTCCACTATTGACTTGGCACACTCTTAAGAAACAATAAATAATAGGGTTAATATTACTATTTTATCCTTTGACTTTTAAAATTTAATGCTTTGAGAAATGTGTTAGATGATAAATAGTATTTAATAGCAAGGGTAAAATAGACAAAAAAGGTAAATTATCTCTTGATTTTCTAAACTGAACAAGTATTGTTGGATAATTATTTTTAGTATAATGGACAGCTATTGTTGGACGGGAGGGAGTATTTGGTAATACTTTTAATTACAAAAAAATTGAGAATTAATGCACTCTTAAACTCTTCCCCCACCATTTCCAAAAGAACATAAACAAAAAAACAAAATCTTGCTCCCTCCGTTCCTTTTTATATGTCATCCCTTTCTATAAATAGTTGGTCCATAATACTTATCATTTCATAAAATCAATGCATAAGTTACCATATTCTTCCAATTATACCCTTGATAGAGTAGTTAATTAGTCTTGAAAATATATAATTTGACCAACCTAGGGAAACTAATAAGTAATTAGTATTCATTGGAGTAATTCATACATTGATTAATTACTCTGTCCATTCATTATTCTATAAAATCTTATTTTGAAAAAGAAATCTCAACTAACAAATGAAAAATAAAAGATGGAGAAAAAATCAAAAATAATCTTGAAAGTCGAAGCTTTAACAATTTTTTTAAAATCTTAGATCAATTGGTGAAAAAATTTGGCTCCAAAAATAAACACAAAAATTTAAATAGTCATCGAAATACATTTTAATTTTTGAAAACTAGCATATTCATCATTTATTAAAAGTTGACTTAAGAAAACATTAAATAAGGGTAGAAGGGTAAAGTTACTTAATTTCTTAATGCAAGTGCAATCTAAAAATGTGACATATAAAAAGGAACGGAGGGAGTAGTACGTTTTTTCATAATCAATAACCATCCGTTAAGCACTTCATTAATTAGACTAATTAATTATGTCTAAACCGTTTCATATTTTGCATTTATTTGTACTCTTTATCCCCAATTCTCATATTTACAAATCACAACACAAAGCAGAGAAAAGTGCCAAAAACAGAGAAATCAAGCCTAATGCCTAAGCAACTCCAAAAATCTCTTTCAGATTACCTCACAAAGAAAAAAAATAAACCTACACCACAACAAACTCCTAATTCCGCTAATAAGACTCTCTCATCGTCCACTAGCTGGTTGCTCCGGGGGTGTAGGCACCCCAAAACACCTTCATTCTCCGCTGTTGATCGCAAAGAGAGGAATGTACAAGACAAAAACGATGCCGCAACACTTGCGGATGTTGATCGTTTCGTCTTTGAGAACTTTAAATCCTTTTATTACAAAGATGACGATAATGAAGGTGAAGGTAATACTAGCATCGTGAAGAAAGGCAAAAAAGAAGAAATTGCAGGAAGCCCAAATTCATTGTCTGAGTCCCCGAGGTATAACACTCTTTTTAACTCTTTTATTTGACTAAGCACGTGAAAATACTATTGGTAACGAATAACAATGAAATTTGAAATTATTGTGTGACTGTCTCATTTGATCAGTACTTAATTATATCTTCAACAGCTACGTTATTCCGCCATTAAATCATACCGGATCTCGACGTTTTTTCGTGGCACCTGGTTCATCAAGCTCCCTAATTGAAGAAGCACGTACGAGCATGACCGTTTCTGACGACACAGGATCCACCTCAGCCATCACCGCCACTGCCGCGACTAACCCCAATTCAAATGAATCATCGGCAATTAGTACTGAATATTCAAAGGAAACACTGAATGCGGATGATTTTATTACACTAGTAACGTATTCTCCGAGTCCGTGCGACGATTTCAGGCAATCGATGCAGGAGATGATGGAGGCTAGGTTGAACGATCAAGGCAAAATCAATTGGGAATTTATGGAAGAGCTATTGTTTTGTTATCTAAATTTGAACGATAAGAAATCGTACAAGTACATACTTAGTGCGTTTGTGGATCAGATCGTCGTTTTGCGTGAAAACTCCGGCAGAGTACCGGCGATATCACGGAATGTTCGACCATTGGGTGGGGAATTAAACCAAAGGAATACGTAACGTAAGAAATTAGTCACAGGTTTAATTTATAATTTAGTCTATGTATGGATGGGGAAGAACAAATTGTTATTTGTTTTCTGCTTCACATGCAAATATCAGTAGTATTTTTGTCAAGGCACTTTATTTATGATTTAAGTTTAAAAAAAAAAAAATGTAAGAGCACATTGTCCTCTCTCAGGTACATTCATATTCCACGTTAAGAGGTAAAATTCTTGAATTTATAAAAGACGAGCAACTATAAATATATTTGCCAAGTGCATTTTCATTAATCAAGACCGGAAGTTTTGGGCTCTTAAGTCTTTAGTGAGAGGGAAGTCATTTTCCGAAACTCTCTCATGTCATAATAACGATAACTACACCTTATTCTCAAGAAAGTTGAGATCAACTATATGAATGCTCACAGACCATGTTACTCCATTTACCTCTCAGACCAACATTATATATAAAATAAATATAAACAGAAAAAGTACAACGGCTCTTTATATTTTCTAAATCCCTTTATAAACCTAAAATGGTAATTAACATAAAATAACAAGTTAATCCAATGGTATTTCAATGGATGCAAAACAAAAGGTATCTACCCAAACTACTGGAGTAACAGTCACGCTATACACAGTTTGATCCACTCGAGGATTAAATAGTCCAAAAATCAAGTGCCTATTGGAGGGTATTCCAGTTTGCGATTGGAACTCCCAACTACAGAGCATTCAACATTTAACTTCTATACACCTTTTTTTACAACAATGGTGTTCGGTTGATCTTCCACGCATCTCCACTATTTCATTGGGCACTTACCAGCTTCATCAGCACACCACCCAAAGGTTAAATAGATGAGAAGAAATCACTTCACGTTTTCCCTTTAAGAGTGATATTACAAGAATATCGAATTTAGTAAGATATGTATACTCTGCTTCTCTCCTCTTCGACTCTTGTTCCTTGCCTTATTCATCACATGGACGCACTACTCACTGGCTAACTTTATGGCTGTGTGCCTGCCTAGGAGCGGGGAGTATAAGAGTTTTCCTCATTAGAACGGAAGACTCATTAACTTTATTAAGATGACTTTGCACATCACAAGTGAGGTACTTCATGATTTCTTTTTAAATACTGATCATACAAGGAATGGTACTTCGCGGGAACATAATCCTTAAATCTGCAACATAACCAACAATTAGATTGAAATTCAGATGCTTGCAGTGGAGAACAGCTAACTGCAGAGATGATACCTGTGAAGGAGAGGTAGTCTATCAGGACGAGAAAATAATCTTGTGATAGATTGAAGAACTTGGCCTATCTTCATTGCTTTAGACTTAAGTGACTTCATATACCCGACGAATTCATGGTATTCTGTATCAGTAAGCTTTTCTCTGACCTGCATAGGAGATCACAGCAGAAATGCTCAACTAATAACCCCAAATTTTGTTACTTATACATTTAGAAGTCTTTGCCAGCTACAAAAGATAAATTCAAGAAGATGGAAAAATCTCAAACCCAATGGAATACTGTCCTTTCTGGTAAAGCAATGATAAGTAACTTGTGAACAATGAGCTTGTAAAGATTAATTTTAGAAGTTGATGTTAAGAAAGTCCAATAATATAAAGAGGGAAAAGGGTCACATTTGCCCCTGTAAGTTTTTACTTTTTTGATAATGCTTGCCCTCCTTTAGACTTCTCGTTTTTGCCCTTGACCCCTAACAGAGCTTCAAAGTGAAGGTAATTTTAATCCATAGTCAAGCATTGAGGGTTAAATCTGAACCTTTTTACTGAAAGAATTTGAACACGTGGATACCACCTATTATTTCACGCTGGAGCTCCATTAATGGCAAGGGAAAATATGAGACTTTTCCTAACAGAAGGGTATGAATTGAACAAAAGTTTCAATTGACAGCAAAGTTGCTCAATTTCGAATAGGACAGAGACAAATTTGGACCTTTTACTAAAAAAGAATAGCAAACAACTTAAAAGAACGACCTTACAAGTTCTGTTTAGCAATGCTAAGCCAAGTAGGCATTCATATAATTCCACTACTTCAGAGTTTCAGACACTTGTCTAGATCGAAGAGACGCATTTAGTAAGTCTTATTTAGTCTTATCCAAGTTACTGGTGTATCCCAGTTTATCCATTAGTGATTGAAGAAGATCCTGTTTCACACCAGAATTACTAAGTCTTCTCATATTAATCTGAATCTTGAATCACCCAAAGAAAACATTCCTAAATCACTACCATATAAAGAGGAAATGCATTAAATTTCCTTCTGCTCCATAATTATGTCAACTTGGTTCTTCAGCATGGTCATATTTGTGCACTCGCTGAATAGTCAATGATTATTTAATGTAACAGAGTTTCAAGTACCTGTGAAACCAGAAACTACAAAAAAGAAAAATTGTGACAAGAAATAGATACAACATAGTAAAATACCAGGATATGCTACGGGTTCCTATATCAATCAGCAAAGTGTTTTCAAAAGAAAATCAAACAGAACAGCAGAAATATCACCATAAAGTGAATAAACATAAGGAGTAATGTGAGATACAGAGGCAATCTTTAGTTGCTCAACATCACTGACACTAAATTCAGATGGACAAAAAGACAGAAACACCACAACTGCGGTTAAAGCAAGAAAGACAAATGTTGTCCAGCACGCTAGTACACATAAAGAGGTTGATATAGGAAGAGTAAATTTCCAGCATTTACCTGAACAAGAAAAGCTGATCCTTTCTCCTCATTATTGCAAGGTGCAGAGCTAAGAATGCCATCTTCATTTTGCAGATCAACTAACCCTGCGGTCTTTCGTGATGTCCTCTCATCTTCAAGAAGATTTACTCTATCTAAATTACTGTTTCGTGTACTTTGTTCATCAGAGTACTGTGACTTCTTATTATTCAATAAATATCTAAAGTCACTTTCTGACAGCAGGTGATGGGCAACTGAGGAACGGTCAGGACTATCATCAGGCTTTCGAAAATGATCACTTTGACAATCAGATCCTGTCAATGCTAACCGAGGCCTCTTCGTAGAACAAGGTGCAACAACATCTTTTGGTTGTTCATCGGACAATTCATGTTTCGTCAAGTCAATTATTTTCTGATTGGTAATTGGCACGTCTTTTCGTCTAGGGACCAATAAATTACTTGCATGTTTTACAGCCAGAATCTTAGCTAGCTTATCAGATCTAAGAGATGATTTATTAGCAGGAAGTATGTCTTCCAGCCTACCAGGGCTGTTGCCTTGCTTGACTGAGGAAGACAATTGATTAGTAGGGCAAGGAAAATCCACTGATGAGACCTATGAACAGAATCATGTGAAGAAAGAAATCAGAAAAACTGTGCATTACTGTCATATTGACTTTAAAAGATGCACCGACACTAAATTAGCTTACCGGAGAGGTGAGAAGCTTTTCAAAGTGAAGTTGAGACTGAGAGCTTCCTATGCTCTTTACTGTTTCTGCAAGAGAACCAGAATCGATAGGTAACAACAATGACAGTAATATGTAATAACAATAACAAATTCAATTATCTCAGTGAGGGAACAGCCTCACTTTCCCCAGACCCCAGTATGTTGGTGTAGTAGTGAGGAAGTATTATTTGACTCAACTAATGAAAAGAGGCAGAGATACAAATAATTTGACTAAACCACTAAAAAGCATGAAAAGAAAGAACATGTTGCTTCCTCAATATGCTTCACTCATGAAATTGTCAACCTAGGATTATTCCCACAGAATATAGCACGTGTATCACATCAAGTGATCTAGGCAAAATGGCATCATTAACTACGAGCAAGAGAGTGCAACAATAAGCCAAAACAGAGTAATATGATTTTCTTTTACTAGTTTTACTTTACCCTTGTCATCTGGTAGCATCATTTCTAGCTTTGTAGGGCCACGAATTCTTCCATCACGAAAAAAGCGTGTCAATGAAAATACTACTTCCCCAAATTTGGAATGACACTGGACAGCAAAAAGATAATAATTTAGAAAAAGAAAAGAAAAAACAAAATAGAGCAAACAATACCAATTTAAACAAATCAACCTTGATATGGGGTTGTATCCAACGTGATATCTGTGACTGACGATTGGAGTATGTGAATCTGCTTAAGATAAAGGAGAAGTTAATGACAGATGCTTCAAAATTGATAGGCCACTCTAATGCAACAGGCAGAATGATGACCAAATGACGCACAGTAACTCTACTTCTGCAAATATGCAGTGGGGGACGCACCTATTGCGAACTTCCTTTTAACAGATATAGTTGACTCATGGCAATACCTTTAATTCCAACAGTATGAAAGTCTACGTGTTTTGTATCGACATTCAATATCAGAATGAGCTTAAGCAATCGAAACCAAATCATTCAACTATCTATCCAGTATCAAAGGTTTGACTAAGTTGTAAGGAAGATATTTCACTACCAGCTTAGGCGAATAAACTCTAGCAGCATTCTGGTCAAATGTACAACGAAAAAAGAGCAGCCAATATATGACAGCAATTTGGTGAAAAGTTGGCACGGCCCACAGCCTGATTATTGCTCCGATATATTGACTGCAATATGGTCGAAAAGAGTATATACCTTTCATCACAAAAAATAATTGCTCCAAAATCATGCTTATGACGAATGACACGGCCCACAGCCTGATTAACTGCCCTGGTTGCTTGTTGAGTATACCAATCTTCTCCTGTTAGGACCTGTTACATCACTTTTTAGTATGAATATGCTCAGCCCTCGGGAGAGGTGGGTTCAACAAGAAACAAGCTCAGAAGTACCTAAACACCTTTTTGGTTTGACCTGTACCTTAGATCCAGTTGGTTGCAAGGTCATCTGTTGATCCAGGAATTCGCGTTTCAACCGAACCTGATTCAGAAATACAATGCACAAGGTTTCATTTGACATTTGTATGAACAGACAACACCGAGGTGACAACAGACTAAGTTCAACACATTTATTTATGACTTAAATCAGATAAGTGCAACACGTTTTTTTAATTATTGACAAGTGCAAAACATTTTTCTCCAAAGGAAATTAGAGCCTCAGATCAAAGTTTTCAGACGAATTGAAGATCAAAGTACTCCATCCCCTGGATTGCTTTTATATTTTTGGATCAACAAAATTACCACAAACCAAATGATATCAGGAAAGAAGTAAATTAGGAACATTAGTTGTTGAAGATGATATGTCAGGATGCAAAGTGACTGGATGTAAGGTTTTGATAAAACAAAACTAGGAAACACTTGAATCACTGAACAACTCCAAAGAGAAAATTGACACAATAGCAGTGAGTATGTTCACAAACCTTAGGATCAGTCCTTGTGGCAAAGGGGATGCCAGTGATCACAACAGCTCTACCAGCATGGTCAGTAAAATCCAGCCCCTCACTCACCTATGTACCAATCAACCAATAATGAGGAAACATGATCAAAGGGTGCCATTTATAACACTATTATCAATGATCTAGGATAACCTTTTTTTTTTGAACTTGATCTAGGATAACCTGAATGTATACCATTATATAAGAACAAAGGAACATATATGTAGTTAGGCACTACATTTTCATATTTAAACATTTAATATGATTGGTAGGTCTCTAATTCATTTGACACATCTTCTATGAGATACCCAGTTGTATGCTTCACCTTCTGTAGTTGCGAATAACTTAAATTTACAAGTTCAATGAATTATGTCCATTTTTACTAGGAAATTTCCACTATTAAGTTACATACTTTCTCAATGTACAGCTACGATAAGTTTATAAAACAGTGTGCACAAAGGAATAAGATATGTTGGTCATTTAAGTTTTTCCCCTTTTATATTTTAGACGGAATGTAGGCTTTCCCTAGTAAGCAGAAATAATACCACGACTTACCAAAAAAAGATGTCTCTAAGAAAAGAAGTAGACATCCAATAAAGTGCTATAGCTGTCAAATTAGCATACTAAGTTACTAACACAAGATCCGCTTAAACCTTTTTTCCTTTTCTTTTATAAGCGACAAACCCCGCGTAAGTTAGCTTGCCAAATTCCAACTGTGCTTAGAGGTTTACAGCTCGAAGGAGTATGGGCCCACCCCTCTACCCTGCTTCCACTTAAATGTCAGGCTTAAGTCAAAGGCAGCATTCAAAATCGTGATGTGCGGCCTAACCCACACTGCATGCATTGCATCCTTACCATTGAATCAAAGCCCAGGGCATAACAACCCATCATGTCAAATCGCTACTAGTTGAACTATGTCGAAGACTTATAGAAGCATCTGTTACCCACTAATGACATAAGTTTGTATTAAATGTTCAAAACTAAACAAATTTTATTATCCAGAGCTAAAGAAACATTTTAAAAATAGAAACCTACTTTTCCGCGACAGACAGCAAAAAATACAGCCCCAGATGCTGTTTTGTCCTTTAACTTGGCCATATAGTCCTGTGGAGGCCCAACATATCTGAGTCAAATACGGACACAGAATGTATAAAAGAAAAGTTACAAAAATTGTATGGCGTACTTCAATTGCCGTTGGGAAAAGAGAAGATTGTCTCGGTTCAACCACAGGCAGCTTGTGCTTGCATATCCTTTCCCATATTGTACTTGAACCCATTGAGATTGAATGTCCCTGAATGTTTTCATAGCCCAAAATTGTGCTCACAGAAGCCAATGCCAAGCAGATGTCAATTTTCATAATGTCTAGATCCTTACCAAAGTTTTCCAGCAGCCAATGCATTGCTCCAAAATGTAATATGAAGGGAAAAATACAAGAAGGCCATCTGGTACAACGCGAGCGAAATTGACTGAAGCATAAAATCAGAAAGAATAACCTCCATCAAAAACATTATCTGGAAAAATCATCAAAATTTCACAGCTATGCATACACCACATTCTAGCATCACATTCCACATACCAATGGCATTCCCAAGCTCTTGCTTGTATTCAATAGAATCACGTGTCCTATATGATGAGTTGAATGTATAACCAGAAGGGCCCACAGGTACAACACCAGCCCATATCTGATTGTCTGATATAACATGAGGGTTCTCTAATCGGACTGGAAAATCTCTACAAGCAGTAAGAAAGGAAAAGAGATAGGAAACCAAAGTCCTTGCCAGAACAAAAATAAATAAAAACATTTTGGGATAGATTGGACTCACAACTTCAATTCCTCAGCAAAGGAATCCATTGGAGATAATGTGCCAGAAGTCAAAATGATAGATCCAACACCTAATCTGGAGAACTGCTCCATTGCAATACCTGGATTGAAACACCACCAGCTCAGTGTCCTAGATCCCTTGCCTGCAGCACAAAACCAATGATTAAAATATGAAGGGGGAGGGTTAATGGTTAAGAAAACAAAAAACTAAGGAGGACATAGGTATCCCAATTCCCAAGAACTGATGCTATGTTTGCACTATGCCGAAGACGAATTTGGTTACCTTTAAAGGAATCCATGCCATTTCCTTGAACTTCCTGAACATGAACCTGATAAGACATGAAAAAACTTCAATCAGACAACTGACTGAGAATCAGGATTTAGTACAATCATACAAGTTTCCAACAAAATCATTCTTCAACCTGCCAACCAAAAAAAGGCAACATAATCTCCTAACTTACACGATAGTATTGAGCATGAGGGTTCCCATCATCTCTGAAAATCTGCTGTAGAATGTCACCCATGCTTTCCAATCTGCAGACTGTGCTTTTCGACTTGTTTGTTTTTCCATCTTCAGTAGTGTTTGTATCTGATTCAAGGAAAAAGAATTCAGTGATTTCAAATGGAGAAGCACCATACAAAGCTAAAATAAATACAAAACACTATTCAACCCTGGCTACAAAAGCTAAAAACAACTCAATTTTTTTCTGCCCCCATCATTGCATGGTACACATTTCCTTTTTTTAACAAGTAATAAGTGAATTTCATTGCACAAGGAGTTAAACCTTGGTATACAAAAAAGTACATTTAGCTTCTGACACAACTCACATCATTAACATTAAGCACACTTTCTCAAGCAAATACAATTTAGACAACATTATAGGTTTCCCTATGAAACCAACTTCATAACCAAATCTCCACTCTAGTTAAACAATTTTGGACCACTAAAACTATAATGAATGAATTGAAAGCAAAGTTATTAATCTTCCTGCCAAGTTAAACAGTGCCGCAAACAACCATTCATTCCAGAGTAGATCTGATACAAGGTAAATTACATTCAGAGGGTCAAGGCAGTAAGAACTCACCTTCTTCAAGAAGTACAGTTGCTTCCTCAATTATATCAATGAGCATGTTGGCCGTTTTCTGTGTGATATTTAGATCAGCAAGAAACTCATAAATGTATGGTCCAGGCTTTGTGAAACCCAACTCTTTTGAATCAATGGGCACTTCAGCAATTTTTTTCTCAAGTTTCAACAGAAGTGCTGCATGAGATGCACACTGTTAAAGAGTGTGCGGCACCCATATACTACCTCAGATACAAAGGTGTTGAACAAGTAAATTTAGTATGAAATAACTGAGAGGAACAAACAACAAAATGAAAGTAAGAGACAACTTGATTGAACTCTAATGAGAAATGTCTTTTAGATTGTATTGGACCTTACAGACACGTCTTGAACAATTAAAGGAAATGAACTATACACTCAATACCCATGAATAAAATCACGTCAAATGCATCTATCATAACTTCATTCAGCAATTAACGAATTTACCTCTGAGAATAGCAAAGTTATCGGGATTACATGATTTGTCACTTGACATCTCCCTCCTTTCTATCGAAAGGTCTATACAATTTTTAGCTTCAGAGATGCAAGCTGTCAGGAGGCCGGAAGAAAGGTCAAAAGAGGCTGCATCAGCACACAAGCTTTCCTGGTAAAAAAAAGAAAACCGCCAAAAAAATTAAAATTGAATCTTAGATTACAACAGAAGAATGATGCAAAGATGAGCATTCTAAGAAAATACTGATGCAACGGTTGAAGGTGCAATTTACCAAGTTATGAGCTTCATCAAATATAAGTATACTGTTTGTCCACTGAATATTCAAAGATTTTCTGTATCCGCGATCAATAAGATAATTGTAAGGCGCAAATAATATGTCCACAGTCTTGTGAAGTTCTCGTGATACATAATATGGACACCTACAAAAGAACCAGAAGTGAGTCCAGTCATATTATCAGCATTAAATTACAAGACACAAGAAAAACCTACGGTCCACTGCTTCTTCCGATGTTGACCAAATCCTCTATGTCAATAGGCTCCTCTCCAAGACTAGGATTAATCTTCATGAACTCTGTATATAATAAGACAGCATAAACAGTCATAATTCACCAAGCACAGTTAAGACAAAAAGTAAACAAAAGAAAATCATATGCTTAGTTACACAATCACCTTTTATGTTTTTGTATAATTGTATTAGATCGACAGAAAGTCATTAGCCTACCATGATGCTTTCTCCAAGATAGGCTGCCTAAATCACACCCCCTTGGGATGCACTTCTTCTCTGAACCATGTGTGAGCGCAGGATGCTTCATGGTCAAGACTACCCTTTCTTATACACATACTTTTACTTTCATTTCTTCATCTATTTTTCCATCACTTTTGGTAGGAGGCAAGTGCTAGAAAGGCACCCAAAGCTAGCTTAGGGGTATATAGCAGAGTTTCTCTTTCTCAAACATTTCTACAATGTAAGATAAGCTTTTTGGATCCCTAGTTAAGGAGTCTTTTATTTTTTTTACAAATTTATGTTGCCACTACATGATCTACCTTTTTATATAAGGGACACAGCATAATTTACCACTAAGATTTGTCTGAATCTTTTGGAAATTTCTAAACAACTATCCTTTATAATGTAGATTGTGTCGGGATATATTGTAGCTAGCCAGTCATTTCACTAGCATTCTATTTCTTTATAAGGGACACTAGATAATTTACCATATAAGTTTTGTCTGAATATTTTTGAAATTTCTAAACAACTATCCATTATAATGTAGATTGTGTCGGGGAAATATTGTGGCTAGCAAGTCATTTAACTGAAATGATTCATTATATGGATCTCGGTCCACGGTCCAGATGGGATAGTGCTCAACTTCAGAGAGAACAAGTTGGTCGAGGGGGATGAGATCCTGATAATCGATCTAGAAAATCAAACATACTAGTGCTTCCCCGTGATTCTTCATGCTAAACAAGATATGGATCTGGTCCAGACTTACAATTGGCTGTCGAGCCCATCAAATGAGGCTCTCAATAAAGACGAAATAATAACCGAAGCTAACAAGACCAACCAAGACACAGAAGAATGGCATCTTCCTTCTGAAGAAACTTTTTCATACTTTATCACCTTTTGAGACAATGAGGGGTGACACATATTTGGGAATTTAGAAGAAGACCTATCATTGAATGGAAAGAAAGAGGAGAGATCCCAATTGGTATAGACGACTGAATGTCATTTGTAGAGAACCATATTTTTGTGTACGTTCTCTATTTTTGTTACTACTTGTATAGGTTTTATTATCCGAAAGCATCAATATAATGTTACCTCATCAAAAGAAACATTTAATCTTTCTTAGATCACCAAAAAATTTAATAAAGAACTCTTATTTGAGTCGTTGCTATAAAAGAACAATTAATATATCCAACCTCTCTGGTTAAACGGTCACAAGCGCCTTCAGCCTCAATAACAACGATTCACATTGTTCCAGATGTAAAAACTCAACAAAAACATGTAAAATGACAATCATGATGAGAGAGAAAATATGAGTTGACCATACAAGCAAAACTATTCACGACTTTCCAGAATCAAACTGCAAAAAAGAACATATACCTGACATGTGTTACAGGACAGAACAAGTAAGAAGTTTACCTTACAAGCAATCAACCTGCCATTTAATACCGCTTAAAAGACAATTTGCCTAAATCCTTCAAAGAAATTTGCTTAAATATCAAGGTTCAGATGTTTGTCTCTCGATCACAAAGTTATATACAGATGAATTATTTGTAAAAAACCATGTCCTCTCGTATGGTTTTCTACGTTTGGTATACTTCTTGTATACGGGAAAGCTTTTGCCCTTTTCTAATGAAATTTATAACTGTATCCAAAAAAAAAAATATAGACAAAGTAAAATTGTAACCATGATAAGACAAAGAAAGCACAGGTTATTATACAAACAATCAACTATTCACAATCTTCCAAGTAATACCAAAGAAGTCATATAGCAGAAAAAGACATGCATTAAAGGACAGAGGAGGAAGAAGTTTAGTCATATGAGCAATAAACCAGTCATTTCATCCAGCTAATGAGGACATTTGGCCTAAGTTCTTAAAAGATATCTTCTTAAAAGATCAAGGTACACATTGTCTCCAGATCACAAAGTATATACACGGACAAAGTGAAACGGTAATCATGATGAGATAGAGAAAGGAAAGGCAAACTATACAAGGAGTCGACTATTGATGATGTTCCAAAAGTTAAAATACCAAAGAACATACAGCTGACACATGTTATATGACAGAAGAAGTAATAATTAACCAAACAAGAAATTAAACCAGCTATTTAATCTAGCTAAAGAGGATAATTCTTTCAGTGTTCTTCAGAGTTATCTGCCTAAACATTCAAGGTGCAGATGCTTATCTCCTTATCACAGAGATCATGCACAGATGATGCAAGCAAAAAAAACAAGTGCATAGTAACTAGCTTTTATGAGGGGTCTTGATAAGTCCAATCATTATATATTTGGATATACATACTTTCTCAGTATCAATAGTGTTTGACATACTGACATACAGCACCTTTATTAACTAGTAAGCTAAATAAATTCCTAGCCGTATCATGTACCACATGTTCCACCGAGTAAATTTGCATCTTTGTTTATTTGTTCTCCAATAAATTAAAAGCATGAAGTGGTCTTATGAGCGCAAGATTTTAAAAGTAATTTAAAATTATAAATGCAAGAGACGCCAGGCTGCCATTGAAGATCAGTCACTCTGTGCAACCAATTTTAGCTTTTTAAATAATTGCTTATATAATCTTTGTAACCTCAAGACAATAAATCAATAGATCAACAAATATTTGGTCTTATTCTTTTTCTTTCTCTTTTTTTCTTTTTTCGATAACAGTGTTGTCTACGCCAGTTTGCATGCATCTTGATTACTACACTGGAAACATGTTGCCTCCCGCAAGCAAGAGTACAAAGTAACAGCTAACTTTGTCCACAAAGATTAGGCAAATGGAAAGAAACACCTGGGTTTTTTTCTTTTTCTTTGTTGGGATTTAAACCCTAGTTGCCCATGGCCTTTTCAATTCCATTGATCATGGTCACACCCTTGGATGCAATATGTGGTCTTTTATCTTCTATTTACATAATCCCATAGGGATTAAGAAGGGAAATGAGCAGGAAAAAGAGAGCCTAAATTTTTTAGCTGAACCATGCAGGTAAATGTACTATCTAAAAAAATAAAGAGTGCAATAACCTCCCTTAGGAGAAGAATACACCTGGGATGTGGAAAGGCTGAAGCATAAATGACACTAAGGAACATTTATAAGTGAATCAATAACCAAAAACAGTATCCAGCTCAACCATGAAGAGTTTGAGTACAAGCAGATAAGCTTAATATACCTGCAACGCGAGAAAAATGGGCACAATAACGTTTTTTGCGTTTTTTGCAAAGTGCATGGCAGGCATTTGTCTGTGTTTTTCCGCGCAGCTGACTCACTTCTTCATGAATGCATAGTTGTTCCCGAGACCCTAAGACTACCATTTTGGGCCTATACATCACATTATATTTGACAGAATCAGACACTTTGTGGCATACGTAAATGTGAAATATTGCAAATAAGAAATCTTTTTAAAACATGCTTCCACTGAACTAGGACACTATTTGAAAGACTTCAATAATATGCTAACAGTAAAAGATAGTGCTAACGTTACATGTTCAATAATGCAATCACAATTTGACTCTACCTATAGTTGGTCCTCTTCAACTCTTTCACCACTTGTCGAATTTGGCTATGTGTGCGTGATGCATATACAATACTCGGTAATGTTGAAGATTCAGATTGAGAAGACTCATCAGACTGCTGGCTACTGGAAATATGATCTCTTCTTCCACTCTTCCGGACTGAGAAACCCCCCAAACTCTTCCTCCATGCCAATGTGGCACAAAGAATACACAAGGTCTTCCCAGTCCCAGTTGGACTCTCAAGCAATGCGTTAGATCTCTGTGACATCACAAGCATTCATCAAGTAAAACCAGAAAAAAGGAGAGAAAAAAAAGGAATACAACTGTGGAAACACACTTCACTTAAACAAAGGTGATCTGTATTTAGCAGGTTAGATGTTAATTATACTCCTTAGGAAAAAACTAATTGTGCAGCTGTTTACTGTGAAAATACCATGTTCATTGGACCATCGAGTGGCAGAGCCATAGCTAAGGAAGGCGGTTCAATTGAATCCTCTTAATCATATTGCACAAATAGGGAAAAACTGATTTTTTTTCGTATATATAGAGAGATTTTGTATTCCCTTGACATAAGGGAAGTTCTCATTGAAGTGGCAAAGGTAGTTCAAAAATTTCTTTAGTTAAGAGGTTCGAATTATTTGAATCCCCTTGTTAAAATTGCTTGTTCCACCGGTGCAACCACGTGTGATTATCAAGAAACTACAACAATAAGGGTGATTTTCCTAATTCCCAACAACAGAAACCCTATTCAATAAATGATCAAAGTATCTAATGTCAAATGGTTACTAGTTGAAACATTAAACTCACTAAATCCTTCAAAAATTCAGCAGAAAAGACTTCTTCATTCACAAGCCATCACAAAAAAAAAAGTATATTAGCAATGAAGTTGTAACCAAAAGCCTTTAAAATCCAATGAATGATAAAGAAAGATATAGTACATTTTGAAGGGATTGAATGACTTTTTCCATATAAACGATCTGGCAATCGTAAGCCTCGTAAGGGAAATCGACATCGATTCCCCTAATTTTGTAAATCGGCATCTTCTTGAATGCGAGGAATCGCTTCGACTGAAGAACCCTAAGACTGTATCACATTGAAAAGCCTTTAAGGTTTTCCCGCCAAAATATTCCTGCGTCTTTAATATGTATGGGCGGTGCACCCGACCCGTTTATATAATGGCCAAAGTTTTACGCGGAATTATTAAGAAAACGGAAAATGCTCAAATGTGCCCCCATATTATGTGAAATTGAGCAAATTTCCACTCTTTTAATACTTTTGCTCCAATATGTCCTCATTGTCAAAATACTTTTGCTCAAAATATGTCCTCATTGTCAAATACTTGGTTCAAATATAATATTATGTTCGACAATTCATATTAACAATAATTGTGGGAAATGAAGAAGAAAATTAAAATGTTTTTACTTGTAATACTAACTTTTTTGCTAAAGTAAAATTTCAATATATAATAAATTTCAAATACTTATGTCCATGAGTAGTTACTGACATATACGAATAATTTATAGAAATTTATGAGTTCGAATTAAATCTATATGAACGAACATATTTATATTCATAGGATAGCCTTAATTAGATCACACATGGAAGTTAGTAGAAAACATGAATTTTGTACAGTTCATGGAGACAATTATATATATGGACATAGAAAATAAATTGTGGGAAGGAACAATGATATTTCGACACTTATAAATTTCCTTACCTACCTTAATTGGTCCAAATACCCAACAAAAATATAATCCTGGAAGGAGAAAAACGTCCACAATAATCTTTCTTGAACCTTGAAATGTTTTTTTTTAAATTCTAAAAATCTTGTCAGGAATTCATAACTAATAGACTATGATTATAGGAATACTTTGTAATACATGGAAGTAACAACTAACATACCATAGTGCAAAAGGGTGAGGAGAGGATATGAGAGGAGAGAAAATCGTCCTAGGGTTGATGAGAATGAAAAAATTGAAGAAGAAAGTATTCTAAAAAATTTGTCGGTCCTTGTGTGGGGCCAAAAGTGCAACAACACAACGGAAATGTTATGGGTACTCCGATTGCATAAATAGATAGAATGCTAGAATTTCCGGAGGCAATTGTGCAGTCCAAAGTGCGGATTGCATAATGAGAACGATTGCACTTATAGAGAGTTAATATCTCAAAATGTTACTTAACTTTAAGAATTTATCTAGCAAAGTCATTAAATTTTGTTTTGTATCAAAAAAATCACTCAACTTAAACTTTTGTATTAATAAAATCACTCAACTTAGATCTTTGTATCAATAAAATCACTCTTAATACTAGACATTAAGAGTGAATTTATAAATTTCATTCTTTCAAGTATAGTGCCAAATAACCCATTTAATGAAATCTAGACTTGACAACTTTTGCAATATAAATATTACTTCCTCCAGAATTGGAGTACTTTATAAATTTTCTTTAGTTAATCCTGTGAATTTAATGTTTACGTAAGTCTGTAATCATCTATTAAGTAATTAGCTATAATCACCTTAATTATTGTATTTTAGTTTAAACTTTACCACACTCTAGCAGCTTATGGAATTAATATTTTTTTGATTTCCTTATGATTAATTTAGTTATAAAGAGATTTCTAAAAATTAAGAGACCCAAAAATAAAATAAAAGAGTTGTGAAGCTCAGCTAAAATGTGTTGGCATTAAAACTAAGAATAATAAATAAGATATTCATTTGGCTTGTCTTGAAGATGATCTTTGTTGATGGAGTTGGGATCTCGTCATAGATTGTCCAATTATTAACTTGAATAGTCCTTAATTAGTATGAATTGAACAGCTTTGATTTTTATGTTTGTTAAAAGTTAATTTATTTAGTCAGTTCATTCGCTTTGACGAGAATTATGAGGGTAAAAGAAGAAGGAAGATGAAGGAAATTCAATTTAGAGGTACATTGTGGTAGACAAGTCAAAAAGCATGAAGAGTGATTTTATTGATACAAAGGTATAAGTTGAGTGATTTTATTGATACAAAACAAACTTTAATGACTTTACTAAATAAATTCTTAAACTTGAGCGACCTTTTGAGATATTAGCTCCACTTATAGACGTACATTTTCCCAGTTCTTCTACCATGGAGTAAAATGATCATAATATTTTGTAGGAAGGTCGGAATGACAGACGATTTGATGGATTGAAAACTAGATGTGTAGATATTTAATTTGATGTATAATGGGTCATATAACTTTTTATATTTAATTAGGATATATGCTTTTTGAAGTTGACTCTCGTATGAACTTATACAAAAATTAAATCGGTAGAAAAGCTCTCAACTTCACTTTGTGCTTGAGTTCTTTCGTGACCTTAATTCACATCCAATACATCTCCCACGATTAAAACTCAACCTTTACACCCACCAAGATACAATCAATTTCACTGGGTTCGAGTCCATTTGTGTACCTAAAATGGTTCAGAGTACTATAGTGTCCAAAAGTACTAGGTGTTGCAAAATTATAGCAATCCCTAATACATTGACAACATCATTGTGCCAAAAATGGTGGGCAAGTTCGATTTGAGTGTTCATCGATCGAGTTGATCTATATGTTTTGGGTGATGAGACACATATGTTAATAAACTAAAGTATTTTCAAAAAAATTAAAAATAAGGGCATAAAATATCGAAAATCGAATAACCGAATCTAAATTTTTGGTAATTTGGTATTCGGTAATTCGATATTTGGTATGATATTCGGGAGTAAAATTTTAGAATTATGGTATTCTGGTTTGGATTTGGTATGAGACATTAGTACCACCAAATACCGAGTTATTTATTTAATAAATGTCATATATCAACATGTCTATTATTTATTAGTAGAAGTTCAAAGAGAAAGTTAAAGAATAAGCATAAACAATCCAAATACATATGTCTTTAGTTGTATCAATTTGTTTTTTTTGATTTCTTCTTACTTGTTGATCTTCTATTATATCGTGCCTCCACATAAAAAAAAAATAGAAATGATTGGAGAAATAGTATTAACTTTGTAATACAATCGGCTATAACTTCAATATGGTATTACCAAATTCCATACCAAACCAAAGTTTAATTTACCGATTACCGAATTACCGAACCGAAATTTAAAATTTTGATATTTGGTATCTACTTTTAACTACGAATTACCAAATTACCGAATCCAAAATTTGAGAATCCCAAACCGAATACCGAACGCCCGCCCCTAGTCACTACACGAACAACTCTAATTGTTAAAGGTCGTTAATAGTTAAATGAAACAATAATACTTAGATTGTTAAGTGTTAACAACGTAAATGATCATTAACACAATGACACGGATAGTTGCTGACGTATAATAACAACATAAAATGATCATTGACATAACGACACGAGTAATCGTGGACATAATAAAAACATAAAATGATCATGGACACAATAACGACAGAAATTAATTGTTGATATAATTACCCCAAGTTCATAGTCGCTTAACTATCCAATCTAACCGTTAAATGTCGTTAGTAATTAAAGAAAACACTAGTAACTACATTTTATTCTACTTCGATCGAATTCTCAAATTATTGACATAATAACGACATAAAATGATCATTGCATTATAATGTCATAAAATGATCATTAACATATAACGACACGAGTAATCATTGACATAACGACACGAGTAATCGTTAACATAATAACGGTGTAAATTGATCGTTGACATTGCAACAATAAAAGATAACCGTTGAAACAATTACCACGAGTTCTTAATTAGTCACTTAACAAACTAATCTAACAGTTAAAGGTCGTTAGAAATAAAATAAAATAATAATAATTAGGTTTAACAGTTAAAAGTCGTTAGTAATTAAAGAAAATAATAATAACTAGGTTTTTTTCCGATTCGATCAGAGACATAACGACACAAATAACTGTTGACATATAGTGATCATTGGAATTATAACGTCATAAAATAATCGTTGACATAATAACGTAGTAAATTAATCGTTGACATTGTAACCATAAAATTGATCATTGACATAATTACCGCGAATTCTTAATTAATCACTTAACGAATTAATCTAACTATTTAAAGGTCGTGAGTAATTAAAGGTAAGAGTAATACCTAGATTTTCTTCCGCTTCAAATTTTCAAATCGTAGACATAACGCCATAAAATGATCGCTGGCTATCTTTTTTTAATTAATTACGCCATACTAACTAATAACTACGTAACTTATCATACAAAAACCTCATATAGTTATAAGTGTCCATAATATTGATCATCATAAACAAATAAAATATCTAGATATTTGCTATTTACATCAAATTAATATATAAAAAAATTATAGCATTAATGAGCATGTTTAATCACTACCCTTTCACGATTTTTAAGCCAGGCGATGTTTTGAACTTGAAACGGTCGATAGTTTCTAGGTAATAAAACAACAAAAAGGAATCAACTAATGAGGTTAAAAACGTGTATTTCTGAGCAAATTTTGGAACTTTTCTCACACAACTGATTTTGTTTTTTGATATAACAACACATTTGATGCAACACACGTGTGACTAATTGCACAAATCATGTTTACCTTCTTTTTAAAATAAAAAAAAAATATTATTCACCCAATCTTGATAGATAATGCATTTTGTTAATAGATAATTAAATTTTCATCCAATAGGTAAATTCATTTGATTTTATATTTAAATAGTGAAACTGATTTTTCGAAAAAAAAGAAAAGAAGAGAGCTCCAATAAAAAAAAAAGAAAAAGGAAAATGACAATTTATTGTTACTCATGTTATATAAGTTACAAGTTAATCTATATAGGAAGTTATGGAGAAATAGATTATTTTTTTTAAGAAAATAATAAATAGTATCCTTTTTTTGGGACAAAATATTCCCTCTTTTTTTTTTACCTCATTATTTTTGCTATATAGCTAGCTTCCAAAAGACAGGTGGATTGTGTGAGTTTGGAATGAGTAGTTATCTGTTGTTTTGTGAGTGTGTTTAGTATTTATTAAGGTGCTAACCCAAGGCAATATTGCTCATTAGGCACGTAGCAAAAAAGAGGGCTATTTACTAATATAAAACTCTCTTTTTCTCAAAAAATGATGAACAATCAAACGCAGTTATTGGTAATGGCTTTCACTTATTCATTTCATTCAAATTGTTTATTATTATTTTTACTACAAACTTATCTTGAAAGCTGCATTTATTTTCTACATTTTTCTTACTAAAAAGAATGTTATCAGTGCTAAAAAATATTCTTGCAGGGAACACTCAGACTACCATGGTTCTACTTTTGTGACGTCCAAGCCTATACGTCTACTCGGTAATTTTCAAACCTTTTTTTATAGAAGAAAAAAATAATAATTTGTAGCCAGATTTTCTTGATTCAAACAAACACACACACGCACACATACATTTACACACATGAAAATGGATGTTTTTCTTTTTTCAGAGCTAAACAATAAAAATCTGTTGTTAATAACGAAGCGATTGATTTTGTAGCTAAATCAACCTTAGAGCATGTTGTCAAGGTTTTTAATGTCTCTATTTTACGTTTTGCAAACCAAATCTTTTGTGCTTGATGTGCACAACTTCTCGAGCTTTAATTAGTGTTATTTCTCTTCTTTTTTTTTCTTTTCAATTTTGTACACTGAAACAATCTTGTTACAATTCAGTGAATCCTTTTGTTTTGGTATATGGTGTGTTTGGTATAGATGAAAACATTTTTCAATTTTTTTGCTAAACATTTTTTTTTTAGAAAAACAATTTTTTTTTAAAAATGGAAAACTACTAAAAAAACAAGTCTCGCAACTAACGTTTATTATCTTTTCCCTACCCTCCAACACATCCACCGCCACACCCTTGAAAACCCCACCACCCTACACCTTACCTTCACCCTCGAGCACCCCCCCACCCCACCCCCCATAGCTCCCATCTCCTTCACCGCACACCTTACCTTCCACCTTCTACACTCATAGAGTTTTGCATACCAAGCACAAGATCCACATTATGAAAATCACTTATTTTTTAGAAAAACATTTTCCTTCGTACCAAACACACCATTACTCGTGTTTTTTTTCTTCTTTTGGTTACATTTTTGTTGTGTTACCCTTCTCATGGATTATTGGCTTAATTATTTATATGCATCTATAATCATGAACATAATTAAACTTGTATATATTAATTTTGTGTGACAGATCTAAGGTTGGACTCTCATACATCTTCATGGAAAACTCAGCTGAGCAAAAGGCAGCAACTATAAAAAGATTCATTGATACTACAGTGAATGCGGGGAGAAAAGAGATTCTCGATGGATTTAGGGCACGATCACGTGTCGTAATTGAAAAAGAAGCTGCTGCTGCCACAAGATCAAATGCTACTACAAGCTTGACTCATGGCTTTATCAACTCTCTGCAGCCTTGTCTTTTGGCTTCCTCCAAACCCTTACCAACTATGAGTTCAACTCCCTTTGCTAAGTGCGCGAACCATGGTTTTGCGTCCTTCATCTCACTTGAAGATATTCAAAATTCTGAGTACTACACTCGTGTGGTGATTCATTCTCCTAGATACCGAGTTATTCATAGGTATATATATATCTCCATCTCTGTCTGTTCTGATACTATGTTTGAGTTGTTTATAAGCATTAATTATGAATTTTGAATATATACAGGTACATGGACTGTGAGTTGGAGTTTCAGGAGGATATTGAAACTCTTCGTAATAATCTTCTCCAAAGAGCAGAACAGCAAAACCATGTGCATTTGCTGGGATATAAGGAAAAATTTCTGCCGCGCGAAATACGGAGATGCAAAATATGCAACAAGAGTCTGGAGCATGAAGAAATCTTCTTTCATAGGTAATATATATAATTGGTGAAACATGTATAAATTTATATATTGGATCATAATACACATGTATATTTGTGCTTGAGCAGAGATACGGAGTTTTGCAGCTTTGAATGTAGATCTAATGGTATGGTGCCTTACTTTGAACAGCGGTTGCCGGTGAAAGATCCTAACAAACGACGTCGTCCTCGTGCAAGGAAGAATGGGAGCTCGAGAGTCGAGTTTTTCATTGGGGATGCCTGATCAGGAAGACCATGTCCTCTTTTGTTATGTTAATTTAAGTTATGTAATGTTAGCTAAGAAGAACATCTAGTCTACCTAAAATGGTCACTGCATGCATGTTTTTGCGGTTGATCAATGTTCTTCTCGTTTATTTCCAATTCCGTTCAGTTCGATCAGTTTGTATGAAGACTTTGGTTTGTTATGTCTATTGAGTACTTTTTTAAAATGCTTGAATCCTTTCAATAAATGCAACGTATATAGTAATTGATAGTTAAGGGTGTCGTGCAGAAGCTAGCAAATTTGGAATTTATAACGTTGTTGGATTAAATTGACCTAGGTACGTTCATACGGGAGGAAAGGACGATATACTAATAATACAGAAACTAAGAGAGAATATATACTTAATAAATTCTCCTTTTAAGCAAATTTTCCAACCCTAAGAATGATTTTCAAACTATAGAAGTTCAAAACATTTTCCTCGGAGAAATAGGATTAGTTTTCCTTTTAAGAAAAATAAAAATCACTTACACAGTAAATACATTTTTGTACCTTTAAAAGAAAAATAATCCAAATTAGATAAGAAAAATCAAGTAAACCCCATTAGAGATGTTCTTCCCCAATTTAATATTTTTTGTTTTCCAAAACAACAAAACAGAAAAATACAGAATCACTTCAAAAAAAATTTTAAATCGTTTAAAGTTTCTTTTAAGTGATCCATTTTGGAGTCTCGTCGATTGGACTAGAAGTGCTTAATCTGTACAATAGAATTACTCCAAACTTAAGGGACCATTTGATTAAAACGGAGGAGTAAAAATTAGAGTAATTAAGATGATGTTAGTTTGTCACAATTTTTACATGTTAGATAGTTAAAAGTATATCCACTACATATGCGAATCATGTGATCTCACAAGAGAATTAAGCAGATATTGAATCAGGTTTTAAAAATGTATCTTTAAATATTTGTTTGATTATAAATTTTAAGTTAAATTTTAAAAAATAGTCCTTTAAAAAAAATTCAAATTTCAAAAACTGATCCAAATTAGTTGATTAGAGAAATTTTATTTTCCCTCACAAAATTTTAATTTTTTAAAAGTAAAATATATTTTCAAACACAACTTAAAATTTTAAAAATATAATTTTTAACTTCAAAAGATATAATGAAATAGAATTACTAATTAAATGTCGACAACGACATTATCATGAATTTGATCATTTAGGCTCATGTCAAAAATGGCTTAGATTCGAACGAGGAAAAATTGATAAGGTTATGGATAAAGGTGCTCCCACTGTCATTTGGCATATATTCATCAAAATGACACGTGGTCTTCGTTACGCGGATTGAAGGTAAAAATATGTCTGACACTATGCTTTCTAAATTTTAGACCTAATTAGCATTTATAGTTCTATTTTAGGAGAAAATATGCACTAAATATTACGATCAAAAGAATAATTCGTTGGACTCTCGAAATTCAAATCATCACATTATGCCAGTGATATCATGCATCTTGCTTCTAATCCATAAAAATTATAGTGAAGTAATAAGTATTCTATCTTTCTTAATCAGATTATTCGGATATGGAACCTAATAGGATTACAAAGTCATGTTTACTTTGACCCAACCAAAAAATGCAAAACTTTCTAGCCGAACAAATCTAAAATTAATTAACCCTCAATGTTAGCATCAAACACCAAATTGGAGACAATAAAAACTATCACACTTCTATAGCTCTTTTTTTGTAAAAAAAATTAAAGCTATTTGTATTCGGAATCTACCCAACTAATCCCATAGCTCATATTCCCGGTGGAAACAGATTTAACCTAAACTTTTATATTATTAGTGAGAATTCGATTTTCATCTTATAATTCCTTCAACCAATTTTTTTTTTATAATTTTAAAAGAGTAAAGTAAAATTTTATGCGATGATGCATAATTATAAATCTAAATTTGGTGGGAGCAATTAGAGTTTTAAAATACTGAAATCTCCCGAAGTAGTAGGAATTGGGACAATTAGAAGCAAGGGTAATCTGGTCCTCAGAATTAATTAACATATAAGAGCAATCACTGGCCTCTGAAATTTGTTTCTTTTATCACTTTCTGTGAGTTGAAATCAGGAGAAATCCACTAACTTAATAATGGCAACTTCTTGTTTTCCTCAGTATCATCTCTGCCATTCTCCATTTTCTGCTTCATCTTCTTCATTATGTTCTTCACAATTTACACCTTTGCTTTCTTGCCCAAGAAATGCCCAAAGATGTAAAAAGAAGAGACAGGTTATGGCGAGTATGCAGTCGGAAAATCAAAAGGAAAGTGATTTCTGCAACAGAAGAACGATTCTTTTTGTGGGGTTCTCAGTTCTTCCACTTCTCAATTTGAGGGCAAGAGCTCTTGAAAGCTTGCCAGCAGGTCAATCATTCTTGCCCTTTTTTATGATTCGACATTGCTGTGTGTTCTTTAGTTAGTAGAATCGATGAATTTCTTGAAGTATTGCGTTGTAGTTGGCAATAGATTCTGATTTATATCTTCATTGCCATTTACATATTTCTCTATCAGTTGATGCTTTGAATTAATGATGAGATGATTTAGCAATGGGTTCTCCGTTTCTTTAAGTCACAATGTGTTTAGTTTATAGAACTGGTGAATATGATAAAAGCTAGGTACATTTTAGTGGCTTAAATGTTAACCAGTACGAATTTCTTGAAGTATTGCACTGTAGTTAGCAATAGATTCTTATTTTAGGGATTTACCTTCATTGTCATTCACTCTTTTTCTATCCCTTGATGTTTCAAATTAATGACAAGATGATTTAGCAAAGGATACTCCTTTTCTTTATGTCGCCATGTGTTTAGTCAATTTCAGTGACTTAAATGGTAACCAATACAAATTTCTTTAAGTGATTCACTGTAGTTAGCAATAGATTCTTATTTTAGGGATTTACCTTCATTACTATTTATTTTTTCCTATCAGTTGAGATGCTTTGAATTAATGACAACAAAATTTGGCGATTCTTTAGGTAGATCTAATGTATGGTAGTCTGCTGCTGATGTTTCAAGTGCTTATTTTCTTGGCTGAAAAACAGCAGTTTTCAGTTAAGAGTAATGTGAAATTTTGTACTTATTATCACTGGAACTAATGTATGTTAACAGTTGGCAGATTTAAGGGTTGTCCCCAATATATTTTCTTGGCCGATTCTTAGGTAGATCTAAGGTATGGTAGTCTGCTGCTGATTTGACACTTCAAATGGTTGCAGTAATTTCAAGTGCTTATTTTCTTGTTTCCTTGGCTGAAAAACAGCAGTTTTTAGTTTGAGTCATGTGAGGTTTTGAACTTATAATCAGTGGAGCTAATGTACGTCAACAGTTGACAGACTTAAGGGTTGTGCCCAATGTATTATCTTGCCTCTGAAAGGTATTTGGGAAGAATGTTGTTTAAGATATTCTGGAATTGACAATGGTTTCCTAACCTAAGTGTCCAAGTTTAGGCATTCTAAATAGTATTTAGTCATTATACTTGTTTCCTAAATGGCATTTTCCCTTCAGATTCGGATTAGATATCTCCCTTCTTTCCCTTTATTAATAAGATTACCTCTGGGAGGCATAAGTGCTCGCTGTTCAATTTTTATTCTTCCTTCATGCGTAAATTAATGCTTACAGTTAAAAAAAAGCCATTAATAATTGCGTTTAGTTAAATCTAAGATTACTGAGATTATCAATGATGACCTTGCCAATAAATTCTGTTTCCAATTCTTTTAGAAACTTTTCCCCGTGTATGAATTTATGAGTATATTCCATCATTCCTTTGTCAGTACTCTTCTTATGGTTTCACTCGATCCTGATAGCTAGTTCACGAGAGAGAGAGAGAGAGAGTGGAAGGAAAAAAGGGAGGATGAGAGTGCAAGTTAACTGCATCTGGATAATAAGAGTGGGGTCTCCTGTGTGTGATAATTTTGTTCACCTTGGTTGTCATGGTGAAAGTATACACTTCTAAATGTTACAGTGAGGAGATGGTAATGTAGCATAAGAAAACGCTTCTAAATGTCGCGGTGAGGAGATGTAAACGTAGCATAAGGAAGTACATATTCATATCAAAGACAGATAACATTGCTTCTTTCCATAGTTATTCATTACTGGGCTTATTTATCAGAAGTGAGTGCATTCAATCTCCTTTCCTTTGTATATTGTTGTTCCGGTAAATGACTAGTAATAACTAGCATAATTTTCCTGATGATTAACTGGAATGACTTACATTTTGTTATTTGTGATCGTGGTCAATATCTGAAAGGTTTTTCCAGATACTGCGAACTAGTTAGTACTTAGATTAGTGAAGAGTTTATACCCCATAACCTCTGAAACCTTTTCCAGTGTGACTAACTCTGCTCTCATACTATACAGATTCTCAAGGGCAGCCGCAGAAAGAGGAAACAGAGGTCTGAATTTATCCCTAGTATTTCCTTGAAAAATGATTGAGAGAATAAATTCTGCTATACTTGCATTTCTACATTCTCCTCAGCTCTATATGCTCTCAGTCAATACTTTCTTGTAACCAGCAAACAATCCAAGGAAGTGCAGGGAATCCCTTCGTTTCTCTACTTAATGGACTTGGTGTTGTTGGTTCAGGCGTGCTTGGTTCTCTTTATGCCTTGGCTCGAAATGAGAAGGCAGTTTCAGATGCAACCATTGAATCTGTAAGCTCTATATACCTTTTGTCAGTTGTAATCTTACCGACATTGTTTTTCTATTGCAAGATGCAGTTGTTGCACCTAAAGGTACAATATATTCTTAGCAACATTTTTTAGTAGAGACATTTCTTAGTACAATATATTTTTAGCAACGTTTTTCTTTGTAGAGACTGCAGAATATAATCATTTTAGGGTGGGGTGGAGGTGCAAGCTTGTCTAAATTAGTCACCATTTGGCCTGAACTTGTTTCAAACAATTTAAACATAAAACACCTGCAAGTGATCTTTACATGCGTAGACTATTAGCTAGTTCATTTTAAATTGTAAGATTATAGGCAGAAAGAATGAGTTTTAGTTTCTTGGGTTGCTTTTACTAATTAAGATCTGCTTTCATGTACTCAGATGAAAAATAAGCTGAAGGACAAGGAAGATGCATTTGTTTCAATGAAGAAGCAATTTGAGTCTGAATTGCTGAACGAAAGGGAAGATCGAAATAAGCTAATTAGGCGAGAAGGTGAAGAGCGGCAAGCTCTGGTTAATCAATTAAAATCAGCGAAGACTGCAGTAGTAAGCCTTGGTCAGGAGCTGCTAAACGAAAAAAAAATTGCTGAAGGGCTCAAATTTGAGATCAAGGGCCTTCAAAATGACCTCATGCGTACGAAGGAGGATAAGAAGAAATTGCAGGAAGAGCTTAAAGAGAAGCTTGATTTGATACAAGTTCTGCAAGAAAAGATTACTTTGCTTACTACAGAGATCAAAGATAAAGAGGCGAATCTTCGGAGTAGCACCTCTGAACTAGCTGAAAAAGAATCGGAGGTAGATAGTTTGAGCTCTATGTATCAGCAATCCCAGGATAAGCTGATGAATTTGACTTCAGAAATCAAAGAACTTAAAGATGAAGTTCAGAAAAGAGAGAGAGAACTGGAGTTGAAACTTGTATCAGAAGACAACCTGAATGTGCAATTAAATTCGTTGCTTCTTGAGAGAGATGAATCTAAAAAAGAGCTTCATGCTATTCAAAAGGAATACAGCGAGTTCAAGTCCAATTCTGATGAGAAAGTGGCTTCAGATGCGAAGCTGTTGGGGGAACAAGAAAAGAGACTACACCAGCTTGAGGAACAACTTGGCACTGCCTTAAGTGAAGCGAGTAAAAATGAAGTGCTAATTGCTGATCTGACTCGAGAAAAAGAAAACCTTAGGAGAATGGTGGATGCTGAGCTGGACAATGTAAACAAGTTGAAGCAAGAGATTGAAGTTACTCAGGAAAGTCTTGAGAAATCAAGAAGTGAAGTTTCTGATATAACAGTACAACTAGAGCAGTCCAGGGATCTTTGCTCCAAACTTGAAGCTGAGGTTTATAAAGTTCAGATGGAATTGGAGGAAACAAGGACATCATTACAGAGGAACATCGATGAGACAAAACACGGTGCAGAGCTCTTAGCTGCCGAGCTGACCACTACTAGGGAGCTTTTAAAGAAAACAAATGAAGAAATGCACACTATGTCAGATGAACTAGCAGCTGTTTCTGAAAATCGTGATAGCTTACAGACAGAGCTAGTTGATGTCTATAAGAAAGCAGAACATGCTGCTAATGAACTGAAACAGGAAAAGAACATGCTTGCAACACTGGAAGAAGAGTTAAAATTTTTGGAATCTCAAATTACACGAGAGAAAGAGTTACGGAAGAGTCTGGAAGACGAATTGGAAAAGGCTACAGAATCACTTGATGAGATTAACCGAAATGTCTTGGCACTTGCAGAGGAGCTGGAGCTTGCTAATTCTCGTATGTCTAGCCTCGAAGACGAGAGAGAAGTACTCCAAAAGTCTGTTTCTGACCAGAAACAAATTTCACAAGAAGCCCAAGAAAATCTGGAAGATGCCCATAGCCTGGTGATGAAACTTGGCAAAGAACGCGAAAGTCTTGAGAAGAGAGCAAAGAAATTGGAAGATGAAATGGCAGCAGCAAAAGGTGAGATTTTGCGGCTACGGAGCCAAATAAACTCAGTAAAAGCTCCAGTGGAGAATGAGGAAAAAGTTGAAGCTGGGGAAAAGGAAAAGGTAAAGGCAACAGTAACAGCAAAGAGAACTACCAGGAGGAGGAAGACTGCTGCTAAGCAAGAGGAATTATAATTGTCTGTTTCTGAATAACATAATCTTCTTTTATTTTTGTCCCTGACTCATTTGTTTGCGATTAATAGAGAGGCGGGAATTAGGACATTGCCATTGTAACAAGCTGTATTGTCTCTTTGAGTGTACATTTCCAGGCAAGAAGTTGCAGAAACAAATGGCTCATCTCTTGATATTCAGTCAATGTTGCAGCTTTCATGCACGAAATTTGTATTTTATAATATGTAAAGTACTTTATTAGTGCCATTTTATCAGCAATAAAAATGAAAATGTAGCTGATACCATCTTTCCTTACAAAAAGTAGGATGCGGTCGACCACAGTGGGAGTCGAACCCACGACCTTTTGATCCGAAGTCAAACGCGCTAATCCACTGCGCTATGCGGTCGCATGTTTGTATTAATCCAATTCTTTATATACATCCAATTTTAGCAACACAAAATTCTGGAGAAGTTTCTACAAAATAATTTATTTGGATTAGAGTCTTTAATTATCATCACCATCCCTTTGACTTTGCAGACCCTAACAATCAAATATTTATGTTCGTAATTCCAATTTAATGAAGGGTTCAAAAATTTCAACATTGAAAAGTCCATAGGCCAATGAAGTCTTAAAACATAGGTTACTTTTCACTTTTTAAGATTAAAACTATATGAATTTTGATCAGAAAAGTAATTTGTAGGAATAATGTGCACTCATTAGATCTCATTGAATATGTTGTTATTTTTGTATTATTATTAAAAAAAATTATAATTTATGAGTAATACTTTTAAATATTTGAATTTTAAATATTAAATTTATTTAATCTATTTTAACTTAAAAAGGTAAAAATAAAATAAAAGAAAATGTTATGTGGGTTGTGACGACGCTTTTACAAAGAGTTTGGGTGGAGACCGGAGACGATTGCACCGAACTCATCCTTGTTATGCTCTTTTTTCAGATTCAGAATTTAGATTTCATTTTCCATCAGCTCAATTTCTCAGATTTCCGCAGAAATAGGGTTTCTGATCCCAATTCCCAATTACTCAATCAATTGATTGTTTCACAATAGTTGTTCGGTGCAATTTTAGAGGAATTGGAATTATTGGTGAAAGAGGATCGAAAAAGTCATGTTCTATGGAACGGCAGTGTGGGATCCATGGCTTATTGTTGCGCAGATTGTGTGTTTTCAATGTTTATACTATTTGACGCTGGGGATATTCATGACAATTCTTGTTGGAACTCGTGTTTCTCGAATTAGTCTTGTATATTTCTTTGATTATGCTACTGTTACTGCTTCCACCGTCACAGGATGGTGCGTCATTGCTTCATTTATTCTCAGTTCACTTGCAGGGTGAGATTTCTTTTTGTTTTCCCCCTTTTGTGTTTTCTCCTTAAAGTTGAAGCTTTTGTTTTAGTGCTTTTTTTTGGATCTAAATTAATGTTGGGACAATATTCTTAATTCTATTTCTTTGGGCATAGATGCGTAGTGAAGAAAATAAGTAGAATTGGTTGCTTAGCTCCATAAATCCACCTTCCCATGACCCAAACTAGGAAAAAGAAAGAATCTGAATTGGGAAGACTTCCTTGCTGAAGAATCATATATTATCATCTTTGGCTGTGTCTTCCATTACTGACTGAATTTTGGGCATTGATATGTTTGGTGAGCTTGTCCATACATAATAAGACTAGCAGAAAAATGGTTTTAGCAATGGGAGTTTAAAGAGTCCGGAACAGTGTTTTACAGCATGGTAGTTTGATTTTTGATTTAACTGGTTGAATCGTTTTACTATATCTTTCTGTTCTTATGTTTGGTGAACTTAGAGTTGGGGGAAAAGGTAAAAGAAAGGGTGAGGAACTTACACTTGAGAAGTAAAGAAATTGGAGATGGAACCGTAAATACTCCAAAAAAGGAGTGTACAATAATATAACATGATACTTCTGATCTCTCTGATTTGTACTTTCGTTTTGACTTTTTATGCGTGTACTAGTCTCGGGTGAGAAACTCTATATTCTGTTAACGACTTCCTAACTTTCCAATAAATCTGGTTGAACATGCATAATTGGATATTTTTCTTGTTGCAATATGCAGAGCTGGCTTTTTGCTTTATTTGATTGAGAGGGCAAAGAAGTGCTTAGATTTTTCAGCAACACTATACATCGTCCATCTTTTAATATGTATTATCTATGGAGGTTGGCCTTCTTCAATAACATGGTGGGTTGTGAATGTTACTGGGCTTGCAGTGATGGCATTGTTAGGTGAATACTTGTGCATAAGACGTGAATTACGCGAAATTCCAATTTCAAAATTCCGATCAAGTAAGCTCCTTTCCATCCATTTTGAATAATTTCTGACTGAAAAGCTTTTTTCCATTATTTCATCTCTCCATATCATTGGCCTGAACAGTGAACACTATCACTTAGTTCTGGCATCTTTCACTCTACACTCATTTTGTCTTTTCTTTAGGATCCTGATTATTGCTGCTTCTTTGATATGATGCTAATTGCTAACTACTGTTATTTCTCTTTTATTTTTGGTCTTTGGATGATTTATTTGTAGTCTAAAGTTGAAGTGCTTGAGATATCTATGCTTTAGCTGTTGGTTCTCACTGGAGGTTATTAACACCTCATTTTTCTTCTTCATTGCATAGAGTATGAAGATCTTTGTCAACCTCTTCTACTATATTAGAAACTTGGTCAAACTTCCTCTTTCATGGGTTCTTAGGCTGCAGGTTGTCATTTTATAGGCTAAAAATGAGATAGCATGTATGATTTATGAACATCTTATGCTTCTCTCTGTTATTTGGGTACAAATTGGTTCTTGGTACTTGATGAATATGTTATGACTACGTTTGTCAATAAATTAGAGCAGTAGTTGCAGTAATAAATTTGTTAATTGATAGAAAGGCAGAAAAGAAGAAGGGGAGGGGAGGCGAAGTAGAAGAAAGTGGTGCTGTTGATGGATACTGCTAGTTTGGCATAAATTACATAGAACAATTAACATGTGCTTTTAACAACACTGTATAATTGTGTTTTCAGCTTGAATAGGGTCAGGTCAGGTTTTATCCCACTTCCCAAAAGCAGTGTATATGTTATTAGCATCTATCATAATGGTGGCTGGTGCAACAGTGAGCTTCAGAAAACAGAAGAGGAATATTAGCCGCCATTTGTTGTACTTCTCCTTGCGACTTTATTGTTGTTTTATGTTAGGCTTGTTAATAGAAAATCTCAATTTAAACTGAGAGTATCTAAATTATGATTGGCAGGGTCAGTCAGTGAGGAGAAGGCAAACGAAGACATGGATGAGCAAATCCCTTTGTATCGTGTGGACAATATGGCTTGAAAGAAATCATAGGTGCTTTAAGGGTAGGGAGGAAACATTGCTCTTGTAAAAAATAGATTTATTTAGCATCTTAAGATTTGGTGCAATGTCTTTTTTGATCCTCTACTGGAATTCTCCTTCAGATGTAAGGGATCTAATTCCAGTAAGTAATTTTTTGTACTAATCTGCAGTATCATCTTGGTACTGTTGTTTTATGAAATAAAACTATCTTTACTTTTCAAAAAGAGAAAATCCTAATTTGACAACTATTTATCAGCACATCAGAAGAGTGACTCAGCACTATATGTCTAGTATATTCTGATGTTTTGCATCTATTGGAGGAAGTTCACATGACATATGGTGTGCACAAAAACCAAATAGGGTCCTGATTCTGCTAATATGACTAATTTTTTGAAATACATTAAAATGTGTAGATGTTTGACTGAGTTGAAGCGCAACAGCAAGAGCAATTGTCTTACTGATCCTGTGATGGTGCTTCCTGGTTTCCAAGGAGATGATCTTGGATAAGCTTGTTAGCTCACAAGTCCGTCTTCTGATCTGACATCTAAAGCTTCCTAGAGGAGATTTATTTCCTTTGCTGGCAGCAATGTCATGTCAATTGTCTTTGGAGATCGAAGAACAGAACAGGAAACAAGCTAAGCAGAGCTGTGCTAAGACATTTTATGTACAACTTGAGGAGATTTAGAATGACGTAGCAAATTCTAATGGGACGACAGTGTTTTGACAAGGTATATGTAGATTTTAAGCACTCAAAGCATTTTGTTATTCAAAGACCTTTTAATGTGAAATTGCATGATAGGTGTTGCAGTCAATGTTCTTCTGATGCTTATAATCGAAAATTGTTTGATGCCAACCCTAGGTTTGACATTGATGAGGGCAGTGAAGAGTAATATGCTGATTAGTGGTAGTTTTTAGGTTCTTAATTTCCAGAGAAAGAGAGAGCAACACAATGGCAAGACAAGACAAGAAAGAATAATTGTTTTTTTGTTATTCTCAAAACAGAAAAAAAGATAGATAGTGGTTTCCTAAATTTATTATATACAAACAAGTGTTACATTCATGGATATGCTTTCTCTCATTCTAGATAAAGATAAGATACATCAAAATTCTCTTCTTAGCAGAGCTTAGAATACAAATCAATTCCGCCCAAAACTTCAGTTTATTAATCCTCCTTCTTCTCTCCCTCCATAGTACAAATCTCATATAGTTAGTGGTTGAGCTGGCCCCTTTTCAGGCTTCCAAGAAGACGAAATATCGTCCACAGCTTCAGAAACTGTTAGATATAATCCGTCTAACCCAAAAGCCTCAAGAGCATTCGAGTTAAACAGCTTTTCCATAACGTTTCCAACTGGATTTGCCAGCACAAGCTGCAACCATAGACATCAAAAGAATAAACGATCAACCTAGAAAGAAACCGTGAAAACAAAAGCTTGAGAGATGAAAGATTTTTTACCTTAAGTGATCTTTTCTCAAGTATTCTTCTGAGTTCACATATTGTATCAATGCCACTAGTGTCTATAGCTGTCACAGCTGCAGAAAGAAACCCCCAAAATTTTCGTTACTAGACATGTTAGATTACTCGCAAAAGGAAACATGAGCAGATATGTTCTGTTTTTTTAACCAACCTGTCATGTCAATAATTACACATTTGATTGCAGGTTCTTGGTTAGCTTTGATCCTGTCCTCCTCTTCTCGAATCCATCTCAATGTCCTGTAGTTGTATAAAGTTGCTAACTTTTAGTTGATACGACTCTAATGTAACAAAAAAGTATAGCAACTTTGAAGGTTAAACTTACCTTTCATGTAGGTAGGTAGAATTAGCAAAGTAGAACGGAGCCTCAACAGCTATGATAAGGAAAGAAGGAATCCTAACAGCAGTGGTGTATCTGCTTAGGCTTTGAAATGAACGAGTACTCGAAATGTAGCCCAGAACATTAGTATTTGGCCTTGTAACATGCAATAGGATCTTGAAAACTGAAATACCGACCTGAAGTGTTTTCATGAACAAAAATTATAGTACATTAGATATGAGAAGTTAGAAACGTCGAGGCTTCCAGGGATTGAGATTTATGAGGAGAAGCTGCTTACTGCGATAGCTAGGCCAATAGCCACTGAGATGAAGAGAACACCAAAAAAGGAAGACAAGCACGCGACGCAGTCTAGTTTGTCAACTTTCCATAAACGGAATGCACCTTGATAATCAATTAGCCCGATCACTGCTGTTATAATAATTGCTGCCAAGATGACGTTAGGGGTGTAATGGAACAACGGCATGAGAAACAGCAGGGTGATAAGAACAGTTGCTGCCATTACTATATTTGAAACAACAGATTTTCCTCCAGCATTGTAACTTACAGCAGATCGAGAAAATGACCCTGCAACATTTTAGTTGGAATAAGATTTACGAGAGAACCAGGGATGGCAAAATTAGCCTGTGGAAACATGACACACTCAGTCCGACTGTTTATTAGCTCAGGCCATTTCAGCCCATAGTAAAAAGTTGATATGACCCGTTTTTAGTTCATTTCAGCCCAAATAACTTTTGTCTCGTCCATTTGACAGCCTAAAGACAACTAAAACCCGTGATCTGTGAAAGCAAAATATGAAAAGAAGAATGTTGCTTAGTTTGTACCTGTGGTGACAAAGCAGGAAGCACAAGAGCCAACTATGTTCATGAGTCCAATAGCAATCATTTCCTTGTTACCATCAACTTGGTAATTCTCCATAGCAGCAAATGTCCTTCCTACTGCAATCCCTTCCTGCAGGTCTATATAGGTCAGTTCACTAATCTCCGCTATCCATTTCTTTCTTTCTTTGACGAAATAAATGATAGCAGTAGACAGTAGTTAGTATTCACTTACTGTGAGCGCTAAGACTCCAGTTATAATGCCAACTCTGAGAGCAAGAGCCATATAAGGGCCACCAAAATGTAACTTGTTCGCTGATGGTGGATTTATTCCCTTAGGCAAGTGTCCAATCTGTACGACAAAATTAAGAATGATCTTCAGTTTCATGTACGCGTCTAAATTGAAAAAGGGATGAAAGTAGAAACGATGCATGTAGCATTACTCACAGTTGGAATCGCGCGTGTCTCATTTTTGATTAGGTAAACTATGACAGTTGAGAGAATAACTGATAATAATGGAGCTGCAGCTGAAACCCAGAAAAGTTTTGGATTCCTTGCACTCTGTTGTATGGAAAGAGCATTGTTTTAGAAGTGTGATCATAAGATGCAACTTTCTCATTCACATAAACCAAAAGACACTTACTATTTGCCTAGCAGTCAGCAGGAGGATGAGGAAACAACCACCCATAACAACAGTTTGCCAAGTCCACTGCAAACAGATGTTGAAAAGTTACAATAATCAATATATACCTTCAATATCTTTTTGGTCCTTGTGATATATGACTCAACACATTATTGGAAGGAAGTTCTAACCTCATTTCTGTTTTCAAAAACAGAGGTCAAAACAGGAATTATTGCCATCTTGTTTGTGAAGTGAACTATCCCTAGCAATCCTTTCAGTTGTTGCAAAGAGACAATAACTGCTGCACCAGCCATGAACCCTAGTAGAGTGGCCTTCGACAGAAAATCAATGATGAATCCTAACCTGCAAGTTATCAAATATTGAGGATTGATTAAAAAAAATCAAAATTTATATAAAAAAACGAATATGAGATATCGAATTGCTATTTATTTATTGGCGGGGAGGGGGAAGGATATGAGATTTGATCCTTCACCACAAGTGAAGGACGAAAGGCCTCAACCAACTGAGCAACCCTCACATTTTGCGTATTTATATTTGTTTAAGACCTCTTGACAATGGAAATAGTTAATGAATACCTGAAGAAACCCATTGCAGCTTGCAAGGATCCTGCAATAAGAGTTGCTGTGAAAGCAAGTTGAAGATATAAAGCTGGTTCTTTGTTGTATGAAACTGCTTGGCTGAGCATGGTTCCCATCACAAGTGAGGCTATGGATACCGGACCAACGGCTAAATGTCTTGAACTTCCCAAAATTGAATATATTAATGGCGGAACAAAGCTTGAATCTGTGTACGTCACACAAAATTCATTAATTTCATCATATATTAATCACTACACAATACAAGAAATGAGAATTTTTCGTGACGACTTTACTTTACGTGACAATTGGCTTAGTGTCAAGGTTCCACCGAACAAAAGAATTTCGTTAAAGTTATTCAAGATTTTAATTTGTATAAAAAGTAATATTCGACATATATTACATAGTAAGTGATAGTTTTAGCGGCGACCATGCATTAGAGAATTTTTCATAACGACTTTATGTGACGATTGCCTTGGTTGTCACAAAAAGTAAAGGTAGGTTCCACATAATTAAAAAACTTCACCACGGGTATTTAAATTTAATTTGTACAAAAAGTGACATATGTACCTTGTAAATGAGAGTTTTAACGGCAAACATATGTTAGAGCTAATTAGGAGAAAACAATGAGAACTTTTCATGATGGGTTTACGTGACAATTATGCTATTCGTCACAAAAAGTAAAGCAACATTTAAGATACTTTTTTAAAAAAACAAATTTACACCACTAGACAAAGTGTCTAGCGGCTTTTTATTAATAATAATAAAATCCTCGAATAAGTACAAAAAAGGGGGCTAGGCCTTACTTTACCAATCCTAATGAGGTAACAAACCTCTACGTACCTATATAATAAGTGATAATTTTAGCAGCGGCCATGTGTTAGAAGAAATGAGAATTTTTCATTGATTTCCTTAAATCATCACAAAAAGTATATGTATATATAGTAACATTTGACATATGTACGTATTAAATGATAGTTTTAGTCGCAACATGAATAACAACTCAGAAAAAGTAAAAAAAATTCATGGTCACTTTATGTCACGATTGCCTTAAAATAAAGATTCAACACAACGAAAGGAGATTCAATATCTAATAAATATATATATATATATATATAATATAACATTTGACATATATACACTATACACCATATAATTTTTTCGACACACAAAAAAATTGTTTTTAGTGGCGACGGAAATTGGAGGGAAAAACTACAAACAAAAAAAAGAGCGATGGAAGTGGAACTTACATAACCCAATAATAGGTGGCAAATTAGCGAGTTTTGCATAACTGATTCCTTGAGGTATAGAAAGGCTAGCAATTGTAATGCCAGCAATAACATCAGATCTTAAAAGCATAAGATTATACTTAGGTCCCCATTCGAAAACAGGGAAGAAAAACTGTAAACCCAAAACAAATTTCCTCAACGTCGTTTGGTTCTTGAACCTATGAAGTGGATCATCCGGGAAAAATATCTCCGACAATCTATGCCGGAGTTTCTGAAATGTCGTCCGGTGAGGCGGCAAACATACCTTATGTACACCGTTCGATTGCGAAGACGAAGACGAAGCCTCTGTTCCGTCATTTGTATTCCCGCCGGATGAATCTTCCACTTTGATCGAATTCAAAGTCATTTTTATTGATTTTAATTACAACCGATTTGGTTCAAGACCAATAAGTTGGGGAAAATGTGTATTGGGTTAGTTTTTCAGATTTGGTTCGGAGAAGAACGAATCAGGTAAAGAAAATTCGTTGATCTTTGTTGATTTGAATGGAAATGAACACAATGCCCTTTTTATAGGGAGGGAAAGTTTAAAATATGCGCGCAACGCGCCGATACGTATACTAATTATTTATTTAAAAAGAAAAATATTTTAAAGTAAAAATCCATAAAAATGTGAAGTGGTGCTAGTAAGTAGTATAACAACTTTGAGAGGTAAAGATTTTTTTTCTTTTATCATTTTTTCCTTTTTACCTTTTTATATAATGATGATATGAAATTTGATGAATAATGAGTCTATGATGGAAAAAATTAGTAATAGGCATGCTACTCTATCCTTACCCGCTAAAATATCATAATTCTGTTCGTGGTAGAATGCAAACACATTTTGTTAAATAATTTAGAATTTTTGTGTAAAATGTGGGTAAGTAGTATAACAACTTTGAGAGGACAAGATTTTGTTTCTTTTTTAAGATATATTTTTCTTTATCACTTTTCCTCTTTATTAATAATTTAGAATTTTTGGAAGAATCAATAATGATGCACCATTCAAAATTCGACTAATAATGAGTTTATAATGGAAAAAAATTAGTAAAGGCATGCTCCTCTATCCTTGCCCACTAAAATATCATAATTTTATTCATGGCATTTTGTTTAGTAATATAGATTTTTTGTTTAAAATGTGAGTAAGTAGTATAAGAACTTTTAGAGGACAAGATTTTTGCTTCTTTTTTAAGATATATGTTTCTTTTATCACTTTTCCTCTTTATTAATAATTTAGAATTTTTGGAAGAATCACTAATGATGCATCACTTAAAATTCGATGAATAATGAGTCTACAATGATTTTTTAAAATAATAAACACGATCTTCTATTCTTATTATTCACTAAAATATCGTAGTTTTATATAAGGCAGAATACGAATACATGACATTTGTTTAATAATTTAGAAAATTTAAAAGAATGTAACAATGCACCATTTAAAATTTGAAGGATATGAGTACAATGGAAAAAAGTTACTAACAGGGATGCTCCTTTATCCTTGTTCATTAAAAAATATCATATTTTTGTCAATGGCAAAGTGAGTGCAAATACATGACGTTTTGTTTAATAATTTAGAAAATTTTGAAGAATGTAACAACTAATAATGTACTATTTGAAACTCAATGAATAATAAGCCTATCATGGAAAAAGTTTAATAACATACACACTCCTTTATTCTTATTCACTAAATATATATGTTTTATCTATGGTAAAGAGCGAACACACGATATTCTATTTAATAATCTTAGGTTAATATGATTTGATAAGATTCAACAGATAAATTTCTTAAATGAGATTTCTTTTTCATTAGAGTGGAAAGTACATGGGAGGGAATGTAGGTTTAGGCATACCAACGTAATTAGTTTAGGTATAATTATGACTTTATGATATACAATAAACAATAATGCATCCATTCTAAACTAGATAGATAATGAGTCCATGATGGAAAGATTTAATAACAGACACGCTTCTCTATTCTTATTCACAAAAAAAAATATTATTATGACTTTATCATATATTAGTACAACAGTAATAAAACCGGAAAATGGTTAATTGACTAATGAGTGGCCAAGACTCTTGATTAAGAAATTTAAGGTAATTAACATTTCGTCCTGAGGCAAAACGTAGCTAATCCCAAACCTAAATAAAAGATGACTTTTTATTATAGTAGCTAGGTTAATATTTTTCTATGATGAATTTTTGAAAAAATATCTTAAATATAACAAAACCGATAGGGATGATTCCTATAGTCAATTCCAACAAAATTAATTAAAATTTGACACATTTTAAATATTTTGAGTTGACATAACATATTAGCATGCATTTTGGCATTTGTGTAGATATAAAATCCAGTAACAAAACTATGATTTTTAATAAGATGATTCAAAATATAATTAAAGACATAAAAATATAAAGATGCGAAGAGAATTCAACTATATATAAATTCAAGTGAGACCATTTTTGAAAGTGTAGACTTAAGTTGAGAGAAAGAATAGAGATAAAGAGTCTGGTGTTTCTAGAAGTGAGCAGAAGATTTTTTTCTTACCTGGGTAAAAAAATGACTAAACTACCCTTGGTCGTTCCATATTTGACTTTTCTATATAGTAGTAAATAAAAGTAATATATATATATATATAAACTAGCCAAAAAATAAGAGAAGAATAACGTGAAGATTTAGCTTACGCTTGCTTTAATGCATGATCAAAAATAGCGTAGCATGTATTCAGTTATTTATACTTTGGAAAAGGGGAAAAGAAGGGGCAAACCGCACGTGAATGGACAAATATTGAACCAAATCAAACATCCCAAATTTAGTACTCCGTCCATTTTAATTTACTTGTTTCGTTCATTTTTACTTATTTATTATATTAAAAATGTATGCTTACTTTTACTTGTTACTTTGATCATGTGAAAAAAAATTATTTTGTATCTTCAACATTAATTACTTATTCCTTAAATCATTTCTCAAGATCTTGGACTATGCATCAATTAACATAAGTATTGTGGTAAAATACTCATATTAATCATTATTTCTTAAGGGACGGACAAAATCCAAAGTAGACAAATACTAAAATGAATGGAGGGAGTATTTGTCTTACATTTACTTTAGTCTTTTTTTTTTTTAAAAGTCACTTTCTACATAATTTAATAACCATTTGCATTCAACATGCGATATACATTACATATTTAAGATTATAGATTCAAATGATATTTTAATACATTTAAACACAATATATGTCGACTACAAAGTCAAACTAAAATACATAAATTAAATCAGAGTAATGATCTCATTCTTGCACGCCTAAGATTGGGAGTAACATGAACTATTTACGTGCACCTGATGCTTATGTCAAAATGCATAATTTAACTTTAATAATATTGAAAAATAAAGTGAGAAATGTATAGGTATAAAACCCAATGTATTTTGTATATGAACAATATACTTGTACACTTTAAGATCGAGTAAACCAACAACAGGAAGTGTGTATCTAGGTTCAACACCATATAAGGAAAATTGAATTTATGATTGAATTCAACTTTAAAAGCTAACTCATAATTTCATCAAATTGATATATAGTTATAGTTGTATGGGATGAGATCTTTTTTGCTGGCCTAATTATAGTTAGGATCAATAATTTGGTCAATTGTGATGTCTCACTAATTAATTATTAGTAAAGAAATTAGTTATTCCATTCATAAGTGGCAAATTATAAAGTTCACGTACAAGGAAAAAGTTACATAGCGTAGACTGAATTAGTAGTTATTGAACTAATAATAATAATAATAATAATATTTAAATTTAAAAAAATTTAAAAAAAAGCATGAGTTACCTATTTTACACGTACATTTCATGTGATCAAACAACCGGTAAACATGTAGTAAGTTGCATTGTATGTAATATTAGTTAGTGTTTGATGGGAGCATTTGAGAGGAGGAATTAAGTTCGTTGTAAATATCAATATGAGTCGTGGTGCAATGGTAGGACTGCTTCATCCTTTATAAGAGGTTTGGATTTGATCGAGCTCTGAATACAAAGAAAATTTTGTTGGGAGCGTCATCTCCAAGTGAGCCCTGAGAAACCAATTTTTTTGTTTGTTTGTTGTGAATTGATATAAAATAGAAAAAATGCAGTGGCGTTTTTAAACACGTCTTGTGCCTTATTTGGTTGTAAGAAATTTATAAATCATAAAGTTTTGGAGGGAAACTAAAGTCTGGTTGTCTTCACTGAGAAACCAATTTTTTTGTTTGTTTGTTGTGAATTGATATAAAATAGAAAAAATGCAGTGGCGTTTTTAAACACGTCTTGTGCCTTATTTGGTTGTAAGAAATTTATAAATCATAAAGTTTTGGAGGGAAACTAAAGTCTGGTTGTCTTATTATATACTAATACTCTCCTTGTTAAAAATATTCGTCTCAAAATATTTGCCATTTATAAAAAATAAATTGTACCTTTTTCTCACTTTACCCTTTGTATGAAAGGACTGATTTTTTATCAAAAAAATACATAAAAAGTATAGCTACTTAGAATCTACCCAAGTATTTACTTTTTTATGATTTTTGACAATTCTACCACTTAACCATATATGTACTTTGATGAAATATTTTCATCATTTTTTATATTCAACTGTAATTTTGTACTTCAAAAATCAACCTCGTCCATTGATATTGTAAAATAAATGAGTGATTAAATCAATTTTCTTTTTTTTAAAAAAAAAAAGATTTTTAAAAAGAATAATTTTCGCGCAAAAAAAAAACATATGAGACGTCTGTTGGTTTTCTATTAAATTTTTTTTAAAAAAACGACGGATAGGATCAGTTTTCCCTCGATTTTTTGGACCTACCTGTTTGTCAGTTTTTGCATCGTTTTTAATGGTGATGGTTTAGATATAAAATTCAAAAAATCAAAACATTTTATATATGTTTTTAAATGAGTACGGAGATGAAAGAAAATAAAACGCAGTACACGTGGCAAGAAGTTTCGAGAAAGTAGCAACAACCAAATAGTTTTTGGCACCCCAAATTAGAACAACAGATGCTGCCTGCAGCATTATTAACCAACTTGCTCGATCGATCCATCGAGTCTGTTTCTTATGCGTTTGACTCAATAAAGTGTATACTAAAAGTCAAGTGCTTTGAAATATGTGGAGATCTATGGTATTGGCTGGCCACCATGAATAATATCATAAGCATTGAATTAGTCAACTCGTCGATAGAATTTAGTAATTTTTATAAAGTTTTGTATTTGTATTAAAAGATTCATTTAATGTTTAAATAATTTATCTAAGACAGATAAGGAAAATGAAACACATACACTCTCTTTAAAACACCTAACTTTGTTCAGAATCTAATAAGTTGTTTTTTCTAAAATTCAAAGTTTATAAATTTTAAATTTTGAATTTGTCTCTTCTAATTATAACCAAAGAATTAAAAAGGAAATGGAACGTGTGCACTTTTCTCTTTAGGAGTTTGTTTATTTGGACTTAAAAGAATAAAAAAGAGGTCCTCTTTGAAGCCTAATTATTATTTATTAGCCTAGTGAATACGTTGGAAATAACAAAGACCTAACAAATTAAAAAGAGCACCCCACGGTTCTTTCATCTCAAGGTGGGGAGAAAAGTGGAACAATGGTTGTTAGCACTTAAAATAAGTCAATTTAAACACACGTCGTATCATATTCAATCCAGAATATATTATTTTAACTTAAAGACACTTAAAATAAATCAATTCAAACGGGCTTTGGAAGTTATAACAAAGATCTAACAAATTAGAAAGAACACCCCACGGTTCCTTCATCCTCAAGGTGGGGAGAAAAGTGGAATGGTGGTTGTTTGCAGTCTAGTGGACAAGTTTATTCCCAGAATATACCATTTTTCATTTTACCTTTTGATGATAGCAACATTGACTCATTATAATTAGTCATATATATTCAAAATGAAACCATTTTTTTCGACTAATTAAACTAGCTAGCTCATGAAGTCAACTTTACTAGTAGAAATGGTTGGATTGTTATCTCAATTAGTCTACACGTTCTCCACTCTTGAGAGTTGTGGTACGTAATTGAGTGTCTTTGTGACACTTAATATAGCCCTATATATAAACCTATGAACATGCATGACGAAAAATAAATCATAGTTTGTTAAAATCTATGATCATCTCATTCTCTATGAAGAGAAAACTGAAATTTATTACGAATTTTGTTGTTAATCCGTTTTTAAATTATTCGTAGCTAACATTCTTTTTTTTCTTTTAATGATTCGTTTCTAAATAGGATCAGCAATAAATTTTGTTGCTACATTATTTGTTTATCGCTATTTAATTTTAATTTTTTAGTAGTGTATTAGGAATCATATGCGGTAGCATGTGAGTATTTTTTTTATTAATGGATGGTGATGAGATTCGATTGAATTCAAAACTCATGTCTACTTTGAAGTATGTGATCGAGCAATGGCAGGAAGAACTGATTGCAATGTCTACTGCACGAAGACCAAATGAGAACCTATTTTGAATAGTTTAGAGGTATTTTTGATCGTTTTCCCTGTATTTAATTATGTCTTAACCAATATCATGATTTACTAATATTGTGAAACTAATAAGGGCAAATTGAACATCATCATGATTTTACCCTCAAGCAATTTGGCTGGTTTCTAGTTCTTGCCTTGTAAAGTGGTTAATGCAAAAGTGTCTTAAGAATTGCTTAAGTAGCTAGTAAACTAAACCAGTCTAATTAATGGCCTACTTCCACACATTTTAACGTAACAATTTGGTCAAAAAAGGAAAATTGACAACGTTTAGGAATTAAAGAGAGCTTAAACTTATATTATTGGTATCTAAAATCATCACAATAAATCAGCAAGATAATTATTTAAATTAAAAGTGATAGGAAGCTTATAGCTAGTAGAAAGAGAGTTTACTGTATTTCTTCTAGGATTATAATGATTAATGGAATCTTTTTGTGTCTTTTTGGGGTATTATTAATTAGCTCAGAAGTGGGAAAAGTGACTTGTTTGGATATGCCTCTCTTCTTCACTTTTGGAAGGGCAATTTATAACAAGTTCTCTAAAATTTCAAGTTGTATATATTTGCCAAGTCTATTTAAACAACAAAAAAAACAAATTAGAAAACATGAATGGCCTTGTTGTCTCTTTTTGGATAATTTCCGTCGCTTTTGTCGACTTGGTTATACTGACAGGTAACACTTGCGTCACTATAACATACTCCTTTTATTCCATATTAATTGAATTTTTTTAGACTTTTTTCATTGAATTGTAAGAAGTTCAAATTTCCATATTTGCCCTTTCATTTATTGAAATTTTATATTTTCTAGGAGATAAATTACACTACTCCCTCTGTCCAACAATATTTATCAACTATTAATTGTGCACACTTCTTAAGAAACTATAAATAGAAGTTAAGAGTAATTTTACTATATTACTCTTTGAATATATTAAATATAATGTTTTGAAAAATGTAATAGAGAGATGACTATAATTAATGAAAAGGATAAATTAGGAACTAAGTGTAAAATTATCCATTGATTTCATAAAGTGGACAAGTATTGTTGGACATTTCAAAATAGTATAGTGGACAACTATTGTTGGACAGAAGGAGTATTTGCAAAGTTATATTTATGATTTCACAAAGGGAAATAGTGGAAAGTTTGATTTAAATTATGTTCTTGAATACTTTTCTTAATATATATGCATTGCCTCACAAATTCAGTTAATATGGAATAGATGGAGTATTAAACACTTTGGTAGGATAGTATTCTCTTTGTCATATTAGTGTTTTTGCATCATTTAGTTATTTAAGTATCAATTTTTTCTGATTTTTGGACTTAAATTGAACATTAATTCATTCACTTTCTCATTACGATCTTCAGATATATATATATAATAATGTGAAACATATAATAGGATGTTAATTTTACCATTTAAAAGAAAACAAGACCTAATACATTTTGAATTCACCTTCATTTTTTAATTGAAAACGCTGAAGGTAAACAGATCTAAACTTTGAAAATGACAGCACCACTTAAATGCTTGGATGCAAACATGTATAATTTATAAACCAAGATCATTCTTACTGATGGTTCCTTTGTCAATCCTTGATTAATAAAATTGGTCCTTCAAATTGAGTATAAATTGTGGAACTTATATATCGGTAGATATTTACTTGTTTAATTCATATTCTATTCGCATAGGACTTATTAAAGGGGGAATTGCTCCCTACCCATGGGAGGCTACCACGACTATCACTATTTTTGGGGCTTGAATTTGAGAGAGCAGAAAAATATCTTTCAACGATCCCACCACACATATTGATGATTCAAATGGTGTGTTTTAGTATATATTTCATTTCATATAAATGTTTCTCTCTTTTTTCTTTCAAAGACCAATTTATGACCAAAATAATGTGTCAAAAAAAAAAATCCATATACTGTGTTCTCAGCCCACTTTAATTAGGTCTGATCTATACAAGTTATAATTACAACTCAGCCTTGCAATGTTGTAACATCCAATTTCAGAGAGTTACAAGAGCAACATACATATTAGAACTTGTTAAACTAATCCAATTTACTTGTTGCAGGCCTTGGCATCATGGATCCATGGGCCTCATGGCGTACCCGCTAGAATTTGAATTTTGGACTAACCTCAACTTCGTAGGCCCGTAGCCAATCATTCTCCACGGAAAATTTTAGGCTAATTTTAACGAGTGGTGTATCTTAATGTATTTACCTCCAACTCTGCTACATAATTATTAAATAGTAAGATAATTTGTAATTATTTGAAACTATAGATGAGATTAGTAGATATAGTATGGATGTAAGTCTTGTGTAGCACAACAAAATTGCTAACAAATTTTAGATATTTCATCAACTATTTAGAGTCCAGTGGGTGAATCTGATAAAGAGGTCTTGTCCATACAAAACCTATCCTAACATATAAAATTTCTACATAAAAATTTTCTCAAAGAGTGTTCTTCTTTGATTTCTTCCTAATAATTTCCATTCTCAAATCCATTATGGTTTGCAAGTCAAGAAAAACTTCATATACACCCTTGATTCTGCCAACAACTCATCATCAACGGCTTCAACTGCATTCTATGATATCATAAGAATGTGACATTCCAAATAAATACAAGTCAAACGAGGCAACTATATATGTATCTTCCTTTAAAACTTAAGTGCAAAGTATTGTTGGGTATATAAAGAGGTAAATCACAACTCCAACAACACACACAAAAAAAAGAAGAGCATTTCCTATTCCATAAAGTGATCAGTTTTTTGTTAGTTTTTAACTGTTCAACGTGCGAGACAATGGTTAGTTATTTCATTCACCGTCTCTCTAAGGCGTTTTAATGAGTTTAAGTTATGTTTACATCATCATGTTAATTATATTTATATGCTACATAGCATGCAACATGTTTTATTTTCGAGATTACATATTCATATCTTAACCAGACTCATTTGAATGTCATGACAGTGTAAAAAGTTCTTTACACTAATGGTATATATAACTTAAACTCTGTTTTAATTGTTTGTTTACTCAATTTTCTCAAGAAGCATTTGTATTCTCAATATATACCCTTCATAAAACTTGATCATATAACATAACTTCTATAGATGGCATCAGTATCTGTTGAATTGCAAATATTCAATTTGTATGATCTTATATATCCTGACAACTAATTTTTTTGTTCATTGTTCCTTTTCCTCTATCCTTCGTCTCTGTTGGATCAAATATGGCGGGGTCATCAGACTTTTGCAATCGAAATTGAGGTACTACAGTAAATTTTCTGCCATCATTTGAATCATGACAAATTATAACTGAAATTAAACTGACAACAATGTTTTTCTTGACACAGAAAAAACATGTCCAGAAATCAGAAAGGGTCAAGTCCTTGGAGATCCACCCAACAGAGCCATGGTAAGAATAAAAAATCAATCTGCTTTAACAAAAAGGAGTGATATATAATATAACTGTGTTGTTGATCCTGCAGGATTTTAGTGAGCTTGTACACAGGAACTGTACAAATTTGGAATTACCAATCTCAAGTAAGCAACCTTGCATCCAGCTAGAAAATTATAATACTAGCTTTTTGTTGAATTGTACAACAAGGTCGGCTTTATGAATCCTGCATCATTTAAGTTCAATTGTTTCGTAACCTGTCATTGATGAAAATGTGAATGGCAAATCCCTTCCCCTTCACAATAAACATCTCAAAAATTCATGTTATGTTATAGCCTAAAAAGATGAGTTTTCCAATTTCACTTTTGGTGCAATATGATAGTTGTTTCTGAACAAGAAACTCATTCCATCACGACAAATGACACATCTATATTACCTAATCGATCCGCTTAGAAAATGTCACATAATAGGAAGAATTGGCACATTTTAATAGGTACGAAGTGTAACACATGATACAAGTCCCTCAAATCAAATGATTATGTCGTCTATCGACTAATACTTCTTCATTTCTTTGATTCTGCAGACTGTGGAAAAGAACTATCAAGTCTCAGAGTCACCAGGTAACTATTTATTCAATTCACAACTTCCTAGCTTCAATCAGTCCTGGACAAGGTTTTAATAGTATATATGTCTGGTTTTTTCAGTCAGATCAGCCAAGTTTATTGCCCGTGAAAAAAGTATTGTTGTTGGATCAGATGATCACTTCATTCGAGTATACAACTACACAACAGAGGAAAAGACTAAAGAATTCAAAGCACACGACGATTATATCAGATCATTAGCTGTTCATCCTACTCTTCCTTATGTGCTGTCATGTTCCGATGACAAGGTGATAAAGCTTTGGGACTGGGAAAAAGACTGGGCTTGTACTCAGGTCTTTAAGGGGCATAACCACTATGTGATGCAAGTGGCCTTCAATCCGAAAGAAAACCAGACGTTTACGAGTGTTTCACTTGACTGCACAATGAAGGTATATATATTCAAATAATACATTGTAGTTTACTAAAGTTTTGGACTATTGATATTTACCTTTCATTTCCTTTTTAACAGATGTGGAATCTTAGCTCCTCTGATCCGATTCTCGAACTAGAAGCACATTCGAAGGGGATCAATTGTGTTGATTTCTTAACTTGTGATGATAAACAATGTCTAATCACTGGATCAGATGATCACACAGCTAAGGTATGTTGCAAAAAAATAAAATAAGATAATTATTTTAAGTATCTCTATATTGCCTGCTGACCTTTTTTTTTTCAGGTGTGGGACTTGCAAGTTCAAACTTGTGTCCAGATTCTTGAAGGTCATAAGAACAATATTTCTGCATTGGCAGTGCATCCCGAACTTCCAGTACTTTTTACAGGGTCTGAGGATGGAACGTTTAGCGTGTGGGATGCTACTAATTACAGGTAACATATGTAAAACAAACTCTAAGCATAGACGTTCATGCTATCACATAAATTCGACATACATACCAGGATCTTGAACATGACAATCTCACATAAAATTCATCATAGAGATAGTACTTGGCTGATGCAACAAACATTATCACGGTAAAGCAGCAAGAAGCCTCATAGATAAATGATGACGACATCCTCTCAGTTTGATTCATAATCAACATTTACAACATCCTCATAGATAAACTTGGATGTTTACAACCTGTATAGCAGGAACTTAAACTATTTATTGTCATGATCAGGATATTGTGTATACTGCTAATTTGATGTTCATCTCCTCGAAATGATAATAACACAGATTACTCAACACACAAATCTCTGAACTCGGGAGAGTTTGGGCAATTAGATTTGCAAGCCTGGAAGGTTCTCACATGTAAGTGTCTGTTCCCACTAATTCCTCTGGCTTTGTAAATTCTATTTTCAACTATTTCGACTCGTTGGTATATAATGTGTTCAATTTGTCCTCTGAAACAAACAACTAAAAAACTGTAATTTTTTTTGATAGGCTCATACTTGGCTGTGATGAAGGAACGATTATGGGGAAGATTGTATGCTCAGAAACTCCTTGAGAGACACTATGAAGAAGCTTATGTTTTCTTTATGCTTTCTAGTTTCTGCCATTAATATATTATTATAATAATTACTTGTACTGGGATCTTGTGAATCCATTATGTCTATCTTGAACTTATTTTCTTGTAATAAAATGATGTTGTATAAGTAATAAAATGATGTTGTATAAGAAGCAAAGTTTACTAGAAGAATAACTAATATTTGTAGTACTTCACGTGGGAAAGATTATGCTATTAAGCTTAATAATGTTTTGCTAGAATTTGTTGAGAATGAGCATTAACCTAATAAAATAAGAGGCTTGAATCCATGCTATTATGATTCCAATGCAATGACTTTCTTTTTCGTAGCGTCAACGTTACCTTTATATCTCCCTCGTCTAGTCGAGATTCCCTAAGAGAAAGGGATCAATCTGTAATTGTAGTTTCTATACGTCAATCCAATCTCGCTTCCATTCATCATCCATTCTGAGGAAAGATTCTTGAATAACAGCCTAAGAATATTCTTATAAGTCCTTGTCCGTTATGTATGCTCCAGTAAGAAAGTCCCTTACTTCGGCTAGTAAGGATTTTCATTTTAGGCAAGCAGGCTGCAGCGCAAGTACCCCTTTTTTTTACTTTTGCTGCAATAGAGGAGATTTCCATGTGAGAGCTTAAAAACTAACTAAGCCCTCCGATCAGGATGACTAAATTTAAAAGTTCTTTATGTACTTGAATGATAGTGAAATTAAAGCATACAAAGGAAGGTAGGAAAAACAATTTTATATATCATCAATTTATGAAAACATTACTACCCCCAAGAAGTATGTTTTTATATATCATCAATTTATGAAAACATTACTACCACTAAGAAGTATGATAGAATGGACGTGATCTCTTCATTACGAACCAAAAGTATTGATTCAAGACTTCGAAACTTAAAATGGGTACCTAGCGCGAATCAAATTGATGAGTTTTGCGACATAAATAGCTTGTGTGGTGCCTGTAGTCCCACTTAACTATGCCTACGAAACTTGTTGATGCTTAAGTTTAACTATGACACTGTAATGATCCTCCAGGTCATTTCTGTGTTAATGCCTTCTTCCTGTCGTTTAGAGCGTTCTTGTAGCGACCCCAAGTCATTTATGACTTGCAGGCACTGACTGTTCGGTTGCCTGGTCGTTCGTTTGGGTTTTATGCATGTTTTCCTATTTTGGAGCATTTGAAACTTGAAAAGTTGATTTCGGTCATAACCTCAGGTAAACGATCTCAGATGGGAATTTTGACGGTTCCATCAGCTCTGGAGTGGCTAAATTAGGCTAGAGGCAAGGTTGGCCCGAGTTCCGGGGCTTCCAGTGTGATTTTGGGACCAGTTAGCTCTTTAGCCTTCGAAATTTGGTTTAAAGTTGACTTTGATCAACATTCTTGGGAAACGCGCTCGAATGAGAATTCCATTAGCGCGGTTAGTTCTGGAATGCCAAGTTTGGTCTAAGATGACCCTTCGAGAACTTCCAATCAAATTTCGAGGGCCCCGATAGAATTTGGCTAAAATGGCGCTTTGGGTGTGAGACCCACTTTTTGTCGAAACGCCCTCGTATGGAAATTACGACTGCGCCATTGAGTCCGGAATGTCGAATTTAGTAGTGGGTAGCATATCTAGTTTATTTTCATCGGGTCCCGAACGAATTTCGAGGATCCGTTCGGAGACTTTGAAAAAAATAGCAAAATCTGGTGTTTCTGGTGCAGACCTTTAGCAACCAGAATTTAGCCTTTTAGCGACCAGAAATGGCTTTTAGCGACCAGAACTGCTGCTATTTAAATATCGAAAAATCATATTCTGACCTCATTTGAAAACTTCGATATCTCGAGTTTTAGAGTTCTGTTTTGGGTGATTCCAAGTTCCAGGTGCTCAGAATTTTGTTGGTTGTGTGGGTGAGTGTTCGGAGCTCGTCGAAAAGTCTCCGATTAGAGTGTATCTACGTTGTAAGTGGCTGCCCCAAGTCTCTTTTTGTGATAAGTTTTGCATATTTGTTTGTTGTTGCATGGAGCTGTTCCGAGTCCCGAGAGTTATCCACTTTTGGAACACAAGTTCAGGGGAGAATTTGGGACCTCTTCACAAAGTCAATTCCGAAAAATCCAGAGCGGGTCCCATGTTTCTCATTTTTACTCCAAAATTGGTCTGTCTCTGATTTTGATGATTTTAGTGTCTAAACGATCGTATTGACGCTGTGACTCTATTTTTGATAGCATGGCAGCAGTCTAAGGCCGTTCGGAAGGGAAAAGCTCTAGCAGAGTGACTTGGAGCGCTTGTGGCCGGCCTTGTGGTTGGTTACGACTTCCCTTCTTCTTAGATTGAGCTTGAATGCGTAAATGCTTGTTGACCTGTGTGAATCTGGGGTGGGTAGCTAGTATTTCTATTATGCTTCTCCGATTTCTTCGTTTAGAGTTGATTTTTGGACTGTTCGGGGCTAGTATCATGCTTCAGTATGGGTTGTTGACCTTTGGGTGTTGATGTTTTATTGTGGGTTATCTGTTGTTGCATTTGTGGGTTCGGGCTATTTTCTTTCGTTACCCTGGTTGTTTGTGCTTTTTCGGCCTTAGAATATGTTAGGATAGTATTGCCTTAGTCCTATGCACCTGTTGACTTTGGTATGTATCCGACGTCGATTTGGATGGACTAGGTCCTTGTAGATCGGCATAGCAGACTTGTGTTGAACCTAGTTTGGGCTTTGTATTGTTCGCGATCCTTCTGTCTTCTCTCCCCTTTTCTTTATGTCGTTGCATTATCAGAGGCAATGTATCTTCATGGTTTGGGTGCTTCGAGGTTGGTTTCTTTGCGTTGTGTTTAGTAGTGGACATCGATCCACAATGTTTGGGAATTTAAGATCCTCTTCGGAGTTGACTTGCCTTAAGCACTCGACCAGATGGGACAGGGCCCCTGGAGTGTTAGCTGACTCACTTGACTGGCTTGGGACAGGACCCCCGGAGTGTTAGTCAGCTAGGCAATTGGATATAAGTTTCTCTTTGGAGTTAGTACGCCCCGCGCACTCGTTTGGCTTGGGACAGGGCCCCTGGGGTGATAGCCTATTGGGCAGTTGGTTATTAGGTCAATTAGAGGGGTCGTCGTACTCCTCTGCAGCGCTCGTCCGGCTGGGATAGGGCCCCCGGAGTGTTAGCAGGCTAGGTGTGTTGATTTAGGTAGTCGAACTTGTGATTGGTCTAGAGTTGAGTGGCTGTTTCGGTTCGGAGTTCTGTTTTCCTTTGATTCCGTAGTTCTAACTTTTCTGTGTACCTGTCGGGCTTATGGGGGTCCGTTCGGGTTTTTGTTTGTCTGTACCCTCTGGGTCTTATGGGGGCCCAGTCGGGTTTAGTTTCGTTATTCTTAGTTTTACTTTTCGTTCATTCTACGCGTGTTCTGTTGACATCTGTTTGTGTTTGATTCTATTTTGTTTGCCTGTTTTTACCTTTCTTGCTCTGTCGGCCTATGATGCCTACGGGGTACATGTTGTGTTGGTACTCTTGCTACACTCTGCATCTATTTTTGTGATGCAGGTCCGAGCACCAGTCATCAGCATTGAGTTCGAGCCTGCAGCTGTCTGTTCAGGAGACAAGGGTGAGCACATGTCGTTTTGGGGTTACCTGTCTCCTTCTGTAGTTATATTTTGGCTTGTCTTTTGTTTTCGAGACAGTCTATTTCTGTGGTCCACTTTTGGGACTTGTACTCTTTTTAGTAGTTCTGTACTCGTGACCTCCAGTTTCTGGGAGGTTTCAGTTATGTATATAGTTTTGCTTTTCGCTTCCGCTAATGTTATGTGTTCCTTGTTTGTGCTTCCTCTTAGTTATGGTTTAGATTCCACTCTTAGTCCCATTACTACTAAATTTCGGGATAGAGTTTGGCTTGCCTATTGGTGGGTTGGTAGGCGCCATCATGACTCGAGAAATCGGGTCGTGACAGACACTTGTTTGATGTCAAAGCTTCAATCTTAACTTCTTGTCATTGTAGTCATGTGAAGCACACATTTCATATGTTATGTTTTGTCTATGCACGCACTCGAAAAAGGTTGCTAACGTGTTTGTCCGTTGCTTGGCAGTGAGCGTTGGTTTCACACTTACAGTTCAATTCTCAAACTTGATGCTTGGCTTTACCTTTATTATGAAGGTCTAGTGGCGGAGTTAAAAGTTTCAATAACAAAATTTGAAATAGGTTATCGAATTGTGTCAAAGGGTTCAAAATGCAACATATAAACATAAATATCATATTTAATGTTACTTATACAATGTCGTTTACATTTTAAAATGACAGAATATTAAATTGCAATCACAAATAAAATATGAAGAAACATAATTTTATTGATCAGTGAGTACAAATTTGTTCCTTCTATCTCTTTAGAGAGTTGTTAGTGACATGTTTCCTGATCTTGGATGATTTGGACTTGATCTCCATAATTCGAGGGTCGTTAATGGCTTATTTTCCGAATTAGGATGATTTGGATTTGATCTCTTTATGAATATTTCATAAATTTATGGAATATTCGAGATATCAATCTCGAATCTTGAATGAGTATTCCATGAGTTTGTGATGGAATTTTGGACATGCTTTTTCAAGGAATATAGTACACTTTATATAGGCATGAACTAGGTTTTAGAGTTGAGTAGCGTCCAAGAATTCTAATTGGAATTGAATACACATTGTAGAGTCCCAACTCAAATTGAATACGTATTGTAGAGTCCATGGTAAGTTATTAGCGCATAAGTGAAAAAACAACAAAAACTATATGGAAAACAAAATTGGAATTTCTAATAGAGAAAAGACATAAATTCCTCCCTGAACTTGTTTCGAAAAGTCTGTTACACGCTTAAACTATCATGACGACCTATTACACACCCAATCTTGTTTAAAGTGATATTAATACCCCTTCCGAAGACAATCTCAGTTTTTGTGTGAAAAGGTGTTATACACGCGTTTTGACATGTAAATAAGTATTATTTTAATTTTTTAAAACCTTTTTTCCTTAATATTTTCTTAGATTTTTGCAAACAGTAGAAACCTAGGCATTCTTCCTCCTCTCACTATACATTTCTTTCTTCTTAAAATCCATTTCTTTCTTCTTAAAATCCATTTCTTCTTTCTTCTACATTATTCATAAATTGAAGGGAAAAGAAGAAATTCGAAGAGAGGACAAGACACAATAAGACGATTATGAAGTTTAGTGATGTTGGCGGCGGTGATAGGCGGTGGGCAACACAAATGTTGCTGGTGAAACAAATAAAAACTTTCAGATCTGTAAAAGTTCTTTCGAAATCTTGATAATTATGGATGAAAATCAAGCATTTCATTAGTATTCTTTGTGTGTAAAATCAAATATGCTAGTGATGGCTTGAGACAAAAATAACATTGTGATGGCTGTAGGTGGTGCTCCGGCTAGAATAAAGAGGACAAAGATAGAAAATCATTTTCTTCCATCGATTTTTGAAAAATTTAGGCAATGCAATCATGAATTTTATGCATAAATGTCCTAGGATTTTTAATAGAAGTCATTATTTTTCTCATAAGTTTTTCCGCTGACTTCTCCGATGAGTCCTCTGGCGAGTTTGAGTAAAAATCATGAACTTTAAATTAAAATTATTAACTTTCCGGTGGAAATCTCTTCCCCACTATTTTTTATTTCTCTTTAGAGTTCCTTTTTAAGGTAGAGTGATGGATATGGTTCTGCGAGGATCAATTGAAGAAATCATCAATGGTGACAAAGAATTGTTGAAAAAGAACTCAAAAAATAATAATGTAAAAGCATTAAAGAAGTTTTGGCCACCATTAAAAAGAAAAAAAAAAACATAATTCATATATTAGAAATTAGAATACTTAATTATATAATGACCAATAAAATAGTGCCACGTGTTTAAATTTGTCATTTTAACATAAATTTTTTTCTTCTCACGCACCTTAAAGGAAGGTGAAGACACTTTCTCTTCCATGTCGCCTTCTAAGGGGTATTGATATTAGGTTAGTAATAAATCACGATAATAGTTTAAACGTATAATTGACTTTTCAAGATAAGTTGAATTTATGCCTTTTCCCTTTCTAATATTAATAACTCTTAACTACAACTACAAAGGATCATCCTCATAAAATTCCCTCATTTGCATTTGCATTCGCTTTACAGGGGTTGCGCTGTTACACGAGCAAAACCTCTAGTACTAATTTTCTCTCTCTTGATCTCTCTTCGTCCTTCTCTCACTTCAATTGTAATTCGAAGATCTCTGCTGCTAATTTGTGCTTCAATTTGATCTCACTCGAATCTCTACCGGTACTTCAATCTCAAAATCACTGATTCGGTTCTTCTATCGGAGAGTTTTCATATTCATCGCTGAAAATGGTGAGTCTGTTAGTTTCAACCTGTTCAACATTACGTTACGGCTTAGATCTGATTCAAATCGGATTCGGTTTGGTTGCGGTAACTGATCACCGTCTCCAGGATAACACAATTCTGTCTCGTATTCATGAATTTTGAGTGTTAGGTTTATTATTCGTTAATTTGAGATCTGTCACTTTGTTATTCACTAACTTAATTTCATTTCCTGTTTGTGTTTTTTCAATCTCGAATTGGAAATGACGACTCAGCCTCTGAGGTTGGAGATTAAGGTACTATACTTTTGGCGTGCTTGAAAATGTTTATATTCTTCATATATGTGTCACTAATGCATTTTGTGCTGACTGTAATTATTGATTCAGAGGAAACTTGCTCAAAGATCAGAAAGGGTAAAGTGTGTGGATCTACATCCTACGGAGCCATGGTAATTGTACTTTCCCTGTCTTTTCAGTTTTAAGCTGATATGTTTGCTTTCCATTTTAAATTGTTTTATGTCGGAGTGACATATTGCTAGTATCAGTGTACCCTGCATGTTCTATTTATTTCTTAATACCCTGTGAAATCACACAAAGTGGAATCTGGGGAGGGTAGAGTACCAGTATAGCAGACCTTACCCCTACCTCATGGACCTAGTTATTTGCAGCTAATTCATGTTCTTACTTCTCGCAGGATATTGACAAGTTTGTATTCGGGGGCTGTTTGCATCTGGAACTACCAGACCCAGGTATGGGAAGTAACATCCACACTTGCATTTTTTTTCCCTGGATTATTGAATTCTCAAATCTTGAAAGATGTGTATGGTATTCTCATTTGTTGAAGTGTGTCCTAAATGTGATCTGGTTTGGGGGCAGCTTAGTTCCTATCATACTTGGAAGTTTGATGAATAAGCTAGAGTTAACTTTTGATTATTTGGTGTCGTCAATGAATGCTTGAAATTGTTTTTATGTATACTTAGTTGGGGAGAATTGGATTACCATTAGTGCAATCCACTGGGAGAACACACATTTATTCTTTCAACAATCTACTACCGGTTGACATTTGTTGTTTATTTGAAATTTCAAGATACAGCTACAAAGCCTCAATTCCAAGCAAGTGGGAGTCGTTTATATGAGTCCTTATGAACCATGTTGCTCATCTTAGGCCAAATAAAAAGTATTACAATTTTCAACCAAGATAATGATTTTTTTGGATAAATGAATTTCAAGATTATGGATCTGAAAAGCCATTGAACTGAAGTAGGAGGGTCTTATGTTCCTTGTATTGTTGCTTTCTCCTACTTTATCTTCCCTATCTTGATTGCAATAACATCTCTCTTAACCGTGATATTGGACTCTGCAAGTTACTTTAGTAGAATTACTGCCCTGAGCCCTCCAAGGACGATAATAAATATTTCTTACTGTAATGCCTATGCCTTATATTAGGAGTATGTTCAAGTATTAATGATCGGTGAATCATGTTTGGAGTTACTTCTCCACTATCCCTAGTAATATTTCTTACTGTAACATCCTATGTTAGGAGCAGATTGAAGTTTTCACCATAGATGAATCACGTTAGACATAAATTTTCTTCACTTATTTGCCAATTTGACTTCTTAGCTTACTCGGTATGAGAAGCTATTGAGCAAGTACATAATTATGGAGCAAAAGTTACATGGCAACAGTATCATCAACAGAGTGCTAACCCATCTTTATTATTGCAGACAATGGTTAAATCTTTCGAGGCGACTGAATTACCAGGTATGTTGATGGAGTTTGAATATCTTTGTTTGGCCTGGACTGTGAACGAGCACTCTTTTGCTTTAACTAAGATTTCCAGTTCTGTTAAACACCTAGTTCATTCTTTGCAGTTAGGTCAGCGAAGTTTATAGCACGAAAGCAATGGGTTGTTGCCGGTGCTGATGATATGTACATTCGTGTATACAATTACAATACCATGGACAAGGTCAAAGTATTCGAAGCGCACACTGATTATATTAGGTGTGTGGCTGTTCATCCTTCTCTACCATATGTGCTGTCATCTTCTGATGACATGCTTATAAAGCTATGGGACTGGGAGAAAGGATGGCTATGCACTCAAATTTTTGAGGGTCATTCCCATTATGTGATGCAAGTCACATTTAATCCCAAAGACACCAATACATTTGCCAGTGCATCTCTTGATCGGACTATAAAGGTAAGGGTTTTTTTTTCCTTCCTTATCTTCTTTGCTTCCTCCTGGCATAAACTTGTTCACAACGTCGTAACTTTTCATGAACCAATCTGAAATAATTCAATTGATCATTCTTGGTTTTTCAGATTTGGAACCTCGGCTCCCCTGACCCAAACTTCACATTGGATGCGCATCTAAAAGGAGTCAATTGTGTAGACTATTTCACTGGTGGTGACAAACCTTATTTGATCAGTGGTTCCGATGACCACACTGCTAAGGTTTGCTGATCATTACTTTCCCATGTTCTGTTGTTAGTTTAGATACAGAGAATCTGAATTAGGTGTTGCTAAACTGTGAGACAGGTCTGGGACTATCAGACTAAAAGTTGTGTCCAGACTCTTGAAGGCCATACACACAATGTCTCCGCCGTATGTTTTCATCCTGAGCTTCCTATTATAATTACGGGGTCTGAAGATGGTACAGTTCGTATATGGCATGCAACCACTTATAGGTAGATTTATACTCAGAACTACTTTATTACTTGGGTACTTTTCTATTGATTTCATATGAGATTGGGCCTATTTGTTTCTTTTTTTTGGACAGAAATTCCCACGTTTCAATAATTGTCCAATATTCATTATTTTGGTTCATCTAAAGTTTGATAATAGCTAGGCATACCGCATATACAGTGATATTTTAGCCAATAGGTCAAAAATATATCGTCTCTTTAAGTTGGCTATTTGATCCTAATTTTTTTCCCACTGCTTTTTGTATGCAGACTTGAGAACACTTTGAATTATGGTCTTGAAAGAGTTTGGGCAGTTGGTTGCATGAGAAGTTCAAGAAGGTTAGTTTCTATGATAAGTTTGTCATTGTGTCTTTATTCTCTTAGGAAGTCTTGCAATTCCTTTCAATTCTACTTGGCTTTTAAATTTTTTGTTTTCGTTTCCAAGTAAGAAGAGTTCTTATGGGTGAAGAAAGAAGGAAATTACTTATTTGTACAACTTGTGGGCATAACAAATACTGAAATTCTGAAACTAAAGAGCGACGAACTGGATTATCATTCCATCTCATGCTTTGTATTGCATTTATTCATCTAGTTGCAGTTATGCTGATTTGATACATGTGCAGGGTTGTAATAGGTTATGATGAGGGCACTATCATGGTAAAAATTGGCCGAGAAGAACCCGTTGCCAGCATGGATAACAGTGGAAAAATTATATGGGCTAAGCACAATGAAGTTCAAACTGTCAACATCAAGAGTGTGGGGGCGGATTACGAGGTATGGCATAATCCTGACTTTTATATTGCTCACTTGTTTCTTTACACTGCTCAATATTGTTTAATTTAGTGCATGTTTGCCTTATCTCTCAGGTTACTGATGGAGAAAGGCTGCCTTTGGCTGTCAAGGAATTGGGAACTTGTGACCTCTATCCACAAGTGAGTGAGCATTATCTTAAAACCAGAATCATGGTGACAGCCTGGTCAGCAAGGATTATGTGGTTGCCATAATTTAGCTGTTAGTTACGTATGGTCATTCTGCTTGGAGTTGCTTAGTGTACATGTTGTACAAGCGAGAGGCTAATGCTATATTACTATATCTCTTTTTTGGGGAAAGGCAATACATATACTCGAAACCTCACCCACCATTAATCTGTTTCCTGATTTTATTGTGTGTCGGTGTTTCTATTGTCATACTTTATTTAGGGTGCCGTTATCTGTATTGATGCTATAAAGGCTGATGGGTTATTTCCTATTGTTCTGGTCTTTTTTATTTTTAATATCGTTTTTTGCCTTTGCTTTTCTTGCTGTTGTCATCTTGTTGTTATTTGAGGTGTCGTAAATTTTTTTTATGCAGTCATCTTCTTGCAGTATAAAGAGTGTGGATAGATTATTGTAGCTTGCAGTTTTTTATCTGCATTGTTTTGCTTTGGAGAATATGTATAGGTCAACTTATTAAAATTGCATACTTTTTCTCTTAACAGAGCTTGAAGCATAATCCAAATGGAAGGTTTGTTGTTGTTTGTGGAGATGGAGAGTATATCATATATACTGCTCTAGCATGGAGAAATAGGTCATTTGGTTCAGCTCTGGAATTTGTTTGGTCTTCTGATGGAGAATATGCGGTGAGAGAAAGTACGTCAAGGATTAAGATCTTCAGCAAAAATTTTCAGGTTCACATTCGTCCTCCAACTGGCTGCCTCCAAAGGTTCATTGTGCATCACGTACCTATCAAAAGGAAAAAAAGACAAGCAAATTGATTGCATCATGTGTTACATTTGAGTCTGATGATGGACTATTTTATATATTTGACTTGAATCAACTGTTTCTTCCCTACTGCCCCCTTCTATTTAATGCCTTTTTTAGTGGTGAGCTTTTACTTCTTTGAGAGCTTCATAAGTGAGTTTTTAGTTCACATCCATGCGATGGGTTATAGTGTAATAAATGCATTGGCTTCTCTTTTCTCGAAGCTGAAACATGCAATGTGCAATGGCTTCTTCTTGTCCATGTGGTGGCCTTAAAGGTGAATTGTGTTGATATCTCCAGGAGAAGAAGAGTATCCGCCCTACTTTCTCAGCTGAGCGCATCTATGGAGGTACTCTATTGGCGATGTGCTCAAATGAGTTTATTTGTTTCTATGATTGGGCTGACTGCAGGTTGATACGGCGAATTGATGTTAGTGTGAAGGTGAGAAACATAAGCTTGACTGTGATACACTGTAAGGTTGTTTTACTCGGAAGTCTTAACTTTGTCTATTGTTTTTAAATTTCTTTAGAATCTCTACTGGGCGGACAGTGGCGATCTGGTGGCAATTGCAAGTGATACATCCTTCTACATACTCAAGTATAATGTGAGATCTTCTTTCTAAAATCAAAATTACACTTGCTCAAGTTTGTTATTCTTTTCTTTGCATAAATCTATTAATGGTCATCTGTTTGCTTGTGTCATACCTGCAGCGTGATGTGGTTTCTTCCCATTTAGATAGTGGAAGACCAGTAGATGAGCAAGGCGTAGAAGAAGCTTTTGAACTTCTTTATGAGATAAATGAACGGGTTAGGACCGGAATTTGGGTTGGTGATTGCTTCATTTACAATAATTCTTCCTGGAGACTTAACTACTGTGTTGGTGGTGAGGTACGATTGGTTGTGCGTGCTGCTCTTCTTGCACATATATCTGGAGACATCTTATTTCTGGTTGTGTGAATCAGCAAAACTATTTTTTGTATGTTTAGGTGAACACAATGTTTCATTTAGACCGGCCTATGTACCTGCTCGGATATCTAGCGAACCAGAGTAGGGTTTTTCTGATTGACAAAGAGTTCAAGTGAGTTCTTTCTGGGAGATTCTGATGTTGGAAACTTCAGCTTGAAATCATGATTCTGAGATAAATGAATTCATTTCCTTTTTTGTGCAGTGTCATTGGATATACTTTACTGCTCAGCCTGATTGAGTACAAGACACTTGTGATGCGTGGTGACTGGGACAGAGCAAATGAGGTGCTGCCATCAATTCCTAAGGAGCACCATAATAGGTAAATCACATGTTCAAATGTCTTCGGGGAACATGACCAATATATTGTTCAACATGGTTGTAGTATGTCAATGAACTGGATTTTCTGGATTATAATTAATGTGTCTTTTTTTGTTGTAAAATAGTTCTAGTTCTGGGTTATTTCAGAGTAACATGCTGCTCTTAGATTCTGAGGGATTGGCATCTGTATTCATTTGTTTGTATAGATAGTAATTTCTGTTAAATTTTCGTCTGTTTAATACTTCAGATCTGTTTGATTAATCAAATCTCTCTTTCCTCTGAAAATTAATATGTGATGCTTCCTGCTGGTATGAGGTATCACATAGTTTCTGCAATATCTAAACCTTCGGAAGGGGGGGGGGGGTTGCTTTGTTTTATATGAATTTTCCTAAGTTGTCATCAAATGTTTTCCCTCCTAGTGTTGCTCATTTCTTGGAGTCGCGAGGTATGGTAGAGGAAGCATTAGAAGTTGCCACAGAGCCCGACTACAGATTTGATCTAGCCATACAGCTGGGAAAATTAGATATTGCAAAGGTGGGGGCTCCTAACTTTAATGCATGTGGTTTGGACTTCCATATCTTCTTTTAAGCTTGTTGTTTCATAAGTACAATATGTTGTTTAGAAGTGTGGCTTGTGGCTTGGCAGGATATTGCAGTGGTAGCTCAAAGTGAGTCCAAATGGAAGCAGTTGGGTGAACTAGCCATGTCTGCCGGAATGGTAACTGTTACTGCCATTAATTGAAATCTTACTGAAAAAATGGATGGTTCAGATTTTAGGAATGATGCCGTGGATTGTACTTGTTTAAACTCTTTCTTTTAGCTGAACTGAGATTACTGCTAAATATATCATTCAGAGCAAAGTGAAATTTTCCAGCTCTTTGTTTTTGTATTCAAGATTTCAAGTGGTGGAGGTGCTTTGTAATTTGGTCTCTTCAGATGCCAGTAGTTCTTTTCTGAAATGCACATGTATTTTCCTGAGTTCTTCAGAATTTTTGCTCATTTGCTACGTTTTGTAGCTGGAGATGGCAGAGGAATGTCTGAAGTATGCCAATGACTTGAGTGGTCTGTTACTACTCTATTCTTCACTAGGAGATGCTGAAGGAATAGCTGAACTAGCAACTCTTGCCAAAGAGCAGGGGAAAAACAATGTGACATTCCTTTGCATGTTCCTTTTGGGTAAAGTGGAGGAATGCATTCAGCTATTGGTTGATAGGTATTTCTTTTTGCTAAAGAACTTATTGTTTAGGCGTGTTTTCAATGGTTCGAATTGATATATAGAGTTACAATTTATTTGCAGCAATCGGGTACCTGAGGCTGCTTTTATGGCTAGATCTTATCTGCCTAGTAAGGTTTCTGAAATAGTTGCAATTTGGAAGAAGGACCTCAGTAAGGTCGGTGTTTCTCTGATCTTGAGCTTTCTTCTCTGTATACACTTTCTGAGTTTCCGGCACTTGGGCCCAAATATTTGGTGGTATGGTCACTTGAGAGATCTGTTGGAGCTGCAGAACCATCTAGATTTGATTTTCATTTAACATTGTGGGATTAAGCTTCTTGACCTAAGTTGCTGGTGCAAAGAAACTTCGGAGCTCTTTACCTCTCGAACTTATTATTTACTCCTGTGATAGGCATCAAAGTAATATTTTTGGACAATTTTTCTATTCCACTTGCATTTGTGTATTATGTCCATGGAATGACCACAAGATATATATTTAATGAGTTTTCAGGAAGCAGACTATTATTCATGCCTTAATCTAAAGATTTGATATTGAATATAGTTTGAACACAGAAGTGAAGGGTATAATCCCTTCTCAAAAAAAGAAGAGTGAAGGTTGTAATCATTTTTCAATACGGACTATATGGCTTCATGCAGGATTAGACATTGCTATATTATCTGTAGTCCTGTAGCAGTTAAATTGTTGTATTTTAATGTGGTTTATTCATGAATGGGTCATTCAGGTTAACCAGAAAGCAGCAGAAGCTTTGGCTGATCCTGAAGAATATCCTAATATGTTTGAGCACTGGCAAGTTGCATGTGCTGTTGAATCTAGAGTTGCAGAAGAAAGGTGTTGATAATGGCTCTATCCACTTCCTATGCATTTCTTCTATACTCTCTCAGCCTACCCTGGTGGCTTTCTGAAAATTCATGGGAGTTCCCCGTTTCTTCTTTTCTCTTCTTTCTAGGACAAATTTGCACCAGTTAGAATAACTATTGTAATTTCTGTTCCAATTTCTATGTAGGGGTGGCTACCCACCAGCAACAGAATATGTAAATCATGCTGATAGATCAACTAACAACCTTGTAGAAGCTTTCAGCAACATGAAAATGGATGAAGAATCACTTGAAAATGGAGATATAGACCACGAGGTATGACATGACGGTTTTTCTATTTGCCTTCTAGTCTGGGTTGATTTAACATTCTGTATACCTTATCACAAAAGAAAAGAAATAAATAACCATATCTTTGTACATGATAGGAGAAGTCTTTTCTCGGTGTTATTTTATACCTGTATTGAAGCAGCTTAGACTCTTATCAATTGGTGTTTGTAGATGATAACAATTAAATGTCTGTGTCAACTGTTCAGGTTGCAGAACAGAGTGGTGATGAGGTGCAAGAACTGGGGCAAGATGATGCACAAAATGAGGGACAAGAAGAGCCTGTGGTTGTGGATGCTGACTCTACTGACAGTGTGGTACTTGTTAGTGGAACTGAGGCAGAAGAAGAGTGGGGTACGAATACTGAAGGAAAACTGTCAGCCTAAAAGCAATTGGTTGGGCCGGTGTGAAAATCCTAGTTTTGTTGCTGGTGATTAATTGAATTTCTCTTATTTGCGTTTTTGACTCCCATATCTTAATATTCTTCTGGTGATTCTATTGTGTATCCCTGTTTTTATCATCTTTCATTATGCTTGTCTTTAGAAAATGTTGAATAAACTTTGAATTAATGAACTTCACCCTAATTCAAGAAAGATAAATTTTGTAGTCTGTTCCCTTCTTCCCCGTGGAGAAGTTTCTAAGCATTGATCTTTTCAAGCTTAACTGACAGGAAGATGTGAGGATTAGAAAATATTTCAGTCCTTTATGGGGATCCTGATTTGGCATTCATTTGTTTTTTGGCACAAATTAGTGCAGTTGCCGCCCTGTTTCTTCTTCAACTGTTTTCTCCTACTATCTGATTATCCTTATTATTGTTTGTTTTGATTTTGCCCCTTTCTCCTTCTATCTCTCATACGTCTTATTGATGTTTTTGCAGTGCTTACACCACGTCACTAGGTTCATTCAAGACAGTTCCATCTGTATGTAATCATTTCTTATGTTACAGTTTTTCTTCATAAACTGTTGAAAGTGTACGTCTGTTTAAGGCTCATCTATATGTAGGCTTGGTTAGGTGTCTCTTGTCTCATAAACCTCATTGTTTTCTGTCTCAAATGGGATAAAGCTGAAGAAATTCTGGCTTTATTCTTAAAGTTGAACCCTCCTTTGTTCATCCCAATAATTTAGGTCATATGGCCAGGTGCTCATGGCCTGTCAGGAAATATAGGATTATTGCGTTCTGTAGTTTAACACCTGCATGATGTTAGTTAAATATTTGAGTATATTGGCATTGGTCAGGAAATATAGGATTATTGTGTTCTGTAGTTTAACACCTGCATGATGTTAGTTAAATATTTGAGTATATTGGCATTGGTCAACTATCATCCTAGTTGGGCAAGTGGTAACTTGTACTTGCAAAAAGTATGCTAATCTGTATATTATTAGTTTCTTGTCTTCAAGGCTCATTAGGAAAGCTATACATAAGATAGACTTATTTTCTTTTGTCATGGCTCATCAAAATATTGATATTTATTAATATTGCAGGTTCAATAGGTGTTTCCTTAAAAGGGGGCGATCAACGGACTGGGCATGTCTGTTCTGCAAGTGATGTGATTTTGTAGCAATGAGTTTTATAGGCATACTGGACATATTTTTCCAGCTTCGGTTGTTAGCTTTAGTCACTCATAGTTGCTTTATCATATTCTTTTGAGGCATGCGTTTTTGACCCTTCAATATCTTTATATGTCATTGTCCACTGTAGAAACACTATAAGCCATATACGGAAGTGGAGTTAGTGCAGATATGTGTTAAGCTCAAAAACTGCAATTTGAAGAAGAAATGAAAATGATCATCAGGACACTTTATTTGGTGCATTACTGTGGAACGGTGGAAAGAAAGAATAAACATTACAAGAATATGAAAGACTAATTTATATGGCTTTTATATAACAGATACAAACTCGCTGTGAGCGATACCAATTAATCAAGAATATGCTTAGTATGTTTACTTTAGATGTTATATTTTCTGTATCTTCAAAAGAAAGAGAGCACCTAGCCAATGTTGACTGCATTACACCCTCAGGCATCCCCTCTAGTAATCTTCAATGGTTGCTCCAGATTCTTTGGTTATGACAACTAATTAAAATAACATTTAAACGCACCAGTTCAATGATACTACAAAATTACATCATAAAGCTGGTAAATGGCTGATTCTTGTAAGTAGTTCGTCTCTTTACATGCTCCAGTCCATGAGGTTGAGTATGATAAACATTTACCCATATTTGGTACTCCATTATAATATATCAAGCAATTTAACGTTATAAATTAAAGTACAAATATGTATAACCATAATTTAATGATTAATGTGTGTATAAAACATATTTCTTGTATGTATTGACTTTATATAAATACTAGATGGCTACTGATAGCTAAGAGAATGACACCCTTAACATATGCGCTCTTTTTTGAAGCTGTAGAAATGTATTGTAAGAAAGAGGGGCAAGTGAAATGGACAAGAAACTGAAATTCTGAAGATGGTAGGAATTGAAAATGAAAGAAAGGTTTCAGTTATTAGTGACTATGCCTTTGAGTTTTGCAATATAGATTTCTTTTTTTTGATGGATAATGAGAAAAAAGTTACTAATTCTATCACTCCAAAAAAATTGGCTAAAGATTTATCAGGACCTAAAATTCACAACAGGTGTATAAAGATATAGCAGAATACCAAATGGAGAAAAAGGAAACTGGCCATGGAAGAAGCACGTACAAGAATGCTAACCTCGGAGGTAGTTGTGCATACCAGGACAACCATCCTGTTGATTCGTACAAGTATTCAGTAGCGACTGGATTACCACGAGCCTCCAATTTTAAAGTCTTGGTATTGTATGTGACAATATAGGCCCCTAAGCTCAGGCAAACAATGTTGCCATCAAATGGATGGAAGGCAAGAGGAGCAGGACATGATCCAGTTAACCCCTGGCTAGTTAAGATATCATCAAACAAGATATCAGAAACCTTAGCTCTGTGCTGCAAAGACCAAGTAGCAGAATCATAATCATCAAGAACCCATAGAACAAAACGTGAAAATCCGAAGGGATCCGAGGGTGCAAGAGACACCTCAAAGTACCTCAATCGACCCTGATGCACATTACACAGACTATACAATCCATTGTTTTAGTAGTTGTTACATTGCTTGTCAATGTCAGATGGAAGTTCAATGATGCAGCACTGATTGGAATCCCTGCAAGGATCACATGCCACAATCCCAAGCCAACGGTCAATCCAATGCAACATTCCACTGAAGGAAAAAGGCATCCTCAGGCAATCTGAATTGCTTGGTCACTGTGCACAACAACACTCCTCCAGCTTCCAGTTTCAGAACAGAATATCTCAAACTCGAGGTTATGCCACTCCCATAATTGACAAAAAATCGCACCACTTTATAGTTCTTCAATGTTCCCCCTTCAATTTGGGTTAGAAAACCAGTACTGACAAACCGAAAGCACAAAAAAGGTGGAGGAAGGGCAACACACTGATGTGTGATAGGGTTATACAAGTGATAATCTATCATGTGATTGACGCTATTCTCCATATACACAATTCGTCCGTACAACACTAGTCCTTCGCTAACTGCTATGATATCATAGCGTTCGCACCAAGAAGATGGTTGAGGATGAGGAAAATAAAGATAACGTGAGAAAATAGGGTACTCAATCACATCATTTTCGTCTGCAGATAACATGTTGTCCAGCATTAATGGGGGATCAGGACAGAACTTTATGCCCTTAAGATGCAGACGGTGACTAAGCAACAGTCCACGGTTGTGACTTATGTGACAAAGAAACTCGAGAAATGTACAAGTTGACAAAAGAAGGGGCCGAAATAAACGAACGCCACTTCTTTGATACACATTTCAACCTAAAAACACATTTCAAAGGCAATCTTGATAGGACTTCCTCCAAGAACCAATCTGGAATATATCCAGTCTCAAGCTCAACCAGCCCCACATAGTTTGTTTTCACAAGTTTCAGACTTCTTGTAGTGCTCCCGAAATTCGTCTCCATCTAGTTGAATTTGCTAAATAAATCTTCGCAGGTCAAGAAATCAATAGAAAGGAGAATCGAGGTTCGTGATTGTACATCTAAAGGTGACCACCTGGCAATTGATTCTGAACCCTAAGTAGCCCTGAGAATTCACCTACAATGATTAAGAGACATCTCATATGGCAAAGGGATCTTTAAACGAACAGCTAAACAGATTTACTGAATTATAACAGTATCACACCCAAATTTATACATGAATTATACATATATTATACATCTGCAAGTGATTTTTAGTTTAATCAGTTGGGTAAACAACTATTTAGGTTATAATTCTTTTATGGTAAAAAAGATGATTAAGAGACACCTCATAAAGAAAAACCTGAATCTCAACCTAGATACAAATCAAGAAGATTCTAGCAAAGTAACACCAAATCAACAGATCAACTAGATGAATTTGCAGGCTGATATAGGTCAAAATAAACACAGGATAAATCACAAATGTAGCCAGAAATGTACTTGAGAAAATGAAACGATTGAACTAACGGAGAAACCAGAGCATATAAGCAGGCACTGTGCTTGCGAAATCAGGAGTAAACTCAATTGCAGAAAAAGTGATAGAGTGAAGATCAAATTTACCTGGTAGCCGGCGATGGTGAGTGAATTTGGGGGGAAAGGAATTGGAGGGAAGAAGGAGGGAATTTATAGATAGTAAAATGGATTGGATGGAAGATTTTTTTAATAGAAAGCCCAATTACTGAAAAGGAAAAGATTTTTAAAAAAAATTGATGAAAGAAAGAAAAATGATTTTTAAAAACATTTCCTTAAATTTTTATGTTAATTAACTACGTTAAAAGACAAATATGTGATATGTATTTGCTACACACAATTAGAATTTAAAAGAATTACGATTCGTAGTTATAGTTAAAGATTTTATAGCAAATTTATCTCTCCTCCCTCCCTCACCTCTCTCTTCTGTGTCTACACTCTCTTGCCTCTCATCTCTCTCGTCTCTCGTCTCTCACCTCTCTTTTCTCTCTCTCGTCTCTTGCCGCTCTGTCTTTCCTCGCTCGCCTTTTTCTTCTCTCTCTCCTCTATTCTTCAACTCAGGGTGCCATCCATAATTCAAATCGGAGAATAGGTAAACTCCTTTGCTTAACAATACGATACCTGTATTGCTCTCCCATAACTCCATTTTCACGATTTAAACTACTCATATTTCGCTCGTCATTACTATGAAAATTACTTGTACTTTTTTTTTTTTCTTCAGGATACTCTAAACCAAAGCATCCCATAAAGAATAATAAGGAATAGAACATGCTAAATCATACAATATTTCCTCTTAAAAACTCAATTAAAATAGCTTAAATAACAATGTAAAAACCGACTACCTAGTCCAAATATTGCTACATTTTCACTTTTCAAGCTCTCATAGCGGTCCACTCTTTTGGGCCTCTTTTCTTTTCGGCCCAATATATGTGTCATACTTTTTGTTCTCATCCTAAAAAACCCTTATTTAATTATTAAAATGAGACACGTCCCTATCTCGTTTTCCTAATGAAGATTAGATCTTTCTAGGGTTTTTATATATGCTCACTCCCCAGGTCAGTTCGACAGCGTAACTTCATATTTCAAAACTCCACGAAATTTGAATCCTCCCAGGTAAATTCCACTCATTTTAATCTTATTATACTTTCATTTTTTTGTCTCAATTTATATTTTGCCTATCATATTTGTCCAATTTCATTGAATTTTTGGCTGTTAGTTCCTTAATAGTTTCTATTTTTGGGTTCATAAAATAGCTGAAATTGCTTTTGTAGATTATTTGTTTATTAAGTGATGAGAATCTAGAACAGCAGTTTAAAATATAAAGAGGTAAATACACGAAGAAATAAGTGGATTTAATGTCTACGATATGTAACATACAAAAAATGCTTTTGACCTTAGTGTAATTTTTTGATGAATCCTCCTTGTGGTGGTAACCTGGATACTAAGTGTGGATCTTCTTTTTGCTTGAGATGAGCTGTTTCTTTATACTCCCAATTATGTGTTGATTTTCAGCTGATTTAGATATTGTGTCTCTAAGTTGATATGTGTGTTGTCGGTGACTCGTACTTAAAATTTTTTATTTGAACTTTGATGTACTGGTTATTGCATGACTGATATAGTATTATGAATTGATTGAACGTTATGATACCTTGAAAAAATTATGCTTTCAGCTTATGTTTTTGCAGAAGTAAGTGAACATACCTTATCTTGATGTCTCAAAATTGGTCGCCTTTTTTGTGTTTGTTTAATTTATGTGATTTTTATATATTTAGAGGAGTTCCAGTAGATGTTTGCTTCCACTATTTGTTTTAACTCTTTTGATTGATTGACTATAATGTGTCAAGTCCAGTGTATTGCTTGAGTTCTTCTTTTCATCGTTGGTTGTGAGGTTTATAAAGAAGGAACTGGTTAAGAAACTACAAAGCAAGGAGAAATGCCCTTTAGTGTTTAAACTCTGCCTTTTTCTTTGTTATGTGGCGCAATTAAGTTGTTTTATAGGGGAAAGGCATAGAATCCACTCTGAACTTATCCTGAAAAGTTGAATATGTTTTTGGGAAAAAAGAATAGAAGATTATCCACCGCATATCCTAGTTTGACACCAAGCAATTACACACAAACTATTGTGTTGGCCTATTACACACCTAACCTTTGTTCAAAGTGATAAAGAATTCTAGTTTGTCTGGTGACTGATATTTTCTATGTGATTTCCTGCAGAGATAGCATATCCATATCTTTTTTTAGAATTCTTCAAGTGTCTTTCCTCATTTTCCGATGGGAGACGCTGAGAATTCTCTTCAACCATCAAAGAAAAGGGCAGCTATAAAGGAATTATCACGAGACAACCCTGGTCTCGATGATGATGAAAATGAAGCTGAGCTAGAGACTGGGTCTTTCAAGAAAGCAAGTGAGGAGGTGATGGCAAGTAGAAGAATTGTCAAAGTTCGTCGCAGTCAAACTACTTCATCTACAACTACACCTTCGGCTAATCCCTTTGCAGCAATCCGCTTGGTTCCACCCACTGAGTCCAGTATCTCATCTGCTGTGATAACAAGTGAAGTTGAGAGTGGGATAACAAGTTCAGGTAAACCAGAAGAAAAAAATGACGTTGGTGAGGCAACTAAAAAGGAGACAAGTGATGTGTGTAAGGAAGAGAAGAAGGAACCTGATCAAATTTCTAAGCCATCAGAAGATAATGTTGATGAATCTAATGTTGTCAAGGAGAAAGTTGAAACTCCTAATGAGCCTGACAAACCTGAATCTACTGAAAAGAATGTAGTAGATGATGAGAAAATCCAGGTTGAAACCAAGGAAGGCACAGTAGTTGAGAAGAGCGAAACTGACAGTAAGAAGGATGTGGAAGTCGAGAAAACAAAGAATGAAGAACAAAATGATGCCGGTGGTGAGAAAAGTGAGAAGGGTACAGAAACTGTATCTTTTAGCTCATTCCAACAACTTTCAAGTGGCAAAAATGCTTTCACAGGATTTGCAGGGACTGGGTTCTCCAGCACTACGTTCTCCTTTGGAGGTATTTCAAAAGAGGGATCTTCTCTAGGTTTTGGTTCTGAATCAGGTGCTGGTTCTCTCTTTGGAGCAAAAAGTGACCAGTCACCTTTTGGACTTAATCTTCCCACTAATGGAAGTACTTCTCTGTTTGGAAACTCAGGGTCATCCCTTGTGAACAAGAGTGAGGGTACTGGATTTCCTTCCAAAGAAGAGGTCACTGTTGAAACAGGGGAGGAAAATGAAAAACCCGTATTCACAGCTGATTCCGTGCTGTTTGAATATCTTAATGGAGGGTGGAAAGAGCGGGGAAAGGGAGAACTGAAGGTCAATGTTTCTACAACAGGGGCAGGAAAAGGTAGACTTGTTATGAGAACCAAAGGAAATTACAGATTGATCTTGAATGCCAGCCTTTTTCCAGAAATGAAGCTCGCTAATATGGACAAACGAGGGGTCACTTTTGCTTGCTTGAATAGTGCTGCTGACGGAAAAGGACTTTCTACAATTGCTCTGAAGTTCAAGGATGCCTCCATAGTAGAAGAGTTTCGAGCTGCTGTAGTGGAACATAAAGGTACTACAACTGGTTCTTTGAAGACACCGGAAAACTCTCCTAAAGCTTCAGATGATTGATACTGCAGTATAGTTGCATAGAGACTATTTTCATCATGGAATGTGCCCTACTATTTTCTTTTAGTTGCAGAGAAGAATAGGAAGGATGAGAGAATATTTTGTCCGAGAGGTAAGAGACTTGTAAGCCCACATACTGAGTTGACTATATCCATTACAGTGCGCTCTCTATTCATCTGTTGTAGACTTTGTCCGAGTAACTTATAATGCGTTTACTATCTTTTTTGTGGGATGTTGAATTATCGCCATTGTGTTTTCTTCTTGTCGCGAAGCTGTTTCTTTTAGTGGCAAGGATGCAACACCTAATGTGTAGTTAGGTGCATGCAACATGTTTGAACCTTCCTAGTTGGGAGAGGGGTAAGTCCAAATTTGTGCAAGTCATCGAGATAGATGAGTTGCTTGGACTATTATGGTGTTGTTTCATAGTTTATCCTGGTTAATTAAGTGGATTAGAACAGGTTAAATTCAACACACTTTGTGACCTGTTGGACAGAATTTGAATTGAACTGAGAAAAAGGATTATTTGAAGTCATAGTTGAAAAAAAATGTGTCTTGGAAGTTGAATTCAGTTGTGTTTATACAGTGGTAGTTTTTAAAATGAAAAAGGGTTAGATTTGTCTCTTTGTCCTGCACTCTTTAAAAAAAGTTATATTTGTCCTTTGTACCTGAAATGTTAATTTTTCTTGTTCCCATTTTTATCATTCTATGCGATGTCCATGGGATAATTCTCTTCTTTAATATCTGATACGAATAAATTTTTATCAGCCCCATTGAGGGGCATGCGAAGACAAACAATTCAACAAAGCATAATGATAAATGATTACACGTGATAGATTGTCGCCATCTTTTCACCATCAATGATTACCATATTTTGAAATACATTCTGCTGCTGATTTTCCATCCTTAATTTGGAAAAAAAGAGAGAAGGAAAAAAACAAGAAAGGGGAATAAGAAAAATCATAAAGATAAAAAGAGGATAATGAAATCCCACTAATAATGCCACTTCTATGGCCATCAGTAGCTCTTGGTGCAGTTTTTTGAGCAAGATCCAATACAGTCATCCATCTTTTCACCATCTAAAGACGCAAGAAAAAAAAATCAATTCAGAGAAGAAAAAAAAAAGAAAATAATAAACGAAGCATTACTAAACTGAGGCGGAGCTAGAGAAAAAGCTATAGGGTTATGTGTCAAGAAAGAAATTCGCTTAATACGAATAACTTATTCTCAACCCACTATACTGCCTTTGTAGAATTTGAAATCCATAAATTCAAAATTCTGGCTGCGCCTCTAACGACATATAGACAACAATAATTCATATAATCAGTCTAAACATGCTAACACAGTTGTTAACTTGTTATTGAAAAAAAATACCAGAGTCATAGAGAGGAGGAACTAAAAATACTTACTTGGTTGATGTTTTTTGCTGAGTGTGGAGCAGGTAGAGAAGGCACAGCCCAATTTACAGAACTTAAGGTTGCTACTGTCTGTTTTGTGTTGGACATTATTGGTAGAACCAGAACCAGAATCAGAATTGAAAATGCACTGTTTTAAGCATTTGGTAGTGCATTTGCATACTGTCTCAGAAGGATCAATCATGCAGAAAATGAAACATCTGGTATAACAATCACTGAAGGCAGCACTTGAATGCCCAACAAAAATTCCCAAAAACATTAAGGCCATTACAAGTGCCCTTAACTTCATTGACTCCATATTCTCTGTTTCAACTATAAATTTTTAGCCTATGGAGAACTTGAAAAATGCTTATGGAAGTACTCAACAACTAGTGGCCATGTATATATAATGAGCAATGAGACAAAAGAACAACACATCCACTTTAGTGTTGATTAAAAAAAAAGTGTGTATCTTTTATAAGTTTGACAGCATAAATAATTTTTACACTATAAGGTGATCTAAGAGATATAAGTAACATGTATATAGAAAGTGAGATTAGGCACTCAACGGTTAGGCCAACTGATAAAGATTGAGGATCTTGTGTCTTAAGCTTTGCACCAAGCGAAGAAAGTCCAACATTTAAGTGGAGAAAGATAGAGGGATGGGCACATTATCCCCGAGTTTCAAAAGTTGTTTTTGGCCTAAAGGATTGGCTATTCGATCATAAAAAGAAAAAATGAGATTAATAATTTGAAAATTAATGCATCTTACCTACTACAAATATACTGATAGGGTGAAAATCTTTGGATACCGACGTATAAGTTAAATTTTAAAAATTATTACTAGCTTGCTATAATAAATTAAGTTGTACTATTGATAGTGTAAATTATCTTTATATTATCAAAGATATATAGCATAAATTCAATGAGAATTTGATGTGGATTGAAATTGGGTTTACATGTGATTATTTTTTTGTCTTTGCCTATGGTCCCTTGATAAAATTTAGGATAGGATGTCAAACAAGGACAAACAACAAGAGAAAGTACTTGCTTAAAGTTAATACTAATATTTTTTCCTTCTTAATACCAAATAGGGAAAAATGTATTAAATGTTAATTTTCAGATTTAAGAATAGCCTAACAGCTCAGATACAATAAGTATATCCTCCTTATATTCCTAAATAATAATACTAATTATTACACAAAACCATCATTTAATCAACCATAATGGTGTACAGCAAGATTGTGAGAGAGATAGAGAAGACTTTAATTTAAAAAAGAAATAAGTATAATTATTGCTCATGATAATGAGATTAATGTTATGTTTTTTAAGTGTTGGAAGCATTACCTGCACAATTAAGCACTAAAAATGTATTTAGATCAGAGTTAAATTTTATACACTGGCCAATTATATTAAAATTGTTTTCTGCTTTTTGACAGTTTTCACATAGTATCACTAGATCAAATTGACTTAAAGCTTTTAAATAAGAAAATTTGAGCCTGGTATATTTATATATAGTCAAAATTCTCTGTAGTAATATTTTTCTTTTGGATGTTTTAATAAAGTATTATTATAGAAAACGATTTTATAGTAAATATATAGATGATGATCGTTATAATAAGGGTATGGAGCACTATGAATATGAGCTCAGATGAAAGAATGATTTTTAAAAAGTGTTTGGGCGTGCACTGTGCTTGCCCAATTAAAGAATGAACGATTTATTATAGGGATAGAGTAGTGGGGAGTGTAGATAATATGTTTGATGTATTGTGAGTGCCTATTTATTAGTGCTATGTTTGGTGAGTTTTGTGCAGAGCCATGAACTTATTTAGTGCTCAGATACGTGTCCTCCAATTCAATAGGCCTAGAAAATATGTGATTACTTTATGTTAAAAGAGTTAGATGTTTCAACCGACTTTGAGCAAGAAGGTATTTACACCAGAAATAGATATAGGTAGATAGTTTGTGAATATTTAAATAAGTGAGATAATTTTTATTAAAAAACTCGTAAAAATAATTTCGTAATTTTGGGAGAAGAAGTGTCTCTTCATAAAGGGGATTATAGTGATCAGGCCTAAATACTATTTTATCAAAATACAAGTCTGCACAAAGTCATGAGATCATAAGGTCAAAGAAGTTGGCGACATGGTGACAAAGGCAATCGACGATCAAAGCCCCAATAAACAGCGATCATGATTATGGCGATCCTAATTAAAATAATGAAACTTTTTATCGGATAAGTTTCGACCTACACAAAAGACATAACAATCTGGCACTATTTCAAAGAAAGTCTTAGTGAAATAGATTCAGTACCAATTTAAAGAAGAAATTACATTCTCCAAAACTTGGTTAGATAACACTATATATAATATATATATATATATATTCGCTATTTTTTTTTGATAAAGGTAAAGTTATATATATTCGCTACTTAACACTACTTGTTCCTAGTATTATTGCTAGTTAATATTGTTGCAACTTAATTCTACTCAATTATGAGGGAAAGCAAGACTTGTGTATGTGTATTTATATATAGAAGCGTATCTTCTAATTCATAAAGAGATGAAAAGAGAGTTTTTCTCTAGTCTGTCATTACCACTCGATTCGGCTTTGGATTTGATCAATTAACTGATAATATTTTTTTTTCATTTTTGCTATTAATTCACGCAAATTTTAATTTTAATTCGCGATTTTTTTTTTCAACAATAAATTTCAAACTGAAAAAGATACTGCTTGTCAGAACAAACATTTTAGCACTTCTATAGCCATAGCCACCACCACCCTATCGCCATTGTCCAACATTATCAACCATTATCGTCACCCACCATTATTAACTCTTATCACCATCTTTAGTCATAACCACCATCACCAATCATTACAATCAATCACACTACCATTCACAACCAACAACCAAAATTATTATTACAATCATCAATTACTATCGACAATCACTGTCAATATATCTCTAACCACTAGATTCATTCAACGCCATCATTAGCGATCATTTTTATCCTGCCACAATCATTAGCCATAGCCATCACCATCATCACTAGCTACTATCCACAACGCCCTCCTGGTCATATTGAGGGAATTTTTTTACACCATCTAAATCATCCTACTAAAAGTTCGATAAGACTCAACTAATAACGGATGATTAGAGAAGACTCCTTACTTTTGTAGAATTCTATTTTCGTAGTTCCTAATCCTCAGGAATCTATTGTACTCTTTCCTTCTATTTAGGCTTTGTTTAATAGTCTTTATCTTTTCTAGGTCTTGTATAGATTCTTTATATAGCAGCCATATGGTCAATAAGAACGATAACTATTTTTCCCATCTTCTGCTCTCGTCTCTTTATGGTATCAGGGCTCTTTTAAACTCCCACGAGTTGACCTTTTTTTTTTTTTTCTCTCTGCTAACTCGTCCAAATGGCCCCTAATACTTCTGTGACCAATGCTGATGGAGTCAACAACGCCATCACTATTGTCCAATTCAATCCTATGACCCAACTGCCCATAAAATTAACTGGCAGTCACAATTTCTCGCTATGGAAAGCTCAAGTTTCAATGCTTATGCGTGGTCACAATCTCTATGGGCATCTGGATGGCTCCATCCCTGTCCCCACTCGCACCATCTCGCAAAACAATCAAGATGTTGCTAACCCTGAGTTCGTTCCTTGGTATCGCCAAGATCAGTTAATTCAAAATGCTATCTTGGCCTCCGTTGATCCTGCACTTGCCCCCACTGTTGCTGTTGCAATCTCCGCCAAAGCTGCCTGGGATGCTCTGCATACTGCGTATGCGAACAAATCTCAAACAAGAATTTTTAGCTTGCGAGACCGACTGGCTCGTCTCACTAAATCAACTACCTATTAATCTTCTACAATAATTCTCGAACTCCATATTTTCCTATCTAGATTTATGTACTCAATGAACCAAAGTTATTCCAACCATTGTTATAACCACCTTGCTCAATTCTTTTTCGATCTACCTCTTCTTAACTCCTCATACGACCAACCTCTTATACCTGGTCACTAACACCTTCTTGAAATAATATTGGCACTAAATAAAATGTAGAGATGTAGTAAAAGTTTGAACGGCTAAATGACCATTGACCACCGACCTAGTAGAGTCCAGCAAATCTACAGCCCCGGATCCGAATCCGCATGTATATACCGAGTTCCTTTTTTATATAACATGCTGACGACACACACCGTTTGAGAAAAAGACGTCTAAAAATATCCACAAATTAATCGCCTGGGATTGGTGATAGAAGAACTAATTCACCATCTAAAATTCTAGGGTTTTCAATTCCCCTAATCTAACCCTACCAAAATTTAGATCACATCCCCAAAACCTATACTCCTTGTTAGATTATCGATTCTTTTGTTAATTGTTTGAAAAAGTTTCGTTTTTTTCTGTTTTTGGTGTGAATTATTGCGAGATTTTGGTTTGTGTTTCGAGTTGAAGGATGGCGAGTGCTGGAGAAGCAGAGTACGAGAGTGATCCAGAGGAAGCGAAGTTGTCCTTGAAGATGCGGAGAAGAGAAGCGAGTGATGATGAGGAGGAAGAAAGGGAAGTGGAGGAAAGAGACAAGAGAGAGAAGTCTGTTCGGATGATTGAATCTGATGGTGAATCGGAAGGACAGGGTGCTGCTGCTGATTATGATGAAGAGGAGGAAGATGAAGAGTACGATGATGAAGAGTATGTGGAGGACGAGGAAGTCTATGAGGGGGATGAGTACCAGGAAGTAGGTGGAACTAGTGGCGGTGGTCACGAGGGAAGTGTTAAGGTGGTTGAAGCAGTGGCGGAGGGTGCTGATGGAGTGAAGGAAGTTGTGGGAGAAGGAACAGGGTCGGGTCAAGGGATTGATAATGGCAATGAGAATAATGTGCAGGGGGAGGAGGACAAGAAAGAGAATGAACCCTTTGCGGTGCCCACTGCTGGAGCATTCTACATGCACGATGACAGGTTTCGAGACAATGCTGGTGGGCGACACAGGTACTGGACATACTTTATGCTCACAGATAGTGCATTGGTATCTGACTTGATTTGTTTTGCACCCTACATGTGTATAGTTATGTATTTCGGCATATTTTTGATAATTAGCTGGTGTTTTAAGAATTTAAAGCTATATGGACCATGAAGGGGTTTCGAGGATCTCATAACTAGGTTAAACTCTTAAAAAATTTGTCCGAGGAGAAACTTACAATGATAGTGTGATTCTTTTCTGGCCTTGCACAATTCTAATCCTGATCTGTCTTTAGAAATCCCATCCCCAATACAGAAGTATAAAGCCTACATGATATGGCTCTTTACGGAGGACACCCAGTTATTTATACTAAGAATCTCATTGGTGCACCAAAAGTTGATAGAAAATGAAAGTCATTTTCATGGTTCACCCCTCAAAAGCTCTCCTAATTTTGAAAAGCTGTATGAAAAGGAACCATGGTGTAGTGAGCATCTATTTTAGAGGACCTGATTTGGTGTAAAGGTTCTACAGAGGTGAAAATGATGGGAAAAAATGGGAAATTTCTTATCCTGATTTTTCTGGATAAGGGACTTTCATCCTGATTAATAATCAATGAAGAATGACCTTTCTTCTGTTCGTAAATGGATATCTTTATTAGAAGAGAAGAGAAACAGGAAAGCACAACCTGCATAGAATGAGTGTGCACCATTTCAAGATTTTGAGTTTAGACTCTTCCTTCCTTTGTAGTTTCCATTACTTGCTTGTTGTGTTCTGTCTATTTAGAGTTTTTACATCAGTTTTTGTGTTCCGTCTATTTAGAGTTTCTACATCAGTTTTTCACTATCTTCTTTGCATCTCTAGTCCATCTGCGCCATTAATTTGTGAAATCCAACTCACTCACATTTGATGTCACCCATAACTTCCTTAATATGTCGATTGTTCCAATGATCGAAATTTCTATAAACCACTCTTTATTGCATTCCGTGTGACCAATTTCCATATACAAATATAGGGCACCACTCTTTAGTGTAAAAATATTGATTATCAGAACCATCTTCTGTCCCGACACTTCTTGGTTTTATTCCCACATGTTCAGAGCATTCTTTCTACCATATGAACATCCCTCCCTAGAATAGTATTTTCCTCAATCAAGCTATAATGTCTCCTGTGATGCTGCTTTTTAAGTCGAAACTTGTGATATTTTGCCTGACCCTTAACTGATATTTTTTCTTGTCTTTGTTTTATTGGAACTTCTCAATTTGGACCTTTGACTTCGGGGTGTGCATCGGTCGGTTTGGTCCGATTTTATGCATTATCGATTTTTGGTTTGTGAACATGCCAAATCGATAACCAAACCAACAAGATATTTATTATCAGTTTTTGGTCCTTAACGGATTGATTTTCGGTTTAACCGATAAGAAGATGCTCATATAATCATATATACACACGATGTTCATAAAATAGAAATAGTAGCTAGAATAGAAGTGCAACACTAATTTCTACATTGATCATTTTTGTTTAAGACAGAATTGTTTGAATTCCTTAGAAACTCATGCAATAAATGGCAGAAACAACATTAATTGTCTGTATTTGTCACATTCAAATCTAAAATTGAAAAGATAGAAGTTAATACTAGTTTGTGTCGCGAAGACAGAAGGCGTTGCAATAGAGAGATAGAGAGGCTAGTTTGTGGCGCCTACGGCCCAAAGTAATGCTAAAATTTAGGAAATAGGGTTGGTAAAATGTTAAAATCATGCTGGTATGCCATGACCAATCATATATCAGTGCACTCCTCTCATGTTGAAGATTTTGATTAAACAGTAAGAGTATGTCAGAATTGTCATTTTTTTTAATCTCTTCCCAAGTGTATTGATATTGAGTACAGGTCTGGTAATCTGCTGAACAGCATAAACTGCATTTAAGTTGCTTGTACAAAACTACTTTAAGTTACCATTCTCAAAAGAAAAAGTTGTTTGTACATACCACTTTATGGATGATGAGCATATTTTGATATTGTTGTATAATTGTCTTGCAAGGCGGACTTTTGGTGGAAGGAAGTTGTGGGAATCCAAAGATGAGAGGAAATGGGGACATGACAAGTTTGAAGAGTTGACTGTGGAGGAGAGGCATTATGAAGAGGTGAATGCTTTTAGCAATGTGCTTCTTCGTTTTTGCTCGTCTGTTATCCTAGTCTTTTGCATGATTTGTTTTGCTAATCAATATTATTTTATCGAAATCCTTAGGGTAGGAGGGGATCAAGGGGTCGTTATCGAGGTAGAGGTAGAGGTAGAGGGCGAGGGCCTGGGCCTGAGCGTGGAACTGTGCGAGGACGAAGACCGAAAGCATACGTCAACGACAGCTATCCGAGCAACAACAACATCCAGAAGAATCAGGATAATGCTCTAAAAGGTATGAGAGGTCGGGGTCCAAGAAGGTATCGATCTTCATTTAAGGACAATATTGATGCACCCCCTCCACCAAACAAACAGTGAGTATCAATTCAATTAACTTTTTCCTTTTCCTCATCAGTAATAATTATTCTTGATGTTCATCGAGTCGTATTTTTCAGATCTGGTCCGTCAGTTGAGAAACGTTCATATCATAGCAAAGCCAAAGCATCTGCTCCTGTATCAAATGTAGAGAATGACGCAGCGACAGCTGCAAAGCATGGTTTTGTGTCAAGCTTGAATTCTGCTTCTCCTCCATTTTACCCCTCTAGTTCCTCCGCTAAAGAGATCACTGTGACTCACAAGAGGGAACTGCAAACTGGGACAAGCAGCCGCAGTGTTCATCCTTCTGTCTTAGGAGATAGTTCTGCTGCGTCACAGTCAAATTCAGTGTTACGAGGGAAGAATGCCAGTGATTCTGTTAGCCTTGACAAACTTAATATTTCTGATCCTATTACTGCAGTAGCTTCGAAGGTTTCATCCGGCTTGCAGTTGGCTCCTGGTTCTTCAACAATAACTCCTACTCAGTCACAACCATTGAGAGGCCAAGGAAGAGGATTTAATGCAATGCCAAATGTGAATTACCAATCTCCTGTGATGAACAACCAATTCAACAGAGTTTCTCAGCCAACAAATCTCCATTCGACTCAGAGGAATCCTGTTCTAGGTCGAGGGCAACCTACTTTCCAAGCTACTGGTCACCAGTTTGCTCAGCGATCTGGTACTAGATCTCAAGGTTCATCTCCGCCCAAAGCTGGACAATCTATCTCTGAAACAGGGGAGTTTGAATCTTCTTCAGATTCAAGTAAATCAAAGAGTGCTATGGTTGCAAAAGGAAAAGGCACTCTTCAGAGCACTGGAAGGGGATCAGTTCTATATGGCGGAGCTCAGGTTATGGGTGCACCTGGAAGCATGGGTAGTGGTGATCAGAACTTTCCTACAACACCAGCCTTTTTGCCAGGTAGACCTTTTATAATTTGCCACCTCATCGTAAAAAATTCTTTATAAAATCAACCATGTGTACCCCTTAGGATGGTGCAGATAGGATGTTATTCGGTGCGCTTTCACTCAATTTGTTTTTAGTGGCTATGATTTCCTTTCTAGAAATTATGCTATAGTTTTATTGAGCCATGTGATACTTATGAAGAATGTTCGCCTGTGTGATTAGTAGATAATGGTAATCATATTGATGCATCTTCCTAAAAGAAAATCATCTTTGTACCTCCAGTTCCCCAGTGACACTTAGTATTTCTTTCTTCTGAAATTTGCAGTCATGCAATTTGGCGGCCAGCACCGCGGTGGCATTCCTGCTGTTGGCATGGCTTTTCCTGGATATGTTGGTCAGCCACAACTTGGTTTGGGGAATTCTGAGATGACATGGTAAGGTTTTTATCGTAATGTGGCAACCACAGAAAAATTAGTGTAATTTTCATGTACTGTATGGGTATCTTATTGCGTAGGCATTTCCTGACTATATACCCAGCTGTGGATGTCTATGGAGTGGAACCATATGTTCTTTCTGAATTGTTGTATATAAGTTGGATCAGTTCACAAAATCATAAACATTGATATACTGGTTTGTCTATATTGGGTGATTTTTAAATGATTTTGCTTTTCAATTGCCAGGTTGCCAGTTTTAGCTGGAGCTGCTGGAGCATTAGGTGCAACATACTGTTCGCCATATATTGCTATGGATGGTGCCTATCATGCTCGTCCATCTGGGCAAGTATCTTCTCTCACTGCGGCTCCAAGGTCTCACCTCCATTTCAGTATATTCCAGTTTCATTAGTATTTATCTTTGCGCTGGCATGTCGGTGTCATACTTGTTCTACACACTTCTTTCATTCGCTTTCATTTACTCCTTGACTTTTGCTTAATAGAGATGTCACCATCTTTTATTCTGTGAGCACTTGTTCATGTTGTGTGAACTCACTAGTGTAGAGAAAAGTGTGACCCATATTTTTCTCTTATGAAAAAGCTTGACCAGGATGCATAACTCGAGAAAACAAATACAGCCTGTACAATTGTACCAAAAGTTGACAGATCCATTTTGTTGTTTCGGCTGTTAATGGATATTTATTGAAATTTTAGTCTGAGGAGCACTCTCTTGGAGAGAGTTCTGCTTGTGCAGGGTCTTTATGTGCTGACAGTAACTGGTTGTGATTTTGCCATTTTTCTCACTTATAAACATAATATAATTTGTTATTACATATAGTGAGAAAATGATTTCGTGATTCTGTAAATATTGCTATATGTAGCAGGCATTTTTTTTTAATTCTTGTAATTAATGGAAAAGGAACTCAACAATCACTTCTCTGTGCAGCAAAGAGAACAATGGTAGTAAGCCAAATAATGAAAGCAATCCCGAACACCGACTAGGTGAGATATATGCATGTTCTAATTTTACATAATTTGCTCTGCTGCTGCAAAACTATGGTTCTATATCACTCACATCTTGTATGCCCCATTCCATCTTTCAGAGCTCTCAAATGATGACTTAGGCCAGCGTCAGAAGAATCCTCGTAGGTAAGCTTATTCTGAAATGAGATGTGCTATATCCAACCTTTCCCTTTTGCTTAAGTTCGTGTATTTGTTGGTTTCGTAACCTTTGCAAGTGTTGAATTCATTTATTGATCCTTGCAGATATACGGAGATGAAGTTCGATCAGTGAGCTAGTTTGTAGGTTGAAGCTGTTTGAATAAGCAGATTAAGGTCAACTTTGTTGAAATTTTTTCTTCTTTAGTTTACCGTTAAAATTTCCCATCAGTGGTTTGAGTGTGGCAAATTTCTTATTAAAACTTGTGGTGCTGCAGGCCTTCTCCCAGACCCTATGTTCTCCGAGTGTTGATCTGGAGTATCTAGGGTTCTCATGTGTTGTGATGTATTTTAGGTAATGATTTTGTTCATGACTTATAATATCATATTTTTTTGTCTTTTGTTTCTTGTGAAATGATTCAGCATTTTGGAATTTCCACCAAAGGTAATCCTTATGCATATTTTGTTACTGTGGGAATTGCTCCTCCCCACCTTCCTAAAATATGAATGGAACAGAAAAGAAAAAAGCAAAGGAAAAAGCACTATTACTGGCTTGTCAAGGGGCAATTTTGAACTTGGAAAGAATTTGTCTAATGGTTCCGTGATCTCTAGCTCTAAAGTGTCTTTGTATTTGGGACATCTATTGTACTACTTATTCATACATCTTTTCTTTTTCATTTTTTCTGGACCTATGTTCATTGTATTCTCTCGTCCTTCTGTACTTCTTATCCCTAGGTTTACATGACAAACGCCTGCTCATGCTGCTTCACTTTCGGGGATACAGTGCAGCTTGACGGGTGGCAGTTATTTGTTTAAATATATGGTACCATTACAGTACCCTTGTCATCATGCTTAGTGTATGTTTCTTCAAAATTTCAGAAATAAGTATCTTACCTTGTTTTTTAAATCTCAGGTTCTTGTGGCTTGGGGTTTTTGTAACTGAAGGAAGTAAAAAATGTTGATAGAGTTTCTTCAAATGGTGATGGAAAATAATGGTAATAGTTCGGAAGCGGTTGCATCTGTTTTCTTATTATGTGAAGTTTTTTCTCTTCTAAATAGATGGATCTAGTGTCTTCTAAAGTTTTCTGTCAAGTGTCTTCTAAGTTACTACTATTTTGTGGATATTTTCTGGGCTTTGTAGTTAAATATTATGTTAACAAGAGAGCATGGCTTGCTCAGACATTGAATAATAATTTTTGTTTCAAAGATACTTCGGTTTGTCCAGATTTTTCGCACAACTTTTTTGCATTGAAATAGTTTTATCTCTCTTTTAATTACATATGATGCCATTTTACCAATCAAGCATTATGTGTTGCACAACTTTCAGTTTTATGTTTTATGATATTTGTTTGTCATGACACAATCTGATCGTTTCGTTCGCTGTGTGGTAAAATAGTTGTGGTTGAACATGTGAAGGAGACCTTAGAAACCAAGAGCACTGTCAATAACAAGCTCTTGAAATATGTGTAGTGTTGTGGAAAACTGATAACACTACTAGGTCAATGCTGTAACGGCACTCATCGGTTGGAAAAAAAAGATTATAGCTGGGCATGAGTGACCATTACTTAATATGCTTCTTCTTCTACTTGTTTATTACTTTACTGCTGCAATGAATGACATTGATTAGGAGTCAGTTGTTTATTTGCAAGTAGAAGAGATTCTCTCCTGGCTGTGCATACAGCACATCCACCTTAAATTATCACAATTAACAAAGCTCGAGCATTTTTAAATAATGCTAGCTCGAAGACTCATTAAAAATTAATCAGAGTCAATGAGTTAGGTAGATTCATATTCTTATTTATTAGAAATTTTGTTTCTAATAAATTTTCTCATAGAGGTGATGCCATTGTCAAACATAGAGCATGCTTGTCAATTTATTTATCTAATATAAGAGAAGCAATATTTGAGCCATGTTTTTTTATTAGGAACTAGCTCTTATTTAATATGACTTGTTCTATCAAAATTTGGCCACTTTACAAACATTTGGAATGAAAAAGAAAAAAAAAGGACTATTAATCATATTGAGCGTTCATTTTAGCGACAAATTGTGCTAGGATAAATATTCTAATACATGAAAATTGGAATGTAATGTAAGATTTAATAATGCTAGAGTTTTTTCTTGCGATTAACGTTGTTTTAAATCATATTAAATTTCACATTCTATGACAAGAACAATATATTCAATCTAACATTTTGAGAAAGATAGTGAATCCGCAAATCTTATTTCTATATTATAAATGTCTAGTGTCCGATAAATCTCTTATTAAATTCACATTCTATTATTTATAATATAATATACAGACTTACGTATAAGTTATGACTTATGCAAGTATATTTATAATAATTTTAAAAAAAAGGAGGAATCAAACAACATATAACAATGCCAAATTTCATGTGAAAATTATTTCTTTCAAATTTCAATGCCACCTACATGAGATCACCATACGTAGGCTAAGAAGCATTATTTTTCTACTTGTGTCTAAAAAAAGAAACAAAAGAAAACCGATGAGTTCTTTTTTTTTACATCCCTTTACTGTTTATTTGAAAGATAAAGCGTCGGTGACACGTAATTTATTTCATTAATTAAAATTAAGAAATAAAAACTGATTCAATAAAAAAAATCCCGGAAAGGAAAAAAACTAGAAAATCTTTCAATTCAGTATTCTTCAGACATTGGTCTCTCTTTCTTTCTGGGGTCTTTACTATGGGGGTATAAGCTCCACTGTTTTCATCATTTTTAACTGAAGTTGCTCTTTCTCTACTACCCATTTTTGCCAGTTTCTCCATCTTTCCATTTTCTTGAATGCTTACTTTCTGTAAGAAAGAAATCGACTTTAATAAGAGTGAGTAATCATTTGGACTAATTCTTGTTTTATCAAGAAGATCCGTACCCCACCTATATCTCTGTCAATTCAAGCTGAGATCTTGGAAGACCATTTCCTCTGTCATCATCAGTTTCTTTAATCTTGTAAGTATTTTTCTTTTCTAGTAAGTCCATAATCTTCTTATCTAATTTGGGGTTGAGGGTAATTGACAGATTGTTGATATATTAAGCTTTAATTTTGTAATCTTGTATGTTTGTTCTTGGAGCTGAAGAAGGGTTTTGGGTTCAAGAAAGCTGAAAAAGAAGCATTTACTTATTGTATATTTTGCTGTACTAAATCCAAGAAAGTAATTAATGTCTGAGATTTGTTCCTTGTTTAGGTATGATATTGAAGAAGCTAGCTAGTCAACGTGTTTTTTGATTAAATTGACTGAGTAGCTAGATGTACATGAAATTGGCACCTATTGTTTGAGTTGGTGTTGATGCAAACAATTTTGAATAAACATTTGTAGCATATATGTCCAACTAATGGAGGAACTGAATATAGTAAGACCATCACCTTTGAGGCTGAATGGTCCCGGCCCCGCGAAGTCCACATTGTCAGGGAGATCAACTCCTAGAGGAGGATCTCCTTCCTTCAGGAGATTGAATTCTGGACGTACCCCGCGAAGAGATGGTAAAAGTAGTGCTTTTGGTTCTCAGTGGTTTAGAAGTAACCGCATTGTACTTTGGCTGCTTCTGATTACACTTTGGGCCTATGGAGGATTTTATGTTCAGTCAAGATGGGCTCACGGAGATAATAAGGAAGGTATTTTTGGAGGATCTGGAGGTGATGTAGCCGATGGAACTTCTCAACCAGAGGAAAAAAATCAACGAATTCTAGTTGCGAGTGAGGAGTCTCTAGCAATCAAGCCTCCAAGTAATAAAACACAGGGCAATTCGATGGACCTGGATGTAGTCTTGGCCAAACAGGGAAACAGTGTCGTATCTGACAAGGTTTCATCTTCTAAGAAGAAGAGCAAGAAATCTACACGTGCTTCTCGTAGGAAGACTCGTGGTAAGAAGAAGGTGGTGGCAGAAGTTAAAAATGATGATATTGAAGTTCAAGAAGAGGAAATACCCAAGCGAAATACTACGTATGGCCTGCTAGTTGGTCCATTTGGGTCAATAGAGGACAAGATTTTGGAGTGGAGTCCTGAAAAGCGGTCAGGAACCTGTGATAGAAAAAGTCAGTTTGCACGTCTTGTTTGGTCTAGGAAGTTTGTGCTGATACTCCATGAACTCTCTATGACTGGAGCTCCACTTGCCATGTTGGAATTGGCTACGGAGCTTTTGAGCTGTGGGGCCACAGTTTATGTAGTACCTCTCAGCAAAAGAGGGGGTTTAATGTCAGAACTATCTAGAAGAAAGATCAAAGTGCTAGAAGACAAATCAGACCTCAGTTTCAAAACAGCCATGAAAGCAGATCTTATTATTGCAGGTTCTGCAGTGTGTGCGTCATGGATAGGTGAGCACTTCCACAAATGCTATCTATCATCACTGCATCTATCTTCTATCTTATATAGAATCTTAATTGTGGCAAGTTGTGCTTGTAATGTGATCTTCATTCTCAACTGATAGCTCAGCTGAAGCATATCATGTTCCATTGATAGATCTCTGATAATTCAATTTACTTTACTCCTACTAATACTTGTTTTGATGATCCTTATACTTTTTGGTCCTATTATACTTTACTCCTACTAATACTTGTTTTGATGATCTCTGATAATTCAATTTACTTTACTCCTACATATATCATGCTCTTGGCTATAATCTAAACATTTGGATTCTCATTATTTCAATAAATGAGCCAATTTTGGCCAGTTCTCAGTGCAATCTTTTTTTGTAGACCTTTATTGCAGAACTTGAGTGAGATCTGAATATTCCTAAAATGATGTAATATTAATCAGTTCTTTTGCTTCATGAAGTATAGCTTTATAGTCTTTGATTTCCTTGATTTTAGCCTTCATAAATTCTATGAATTTGCCTCTGTTCTTTTCTTCTCCTTGTGTGCCTTGGCTAACTTCTGACGATTAATATCTCGCTTTCAGAACAATATGCAGCACGTACTGTGCTAGGTTCAAGTCAAATTACTTGGTGGATCATGGAAAACCGACGGGAATACTTCGATCGGGCTAAACTTGCTTTCAACCGAGTGAAGAAACTTATCTTTCTTTCTGAATCACAGTCTAAGCGCTGGTTAGCTTGGTGTGACCAAGAACATATAAAGCTCAAAACTCAGCCTGCACTGGTTCCACTTTCCGTTAGTGATGAACTGGTTTTTGTAGCAGGCATCCCGTGCTCACTGAGCACTCCGCTATTCAGTCCTGAGAAGATGCTGGAGAAGAGGCAACTACTCAGAAATTTTGTGAGGAAAGAAATGGGGTTGACAGACAATGATATGCTTGTCATGTCCTTGAGTAGTATAAACCCTGGTAAGGGTCAGTTTCTGCTTCTTGAAACAACTCACTTGCTGATTGAGGGAGCTCCTCTAAATGGATCTGCTGTTAAAAGACGAGAGTATCAGAAAAGGACATTGCTTCATAACTGGAAACAATTTGGTGAATTGAAAAAAGAATCTTCCACCTTGTCAAATAACCCACAAAATGAAGCGTTGCAGGTACCCCAGCTTTTCATTAAAGGGGTTAACTATACAGCTCGAATTGAAAATGATAGAGTCACTCGAAAGCTTTTCTCCCTGACTGAAGGGAAACAGGGAGAAAAGCTTAAGGTTCTTATTGGCTCAGTCGGATCCAAGAGCAATAAGGTGCCTTATGTTAAAGCACTTCTCAACTTTCTAAATCAGCATTCTAACTTGTCAAACACAGTACTATGGACTCCATCAACCACTCGTGTCGCTGCACTTTATGCTGCTGCAGATGCTTATGTAATGAATTCTCAGGTTAGCCTTTAGAACTGTATCTCAATTATTGTTGAGTTCAGCAAATGTACAGTGTCAATGTTTCTGGGAGATATTAATACTATTATATAAGAGTCTATGGGGAAGTTTACGTAAACCAGATCAGAGTAAAAAGAGAATGTAGGTCAAGTAAAATAGACAGCTATGAGAGAGTAGGTGTTTCCTGTGATATCTATGTTCTGTGCAAATCTAAATTATTTTCATGATTGGTGATATTTCAGATTGAAAAGTGAAATCATCGTAAGGTTGTGCTACCTCTTGTAAGATTTCTCAATGAATGTAAATATTACCCGCAATGTGAAATTATGTTCGGTAATAAGTACCAAGTCAATGCATTTTAGCAACTAGCAAGTACAAATTTTGGGTTTCCCAATGAAATTGAAAACCTTTGTTAGCTGGCTTGCTTGTATCCGTTTATTAATTAATTCGACTTGGGTTTATATGAGGAACTATACTAAAATCATGACTTCAGAGGATTTATGCTGTTCTGGTTTTCAGTGGTTATCTAGAGGTGTAGGAGATAGAATGAATTGGTTCCTCATAAGCGTCAACCAGAAGCGCGAGGAAAAGGTTGAACCTTGAGCATGAAAGTTGGTTTGACTTTGGTCTTTTGGTTGGGAAGACAGGAAAAGCAGTCCCTCAGCTACTACTTAATGCTTAATCCTATTAGTTAGCTCATCAGCTCTGTAGGGAGCATGGGGCATATATTAGTCTGGTGGTAGAAGTAAGGAGTCTAAAGTTTTTTGCTGTGGAATGAGACCATACTGTGCAACAGCGACGGATAATATATGAAAAAAGAGTCATATACAGTACATCTCGCTGAAACATAATGGTTAGTTTCCTGGAATGGTTACAATAATCATATGGTTTTTTTATGTCTTGGACTACTATAGGTAGGGGTGGGTATAAATACCGAAAACCGAAAAATCGAACCGAACCAAACTAATTCGGTTTTTCGGTGTCGGTTTTTCGGTTCGGTTTCGGTGTTTTTTTTTCGGAATTTTGGTTTTTCGGTTCGGTATTCGGTGTAAGGGTAAGAAAAATTCGGTGCACCGAAAAACCGAAATTTTATTAACTAAATTTAAAATAATATTTTAAATTTATTAATTATATACTTGGTAACTTGTGTTTGTGAGTTGTGACTCCTATTGTTTTTTATTTGAATGAAGTTGAATATTAAGGCATTTTTAACTTTGTATTGTTTTAACTTTTAAGTTTCAAGTGTTGAATTCTTGGTTTAAATTGTTGGCTGCTATTACAAAGAGTGTTTGTTGGAAACAAAAAATTGGAAACAGAAAAAAACTTCTTTAATTCTTTGTTGGAAACTTTAACTATTAAATATGTTAATTGATTATTTCGAGTTTTCAACTTTTATCTTTAGTTAAACGTTTTGATAATTTAATTTTCATTTTATTTTTTATTTGCTTGCACCGAAAAACCGTTTTAAAAACACCGAATTAAACCGAACCGAAGTTTAAAAAACCGAACCGAAATATTTTGGTTTGGTATTTGGTGCACACTTTTTCAAAACCGAACACCGAAACACCGAACCGAAAATTAATAAAACCGAACCGAAGAACCGAATGCCCACCCCTAACTATAGGTTTCCTTGTCAAATGGTTCACTCTGCTGATATTGGTCCCCATGGTTCTTTTCATGAGTATTGGCACTTTCCTGAGTAACGTTCTTTTAAAAAAGAACAAATCCAATTATTATCATAAGTGGAACGGGGAAGGAGAAGGGAAATACATTTACCCTGTGCGCACCCAAAGGGTAGCGGCTGCGGGTTTCCCTTGTCATCAAAAAAAAAGGAGAAGGGAAATACATTATGAGGATTTGAACTTAACTCACCAACTGAACTATATACCCAATGCCCTTGTGTAATTTCATTTGATACTTATTTGGTTGCTCAGTTTCATTTGGTAGTTAGTACGTATTTATCCTGAAAAATGTTGTTTACTTTTTGCAGGGACTTGGAGAAACATTTGGGAGAGTAACAATTGAAGCAATGGCATTTGGTCTACCTGTAAGATTCTCAATTCCGTCCTGCCAATAGTATAATGTGATCATCGCTAGATATGCATGTACTTTTGCATGCCATCAGAGCAGTCATTCAACTACTGAGTAGATTTTTAACCTGGCTGAATCCTCTGCTATTTGAGCTCAATTAGTTGGAATGGTTGCATATCATAGATGGTTTAGAGTTCGGTCTAGGATTTGCTTTTGATTCTGGCAAAACCTGTTTGCAAACGTAAAACTGCAAAAGTTGTGAATCTCAGTCAGTCGGAAACTGAGGAGTTCTTTGGATCATTCTTAGATTTGACCATTAGCACAGCTAGCTGAGGCCTGGTAGAGTCGATGAGTTTGATATTTTAAACATCCACGGATTACCTATATGATCACGGAGCAGTAATCTGCCATATATTAGTTAAATTTTGTGATAATATGCACTGGCTTTGAACACAATACAAAGTTTCTTGTTAATAAGAAATGTGACCAAATAAAGTGGATTTAACATATAATTTTGTTACAGGTGCTGGGAACAGATGCTGGAGGCACAAAGGAGATCGTTGAACATAACGTAACGGGTCTTCTTCATTCTTTGGGACGCCCAGGCACTCAAGTCCTCGCCAACAATCTTCAGTATTTGCTGAATAACCCCTCGGAAAGGCAGCGATTAGGAAGCAATGGAAGAAAGAAAGTAAAGGATATGTACCTAAAGAAGCACATGTACAAGAGATTCGGAGAAGTACTATACGACTGCATGAGAATAAAATGAGATCGAATGCAGACCATTTTTCATTCATTTTCTGCTAAAAACATCTTTCCTGTATTGTTGTTCCTCTTCTTCCCCTAGAAAAAAACAGATCAAGAATCAGCCTTTTGTACAGTACGAAAATCTAGTTGTGTTTACCAATAGAGATCCAACTTTTTTTCACAGTGTACCTGCCGAGCTATGTACTTTTTAATTTCTCATCTGGTGCCTAGTACTCAGTGTACTCTCGGTGGAGCTGGACTAATTTGGATTCACGTTGCGTAGGGTTTCATTCAAAGGGAATCATTCCTTATCAAGGATTTTTCCATACACAAAGAGCTCGAATTCAAGATCTCTGGTTATGGGAGGAGAGCTCCCGTCTTTTTTTTTGTCTCTTACCCGAAAACCACAATTTTAGAATTAGAGGTAGAGGATGCTTATTACCTGAGTTTAGAATTTAATATTTGTTGAAATTTTAGTGGAGGTTTGTTTATAGGCATGCATGTTTTATCAACACAACAAAACTTTGTAAAATCTTTCTGACTTATAACTGTACAATCAACACAAACTGATGACACTCAAAAGAAACTCTTTTACATCTCAAGACAGCAGCCGGATTGAACATGGCCGGAAAAGTTCACCGGAGTATCCATTTTGGTCCATTTAAAACTCTGTAAATCAAGAACATAAGTGTTGTGGGGTTCATTAAATCCCATAGAACCAGTCATCAGAATTTTACCCCTCCATGCTGTCACAAAAGCTACACTCCGGAGTTCCGCCGGAACCGCCGCTACAGCTTGCCACGTCGACTTTCCGAGTGCCAGCACATCACCGTCCCGGCACAAGTACAATTTTCCGTCCCCACCTTCGACGCAGGTTCTTGGACACGTGGCAGATTCAAAGAAATGTTCGTTGACTTGGTCCCACTGCCACGTGGAAGGATCAAATGTCTCAGCACTTGTCCCGAACTGGCCTTGCATGCTCGTGTCATATCCACCGATGACGTGGAATTTACCTTGAAAAAAAGTGCATTTACATTCATCTCTCTCACTTGCCATGTCAGGCATCGGGACCCACTCATCCCTTGCCACGTCATACGCCATCGCCGATTTAAGTGCGTTTTTCTCCTCGTCGTGCCCTCCGGCGACATACACCGTCCGTTCAGAATCCGACGCACAACCGAAAAACGATCGCCGGCAACCAGGCATGTCGGCTCCACGTCGCCACGTGGCGGATATAAAGCTAAAAATAAAAACCGAGTTTGAAGGTTCCCAAGAAAGAGGGTTCCACCCGCCCATCACCACCAGATTCAACCCTACTCCGACGAGCTGACAAAACATAGGCAACCCATCGGAAATTCCAGGAACCGGTGGTAATTCCGCCCAATAACCCGATTCCGGTTCGTAAAGCGTAAGCTTGTAAACCGAAAAAGCAGAGTACTTGAATGACCCGAGTTTAAACTTGGGGTCTATTCGGGCTTGCGCCATTAAAATTACCTGACGGGTGGAACCAGTAGCTCTCCTTCGTCTCCAAAACTCTGGAAGTTCAATCTGAAGCTTCCAATTTCGGTTGACGGAAGTAACTGATGAGAAATTGTCATAAGGGACTCGAATTAGACATTCGAGTCCGATATCGTAAGGAAGAGTGGGAATAAGCTCCATGGAAGGGAAGACGCAGAGAAAAGAGGGATACGTTTCTGGATTTTATATGTGAGGAAGAAGAGGACTCTTGAATTAATGGAGGGGACCCTTATGGGCATTTAGCATTCTTTTTAGCTGGAAGTTAAAGTGTAATAAGATATTCCAAATGGTTAAGTTGAAATACTAGCAAAACGAGAAAGTAAGCTTCTAGAAGGATTATTGATGTTTGGCACTATAAAGTGAGTATTCTATTTTAGAGAGGGACACCCCTACAAGCTATTTTTAGCTCTTCTAGAAGGAACAAAAAAGACCAGGTCAAGTATATGAGATACTCTGCTGTACTCCTCTAAACTTACTTCCACTCAAACTCCTCGACGAAGAATAAAGGAATATTTATCATTTCATCATAATTTTTAAATGATATTATGCGTTTGTAACTTTTTAGTTAGTACTATCTAGTTTTTGTGTTAAAAAAATAGTCAAGTGATTTTTGTAAAAATAAATACGGCTAGTTACATGACCATAAATAAAATTTATATGAAATGGGAGACTTTTCAGTTTATATGAAGTTAGAAGGTTGGAGGTTGGATAGGTTCATATGTAGTAGTTTATATAGGTAGGAGTTTTCTTAAGTTTTAAAAAACGTTTTAAATTAGAATAGAAACGTCCTAATCAATTCTCACCAAAAAATTATCAAAAGTAACTTTATATGAAAAATAGTGAAAGACTAATTTTATGTTTAGAAAAAACTAGTTTGAGCTAAACTATTTTTCAATGAAATAAACATCGAATAAAAAAACTATTTCACTATAAATAAAGAGAACAGGTATCTTATAATTTTTATATTATAATTTTTATATCAAGCAGTGGTGCGCTACAAATATATATTATTATTGTAAAAGGTAAAGGTGAAGGTGATATTATTACTGTTCTAGTTGTTTTAAAGTTCAATAGTGACTTGTTAATAACACAATCAAGTTTAGATGAAAAGACGGAGTTAAGATTTGAAGTTTATGATTTCTGACTTCTGATTTTTGAATTAGTCAAATTCATAGTTTGTTTTGGTTATTGAGTTCATAAGTAAATATTATACATATTTAATAATTTTTTAGTACAAATAAAAAATCTAAATAAAATTACTGAATTCTTTGAATGCGCAGCAATTGAAGTACATTAGATAGAGATAAAATCAAAATATGTATGTGGCTGTATTTGTCACCCCACGCCGCCTATTTAATCTTAGTCGTTTGTAACAAATTTTCAAAATTGAAGTCGTTTTCAATTTAACAGTAATATTTACTATATATGTACTCTTAATAATAGAGTAAGTTAAAAGAGTGGAAACTAACTACACTACTGTATTACCTTTTCTCCAACTCATGACTCATACACTTTGGTACTATTATCTACATCACTTTTTGAGTTCTTCTAGAAGGAAAAGGTCTAGAACAAGTCCAAGAGATACCCATCACATAGTGTTTGTGGCTGTTTTGTTTTGTTTTCTGGCTTAGACCTAAATTGTCACCCAACTATTGAAAATAATAACATACTCCGTGTATATATATCTTATTTTGATCTTGTGAAAATAGAAATATTAGTTTTGGATAAACCCTCATATAAATAAAGCCTACCAAACAGTTGAGAAAAGGGATACATATATGAGAGCAAAAACAATAGTAATTAATTACAATGCAAAATGGATTGTGTTACATAATAAACAATAGATAGGACAGTAATCATGCTAATGCTACTATTATCCAGCAGGCAAGCGAGAAAACTCTCGACTACTAGCTAGCCTTTTACCTTGACGGGCAACCTTCAAACTCTCATGTCTAAAGTCATCTCCTTGATAAGATCCAGATGTGTTATGTTTTATCTAATCACTTCTCTCAATACTTCTATGACCGGCCTTTAATAACTCTCTTGGATGTCCGCCAGGCCGCCACCGCCAACCACTTACTAGGGCATCTACACTGCTATTGAAAAAATGCATTTTTTGGTATGAAGATTTATCTTGTGAGTGAAATATCAAAAATCCACTCAAGTCGATTGTGGCGAAACTAGTAAGGGCCCAAGGGTTCATCCACACCTTATTCGACGAAAAATTATGCTAATTATATATGGTTAAAAAAATATATGTATATATGGTAGATGTTGAATTCCCCTTCGACTTCTTTTTGTGTTTACTTCTTCATGTTAGAGAAAATCCTAGCTCCGTTACTATAAATCGAAAAGTGATACATTTATTTTATACGCCAAACAAATGTCGAAAAATAGTAAAGTGATACATTCATTTCATACCCTAAACAAATGTCGAAAAATAGTAAATGATCATATTCATATGGTGTGTACGGCACTGAATTTGATGGTTACAAATAGTGCACTCAAGTAATTCCTCTTATTTTTTCCAAAAAAAAAATGTGCTTTGTATTTTTCTTATTGTATAGTAGTAGATAAGACAAATAGCAATTGAATCAAGAAGTTGGATACGGAAAGTAGTAGCATAGACAAATAGTAATTATCTCAATTGCATCAGATGGATACAAATCTCTGTTTTGGAGTTTTTTTTTTCCTTATTTGGTGTGCGATGCTCGCATAGATACCCCAAATTATTCGAATTCACGTTCCATAAGATTTGTTTAAAATAAAAATGTTTTCTATGGAATATTTTTTATATTGAGTGTTCAAACTCGAAATCTATAATAAAATTGAAGGAATCTTATCTGAAGTTTATTAAAAAGTCGAAACAAATGAGAAAAGAAAGAAACACATACACACATCAAGGATATGGGGAACTTACTGGAAAATGGCAATTGGCATTATTTTGGATAATAATTCTTTTTTTTAAAACCGTCGTGACGTAACAGATTTGTAGAAATGCTTCATCTACAGTAATTTGTTAAATGTGTGGACAAAACCTTATCTTTCTTGATAATGAAATGTATCTCAGCTTGAATCAATCCAAAAAATTAACTCATTAAGAAAAGATCGTACAAGATCATATATATAATGAGGCCAAGAACGTAACCTCTAACCCCATGTCCTTATCGATATGAGCATCTGGAGTGTAATAATATAAGATAGGAGGTTCGACATTAAAAATGATAGTAAGGATCATGAGTCTGACTCGAATACCATCATGAGGGGAAGATTATTCAAGACCATACGAGGAGATGAATAATCTCTAATCCCAACGCCGTGTGAGTCCGACATTTCTAAATTAGATTATGATCTTAATTAAATCTTTTAAAACCAAACAAGACCTACGAGAACCAAAAGTATTAGACAAAACATGGGCTAATAATTTGATTTAATCAATCAACTTGCCGACTTACATTAACTAATGTTTGTAATTAATACAAATTGACAAATTGTAGACAGAAACAATATGGGACCGATGTTTACAGAATAGAAATTAAAAAATACAACTAGTATATATCATTAAGTTGTGATCTACGAGCTAGATGTTTCTTCATTTTTTTTAATCTTATTATTATTATTTTTAAGTATATAAATATAAATATAGGTTGTTTACAATTAAGCAAATGAAAATGACTATATAGGACTCATCAATATATACAAGGGGTAAATTTAAAATGGCATTAGCTTCTAGAAGGCGAAAAAGTTCATTATGAATTTATGATAATGGGTATTTTTTATTTAATATTCATTGATTTGACTAATTTAGATTTATTTATCGTGTTTGAGTCATTAAAGAAAAACACACTCTATCAAGTATCAGAAATTTCTCCACTCTCATAATTAAATTTAAAAACTTTTAGTTAGAAGATTGAGAAATTCAACAACATTTATTACTTACCTAATATAGATAGACAAATTATACAAACATGAAATAAGCATTAAGTAGTTAGTTGTGGATACGTATATTTTGTCATTGGACCCCCTCAAAAGAGTGTATCTTTGTATAAAGTCAAGTCTCTACCCGTTAATTATAATTTTTTTCCTTTCACACGTAATTATATAGTACTTAGAATAATTGAATCAAAAAGAGGTGAATATCTTTTATTTATTTGAAGCAGTGATATCATAGATCCTATTTTTCTTCTATCTGAACCTTTCCATTTTCAAGTTATAGTACTAATAATTCTTTCATTTCATTGTACAATAATATGCCAATAAGAAATTAGTTAAAGATGTAAGAAGGCGGCTTAACATATTGGTTAATACTCCCTCTGTCCAATAATACTTGTCCACTATTGACTTGGCACACTCTTAAGAAATAATAAATAGAAGGGTGATTTTACTATATTATTCCTTTGAATATAATAAATACAATGTATTGAAAAATGTAATAGGAAGATGACTATAATTAATTATAAGGGTAAATTAGGAACTAAGTGTAAAATTATACATTGATTTCATAAAGTGGACAAGTATTGTTGGACAATCCAAAATAGTATAGCGGACAAGTATTGTTGGACAGAGAGGGAATATATAATTAATAGAAAGTAGACAAATTCTAGAAGATTGTTAGATGATAAATTCTGTTATAATCACGGATTAAAATACAAATTGTAATATATAAGTCATGAGGCTGATAATGACCATAAATATTGTCAATCAAATGACAATATGTAGGCCCCCAACGCCTAGAAACACTTGTTTCAAATTACATTTTATACTTAAGAAATTTTAAAATTCAAATCGAATGGAGAAGATAATTATTTTTTACCCTACTATTTAAATTATATTCAATTTATTTACATAACTTGTAACCAATATCTTTCTCTGCTAGCTTCTTCTTCTAAATTGTTCATTACAACCAAAACTTTTTTCTTGCTTTCAAATAGTTTAAAATTTGATTTTGGCAAATTTAGCTTCTGTATATCTGAAGTTTGTAACAAACTTTATATCCAAATATTTACTTCAATCTCATAAGTATGAAACTCAACTATATATGCCTTAAATAGTTAAGGAGTACGTAACTTCTCGGCCGAACACACTGTCAAACGGAGAAAACTAAGAAAATCCCAAAATAAACAACAAACTCTTGGCAGCTGACGTAGGTAATGTAACGGAAAAACACAACTAGTATAGAATATAGATAAAAGAAGAATCAACTATGTACAAAATCACCACTTTTTTGTTTTTTTGGTAATCGAAATTCACATTGGAGTCCGATTAATTTAAATTCACATCACATGTGTCCTATTCAACATATTCAGAATTCAAAATCAAGACGGAGAAACAGCTTGATTTGGTGCACCAGATCCTTTGCTGGTACTACTTACAAAATCTCAATGTGATTTCTTGACATAAGAAAATCAACAAAAGAAAGAAAAAAAGATCTTAAACAAGCAAAGTTCATATTATCCTTTTGACAGATTCATATCTCTAAACAACAAACTGATTGAACATGTCCACAGTATTCATCTGAAGTATCCAATTTTCTCCATGACTTCTCTTTACTGTCACTATTCACATCAACTTCATAGCTACTGTGTATTTCATCTAATATTGAATTTCCCACAGCTAACAACTTCCCCTGCCACGCTGTCAGATACGCCCCGTTGGATACCTCACCTGGCAGTTTCGCCACGTGTTTCCACGTGGCGTCACACCTCACGACCACGTCACCTTCTCGGCACATGTATAATCTCCCGTCGTCACCTTCTATGCAGGTCTGGGGACACGTGTCGGCACCGAGAAAGTCCTCCTCGAGGCGCCACTGCGGGGACGTGGCGGAGTTGAACACCTCAGCGCTGCGCTGGAATTGACCTTGTGCATGCGTAGGATAGCCACCGATGACGTGGAATTCACCGCAGTGAAATGCACACTTGCACTCGTCACGCTCAATAGCCATTTCCGGCAGCGTATTCCACTCATCTTCCGCCACGTCATACAGCAGAGCCGATCTCAGCGCATTCTTCTCGTCGTTATGCCCGCCGGCGACAACCACAAATCTCTCCGAATCCGACGCACATCCAAAAAACAGCCTCTGTTCTCCCGGCATATCCGCCCCACGACGCCACGAACCGGATACGAAATTGTAGATGAAAACAGAATCCATAACCCTCCAATTAACCGGGTCACACCCACCTATCACCATTACATCCGACCCGACTCCTACAACCCGGCAAAACATGGGCAAACCATCAATTAACTCCGGTATCGGCGGCAAATCGTACCAACATCCACTCTCCGGATCATAAAGGGTGAGTCTATAGAACTGAGTAGACGAGAGGCTGGTAATGCCGTAAGGTTTTCGAATGGTAGTAACCATGGCTTGGGCTAATACGAAAAGGGGTCGGGTAAGACCCGACTCTTTCCGGCGTTGGCGAAACAGGGGATGCTTAATCTCGTTTTTCCAGTTGGTGCATACAGAAGCAGCTTTAGAGAGTTGATGGAGAGGAAGACGAATTAGACATTCAAGAGCAATATCATTAGGAAGACCCGGAAGAAGATCCATGGAAAACTGAAGATAAGATAGAAGAAAGTAACAAATTGGGATATTATTGGGAATAAATAAGAAGATTGGAGAACAGAAATACTATTCCTTTTTCTGAGCTCATGCATAAATATTCATTGAGGATTCAGAACCGTGACAAATTATAGGTTTTCGGTGCTATTGTGGGACCACTAATAACATATTCGAAATTCTACGAGTGAGCTCGATAGAATATACAAAAAAAAAGAAAAAAAAAGTGATTTTCGAATGACTTTCGACTCAAATACAATAAATTACGAAGAAGGGGTTAGTGTAAAAATACAAAAAAGTGACAAATAAAGAGTGGTACCATAAACAATAAAAATTTAAAGAGAGTTTTGGAGTTGGGGGGATAGTTGGTCCCGTGGGCACGCCACAAGAAGGGCCAAAAAAACAGGAAACAATGTCGTCCCATTATTCAAGATGAAGATATTAACTTATTATAAAAGATAAAACAATTTTTATTAAACGAAATTGCTTGATATTTGTATCTGATAAAAAATGACAAATTATGATATTCTCTCCGTTTCATTTCATATGAGTTAGTTTGATTTGATATAGAGGGTTTAAGAAAGAAAAAAAATATTTTGTTAAAATGAGCATCTTCTTATTTTTTTTAAAAATTAACTTAAAACAAAAAATTGTATTTCTACAAAATGTAATAAAAAAGTATTTAAATTGGTTATATGACTTTCTAAATGAAATATCAATAGTTGAGTGACTTTGTAGGTAAAATATTCATTGTTGAGTGACTTTGAGGTTATAAAAGAAAGTTGAGTCACTTTTTCTGAGAAGAATTCTTAATTGAGTGACTTTAAGGTTAAAAAGAAAAATTGGATGACTTTGTGTGAAAAGAACTATTAGCTGAGTGGCCATATGAGATATTAACTCGTCTAAAATAAATGATAGATGTTTGTGTGTCTATAAATCATTTCATTAAAGGTAAAATAGATATTTTATAGTTAAATTATTACTTAATATAAAAATATGTCATTCTTTTTAGATCGACTAAAAAGGAAAGTGAATCATTAACATTGGAATAGAGGGAGTAATGTTTTATAAATAACTAGTACTAGTATGTATTAAGTCTTACTTTAAATATATCCACTCCATTAAAATACTTAATTATGATACGTTATATTAATCTGATATAAATATTGAGTGCATATAAATATTTACGGTCAATATACACCTCGTAATTTATTCAAATTTTATGCACATTTAGGCATCTAATTGGTCCAAATTTTACATACATAAAGATATTTATCCCTTTATTTTAAGGCATTCTATCTTAAAACGTATAGACCTGATTAATTAGATTATTAAAAAAAAAAAGTCTACTATATATTAATGTCAAGAGACGTCGTTTCATTGATATTTTTTCACAAGAAATGTAATTATATAGATTTAAAATAAGTAAAATAAAAATATTGTGTATAAATACAAAACGTGACATCGCTTATTATTATGGTGATCTATTAATTTGTTCACTTTTTTAAATATTAACATCACTTGCAAAAAATTCTGAATAGATACCGAATTTAGGGCAACATGTTAACACCCCATCCAAAGTAAAAGGTATACTTGGAGTAATGAAGTACATATTCAACAAACAACCACCAATATATATACCTGAAATTATAATAACATATGTATTGTAATTTCAGGATATGTGGATAAAGGGTAATATATATAAAGCTTTTTCTCTAGTCTTGTGAAAGTAAAGAAGTGAAATCGATTCAAGCATATCATTAAAAATGAACACACAATGACAAATATTATGATAATTAAAATAAAGTAAATAACATGTGATTTTAAAATCGAAAAATATGATAGTAAAAGACAAGTACAGGACCCGTCTTTAAAATTAAATTTATCTAGAGTTTTCTTTATTAATATTTTAATACCTGGATATTATCGGCAGTGATGGCTCTATTTTGTTTAATACGAACTTAAACAATTGCATATATATATATATATATATTATTTTTTTATTTTTTTATTTTTTTTACCCGGGAGCTCTCACTTTTTGCTCGCTGACTCGAACTCACAATTTTAAGATTGACAGTGAAGGGTATTTACCATCCGAGCAATCATTGCAGAGCATATACATAAATAAATAAAGAAATAAATGACAAGGAAATAATTAAATGCACAAAATGTCTATTTCATATCCTGTGGGGTGTGGACACCTAACAGAAAAAACCAAAAAAATAATTAAAAGAAACAGGAAAATATGTATGTGCGTCATGTATAGTGAACCATAGGCCATAACTCATATTTTATATTATCCTTCAACTTGCCTCTCTTTTTTTTCTATTTAATGTTTTCCCTTCGTGGGCGACAATTAAAGCATGTTTCATGTAAGAACAGTACAAATATTGTGCAATAAGTCTACTTACAATTTTAATAAGTTAAAACATATTTTTGATTGATTGATTTTGCTATTAAACTATCTAGTACATTGATTGGTTCAATAATTACTAAACGATTTCTTCTTTTAACAAAATTGCATACTGAAGCATTTAAGTGTGTGGCCTAGTGGTACTCAGCAGAGACCAAAAATACTATGTGATTCTTGAGTTACCTGGTACTTGTTGATGGTGGAAAGTGACAGCATGTGAAATTAATCGAAGTGCGCGCAAGCTGGCCCGAACACTACAATCATAAGAAAAAAATTGGATACTGAACATCATCATATTGAATTGATCTTTTTATATATATAGTCTTCCTCCAGGTTAAGAAGCAACGAAGAAAAGGACAGCAACTTTCCTCACGAAATATGTAAAGAGACGTTCAAAATTCTTTAAATGATTAGATATTTGATTTCATTAATTCTAGACTTCTTCTTTTTCTTTTTCATAGAAGCATTCCTTTTGATGAGAACAAAAGGTTTACACTAAATATAAAAGGTAACGTTCTTTATAAATAGTGTTGAAGTGTGTGACTATCTCATCTCTCTACCGATGTGAGACTTCTTAACACTCCCCCGCACGTCCAGACCTCAACTGGAGCATAAACACTTCTAAATGGGGCCAACATCGGTGAACATCATATTATTAATAAAAGTGTGCTTTTTCGAACGGCTTAAGATTTTAGATGAGATGGTCACACACTTCAACAAAAATTGAAAAATAATAATATTCAAATCGAATGGCTCATATTAAAATTCAAAGAAAAAAAAGAGAACCAATTAGTTTTTTTTTTAATAAACTCCATCTTGAGTAGAGTAAACTAATTTTCATGTAATTTTTTATGATTTTTTGACTCTGGATTTTAGCTCTAATGCTTACCCTTGGTGATTGCAACTCCTCGAATTTAAAAAAAAATCATTGTGCTGACAAATCTAGATGGGCTTATATTTAAAAAAAATGAAGAATAAGCCTTCTTTAGACTAAATTTATTATATTTGATAACAATCTTGAATTTGGAGATTTTTATCACACCCCAAAATGGACAAGGGGCGATAAAGACATCAAAGCATTTCTCTTTTATTAATTATCTTTTAGTGGCCAAAAACAAGGAATAAAAAGACATACGCATACTTTTTAACTAATAAGTTTACAGTGGGAATATATTCAAAAATTCCCTAATTTGTCATGACGAAACCTAGTTGACATACTAGAATAAACTTGGTAAAAACTGATTTTATAATTTGTTGCTGACAACACCCATTGGAGTAATAGAGGGAGTCTGGAAGGTCACTTTTCCAAGCAAAGATGCATTAAGGGACACTCCAGCGATTTGGCCATTTTGGTCATCTCCAAAAAAGGAGTGTCCCGTTGTGCATTTTTGCTTGGAAAAGTGGCCCTTCGGCTCCGGATTCTAATGGGTGATTCATATTTATAATGAGCCTTTTATTTCCTAAATAAACGACATTAACAACTAACAAATATGACATAGTAACATAGAAACAAAACAGAGCCCTTTGCTGTCACAGGTTGGCCTTGTAGTTTCCTCAATTAACATTAACAAGTCACCATAAGTGTCTGAAGCACGGTGGAGTCATTTGTTCTTGGGATAATCGATAGATGGACCAATAGCGCTCAACAAATCAAAGATAATAATTCAAGCTTCACAATGTTATAAATCTACCTCGGGTACATTACATACAATGGCTACATTTGTATTTAAAACTGAAGCATGGGACAAGATCCAGAAAGGTAACCCATCCACCAATGCTGTTAGAAAATCAATAGCGAGCTGCCAAATCAACTAGGTCTTGGTAGTCATCAGGGATGTAAGACTTCACCTTAAATGATCCCTTTCCCGGAGAGATGTATTTCAAGCCAACAAGCTTCAAACCTGCAACAGAAACACACAGATACACTAAATCTGTTGTTTTCTCCCACAGATTAAATATAGAAACAAACAGTCAAAAGATAAGTTCATTGTGTTTAGCATATGCTTTGATTTATCGAATTGCCAGAGTCACAATAGAAGTATATCCAAAAGCTGCTACTCAATGTTGGCTGCAATTAGCTTTTACACTGAAACAATCACTTTCGAATTACTTCAATTTTTGTTGACCATATATGGAATTCAGCAAGTTGGCTGATATGAACTACGTCTAATATATTATCTCAATGATAATTTTCAAGCAAGAAAATATGATGGGTTAAATTACCTAAGTCCTATGACTCAAGTTTCTACTTTCTAGAAGAGGGTGCTCAAATAGAATAAACTTGCCTAAGTAACTAAAGACATCCCTTAAATGAAATATCCAAAACTGGAATGATTAGTTTTCAAAAATTACTTCAAATTTGCGCAGACAATTTATGGAATTCAGCAGGTTGGCTGATATAGGAAATAAGTCTACTACATCATCTCGGCGATGATTTTCAAGCACAAAAATATTGAGGATCAAATTACCTAATTTCCTGTAATTCAAGTTCCTAAGATTATTCTGAGCTAGTAGGTCACCAACTAGGAGAGCCTTAACTAAGTTAATCTCCTAAAGGAAGAGACTCAACCAAGTACAAAACAAATCCCTGAACACTAGATTCTGATACCCTAACTTGCACTCTCTTAGCAGACATGTAAGTAACCTAGTTACCATGTTTCTCTAATAGTTAAGCCGTCCCTGATATTTTCTTTCCCTGTTTTGTAGAGTTCTAAGCAAAATGTGCATATGTTACCACCAACCTCTCCAATATTAGGTCATATAGTTTGATAAACATCCCATCTAAAGGACAAGAAAATCTCCTCGAGTAGTTACCTTCCCAAGACTATAAGTAGAAAGTCTAGCATGTTGTGACCTAGTTTCATGCATCTCTCTCTCTCACACACACAGACCAAAAAAAGAAAAACTAGGTTTGAGGATCAAAATGAATTACTCCCTCCGTTTCTTTTTATATGTCACCTTTTTAAATTGCACTTGCATTAAGAAATTAAGTAACTTTACCCTTTTACCCTTATTTAATGTTTTCCTAGGTTGGTCAAAGTATATATTTTCAAGACTAATTAACTATTCTATCAAGGGTATAATAGGAAGAATATGGTAATTTATGCATTGATTTTATAAAATGACAAGTATTATGGACCAACTATTTATAGAAAGGGATGACATATAAAAAGGAACGGAGGGAGTATTACCCTATAACCCAAGTCTAACAAATGAATCCAAACTGAAGAATGGAAACCCAGCAAAGCAACAACAGAAAAGAATTTACAAGACAATACTCACCCTCATTAACCCGTCCATATAATAATCTTTCGCCTTTCCAATATTCCAAAGGCCTTGTCTTCATTCGTTTGCTTCGTCTAACCCCACTTTCAAATGATGAACCAGCATCTGTCAAATTCATGAAATTCTTTATCAAAAACACAAATGAAAGACTTAAAATAAAGACATCCCCATAGGCACAAGAGTAAAAACCTGCTAGACTTGGCCTAGAAGAAAGATGTTTTCTTTCACGCCTTCCAAAAGCAAGTCTCTTTGCTTTCTGTTGCTTATCTTTTGCCTAATGGCATCAGAAATATTGCATATCGATCAGTATAACCAATACAGCTAAAGAAATACAACTGCAAAGAACACAAGCATTCACATGTAAACCTAAAATTAGGAGACATCGTGGGTTAAAACTTCTAAAGTGTTCAATTAATATCATTCAATATCCACTGTCACATCAGAAATATCGTCTCTTATACAGATTGGTTGTCAAAATTTAACACCAATAATATTGAGGGTCATTTCAGTAGACAGCTTTAAAATGTCCTAACCCTAGACAGAAATCAACACATTTGGCAACTTAGATCAGTGACATCATTGCATATTTTTCAAGAGAATTAAATAATCATGGTTATCTAAAGCAGTTCATGCTAGTGTTAAATTTGAGAATTGCAATATGTTTTTGCACAAACAATATCCTAGTGTTTAGTCATCTATGGATTTGTTTACGTACAAGCAATCAGCTTTGCTCTCTTCTATATTGCAGTTACAATTGGAAAATCAAACGATTTTTACTGACTTTGATTTCATGGACTCTTTAACAATAATTGTTTTGGATCCGAAAAATCTCTGAGGACCATTGGCAAATGGTTTGAAATTCTATGGATATTGGATAGTGTGCCTGCTTCTCCACTTAAATACCAGGCTTTTGTATGTGGCAAATATATTGACCCCTTATACCCTGTCATCATTGTTTGCTTTTGGGAGAAAGAGAGTGTGCGTGTGTGTATATATATATATATATATCCAAGGATTAACTTGCCAGAGAAAAATGTACAAATATAGGACAGAACTTTCCACTTTGAGTTTGCTATATAAATAAAATAACAAAGGAGCATTCAAGAAAGGAGGCAACCTGGGCGTGATGCTGAGGGTTCATCTCAAGAGATTTAGATCTCACTTCTCTAGAAGGAACTTCAACTGCAACTGAGTTCAATTGATCATCTGTAAAAAGACACCAAGGTTCTCAAGTTCTTCCCAAACTTTAGACTGTTATTACTAGTTAAGATATGCAAAGTAGAGTGGCTAAAATAACTAGCTATCTGTTCAAGAAAAACAACATAAATTCAGAATGTACAGGCCAACTAAATTGCAATGAAAGTCTTTGGTGGTGAAAAGTGAAAACCGCCCACGTCTATTTGCTTGACAATGAAACTATGACAACTTTATAATGAAAAGAGTGACAGAAGCTCAAAGAACCATTGCAAAAGAGAAGGTGATCAATGTGAGAATGATTTCAGCAGCTGTCGGTTATATTTGGAGGTAGCAGATTATTTTATTTTATACATAAAAGATAGTAAAGCAAGTGACCAAATATAAACTGGGTTAAGGGGAAGCGCTTGCTGACTCTGAAGAGCAGGATAGCGTTTGTTACTAGGCAATAGGTATCAATCTGTGACATACCAACTTATGCTATCAGTATATGGGTTACTTTAATGATTAATCATCCCAAATGCTTTGCTAGTGACACTATAGACACCTTAATGCTCCTAACCACAATAGAACATCAAAATGCAGCAATAACTTGCATGTACCAGTATCAAACTTATGTCTTGTTAATTTATATCTAGTACCTAACAGGATGCTCAAAAGATAGAAGAGAAGTTCAAACATATTAGATAAATTTTGTTACTTTTGGAGTACTTTAAACATCCTGATAAATAGTGATGAGTATGTTTTTGCAGAGAACCTTATCTTTTGTAAGGTTCTCTATATGGTATACAATGATGGAGAGTTATCCCCATCTTTCAATAAAATCATTACCTTTTTCAAAAAAAAAAAAGTGAAGCTCAAAAGTCATGATTCTTGACAACTACAAGTTCAAAATTCTACGCATCTACTCTTTTTAAAAAGATGCATCACATGCATCCTCCCATTAAAAAAACCAGAGATGAAAAGGAAAAGGAAAGAAAAGTTATGACAGAACATTCCAAGCAACCAAAGGTATTGGGCTGCTGCAGCACAATTTTTGGCAAACATGGGCAGTTACTTCTTCCAACACTTCAGACCTTAATCTGTAGCCCGTAGCAGACCTAAGAAATGTCCAGTTTCCCAATACCATGAATCACCCAGTTAAGAGTTGAATATTCAAGTGGGTCAAAAAACGAATAGTTGACAACAGATGATTCCAGGTAAAACTCAAGCGATGTGTTAAACATAAACAAGACACGGATTATTTTGAATACGCACAAAAATTTAGCTATATAAAAGAATCTAGCAAGGAATGGACAATGCTCAAATGCCGCATCTTCAGAGATGATGAGTTGACATGAAAAAATCATCCAAAATAGAATCTCACCACTGTTTAAGTCTTTGACAGAGTCCTCAAAGTAATGATCTTGTTCTGCAGAAGGCGCTGTTTCTGGTTGCGTATTGTCAACCTGCTAATGATGTATGAATGAAAAAATGTCAGAATTGGAATCGTAACTCCTGGAATAATGTATCAAACATATAATGGTAAAAAGTGGATAGACTTGCCAGCTGATCAATTTCAGTTGATCCAAAATCCTCAACAGCTGTTTCAATGGTATAATTGGTTGTATCGTCAGCTTTTCCTTGGGCTTGAAGAGAAGGTAGTGTTTCAGCAAGAACTTCCCCATCCTGCAGCTTTTGACAGTTAATGTAGGATTTGGTCTCAAGACCTTGTTGATCCTTCAAAACATTGTTTATAACTGAATCATCTTTCACTTTGTCAAGCCCATCAGACTCATGGTGGAAATCCACATTTCTCATATTCAAGTTGACGTTAGAATTGACATCAATATCATCATGACCATTTTGTTGCTCCATTCCAGATTGAGATCCATTTGACCCAGTTTTTACACTATCTCTGCCTGGATTCTTTTCCATCAGTTGCTCATGCACTAAGTCTGAACCTCTTAAAGGGACCATAATATTCGTATTTTCACAACCATGAGATTCAGTAGGTCCAACATTATTATTTACACATTGTGATTTCATCTTCACGGACCAATCTGGATGCTCTGATTGCAGATCAATGTTGAGAGGCGAAAAAGGATCTCTCAGTGGATTTGACTGCATAAGTTTCTTTTTCAACAAAGACAATGAACCAAATGGACTTTTTGGTGGAGTGGGTGATGCTAATTTACTGGCAGAACTTTGTTCATGCTGTTTGTGAGAGGAAGGTGTTCCCTCAGTTGCACTTTTAACCAACTCCCGTATCTCCAGTGAAAACTTCCTAGGCTTCTGAATCCTCTCTCCAAAAGCCTTACCATCAAGCTTTCCAGTCACAGGGAACTCAGGAATGCATAAAGTGCCTAGTTCGATGGGCTTGATCTGCAACCGCTCTTGCAATTTGGATACTGCCATGTCGTTGTCTAGATCTTCACCACTACCAGACAGTAATTCATCCAAAATCTTGTTGATTCTGTTTTCTGTTTTCTTTATTGACCCTGTCCAATTGGAAACCAATCATCACCTCTGAAATACATTCTGCTCATAGAGGAGTTAAAAATATGAACTAGAAATCTGAAGGTATCTATCTTGATTAGTTAAACCCACTAACCTGTGAAATCTGCTTCTTGTAGTTCAACATTGAGGCCAGGGAGACCTTCTGGCAACTGAGAACCATGTTCCACAAGAATATCATCCTCCAATGTCTCTTGAGATGATATAAATGCATCATCATTCTCAGGATGGGTGGATGAGAAACGGTGCTTATACTTCACCGATTTGCTGAGACAGAAAAGAGAACTCTAAAAAGGTGCCACAACAAGTTGAGAGGACGATACAGGTAAGGCAGGCATTTCCATGTGAAAAAACAAAGAGTAACTAAGTGTACCCCAAGATGCCTGGTCGACGACGCCGTGCATTGGCGGGTGGATTATTCACATCTGGATCATGGATACTGCTACCTTTCTGTCTTTCTATTTCCTTTTCAGCATCTGTAAATTCACCATATGTAAAACACTAAAACTGTTATTCTCTAAGTATAATGAATACTGTTTTTAGTTGCCGATGGATCAACTTGCAATCAGATAGTTAAGAGGTAACAAAAGAAACAAAATCACCTTCTAGCTTTTCAGCAACTGAAAAAAATTCCACTGGATCTGACAGTTGATCAATATCTAAACGAGGAGCTACGCTGACAGTAGGTTGACTGCAAACACATGCAAGGTATGCTAACCCCATATAGTTTCAATAAGATCTAATTTGACAATAAACCAAAGACTATCTATAATTTACCTTGTACTAGGCTTGAGAGAAAACCGAGCCCTTTTACGACCGAGGCCTGGTCTTCTCTCTTGGAGCTTCTCCTTTCCCTTCATTGCAAGATCCCCATCAATGCCTTTAGATGCTATAAAACTCGTAAACTTAGTATTCAAAAGCTCCGCACCATTATCCACAATTGCCCTAGCCTCCTCCAAGAGCCCAGGACCCTTCGTTTCCTTTTATCATCATGATGAAGGAGAACAACATTATCATCATAACATCATCCAAAATCAATTAACTGGTAAAATCAAAACGGACAAATTACACTATTAATGTAAGTTAAACTCCATTCTAATTGTACTAACTGTAAGTTGAAGTTGGAGCTCAGTGAAGGAACGAATCGAAGAACAGCGAAACTCCCTAAGTAACGACATTAACACTATTTCTCCTCTAAATTAACATATAAGATCTATAAAAGAGCTAGAAATCTTAAGAACTGAAGAAAAACAAACGGAAAATTTACCATGGACTTCATGAAATTGTGAATTGACTCTAGGTCTTTGAGGTCTACAGATACAGCGGCGTCGGTGGAAACCCTAACTGTTGTTGGGAGTAGAGAAAGTCCGGCGAGGCCATGGAGAGGATCCACCGGATCGGAGATAAGAGCTTCGTTCACCATCTTCCAATAAGGAGTTGGAAGTTTCAGGAACTTGAAAAAGCACACGAACTGTGTGAAGCGGATGATTAATTTTTGAAAATGGGAACTGAGCGGGAGAGAGACGACTGGAGATGGACGAAACCAAGGGTATTATTTTTCTTCTTTATTTGCACATATGCCCCCAAAAAATGGTTAACATCCACGTTGATAGTAGTTGTATTTAGGCCAAACCCATCGGTGGCCCCTAAAGTTGGCATCAATTTTCACTTAGATCCCTTAATTAAGTTTTATTCATTTTAAACTCCCCATGTGGAGGTATGTTGTGTCATTTTGACACTTTTTTTATATTCTCAAAACTAGCTCAAGTGTGTGTATCCAAACGCCTCCTACGTGGATAAATAAATGAATCATGTGGATTTTTTAATTTTTTTTTTATAAAAGCTCACCTTTACTTTCTTTCTTTTTTTTCTTCAGAATATCTAACCCCATTCCCAACCCCACATTTTCAGCTTCGTCTTCGTATGCCTTTTTGTGCCTTCTTTCGTTGTGTTGTTCTTTTTCAAACCCATTAAAATCCATGTGTTCTTCTTGTGCTATACAAAATTTTGATTCCTTGTGTTGCATTCCTTAATTCCTCCTTTCTTGAAAATCGAAATGCATCTTGAAAGAAAAATAACAATATTATTTAAATGATGAAGATGCAGATGGAGGAATAAATTGGGGATTTAGTTATGAATGCTATGGGAAAATGTTGTTCAAGGAGTGTAATAGCTTGTTCCTCCAATTTTCGTTGTTAATGACCCAGAAAATTAGGGTAATTTCCAGTAAAAAAACTGAAAATTAAGAAAACTTTTCATTATTCTCGGAGGCGGAAGTTTTTTATTCAATTGTAGTAACAGACACCATTAATGTAGTAGAGCTTAAAATTTATGTGATTTGATTTTAAAAAGTAAAAGAGTATCACAAATTCTTAGAAAATGATGATGGAAGGTGGAGAAGTTGCAGGAAAAAACAGTGAGGAAGAAAAAGAGAGCAAAAATATTTTCCAAGAAAAAAAAGAGTGTTTCACGTGCATAAAATTCATGTAACACACATGTTTTGCTGAGTCAGCGAAAAGTATCAAAATAACACAGCGAAACCCTACATGAGGTGCCTAAAATGAGCATTGTCTAGTTGAGGTGTCTAAGTGAAACTTGGTGCCAACTTTAGGGGGCTATCGATGGGTTTGGCCATGTATTTATCACCATCATCTAAATAACAATGTCGATGGTATAGTTTCATCCAAACATTACTACACTGGAGGTTAAGAGTTGTGATGGGTCTTGTTTGATTTTTTCAATCAATATTCTGATTTATGGTATGGAGTTTCGATCAATAATTTTAAATTTGTAGAAGACCTTCTAATCATTATCAACTTCTTAAAAAATCATTACAGTAGTATAGTTATGAGTTATGTCATGAGAACTTATAAAATTTTAGAGGGGAAGAGATGATGATTTACTAGTAAAATATATAACATTAATATTAACAAATGTTGTTATTGTGATGAAAACTATGCAGATTAAAGCGAGAAGAATTAATTATTTAGTCATGCGGCAAGCTATTGGGCTAGTTTGAATAGTTAAAAGTTATTTTAAGAGTATCATTTATTAGATTGTTAACAAATAAAAGTATTATAAATTGGCGAAATGGTCTGATGAGCCATTGTACTTGTATGAGTTTGTATTGTAAACCCTTCTACTTATCCCCTTGTCATCTAAACCCTTGAACCCATCGAAACACAACATTTTAAACACTATTTTTTACTTGACATCCTATGTGGCAGCTAATATCAAGGAGCGTGTGATACACACCTATTAGGAGCGTGAGACCCTTGGAAAAGGGTCTAATCCAAGGGTCTAAAAGTCACATTAAGGCTTTATAAAGTCATCATCTTCTCATTTGCATCTAACACTATTGTTGGACAAAATTTGAGGTTTTTCTGGCTTCTTTTTCGATCTTCTCCCCCCAAATATCTTCTCTATTTTTTCTCGTCATTATACTGCTCTCTTTATCATGCATTTTCAATTACTTTTTTCTTAAATATTGGTTGATCTTGTTGTATTCTTCTTCATCACCATGGAAATTCGTTTATGTTTGGATCCTATAATCTAATCGAAATCATGAAACACGTCATTGAAGGTATAACACTACTGTAAAAACATCTTACACTAACGTTAGGCACAAAACAAAGCAAAATCTCAATTCTTTTTAACAAAATCAATATAATCAACTAAAATCCCAAAATCAAACAAAGGCACAAATATAAGATGAAATCCAGACTAAAGAACAAATAAATTGAAAATCCCACATAGATAAGTTGAAAATCAAACAAAAACAACAAAAAAAACTCAAATAATTTCCGACATTGACCCCTTGTTTCAGTCATCCACCACACAAATGACCCCTGTTTCAGTCCTAAACCAAACCCAACCTCACTGCCTTCTTCTCATCCTCCACACCTTATCCGATCAAACCGCCTTCGTTTTCACTATCTCCAACAAGCTTCAACTAGCAGCTATAAGCAAGATCCAACAACAACAATAAAAACCCCAAACCAACTCACCCATAAACCTCAACCTTCATATCGTCGCCAACCCCAAACTCCCGTGAGACTGTGAACAACTAAACCACTCAATAGATCCCCACTCTTCCTCAACGCCACCAGACACCACCAAAATCCCAACCCAACAGAATCCAAAATCAACTCCGAGCTCCGTAGAGATTGTGAACAACCAAATATCATTTCGACATTTTTTCTTCAATGGAAAGAGTAAAAGAGGTTGAGAAAGAAAAAGTGTAAGGAAGATGAGAGAGAGAAATGAAATGAGATTGTGGAACCGGGGATAGCTATGGTAGAGACAAATAAAAATTGGAAAAAGAAGTATAGATACATTAATCAAATATAATAAAAGGAAATGATGACATGGAGTGGGTATATATATACACTTGTCATTTTATAATCATACGTGTCATTTTATAATTATTTTAAAAATTATGTGTCAAGCATTTGTGGTACACACACAGTTAAGTAGGAAAAAATGCGTTTAAAATGTTGTGTTTCAATGGGTTAAGGGGTTCACTTGACAAATGGCTAAGTAGAAGGATTCAGAATACAAACTCACGCAAGTACAAGGGTCCATCAGACCATTTCGCCTTATAAATTTAATATGAACACTCATCTTAACTGAACTTCTAGTATCGAATAATTCTTAGACTTTTTCAAAAAATACCAAGGCAAAATGTTTTGTTGTGATGAGGTGCATCCATTGATTTATTGATGAATTTCTTTTATTTTGTTAGAATGAATTCACCGAGTCCTTTGAATTAAATGCATAAAATAACCTTTTCTTTTTAAAAAAATAACAATAACGAATCATATTATAAAGTTCGGAGCCTAAAGGGCAAAAAAATATGAGTGAAATTTCCAAAAGAGCAACAAAAAATAAGGTTGAAACCAAAAGGGCAACATTTAGACAGAAGGGTGACACTGTGAAAATTAATGGAGAAAGACGTAATGCCTCATGCGCCTTACAAGGCGCAAAGCGACATGCTACTTGTAAGTCGTAGGTTAACCTGCGCCTTGTAAAACGCATGAGACCCTACGCCTTACTGCTTGCTATTAAAAAAAAAATTAATCATTTTAGAATAAACAGTTTAGTAACTGGAAAAAAAACGTTTAGTCTTTAGTGGTGTGAAAATTTATATAAATATATTTTATAAATATTTTACATTACCTTTTAAATTTTAAAAATAATATAAATTATTCTAATTAATAAGCTCCAAACTTAAACTTGAATAATTTTCACACCACTAAAGACTAAACATTTTTTTCCCACTTACTAAACGTTTTTTTCTAAAGTGACTAGTTTTTTTTTAATAGCAAGCAGTAAGGCGTAGATTGACCTGCGACTTACAAGTAGCATGTCGCCTTGCGCCATTAATTTTCACGGCGTCACCCTTCCGTCTAAGTGTTGCCTTTTTTGGTTTCAACCTTATTTTTTGTTGCCTCTTTAGAAACCTCACTCAATTTTTTTCCCTTTTTGACTCCGGACTCTCATATTATATGTATCACATAATAATCATAATTGATATTATATTTTTATCATTAAAATTATCTCATGTAGAGTGGAGGGGGGGGGGAGGGGTGTTATAGAGTGTATTTTACTGAGTTTAGTGATGCATGATAGTAAAAATAATTTTTAATCATTATTTTCCATATCATATTAATATTTCAAATTGCTTTTGTGTCATGGTAGGGTATTCAACTAAAGCTATTGCTACCATACCTTTGAAGAAGAATATTGGAATTCTGACCCCAAATTTGCCTAAGGAACAGGTATATTCTATCTGTTCCTTTGCAGATTACAACAATTACGTTATGCAAAGCAAATAAAGTAATGACACAATATTTTATTGCGGAAAACCCCTTGGGTAAAAAACTACGACCTACACCTCTGTAGGATTTAACTCAACTTCATTAAACTCTGAGCCTCAACAACATATTACAAACCTGTGTAGCCTAAGGAATTATAAACTCTAATTCCTAGACGCCAACAACCAACTAGATCATCGACCCTACTTCAAGTTATGAATTCATATTACAACTCTTGTAATCCTAGGAACTAACTCTAATTCCTAAACTCCAACACAAACCCCCCAAGGTTTATGTTCCCAAGTCTTTAAGTTGCCCCAACTTGAAGACTTTATTCCTACTCCAGTTAATACCTCACTGGATCTAGAAAGAATTAAAGATACAACTTGATAAACACGTAATACAAACAAACTTGACTTAAGAACTATAAAGCAAAAGCCTATATATGGATCAATGTTCTTCAATCTTGTTTCCTTGCGTTGGCTGCACTTGGATCTTCAATCAGAACTCTCTCAAATAGGAAGTCCCTCTATTTGATTGTATTTTGTAGCTCTATGTTTAAGTGCGCGAGGTTCTTTGGAGAAAACCTTGCCCTATTTATAGATCAAGGATCTTTCCTTCTTCAATTGGAACTCGGTTACTTTATAATGGTTCATACTCCTTGTAGGAATCCTTTATAGAAGTAAACTTTATGCGCTTCCTCTTCTTTGTAGAATCCTTTATAAAAGTAAACTTTTTGCATTGGTTTCTTGTCGAAAAAGCAACCCATCCACCGTCTTATAACTTCTGCTTCACGTGGCTAACGTTCTCCTAATTCCAGTTAGACTCGGTCTAAAAGGAACACATAGGCGCAACCTGTTCCTTTTATCTGTTCCTCTATTTGTCAATCATCAAAATCTTTCTCGATCTAACAAAGAAGCATCACAAAAAAAAAAGAACATAGGAACTAGCTAAAATTTTAAGCGTATTGCAGAAAAATAACATATTTGATCCCCAATTACAGAAAAATTTGTAATTTTGATGACTCAATGTAATTAATTAAAAAGATACATTTTTTGGTCCTTATATAAATAATAATTAATGTTATATTTATATTATGTAGAAGTACATTATCCTCAATATATAGTAGCAATATAAATACAACCTACAATTTGTATAATCAAATTATGAACCGATTAGCTATTTAGGAAATTTGTAATTGATCACAAGTAAAGAAATCGAAAGTGCACCTTTCAAGTAAGTAAAATTAAATATACTTAGTCGAATAAGTAAAATTAAATATACTTAGTCGAATATCATAAAAAACTAAAATCATAATTTACATAATTAAAGAATAAAAAATGCTATTAACCTTACATTTTAGACAATATCCTTAAACCCATATTTTAATACCCAAACCCATATTTCATTTTTACATTCATTTGTGAATAGTATAGTTGTGAAATAAGTTGTACTGAGATTAATATGATTATTTAGCGATGGTACTTTTATTAAGAGATGTTGATTTATTGGATTAAAATTAGATATGTACGTAATAAATTTAAACTAAACATTTAGAATAAACTCTTGTTTTAAATTATGTTTTTTTAAAAGAACTCTGGAAGAATACTTCTCCATACCTCTCATTATATATTTGTCAAGCTTGTTTTTAAACTCTAATTCCTAGACGCCAACAACCAACTAGATCATCAACCCAACTTCAAGTTATGAATTCATATCACAACTCTTGTAATCCTAGGAACTAACTCTAATTCCTAAACTCCAACACAAACCCCCCAAGCGTTATGTTCCCAAGTCTTTAAGTTGCCCCAACTTGAAAACTTTATTCCTACTCCAGTTTATACTTCACTGGATCTAGAAAGAATTAAAGATACAACTCGATAAACACGTAATACAAACAAACTTGACTTAAGAACTATAAAGCAAAAGCCTATATATGGATCAATGTTCTTCAATCTTGTTTCCTTGCGTTGGCTGCACTTGGATCTTCAATCAGAACTCTCTCAAATAGGAAGTCCCTCTATTTGATTGTATTTTGTAGCTCTATGTTTAAGTGCGCGAGGTTCTTTGGAGAAAACCTTGCCCTATTTATAGATCAAGGATCTTTCCTTCTTCAATTGGAACTCGGTTACTTTATAATGGTTCATACTCCTTGTAGGAATCCTTTATAGAAGTAAACTTTATGCGCTTCCTCTTCTTTGTTGGTTTCTTGTCGAAAAAGCAACCCATCCACCGTCTTATAACTTCTGCTTCACATGGCTAACGTTCTCCTAATTCCAGTTGGACTCGGTCTAAAAGGAACACATCGGCGCAACCTGTTCCTTTTATCTGTTCCTCTATTTGTCAATCATCAAAATCTTTCTCGATCTAACAAAGAAGCATCACAAAAAAAAGAACATAGGAACTGGCTAAAATTTTAAGCGTATTGCATATATATATTATGGGTAATAACATATTTGATCCCCAATTACAGAAAAAATTGTAATTTTGATGACTCAATGTAATTAATTAAAAGATACATTTTTTGGTCCTTATATATATAATAATAAATGTTATATTTATATTATGTAGAAGTAAATTATCCTCAAATATATAGTAGCAGTATAAATACAACCTACAATTTGTATAATCAAATTATGAACCGATTAGCTCTTTAGGAAATTTTTAATTGATCACAAGTAAAGAAATCAAAAGTGCACCTTTCAAGTAAGTAAAATTAAATATACTTAGTCGAATATCATAAAAAACTAAAATCATAATTTACATAATTAAAGAATAAAAAATGCTATTAACCTTACATTTTAGACAATATCCTTAAACCCGTATTTTAATACCCAAACCCATATTTCATTTTTACATTCATTTGTGAATAGTGTAGTTGTGAAATAAGCTGTACTGAGATTAATAGGATCATTTAGTGATGGTACTTTTTATTAATAGAAGTTGATTTATAGAATTAAAAATTAGATATGTACGTGATAAATTTAAACTAAACATTTAGAATAAACTCTTGTTTTAAATTATGTTTTTTTTAAAAGAACTATGGGAGAATACTTCTCCATACCTCTCATTATATATTTGTCAAGCTTGTTTTTAAAAACACTTTTCTTGAATCAAAGATCTATTCTAAATAATATATTTACCTTACACAAAATAAGAGTAAGGTCTTCATACATCTATCCCTCCTAAATCTCAAGAAAAAAAGAACTACATACCTAATAAAATTCACAAGTAGAGTTGAAGATAGAATATACTTAGACCTTATCTCTATACAACGGAGCGAGAAAAAATATTTGCCCCTCAACTTGAAAAATAAAATATTAATTTATCTCAAAATTAATTATTCTAAAATTATTATCACTTTATATCATACTAATCAACCGATCGCTTTTTAGGGAAAATAAAAAATAAAAAAAATCGACCGCTTATATATATCGAAGAAAGAATCAAGATTTATGAAAATTCTCAAGAATTAAGATTGTAACAACCAATAAATTACCGAAACACCCAGGCCGAGGTTCCCACAGCTTCAACTTGTCTAAATTCCTTACTCTGAGTAGGGTTGCAGCAGATAAAAGCCACCCTCTTTTGCTCTTCCTATGGTATTTCTTCTCTATCGCAGCCCTTAAATACAAAGCCCTCACTTTTTTCACTTCCAATCTATCAATCTTTCACTCGATTCGCTCTATATCTTAAAAATCTTCGCTCTGCAACAATGGGGGCTTCACTTCCTCCAAAAGAGGCTAACCTCTTCAAACTCATCGTTGTAAGTCTTCAATTCTATCTTCTAATTCAATCGATGCTTTCTTTGCCGTGAATTGTTTTCAGTTGAATTTTATTGGTCGCATCTAATTTTTCTTTTTGTTAATGTTAATTTAACCCTAGAATACTTGAGAATTACTTTCATTGAATTGGATGTCTGATTTGAATGTTACTGTAATACTTACTTATTTTTGCGAATTTGAACTAAAAGATGGTGACTTTTTCAAGATCCCGTGTGCGGTGGAGACATAATGGTTTGTTCGGTCTAGATACTTGTTTGGATGGAACATCATACACTTGTTTATTACATTATCCATATCTAGTGTTTGTTTTTAATGAGGTGTAAAATGGTGCCGACTGAATGATGTTATTATCATCAAGAACTGATTTATTTTTTTTGATTTGTTTAGTAATGCAAGTGCTTTTTACTCCTATGTCCATTTACAAAAGCGTTAGTCTTTTTATTAGTTTTGAGTTAATTGGATAGCATTCCCTTTCTGGATCTTTGTTAAGGGTGACTCTTTATCCTATCTGATCATGTGAAGTGGAGAAGATCATGATTACAGTTTGGCAGTAACACTTCTGCCGAATTTGTTTTGAATGCTTTTATTTAATGTCATTTGTGGCAATTGATAATTGTTCCCTTCAGTCTTCAATTTAGCATCCTGAACAATTCAAGTAATGGTTGTGAAGTGGCAGTAGTCGGTTGCTGGACTTAACTACCAAGTCACATGAAACAAGATTTTTCTTTCTTAGCATGTAGGTCATGGGGCCAAAATATGTTACTTTCTGTTAGTAGGATTGACATATTGTTATCTGACTTGTATTGACACTGTTTAGATGACTGCATAAGACAATTAAGTTAATTTTATTTGCGAGTGTATGTCCTCATTCTGACTACCCATGACTTGATATGAAGATATGGTCTGACTTTATCTTCATTCCATTGCTGGCATTGTTGGTTGTTGAAGACATGACTAATTTAATACCTATTCCTCAATTCCTGCAGAAATCATACGAGACTAAGCAGTATAAGAAAGGACTAAAAGCTGCTGATACGATTCTCAAGAAATTTCCTAATCATGGAGGTAAGTCCAATTTTATTGCAGCATATCCAGAATGGAAGTTAAAAATAAAGGGTTGGTTCCTTTTCACGGTACCACTGGACAGAAACATCAGTTTTTTCATTTTAAAATTCTTTGATCATATATGCATGGATTCAACTCTATAGCCATTTCTACCATGTTAGATTGTTGGATTCAAATAGTTAACTAGCTTCACTCTTTCAAAGCATCTAGCTTATTCTCTCTGTGGTATATGCCAGAAGGCAGTAGGACATAAGCTTCCATCCGAGCAACAAGTTTTTTGCTACCAAAGTTAAAAGTCGTAAAATGGAGGCATGTTTCTAGTTGGTGCTATGTACTATCCTTTTTGTTGCTCCCCATAATATGAGGATGGAGAAACAAACACATATGCCAATTATTTAGGAGTTTTTAGACCTTGTCTGGTTTTATTCAGTAGCAGTGATAGATGAAGTCATCCCTTCGGGGACATCCAATAAAATTGACACTGTAGATGCTGGCACGAACTATAGTGGTTTCACTGTGCTCCTGCTTACGCCTTAAATAAGTTCGACCACGTCCAAGTTAAAATAGTATCCATGAATGCAAGGGTAGAGCTATCTTGGAGAAAGGGGGTTCAATTTGCTAAAGTTATACTGTGCAAATAGGGAAAAATATATTTTTTGGGGTTATATATAAGCTGCTTCGACATAAGGAAAAATTATAGTAGAAGTGGTAAAGGAGGTTCAAGAATTACTTTCATGTTCAAATCCCCCTCCGCAACGGTCACCACTGCCACTGTTATTGGAGCTGCCTTGGACAGGTGCACCACCAATACCGCCAGCTATGATGTCGACAACCTTGGTATGTGGCTGTTGTCTGTGGATCAACATCGAACACGAGGACTTCGCCTTCGTCTAAGTTGGGTAAGCCTTTAGATTTGATACCAGATTGACCATCTTTAGGAGTAATAAAACTGAAACTTTCTGCACTGAACCACCTCACTGAACCCTTGGTCCTAATTCTCCGTTCACTCTCCAATGCCATTATTGTCTCCCATAGAACCCAAAGACCATGTCAAAACCATAATTTATTTTTCCTCCCCTGATATTATCTGGTTTTGTCTCATTTGAGGCGCACTTGACAGCTGAATCTCAGGGTAGGACTAGCATAGGTGCTTCCCTTAACTTAGGCCATGCTTCAGTGTAGGAAAGGTAATAAGGTGTGTGCCCCATTGAAATAAGTTGTATCTTGAATAGAGCAATACTAAAGAAATAAATACATGGAAAAAAGGTATGTTAATTGTTAAAGAAATCATTATGTATGAAGTTGTTTTTTTATTGCATTTACATGTATGTTTCTACTTTTTCTTCATTGCATTTTTTAAAACTAAAGCCCACATTTTAATTGCACTTTGCTCTTAAAGTCCCGATAGACACGTGAGCGTTTTTTCACGCTTTTTGCGTCAATACCACTAACATTATCATCAACGTGGCTTTTGACGATGTGGTAGCTGATGTCCGGGCTATCAATAGGATACCCACATGCTTTGTTGATTGTCATTTTTTTCTGCGGATGCTGATGCTATTGTTTACTTCGTGTTGTGGTTACCAGAAACATTGTCAATGAAAGGATTAACATTGAATTGTATGGACCGGAAGTCAGACGCATATGAACTTGTCCGGTTTGGATTGAAGGTGTAGTTTTCCGTTTTTTTTTCTTTTCCATTTTTGGAACTAAAACCTCGTAGTGCTTTAGATTGGATTCTTAATTTTGATAAGGGCTTTAGGTTGGATTCTTATTTGTGATGTATTGTCTCTCTCTCTTTGCAGAATGACCTTAAGAGCCATGTTTGTTGGCATGTTTATGGGCTCCTATACCGTTCTGATAGAGAGTACCGAGAAGCAATTAAATGCTATCGAAATGCCCTCAGGATTGATCCTGACAATATTGAGATATTACGAGATCTATCCCTTCTACAGGTGGGACTCTTCTGGTCTTCTTTGTAACAAATGTTTCAGTTTTTGTTCCTTTTTCTTTCTTTCTGGCCATTTGTGCACTTCAGCTAGTCTCCTCTTCTCATCTTCTCCCTATTTTGTAGTATTAGTTAGTAATTCAGGTAGTATCTTATCCTCCGATCTTTACTAGTACCTGTCGCTTTATTTGCTGTGTACTTCTTGTTATTTGTTGTCGTTATTTTCCTTGCATCCTGCTTTGATTACTCTTCTTTTGACCCGAGGGTTCTACCGGAAACAACCTCTCTATCCCACAAAGGTAGGGGTATCTGCGTAGACCCTTTTTGTGAGATTAAACTGGGTATGTTGTTGTTGTGTGCACTTCAATTATCTTTCCTTTCCCCCTTGGGCTCATCAAACCTAAAGCCTCATTAACGTGTTTTCTAGTGTTTAATGTTATGTGCTTATGTTCTTCCCAGTTGTGTTCCTTAAGGAGTTCTTTACTCCACAAGTAATATAATAAGCAGATTGGATAGGAAGTTATTGTGTTAGAAGAGGGCGGACTAGAAGTTCATCATATATAGTTATGATTTTTGCCATTACTTTTCCGTTGATACTTAGTTTCATTTTAAAGTGCCTTGTGAACAATATATGTTTTTGGAACTACACACCATTGGTATTTTATTCCTTCCTTCATTTATGCAAGTGCTATTTTTGGAATCTTAATACAGTGTTGATTTCCATGCCTTCTCTTGTTGATCCAAGTACAATTTGACTTTTGACATGTACTTGTGCTCATATAAATTATGTCCATAGCATTTCAGCAATTCATTTTGTGTGCTCTTTGATGTGGCATATCTGTAGTCATCTTCTTCAGTTGGGTTCTTAAGACAGTGCTATTACATGGAGCTGCTGATTTCACATCTGGCCCATACCAATTGCTTATTCTGTTTTAATATGTGCTTCAATGAATTGCTCTGGTTACTTGATCTTACTTTATCTATCTAATTTAGTCAGCGGAAGGGCTTCTTGACTGATCTTCAGCCTTTCAAAGCTTAGTTAGGGTTATAGTAAGAGCTTATCACAGTAGCATCGCTAGAATAATGCTTCTGTCATGCTGACTACCTTTTCGCATTCATTGTGAAGTTCATCGATCCTGCTCCGTTCAATTTATGCATTGATTTGTGTTTTTTACAGGCACAAATGCGCGACTTGGAAGGTTTTGTTGAAACAAGACAGCAATTGCTCACTCTAAAACCAAATCATCGTATGAACTGGATTGGTTTTGCCGTTGCTCATCATTTAAACTCAAAGTACGCATCGCTTCTAGTATGGTAGAAATAGCTACTACAAATATTAGAATTTAGATGTGTTTTCCTTCATGGTAGCTTTGTTTTGCTGACGCCTTTGAGGACTGCTGCATTATATGTTTTTTCCGATGTTAAACATCCATGTGGGGAAATAATATCAGCGCCTAAAATCATTTGATTGAAACTTTACAGCTGACTTTCTCGACTAATCAGTACTAACTACCAAGGAGGTAGCAAAAGACTGCAAAAATGCGGATTTGACTCATCACACTAGGGAGTCCAAGTTCAATACAATCTCCATTAACATTTTCAATGCTTCTCCTACACCAGATATAAAATTTGAAGACAGTTGACTTCACAAAACTCACTTTCCTTATTCTTATCTAAAAACAGGAAATTGGCAGTTGGTCCGACTCTCTTAGTTCCTTTGCTCTTTTAATTTCACTTTCTCTTGTTAGATTCCACCAATAGCACCTCTTTTGAATTTATGTGTGGACAAGATTTAGGTTGCTTAAGTGGGTAAGTTGATATCAAGTCCTATTCAGTATTTAGCTAATTTGTTTCAGTAGTAAAAAGAAAATTACTCTTAGATAATTGAAGCATGAAGGTGCTGGAGATGTTTTATCACTTGGCATGTTGTACTGTTTGAGTCTTTCTTATCACTATTGTCATGGATTCCTATGTTGTTGAAAAACAATAAGATAAATCACAAGGGCCGAGAAATCAAAAGTCGTCATAATGATTGAAGTTTGATATAACTAGTGGCGTGAATGTGTTGCATCTTCAGAACTTATACTTTGTAGTGTCTAAGAGAAAGTTCAGCATTTTCATTATTGTTACTTTAGTGGGTTCCTTTGCCTGAAGTTTCCAAGTTGTGTAGGTATTATCATGCATGGGGGTAATGGGTACTCTTGTTGTTGCTTCTATCACCGTTTATTTCACAAATATTTATTTGTGCCCTTGAGATTCGTTATCATTCAGTTCTATTATCTAATCCGTGCATGTTGAGGTAGTTCCCTTTTTTATTTGATAGTGGATCAAAAGCTGTTGATATCCTTGAGGCATATGAAGGGACTCTTGATGATGATTACCCCCCAGAGAATGAACGCTGTGAACATGGGGAGATGCTCCTATACAAGGTAACAGTCACTGCTAGGAATAGGGTATTACTTTTGTTTACGATTTTATCTTTATCTGAGGACTGTGTTTGGTAGCAGCCAAGACACTTGTGCAAATACCAATCTGCTTTAGCTTGTTACTGTTAAGGTTTTGCACTTTCAGGCTTGAAACTTCCCACAGTTCATTTATTTGGACTTACCCATTTTCAGAAATTAAATTTAGTATGAGAGTAGTTTTTCAAGCTAGAAAAAGTATACATTGCAGTTGATTTAGCTCCATATTCAGAAAATTGTCCATAGTTGCACACGTCAAAAGTGACTGGTTCAATCTGTTGTAGTGTTTCTGATCAATACTGTTCGAGATAACCTGAAAGTGCTGCTTAGGATAGCTACAGCATTGTGTTATAGTCAGTCCTAATACTTAAGTTGCTTTTATATCTGGATAGGAAATTTTGGATGATCATGAATTATCTGAAAACATTTTGTTTCTGTGTTGCTGGTCTTCCTTAGCGTAACAATTTAACATAGATGATGAGGTTTTTTTTTGGGGGGGGGGGGTTCTTTTGATGAAATGTACTATTTGATGGTGTTTGCTTGGCATTGCCTCTTAGGATTATGTTGCTTAATTATGCAACTTCGGTGTCACGTGCTTTTGACTATTTCAGATCTCTTTGTTAGAGGAATGTGGATTTCCTGAGAGGGCTCTTGAAGAATTACACAAGAAGGAGTCGAAGATGGTACACACATAATTTAGTGCTATGAAATTGTTTTCAAATTAGGAATGGGTATTGACTAATATTATGCCACCTCAGGTTGACAAATTGGACTATAAGGAGCAAGAAGCTTTACTTATTTTGAAGCTTGGCCGCTTCGAGGAAGGTGAAAATTTGTTCAGAGTGCTTCTCACCATGAATCCTGACAATTACAGGTACATAATTATCTAATTTGTTTGTTTGAACTTTGCTGTAACTTATGGTAGATGCCTTCATCTAATAAAATCAGTGACATCAGGTGAGACTATACCTAAATAATTTCTATTTGTGTAAATCTTTCTTTTCGAAATCAGGTGTTTGTCACAAGATTAGTATTTCATGTTGTTCTCCTGAGGCATTTTCCCCAATATTTATACCAAGTACAAAATGGAATTTTAAATTCAGGTTTCTGTTGTTTGGTACACTCTGTTGGAACATCAGAAAGAAACTGACTAGTGATTAATATGTAGCTTTTGTCTTTAGCTGCTTCCTTTTCAAAATGTTTGACTTTCTGTTTCTTTAATCCCTTCTGTCTTGGATGTCTTCTCTGTTGTTCTCTTTCCTTTCAGCAGAAATCAGATCTGCCATTTTCTTTTTGAAAAAGAATTAAACACACATGCAACTTCAAGGTCTGCCAAACTTCTTAATTAGTCAATTTTTTCCGTAATATCTGTTTTTTCTGTGTTTGCGAAGTGGACCAAATTTAGCAAAATAACCTAAAAAGGTATTATTCACCTCATGATTCAAGGTCCTGATTAAGTGTTCTTCCTGTTTTTTATTAGGTAAATAATTTTATTAAAAAATGGGAGAGTTCTTGTATACCAAAAAGTAGGAACCTATTAAAACAAATGATTTTCCACAAAAGGCACCCAAACTTCTATATAAGTTGGAACCTCATGGGTGCACCAAAAAGAAACAAGGGATAAGAGGCTACCTCAATTGTACAAGTCTTTCTCTATTCCTCAAAAAACTCTCCAATTTCTGTCTCCATACTACTCATATGAGTGCTTGTGGAGCAACTTTTTAAAGGTTTTGGCAACGAATAGGAACTTTCGTAAGGTGGGATATAGGTATTTTCTGGTATCTAAGGTCTAAAATGAATCATCATAGCTGGTATGTGTTAGGTACAAGGTAAGCAAGAGAAAGGGGAAGCTAGTTTGAAATTTCTTTTGTTGCCTGTTCGGTTTATATTACTCAGTTGAGTCTATGAAAGGAATCAATATTGAGTTGGATTGGCTTATGAAATCGCTCTTTTAATTTTACGTTGATTCTCTTGATTTTCTTCTTTTTGAACACCTAACTCGGGTATTTTGTGCTGGTTTCTAATAATTGCAGGCATGCATTTTTGCTTCTTATGTTGCTAGACCTTTTTTTTCTTGAACAACATGACATTTTGCTTGCCTTCACTCTTAAGTTGAAGAAGTAACTAATTTCCTGTGATATGTTCTGTATAACTTTCAGATACTATGATGGTTTACAAAGATGTTTGGGATTGTATTCTGAAAAGGGGCAATATACCGCTGATGAAATCGATAGACTAGAAAATTTGTACAGCGTACTAGCCCATCAGTATAGTAGATCATCTGCTGTAAAGGTAATTGACTTTATCCTTCTTCAAAAAAATGATCTCCGTTGATGGCTTGTGCTAGCCTCTATGGCACGTTTTTCTTTGTTTTCTCAACGTTATTGATGACACCTTTTAATTAACCAGCAATGTTCTGTTGATATTCTAATGTTGCAACAGTCTTAGCATTTTGTTTTATGTCCTAAGCATTACATTTTTCTGAATAGTTCAGTAAGTGTAGTATATAAACATTTTGTCTATAGCATATAGTTTATGTCACACGCAATCGAAGAACTTAGGACAAGGGGGCATTCTTGGTGAAGAATTTCCAACTTGGTCTTCTTTGGAGATTTTAGTGCTACCTTTTGTTACATGGCTCCTCACTTTCAAATGTTATATTCCTTGAAGTCAGGGTGCTTATATATTTTTAAAAAGAAAAAGACCTAATAATACTTGTGCTCTATCTCTACATTTTACCGTGGAAATGGAGGACTTCAGTTCTCTTGTACGGTATGAGGACCATGGAAGGTGCTTTAGTTTCATGACAATAGCAGCCAACCTCTTCTATGGCAATACTTCCTCGTCTCGGGTTCGAGTACCCCTGGGTACGAAGTCGCTTTGTTAGTGAGCGCTTTGCCCCCCAATGTTGGAGTTCCTAGCGTGAATCTGGATTTAGTTGGGTTCCTATGTGGATACCGGACACCGGGTGGGAAACCAAAAAAAAAATACTTCCTCATCTGTATTTCATTCATTTATTCAGGAAGTTGTGACTTAAGCATCTATTTTGAAGAAAGTGTTGTGTATACTTTGTGATGTCAAGTAATCAAAGATCATGTTCTTCCCCTTCAAATTCTCTCTGTTCCTTTCTTTCTAAAGCACCCAAGTAAGTGCTAGTGGTATGCGTCATTCCCTCAACTGCCTCAGGAATTGCCCATTGTACTCCAACCAAATTCAGAACTGTCCACCTTAACTGACTGGCCATCTAGTAGTGAACTAGTAAAATGGTTCAGGTCTTCACCAGAACAATGGCACAGCTAATAAATTTTCCTTTCCTCAAATTCTCAGCCATTAATGTTTCTTCCTTAGCTGCCAACCATGTAAAGAAGCAAACCTCTTCCTGTGTCCCCTGCGGCATCCACACTGATAGGTATTGAAATCCAGAATCGTCCCTCTTCAATAGCCTGTTGTAGAAGGACTGAAGAAATCCAAAATCCAGGATCCTCCCTCTTCAATAGCCTGCTGTAGAAGGACATCACCGAGAACAACCCGTGTCCCCTCTCTTTCCACTTCCATAAACCCTGTTTCAGTTAGGTGGTGTTCTTTCTGTAAGTACTACCTCCATCAGTCTCTGTAGTTCCCTTACCTCCCGTCTGGTAAACTTCTCCTGAATTCAAGTCCCATACTTTTCCCTCCATCAGTCTTTGTGGCCCATAGAATCTATCAGACTGTTTTGTCTTGTAACTTTTATGACTTGCATGTGCACAGTTATTGTTAGTCTACACCTTTGTTTGATAAAATGACATTTTATTAACAATCTAGGCCTTTCATAATCTTTGTGTGACTGAGAGCCATAAATGAAGTTCTTGTGTAGTAGCCCCGGGATTTGGTCCAGTGGTAAGTAGTGGTAAGTGCACAGTACGTGATGTGTGGGTAGGGTCACATAACAGGTTCAAAACAAAAGTGAGGTATTTAAGCGGAAAAGGGTGTAGTGGGCTCAGTGTCTACTGAGTTTCGAATCGTGTGCCACTGGCCTCGGAGATTACTCAGTTGTTCAAAGAAATGAAGTTCTTGTGGTTTAGTAGCCAAAAACATTCTCTTTGTTTGGTTGTGGAGAAGCCTTTATCTTCTTTTTTTTGATGTAGGAAAGGGAAGATCGTATTAAACATCATTTCTTTCAGTATGCATATTAGACTTCTTTGTTTGTTTCTTTTGTCTTATTCTTCTGTTTCCTTTTCCCATGTTCTTTTGCAGAGAATTCCACTTGATTTTCTCCGAGATGACAAGTTTCGAGAAGCTGCAGAGAATTATATTCGACCTCTTCTGACAAAAGTATTTAGTCTTGGCACCCCGTTTGGTTTCCTTGGTCTTAGAGCTGAGCTGATACTTCTTTTACTGATGCATATGTAGGGGGTTCCTTCTTTGTTTTCTGATCTTTATCCTCTGTATGATCATCCTGGCAAGGTTAGTGGAGATGCTCCTTGATGTGCTTTGATATAAAGCGTATTGCATGATTATTGTAGCCTGTTTATTTTTTGATTGATTTTTGGTTCTCTTAATCTCTTACAGGCCGATATTCTAGGGGAATTGGTTTTGAAGCTTGAACAATCACTTAAGAGTACTGGTGGATACCCTGGGAGGTATACGTTTGCCTAATTTTTTGGTCTATGTTGCACTATGGCATGTTTCTTTATTCTAATGAAGGATTAACTAAATTTCTGTACTAGCCTTCTTTCACCACTTCTACCTCAACTGATTTGACTTTTACTTGTTATTCTTAGTCACGTTTCATGTCATTAAGAAGCTTGTCTAGTCTGTATGCTGTCCATTTTATACTATCTCATCCCTTCTGAACCACCTCGAGGGCTTGACAGTTGACAGTCTCTGATGAGTATTTTGAGTCAAGATTAGACCTGTTTTGAAGAAGTTCCTGGGATAAGCAACTAACTAAGTGTTATGCAAATTTGGAAGGATAGGTCGGTGTTTCTGAAGAAATTTCTATCTTTGAACCGAACAAAAAGATGTTTAAATACAATTTTGAGATCACAATGTGTCTTAATAATTTTACGAGTTTCCAAATCTTTTCTGGAAACTATTTTTTGAGAAGGAATTTTTTATTTTTTGAGAAGGTTTCCAGAAACTATCTTAGCAGAACTTGTTTTCCTTTGTCTTGGTAACCTTTATAAATGTATGCTATATTGAGTGTGAAAGAGCAGACAAGATGTTAAAAGTTAGTGACATATGGTCATGTGGTGTAGGGTTTCATAGTTTTTGAAAGATCACATGATATAGTTGTGCGTCTGAGCACTCCCCTCTTTTTAAAATTTAGTGACATCTATATTTTATAAAAATTAAAGTGAACTACATCAGTCATTGAAATCTACATAGTTATCACTTCAGAATACTATTATCTTTGATGCTAAAACAATTGTGTATTTTGATTTGTTGATAGTCCAGGAACTAGTGCGGTGTGTAGGTTGTCTACTATGTTAAACTATCTTATTCTTCTATTCTCAAATTTTATTTTAGGGGTGGTGTACTTCTGTTAGTCCGCACAACTTCATGGAGGAAGTTTGAGGACCGAGGGGAACAACTTCACGGAGGAAGTTTGAGGACCAAGCGGTTCCCCTCTTGGTGTTTGATTATTTGATTTTCTTCTGTGTTCTTATTTTCAATCTACATGAAGGGCAGTTTGGTGCACTAAAATCCCGCTATGCACAAGGTCCAGGGAAGGGTCAAACCGCATGAAATCTTTCAATTTGCATGAATAGGAATTTCTTTTGCACAAATACTTTTAGCTTCAAATACTTTGCGGGGATACATTGCCTTTTCTCGTCAAATTTAATAAATCCTCCTGCTGATGCCGTGTTGGTATAGTAATTGCTATCCAGGATTCTCGAAGGCACTGCTGACTGCTATTATCCATCTACAACTGTATATAAAAGCAGTGTAACCATCTAACTTGGAGTGATGGTGATTGACTTATCTCAAAACCATAATAATTAGCCAGGGTGCAGTTGAGAATTCAATTAAAACCAAGTAACCAACTCAATTGGGACAGAATTTGCCTTGGTTAATGTGTAAATGTACTATGTGCTTGCTGTGTTCAATGCCTATTGTAATTCTTTTATTGATAATAATGCCTATTGTAATTCTTAATGGTCTCTGTGGGATTTGCTATTTTTATGGGGTTATATACTTACAGATGTAACCTTATGCTTTAAGTGCAGTGTGGAGAAGGAACCCCCTTCAACACTTCTGTGGACTTTATTTTATTTGGTTCAGGTTTGCTCACATGTTCCCCTTATTAGTCAGACCTTTTCTGTGTTTTCTTCTCACTCTCCAAATTGATGAAAAACTATGTTCCTGCAGCACTATGATAGACGTGAACAGTATGACATTGCTCTTACTAAAATTGACGAGGCAATTGAGCACACTCCAACTGTAATAGATTTATACTCTGTCAAGGTATATTGACTTATTATCATTTTTTTTGGTCATCTTTTTGTATCCTTTTGACTTAAATGTTTGGTAAGAAGTTGCTTTCAGTCAAGATTCTAAAATAAAAGGTGGGCAATCCAGTCTCTTTCCATTCTCTTACAATAGAATCAAGTGACCCTTTTAATTTTTCACCCAAGGGTGTGGCTTGATGTCAATGATGTGATGAAAACCTCGGAAAACATGGTTCATTCCCTGAAGGGTCAAAAATGCTAGGTGATTTTTCCCATTTTCCTGAGCCTTGGTTGCTGCTTTTAATTGCTTTCCTTGAGCCGAGGGGCAACCACCTCTCTACCTCCACAAGGTAGGGGTAAGGTCTGTACACACTATCCTTTCCGGACCCCACTTGTGGGATTACACTGGGTATGTTGTTGTTGTTGCCTAAGCATCGTTCGTCCAAGTTGCCCCCATAATTGTGTTGGTGGGAGATAGAATGTATCTAGTAGAATAGTTGAGGTGTGGACAAACTGTCTTGGACACGTGTTATAAAAAGAAAAAAAAAATGATTCATATAGGCGCCAATCGGGATTAATTCTTAGTAGTTGTTATACTTGCATTACCAGTTTATCACCAGTGTTTGGCGGGTCTCTTTTTTTGTTTTGTTTCGTTAGAGATGTTATGTTAGTGTGTGTTAGTGGGTGAGATTTAGAAAACCTCTGGTTTTAGAAGCACCTAAAGGCACATTGTTTTCATACACGAATGGGCCATGATAGAGCGGAATGGGAACAGATGATTTATACAGTGACCTCAGCTAGTTTGGAATCGTGGTATAGTTGACTGATTGATATGCTGAAGATCAGTAACCCTTACACCCTATCCAATAACATAAAACCTGTTACTAAATGTAGGAAAGCGGAATGAACATGAATAATAGGTTATCCATTTCTTAATTCTTATGTAGCTGATAGAGCTTCAAATTGACTTCTGAGGAACTGATTTTGACTCTTAAGATGATTGCTGTATTTCTGAATTTCAGTTTATTTCTTGCTGTTTGTGATGTTTATCTGCTTGAAGTTGGATCTGTATGATCATCTGAAAATGAAGAAGTAAAATTTGTTATTTTATTTCTTTACACCAAAAATAAAATAGCTAAATATAATTCATTTTGCCAAAGCTCTAGCTTTGCTACAAAGTAACCTGTACGCACCCAAAGGGTAGCGACTGCGGGTTTCCCTTGTCATAAAAAATAAAAGGTCTCTTTCCTGCTTCAACCAAAGTATGGGCTTTGGTTGTATTTCAAAAATTTCCTTTAAAGGTTAGTTTTGGCACCAAATTCTTTGAAAATCTGCTGTGATTTCGAACTCATTTTCATCTTCCCTTTTTTCGTTTGCTCAAAGTTGGGCCTTTTGTTTACTATCAATTAAATTAAAGCTACTATAAAGACATGATAAATTTTGTCTTGGTTTGTCCCCGCCTTTTTAGTGATTATCGTTTTCTTGCATATTTTTTGATTCTCCATTACTTTTTGTAATT